>CAWUPB010000994.1:17540000-18740000 GCA_963924115.1 Dovyalis caffra
ACTGTCCTGGATAAAAACATACTAAATTCATATACTTAATTTCTTGAATTCCAACTTTATACTGGGTATTTGCAGGAATAAATATACAAAACTCATATAGAAAATGCATGTTTATAATTATTTGAAAATTGGATTTTATTTCAATTCATGTGTAAATTAGTTTCATGATACTGTTTGTTGTCAAATAAATATACAACATAAATTACTTTCTTAAAATTGGTTTCTGAAAATATGGCGATAATTAAAATGAACTAAGAATACGTGAGGTTGAAAAAAATAAAAAATTAAGATAAATATTTATATTTATTTTTATATAATACTCAAAATCTATCATTTGTTTTTGAAATTTTTTTAAATGTTCAATCTATTCTTCTGATAATGAATTTTATTTAATCAAGATGTCCTTTACTAAATATAAAAAAATAAAAAATTTAAAATTACATTATTTGGATGTTTTATTTTGAAAATCTTAAAATTTTTTTTCACATTTCAATCAAAAAGTATTTTGGTCAAAATAATTTATTTGATTAAAAAAAATATTGAATATTTTAAATATTTTTAAAAATAAATAGAATGTAATTAAAAATCTATAAATATATTAAAAATTTTAAATATTATATAAAAACAGTAAAATATGTTATGTTTGTGGATAAACAAACAAAATCTAGGGCAGCAACAGGCATATTTTGTGTCAGTTGAAATTTATTTGGATCCAATCTTTTCTGTATTGGAAACAGGCCCATCCATTATCTAAATCCATTAGAACTACTAATATTCAGTTGCCACAGATAGAGTCGATCGAGGTTGATTACGAACATTAGCGCACAAGTCCTTCCCATCACGATCTCATCATCCACCATTAATCCTCCTTGCTTTCTCTGTTGCACGGAATACGAGCTTTCGATCCAGTTGTTCCCTCTTCTAGCATAAAATGTTTTATTGAGTTTTTTTAGTAACGTAATGTAATATTGGGTCCTTGCATGATAAATTTTTTATTTAATATCAACTCTCCTTCTATCTCTATATATATTAATAATATTAGCTTTTAACTATTGATGAATAATATCGTGCTACGTACATTCTAATCATTTTTTTATTGAATAAAAATCTGACACGTGATTTTGAGAATATACAAGGATTTTTTTTCCTTCAAAAATATATACATCATATATTTTTTTATCCGACAAATTATTTGATTATTTATAAAAAATAAATTTTTAGTAAAATAAAAGTTGATTCAAGTACACATATCGCGATATCATTATTTAACCATTAAGTCTAAAAATTACTCTTTACATGTAATGATGGTTGATATCAAATAAGATTTTTATTGTAGTGAAGATGATTAAGTTAAGTGGAATAAACTTTAGTCGCTAAAACAATTGATTTCAATTTCGATTTTGAGTTTTCATATACTCGAAAAAAATTTTAGATGATTGTTCTTGTTTTGTAAATTCGACCGAATGACGAGAGATTAATCTAGATATTTGAACTTTGAACTTGGGGTACTATGGAGATTAAAAAAAAAAAAAATTATTGTACAAAAATGCAATGCTAACATTAAGTTGGTAGAAAAACCCAATAAAACATTTTCTAGTAACAGAGAGAGCAACTATACAGAAGGTCCCATGGAATACCGTTAGCATTTGTCTAATGTATTTAGACTGCCTCTTCATATCTTTCATTTTGCTACTTATCCTCTTCAAGCAATCCTTCATCCCATGAATTTTTTATTTTTTATTTAAAAATGAAAAATGAAAAAAAAAAAAATAGCAAGCATGGACCCACTTAAACACTTATCCAACTAGCTTCCACACATTCAAATCCCAACTTCCGCAACTCATAGCGAAGAAGTAAGCATAACAAAACTAACTCCAACTGAAAAAAAAAAAAAAAAACTATCCAACTCATGGCTTCAACATCTTTCCTACCCAAAACCATCTCTCCTTTCCTCACTAACCCACCTTCACTTCCCTCAACTCACTTCACCACCAAACCATCCTTTCTTAACCCACCAGCAGACCATCTTGCATGTACTAGAAAATCAAGCATTCTCACCCCCTCTGCAAAGAAAAAGAACCCATGGATTGACATTTTTGATGATGGAGAGGACCCTGATATGGAATATGGCTCGTTGTTTGTAGATGGCAAGCAAGAGGAAGATACTAGGCCAGCTGATAACCCCAACAACCCATATGGATTCCTTAAGTTCCCAAAAGGTTTCAATATAGAGGTTGCTCAATTGGGATTGAAAATTAGAGGTGATATTAGGAGGTGCTGTTGTATGATTTCTGGTGGTGTTTATGAGAACTTGCTCTTCTTTCCTGTCATTCAAATGCTGAAAGACAGGTAAACGTATATAAAAGGAATCATCCTATGATTTAGTATATTTGTACTGATGTACAAATAGCCAATTGTTGTTGTATTTATTAATGCTGCTTAATAGTCCCATGGTCGTGTTTAAGGTACCCTGGTATTCTAGTGGATGTGTTGGCATCAGATAGAGGGAAACAGTGTTATGAGTTGAATAAGAATGTGAGATGGGCAAATGTTTATGATCCTGACGGTGATCCTGAGCCAGCAGTTTATACAGACATGATCGGAATTCTTAAGGTTGGTGGCTTTCATATTTGTCTTTGCTCTTTTGATGATTATATCTCATTTGGATACCTGAACGGGCTGAAACTTCCGTTTCAGTATCAAATTGAGTATAGACTGCAATATTTAGGATGCCAAAATTTTTAGTGAAGGGCTCCAGCTACTTCACATTAGATATAATTAAAGCATCTTCGTTTAAGTCTTAAAATCCTAACCACAATATGTGGTTCCTATATTAATTTGCCATTTTGCAGGGTTATTGGCTTAGGTTGGTTGGATTTAAAGGATTGTTGCCTTGTACTTGCAGAATAGGTACTATGACTCGATCTTATCAACCAAATTGGCAGGGCTTGGCCATGCAGCATTCATGTTTATGTCGTCGGCTCGGGATAAAGTTAGCTACATATACCCAAACGTGAATGCAGCAGGAGCAGACCTGCTTCTAACAGAAACGTTCAAACCAGACAGCACGAATCTTTCAGAAGGGGGTTACCACATGTGAGTTTATAACACAGCATAATCATTTGGTCCATGGAAAGTTAGACACCCCCTTGAGTGTTAATGGTTTTTCACTGTAACTTGTTTATTACAAAAGAGAGATAGGCGGGGTGGGGTTGATTTTGAACGCGACACAATAACATGAAGCTCACACGAAATTGCTGAGGAGAACCTGAGCACAGAATTGTAATAACCTGCCTAACCCAAAAATTGCACTGTGTTTTCTTTAGGTACCATCAGATGCTTGATTGGCTAGGAAGAGCATATTACAATGTGCCTAGACAACCAGTGCCTCCACTAAGAGTTTCGATTTCAAGGAAGCTGAAAGAGTATGTAGAGGCAAAATATAGGGCAGCTGGTGCAGAGAAAGGGAAATATATTGTGATTCATGGTATAGAATCAGATTCAAAGGCTTCAATGCAGTCTAAGGGTGATACTGATAGCTTGCTACCTCTTGAAGTATGGGATAAAATAACTGATGATATAAGGTATGGATGGAGTCCAAAAATACGCTCTATCATTGAAGAACTATCTAAAGTATTCAAAGTTCTCTTGCTTAGTTTCAGTTTTGTCCATAAGATTTACGGATAACTTCTTTTCTTCTTTCCTAACATATTAAGATGTTTTTCTCTACCATCAGGATCAATTATATGAGATGGAAGCCCATGTGACTGTTAGATATTTAGGCACTTTTAGAGTATTCTTGCTTTCGTATTAGTTAATAGACTCTTCTTTGATTTATTCTCATCTTTCAAACAGTGGACTTAAGCCAGTTTTTGTCATTCCAAATGAGAAAGAAAGGGAAAATGTGGAGGAAATAATTTATAATGAAGATATCGGTATTCTCTTCATCACTACGCCAGGACAAGTAAGTGTCATCTTCCAGTCATTTTCTTATAAATTATGACGTTTCCCAAAAATTCTCAAAAATAGAAAAAAAAAATAAAATAAAATAAAGAAGGAGAGAAAAGTTCGAGGGTCATAATTTCAAGTGAACAACAATAGTGGAAAGGGGATACCTTATGTGAAACTACTATCAAGTTATAATTTCCTGCAAAGTTGATTCTTGGAGGAAAGTTTGGAGATAGTCCTATCTGCCAGCAGTTATGTCGAGAGTGCCTGATCTTAATACGTGTACTTGCGATTGCAAGTCCGAAAGTTTTACTACTTCACCAAGCAAGGAAAATTCATCAGCATGAAAATGGAATATATATGATTTTGCGTTGCTATGTAAATACAATTAAATTTACTGGAATAAGAGTACTGCTAAGTGAAAATAGATTTGACACATCATTTCAACATCATGGCTTCTGTCGAAGGTTCTGTGAATAAATCATGTTTCTTCTAATAAAAGCATTTTCAGAAAGTGAATAATAATCAACAGCAAGAGAAAGCATTAGAGTTTTCCAAATTGTAATGTTGGCTGTTTCATTCTGCTAATTATAACTCTGTTTTCTTTTCAGCTGGCAGCCCTCATCAATGATTCCGCTGGGGTGATTGCAACAAACACAGCAGCAATCCAACTTGCAAATGCACGCGAGAAACCTAGGTAGATTTCTTTGCTCAAAGAAATTGTTCTGATCAACAATTCTGATTTGCGTTTGTGTTCTTCCTTCGTAGCATTGCACTGTTTGGTTCTGAAGAGAAGGGCAAACTATTTGTTCCCAAAGCAGAGGAGAAGAAATGCACTATTATCTCATCCAAAACTGGGAAACTAATAGACATAGATGTAGGAGCTGTGAAACAGGCATTGCAAATTTTTGATATGTCCCTGGCTCTGGTCTAGAAAGAAAAGAAGGGCCTTTAATTATTTTGAAGCTATTATTCTTGTTTTTGTGATTCTTCTATTTCCTTTTCTCCCTCAACTTTCATTTTTATTATGAAAGTCCAACCACTGGAAAATCCACATTGATGGTAGATGCCAATTTGTGAAGTAAAGTTTGAAGAATGAGACATACGAATAATCTTGAAGATTTAGTTGACTTGTTGCTTCCCCCATGCAACCCCTGCTCCCCAAATGACTAACGGTGAGGATTTCAATTTTCTACAGGTAGTGTCAAGACAGTGACAGAAAGAATTTTAACTCTGGATGTTGTAATTTATAGCCATCTCAGTTAGCACAGGATTTCAATCGTCTAGATGTGCATTCAGAAGCCATCTACCAAAAACAATTTTCTGTCATCTGTAGATTATAGCCCGATGACACCATCAATCTTAATATCACACATAATACAACGACTCGAGTAATAAAATTCAGTAAAATATAACTTCAAAATTTCAATGCCTCAACTAGTTGCCTGATAAAATATTCAACTAAATGATAAGTAAATCTACTAAATGAAAATTATGCGACAATGACACTTCGGAAAACAAAGAAGCACCTTCTAAAGTAATTAGAATGGGAAAACTAAATAATCATCAAAATTGGAAAGAAATACAGGGCCAAGATGTTCAAAATGTAGTTGTTATTCAGCTGGACCTAAAAAGCTGAGAAAGGGAGCATCTTCCAACCATCTACTCTCTTCTTGGAGATCATTAGATGGTAAAATTGCAACATTTGTAATTAAGAGATTGGCTTTGCTCGAGTAGCTGGATCCTCCTTTGATTCCACATGGATCATGAATACATAGCCCAGAGTCCACAGGAGAATGTATTGGAAAGGGACCCATGATAGACATGCAAAAAGACTCATGATGCTTCCAACATATTGGGGATCTTGTATAACCCCGAATGGGAACTCTGTCACCCAGGGGATGCTCTTCCCAAAGCGCACACCATAGTAAGTACCTGATTCACCAAGCAACTGGTATACCCTATATAGTGCAGCTTTATTATAACCACAAAATGAAGTAGATAGAAGCAACATAATTCCACACAATTTTACACTTTTTAGAGAGAAGCAGCTAAATATTCAAGTAAAGCCTCAGAATCATATTATAAGGGAACAGTCTCTGGTTTACTATCCACTACCAGTGCCCTACTGCTAAAGAATTATAACTCCCCAAAACAGATACAGTGATTCGCTAAAATTGTAGAACAACTTTTCTTCAGACATGGAAGTCATCCAATTACAAGTACAAAAACATGCTAAATATCAGCCACAACATAAAGACTTGGGAATCTGTACTGTACACTTCTCCTGGGAATGCCCAAGCAAAGAAACATGAATTCATGTATCACGATGCACATTCACGAAAAGGGACTTGGGAATCAGGACTAGATATCCAGAGATAAGCATCTAATCATGGAAGATAAAGTATGCAAGGGGTGTCCATTGTAAGGTTGTAAACATTATTTTAACAGGAAAGTTAAAAATGCATTTCTTATTTTATACTGCTTTTGAATGGGGTATGCCAAGCAAAGGCCAAAATTTACGCAGAATGAATTAAGCTGGCGAAAAGCTGTTCTGTATCAGAACTAGGCATATTTGATAACCCCACCTACTGCAGGATCTTTTAGTTTTTTCACCAAATCTGATATTCTAGAAGATTATTATTCAATCCAAAAACATAGCCCAGATTCTCATAAAGTTCAGAATTTAATGATGAAAGCTGAAACTGTAGGTTAAAACTGTGTGGTTAGAGGAAAAAGGGAAAAGGAAAAAGAAAACCAAAAATGTCAAAAGAGATATAAACACAAAAAGCAAAATCACAAACAGTGTGGTCAAGAATGAGGCATTGAACCTAGATATTTGAAGAAATTATGCTTTTCAGGCAAGCATTAAGCATCATGCAACAACAGCCATTGATTTCACAGACTGCTTGATTGGTTGTTCTTATCTCAAAACAGACTGTCTATATACTAATATCAAAACTACACAAACTTACTGACATGCTGAAACGCTAAGAATAAGCAAGCCTGGGCTGGAATATGGAACCAACAATTATAGGCAAACTATAAGATTAATCCACAGAGCAACAACATCGACCAAGCTCAAGTGACCAGAATAAAACAATGATAGGCATATCTTAACATCAATGTGCAAGCTAGCCTGCTTGCGAATATTTTCTAGAAAAGTGTCATAGATATGAGGATCGATTCTGCCTTTAGTTTGGCTGGAGGTCTTATTGGTAGGAATAGGCCTATCACCATCGAATATATTGGACAAAGAAAAGAAAGACTAATTTTAAGAACGAAACTCCAGCAACAACCTACAAAATACACTTTCTTTAGCTGAACCATAAGCTTATTATACAAATGGAAGCCAGTAAAAGGCATCGATTTTAACATGAAAAAGATCATAGGGACGGCTAGTAGATTGCCCATGTGGAAGTAAACCCAAAAAATAGTGCAAAAGTGAGAGAAATAAGAAATGAAAGAAACTATACCTTTTTGCTTTATCAATGGTGTGTATTGTATGCCAGTTCTTATGTTCCAATTCAACCGAACTCATCTATTGAGCAACAGGGGTAACCTAGTCCTACAGGATAGGAGCTAACAGGAAAGCAAATCAATGACAACTAGCACTTAGTTATGGAATGATAAAGTATGCCATAAAGCATTAAAAAAAAAAAAAGATTCCGAATTGGGTCCATAACCAACAATTCATCCCCGTTCCCCATCAAAAAGTTAACAACTCGGAAACATTTAAGCTACCAAAACCGATCTTTGTCGTATATTAATGTGCTATGTATGCATAACCAAGCATTTGCATTTCTATCACCAAAAAATGAAGGAAAACTTTACATGAATTCCTAACTGGGTCTTTCACCAACAACCCATCACCATCAAAAAGTTATCATATAGTGCAATATTTAATTAAAAAGACCAATCTTTACAGCCATAGATGAAATACGTCAGATATTAATGTCACAGTGACTGACTAACCTGAAGTTGAGGAACTGACCGAAGCCAAAGAGGGGCCAGAAGTAGAACGCAGGAGGCCAAGAGAGAGCGGAAACTGAAAAAAAAGAAATGAACTGCAACAATTTGAGGAAATGTGAAACATAGGCCATCACCTTTGACGGGTCCTTGTCTTTCCCACATAGGTTCACCCATGCTTGTGGGTTTGTCCACAGCCAGTAGTAATATGGGAATGGAAGCAACACCCCTATTGCTGCAAAGATACCCATTTTTCTCTTGCTTGTTTTTCTGTTTGATTTTCTTGGGAAAATTTGTGACAATGTCACAGTCGCTACTAGGATTTTGGTGGGGTTTGATGTGTTTTTGGAGCGGAGACCGGAGAGGTTTGATTTTGTGGGTGGTTGTGATCCATGGACTTCTCAGGCAAAATAAAATGGGATTGGGCCTCATGAGTTGATGTAAGTCTTTTTTTATGGGCTCAATTGATGGATTATTTGGTAGAACCTGGATTTTAAACCAAACACATCTCTTCATTTATTTGGGCCCATTGTTAATTAACATTTGTACAACTTACAGATATTAAATTGTTAAATTCATGGCGAAGACAATAAGAATAACAACTTAGTTCTCTAGCTCATGTCCCATCATTGACCTTTTTTTTTTTTTTTAATAGCATATCTATATCTAATTAGTACCATGAAAAATATCATAAGTTATAATTTTGACTTAAATGCTGTAGAATTTATTCTAAATATATGTAGATGTATAATAAATAATGTTTCTTTTATTTATCTATCTTTATTGGCAAAAGAAAAAAAAAGAAGAAGTTAAATTCCTTCTCATTTCTATAATAGGCATGTGCATAACATAATTGGAGAAGAGAAAATTTCAAGTACATTTTTTAAGGATGTCTACATAAAAATTTATGAAGAAGATTACAAGAACCTCTAGTCATAATTTAATAGGAAAAAGGAACTTATAGTTGTACTACCCACATATTCTATTTGTCGTTTGAACTAGAAATGCTTTTTTCTTGTTAGTATAATAATAATAATTTATGATACCACTTGGAGAGCATGAACCATATGTTTTTATAATGAAAAGTCGGTCCAAGGAAGAATTTGCATCAAGTCATAGTTATTTATTCCCTTTTATATTCCAATATATCAGTCCATCATTATGCAAATCAATCCGAGTAAATTATGAATCAGTCTCTATTTTCGAAAAACGAATCAATTAGTTCTTCTAGTTTCAAAATTTAATTATTTAATCTTTTTAACATATTGATCAAGATTAATTTAATAATTTTTTTTATATAAAATGATATATTTTTTCATTAATCTTTTGATAATTTTACTTATTTTTTCTTTTCTATTTTTATAGAAAAAATTAAAAAATAGAAAAAATGACTAAATGATCGAGTTTTAAAACAAGAAGGATTAATTAATTTTTTTCTCGAACGAGAAGGACTAATTTATAATTTACTCGTATCAATCCTCGTTCTCATAATAAGAGGGTAAACAATGTGAAAGATAATTGATATCCATTGTTTCTTAATTAATTTCTCATGGCATTCTTTCTCTTTCTTTTTTCTTAGTTCTTTTTCCCTTTTGAAAGGAATTTAGTTGCAAATTAACATGATTCCTTGGCTTACCTAGCGAGGATTTAGTTGCAAATTAACATGAGTTTCTTTTGTGTAAAAAAATATAAATAAAATAAAATGGAGGTGATTGAATTGATTCTAATTTCAAACTTCACCAAGAAAGTGTTAAAACGGTCAACATACATTGTAGTCTTAGCCAAACACCCCCTAAACTCCGAATGTTCAATGGATTTCATAATCACTTACGTAAGCTAAACTTAGGGGACATAATTAAACATAACTAAAACTAGTTGTACGTACTGCTAGTTGAGAAAAAGGTTGTCTCCTTCTTTTTTGAAATATATTTATATATTAAACAAATCTAGTTGAGATATTTTAGTGGACAGGAGGAATGAACTTGATTTAACCTAAGATAAAAATGTGGCAAGTGGTATATTTCCTTCGTCTTTGAAAATATAAAAAGATAATTTGAACAAATGTCAAAAGTTAGATGCAAAGAAGACTATAATGGAATCATATATTTCTTCAATATCTAGGGGGAATTATTTACTACAACTGTTGTGTCGAACAAGAATATGTTTAGAATTCTTATTATTATCTCTTTCCAACATTGATCATTCTAATCAATTTGATTTCGTCATTGAATATTTTCCCATGGGTTGATTAGTGCAATCTTAAAAGTCATGATCAAATTCTCAATGAAAAGCATAATTTATTAATTAAGAATCCTAAGCTGTTGTTTGAGAACAAAAAATTGAACGTTGAGAATGAGAATGAAAAAAAAAATCTCTCACTTTATAGGTGTTTAGTTGCAAAAAATAAAATAAAAATGAGATTGAAAAGTAAAAAGTAAAAATTAAATATAGTTTCATTCTCATGGATAGATATGAGAATAAAAACACAAAATGTAAATGATATTTTCTTGTTGAAAACAGTGATATATTATTTTTATTTATCATGTATCAATTATTTCTACCACTAATAACATCACAACCAACATTAACAGTAATTATAAAAAAAATTAAAAAAAATTATTATTACTATGATTCCACCACCACTCTATACCACCATCATCGCTTTTTATACTCCCACCTTTTATGGTAGTGATATTATTTTGTATTAACTATTTCTATCACCATTAATAACACCACCAACATTGACAAGTGATGATAAAAAAAAATTATTATTACTATGATTCCACCACCACTTTATACCACCATCACCACTTTTTTATAATCCCACTTTTATGGTAGTGGTATTATATTGCTTTAAAAAATATATATTATTGAGTACTCGTTAAATTTATCGACCAAATTATTATTTTTATCATTTTTTCTATATAATTACCAATAACTATTATGTAACACATATTAATGAAAGATGTATTGGTAATTTTTGAAAAAAAATTAGGAGAATAACAATTTGATTGATAAATTTAACAAGTACCTTATTGCTATTACTATACTACTAGTCTACTATCACTACCATCATCACAATCACCTCTATCATTTTAACTATCATTATAATTGATGAAATTATTTTTTAATCATTATTCATATTCGTCTTAAAAAATAAATGTTAAAAATTTTAAATTCTATCATGATTTGTTATTATTATTCTAAATATAATATTTAATAAAAATAATATTCTAATTTTTTAATTTTTATTTTGATTCTAAACATTTAATTCCTAATAAGATATGTATAATAAATCTCATTTTTAAATTTAACCAAACGGGGACCTAAAAGTCAAAGCGACAAGATGTATATAATAAATCTCATTCTCAAATTACCATAAGTATTATTGTAACCCTAAATTTTTAGGAAAAAAAATCTTCAGCTTGTAATAATTAGAATTAATTATAACTTAGTCCCTATATGTATTAAAAATACAGTAACTCAATCCTTGTTTTTTTTTTTAAAAACAAACCTTAATTAATCCTTGTAACTTCATCTTATTTATAACATAGTTTCTTCATTAGTTAATCCTTATCATTTTTTAGTTATGGATTGAATGAGAGGATCCTGTTAATCGATCTCATGAATAAATTTATCCACAATAAATAATATTCTAGTATGCTCCAAACATACGCAAAAGAATTATTAGTTTTGTGATCGGATTACTTGGACGACCATCAAAGCAATTCAAGCATGTATCTATAAATAGCCGCAAACAAGATGAACTTTAAGGAACAAAAAACTAGAAACGTGCGTAAGTAATTAGATATTCTGATTTAGGTCCTTTAATTTATGGCAGTTTCTTTTTCTTTTCTTTTTCTTTTTCTTTTTAATTCAATTTCTAAGTTTAATTTTGTTTTCTTTTTCTTTCTGGTCGTTCTTCTTCATGGGATTCAATTATTGGGAGAATTATTATATATATCCAAGTAAGTTATAAATTAGTCTTCTAGTTTAAAAATGAATTAATTAGTCTTCTTTATTTAAAAAATTAATAGAAATTAATAATTGTTTATATTTTTAATTTTTTAAAATAAGTAAAAAATATGAAAGAATCAATGAAAAAGATGACATTTTTTAAAATAAAATAACATTAAATTAAACATGGTTAACATTGGTTAAAAAAACTAGCTAATTAGTTTTTGAAATAAACAAATAATTAGTTTGTTTTTTCAAAAATAAAGAGAACAATATATATATATATATATATTCCCAGTCCCAATTCCGAAGTGTCTCCCTCCCATCCCAATCCCAATCCTGGAAAAAGGTAGTAATTCTTATCTATGATCAATTTTAAATTTGCCAATTGTTGGATTTCAAATCCACTGTTGCATGGCTGTCCTTTAACTTTCAGATTTCTGATATTTACCAGCATTGCCTTTTTGTTTGACTAATCTGTTGGTAACAACTTCAGTAACTTCACTCTCCACATCGGACAAATCAGAATGTCTCAGATAAAGCTTCCTAGAATGGATTGTTTCCATTCCCATCCACTACTCTTGCATCATCATATTTCTAATGTTTCGGGAGAAATTCAATCTCGAACAAAGGATAAGGCCAAGTCTCTTGGATTTTTTTTTCTTTTCAGTGAAAGGAACCTTCCAGGTTCAAGCATTCAACACATGTCTCGATGTTTCGAAATCAACATTTTAGATAACTAATCTTAATTAAGAATGGATAGTCTTTTTGTATTAAGGTGATGGTTATCATTCCAAGCACAAGACCATCTCACATGTTCACCAAAAACGTGGTGATGGGCATGATTCTCACCACCTTCACCAATAATTGGTGAAGCACAAAGTAATATAATGTGTATTATTTGGAACGGCTACTCTTGGGATAAATTAAGATTTTGCTTCTCAATTGAATTAAAAAGAAGATTTTGGATCCATCATCTATTCCACCCCAAAAATGGGTGAATATATATATAGAGAGAGAGAGCTAATTATTTTTGTTGGACAATACGTCTCAAATTTATCACAGTTATATAATCACCTACTCCTAGATATGTTTTTGCTAACCCATAAAAAAAATGTGATTTTGTTGATCCTAATTATATAGGATGCCACTTTGGTTTAAGAAAAAGTTTTTTTAAGTGCCACTGATTTCATCATTATCATGATACAATGATCGGCATCATCTGATTGTAAAAAATGGCACATGATAAAAGACAAAGTTACCTAATGACTCAATAATTGTGACCATAAATTTGGGTTATTATATATATGCATGTCTTTATATATATCACCAAGAAAAGCTAATAGTACATGCATCTTGCGGCTATTCATGGAGAGAATGTGATTGAATATATATAAATCAACTACTATATATCACATAGTTTAGCTAGCTAGAAAAAAGAATTCCCCACTATAACTGATCAAGAGGGCCACGTCAGAACCTCCACTACTATAAATATGGGGAGGAGCTAGAGATTAATTGGAAGTAAGTAACATAGTCGAGAAAACACACTGTGAGAAGCTTTGAGCTCTGTAGTTCAGTACTCTCTATACATTGCTAGCTGATAGAATTTTTCTCTCTCCACTATGTCACTAAAAATAGCTGCGGACGATTTCCCAACATTGCCGGTCGGCGAGAGGGAGAATTTTGTGGTGGTGAGAGAGTATGATGAAGGGAGAGACAAGGTGGGTGTAGAGGAAATGGAGAGGAGGTGTGAGGTTGGACAAAGGGGAAAGCCTTCACTTGTTACTGACCTTATGGGTGATCCAATTTGTCGGGTTCGCCATTTTCCATCTCATGTTATGCTTGTAAGTCGTAGTAATTCAATATCAATTTTTTTTTTAGTCCCACTTTTTTCTTCCCTTATTATATTACACTTTAAGTTAGTAAAAAGATAACTATTGCACCAAAATTCATTCAGGTTGCATGGTCACATAATTTGCAGGTCAAATTTTAAGTAAAAGAAAAGGGAACAAGTTTGAATGATGATGCGATTTAATGGTAGTTTAATGAAGAGATAAGAAGGAAGTTTACATTGTGGTTAGACATTGACTTTTTTTTCGCTTATGTAGTGACAAGGTTATGTTTGTGTTATTAAAACAGGTTGCTGAATGTTGTAAAGGAGGAGAGATAGTAGGGGTAATAAGAGCCTGTGTAAAAACTGTGACAAGAGGAAGTTCAGGTTATGTAAAGCTGGCTTATATTCTGGGATTAAGGGTTTCTCCTTCTCACAGGTCTCTCTCTTTCTCTGAAAAAAAAAATGGTTTTAAACTTCTTTCTTTCCCTAATCATTTGCATTTAAGTACTTCTCTTCCGTTACTTGATTAGACTAGCATAAGAAGTGCAATAGCTAAACGTTACTTTCACAAAATTGTAGTGTCTTTTCGGTGGTTATAGTGTGCACAAAGTGCTTCATGGCATGGGCAAACTATCACCTGAAAACTAACAATGAAAACTGTTTTTTCTCTTTTCCCTTGACGTTTGAGCTTCATTAATTTGCAACCTTACTTTGTGAAATTTAACTGTTTCTTTCTTCTCTTACTTTTGTGGGTTTCTAATTAAGAACCATTCCCACCCAACAAAACACGATTAGATTCGACTATAAAGAGAAAACATTTGTTCCTCGTATCATGGAATGAGGCGAATGCAAGCTAGCCTGGCATTGACACATGTATCCAATACAAAGACTTCCTTTATCTCAGAAAAAAACTTTGAACAATTAGATGTCTTGTTGGTTTCTACTTTGTTACTAACTAAAATTACTTCACTAGACATAGTATGGTCCACCACTAATGTCTACATATCTACTTAATTCTTTCATAGAATATATTACTAATTTGATTAACAAGTATATGCCACTATGCTTAATTAATTCCTTAGGCCAAAATCTTAGATATATGTGACCACGATCACAAATTCTCATTTTTAAATTCTATAATGGTCCTTGTCATCTTCAAAAATGTTCCTTACTTTTGCATAAATAAACCCATCTTAAGTACCTTTTGTACTCAAATCGGACAAAAACCAACAAACAATTATCTCATGCTTAAATTTCCTTAATCAATTCTCAATTATCTTCAACTTTGGCAATGTTGCAGGAGGCTTGGCATTGGCACAAAATTGGTTCAAGAAACAGAAGAATGGTGCAAGCAAAAAGGTGCAGAGTATTCATACATGGCCACAGATTGCACTAATGAACCTTCCATCAATTTGTTTATCAGAAAATGCTTTTACACAAAATTTAGAACTCCTACTATGCTTGTGCAACCGGTTCACGCCCATCACAAGCCATTAGGCTCCGGCAATATTGCCATAATCCAACTCACGCCAAAACTCGCCGGAGCAATTTATTGTCGAGTATTTTCCAATGCAGAATTTTTTCCCAAAGATATTGGCACAATTTTGTCTAGTAAGCTCAATTTGGGTACATTCATGGCCGTGCCCAAAAAATTTCTCCCTAAATGGGATCCGAAAACAGGAATTCTGCCCTCAAGTTTTGCCATTCTGAGTGTGTGGAACACTAAGGAAGTTTTCAAATTACAAGTGAAAGGAGTGTCAAAATTAACGTACGCATGTTGCACAGGTACTAGGTTGTTAGATGCTTGGATGCCATGGCTAAGGTTGCCTTCATTTCCTGATGTTTTTAGACAATTTGGTGTTTATTTCTTGTATGGGCTACACATGGAAGGTAAAAATGCATTGCGGCTCATGAAGGCCCTATGTGCATTTGCACATAACATGGCTAGAGATGATGATGGGTGTGGGGCCGTGGTGGCTGAGGTGGGCCAGAGGGACCCAGTTAGGGAGGTGATCCCACATTGGAGGAAATTTTCATGGGCCGAAGATTTGTGGTGCATCAAGAAGCTTACTGATGAAAAACTAGATGTTGATCAGAGATGTGGGCCGTCGGATTGGACGAAACATGGATCCTCTTCATCAGTCATTTTTGTTGACCCACGTGATATTTGACCATGCCATGTAACACTTTTATACATTTAAAAAAAAAAATTAAAAATGTTGATAGCCATTTTGGACGCTTTTTCCCCCTAATTGTAAGAGACAACTTTCCAACCATTAACCAAAGTCTTATTCATTCAATTTTTATTCTATGTACATTTTCAAAAAAGAAAAACAAAGAGATAAAAAAGGAGGATCATATTGTAAAATGCTATTTTTCAATTCCAACAAATAAATCCAACTTTTTCTATGAATTCAAACCCACCCACCCACCCACCCAATATTACCTAGTAATGGGTAAACTGTCCAACTCAATCATGCATGGTTACACATGCTGCGACTAATATCTCTCTCTTATTTATTCTCTTTACATTTGTGTGGATATCAATCATTCTTTGAATAGGATAAGATTAACCATGCCAAGCTAGTCGATCTTCAAATCAAACTTGGCAACTTTATAAGGATTAGGTTTCCATGAATCTTCTTGAACTTGATAGCTTGTTTCTGAAATTGAGCACAAACATTTAAGGATTGATTACGATTGATGTCCCAGCCCGAGAAAAAAAGAAAGGTGTTAAATTGTTTGAAAATAAGTTTGTTTCGCCCCTATGGGAGAGGCTTAGGGAATAATTATAAAAATCTAACTAATTTATAACTTTCTCGATCGTATCTTTTCTGTTATTGGGAAGTCCTTTTGCTTTCTAATAAAAGAAATCATCTACCCTTTCTGTAATAATAAATTCAAAACTTTCGATTTGGAATTCCACAGAGATTAAAATGTATTGAGATGTTCCGAAACCTTTTGTTTTTCTTTTTTAAAGTGCAAAATATGCAGCTATAACTAGGCGTGTGGATTACTATAAATCACATATCATCAAATGCTGCCATAACTTGTAAGATTCCTATCTACTTAGTAAAGCAACAGAATCTAAACATTATATATATAGCCAATCAGAAATCAAGAATATGATGAAATCTTTTGATTAACAAATATCTCGAACTATCAGTGTGTCATCATGTAATTCTGTTGTCTTTGGTCCCCTCCCACCTTGTGTGCAAATCCACGAGAAAAGCCTCCAATCCTTTCGGCTAAATCGCCGATTGCACTATCCATAAATCAGTATAAACAATGGATATACAGCCATGTCAAAATTTAAAGAATCCATTAGCCATGTGTCGAGTGCCAACTTAAACTCCACTATCATTTCCTACCCTTACACGTGACCTTTTTTTGGGCCCAAGGCTAACATTATTGTCTAACAAATAACAAAATACTAGAAGAATTTTCACCCTTTTATGTGTGGTTTGCTTCGTGATTTTACGCAAGTTGGGGAAGTTTCTTGCTAATCACGATCACGCACAAGTTTCTGAAAAATATGGTGCATTGTGACATACTTAGTGGATAATATTTAAAGTGGTTTTATATCCCATGGAGCATGACGAAAGTTATTTTCACAATGCCTTGATTTTAGCAATCTTGCACAATATTTTTTTTACAAGTTTCGATTTTACCAATCTACTAATCATAATCATCAGGTTTTAGCATTAGATCATAATCAATCTACTAATCATTCAAGTTTCTGGGTTTCAATAATTTCAAGTCTCTGATTCATTTTAAGTTCTGGGTTCCTTAAGATCCATTACTTCAGCAGGTTCTATTCGGTTGCAAGCAAAGAAACTCGGGGCAGCCATGATTATTTTCTCAATCTCAATCATCAGGTAACCCATCGATTATCATCACTAATTCGTATTTGTTTGATTAATCTGAACGATCAGTCCAGGGATAGAGAGAGAAAATGAAGTACAAAAAAAAGAAATGATGAACAGGAGAGGGAGAGGGGGGGGGGATGGAATGTTTGTTTGATAAAAAAAAAAAAAAGAATAAAGGGAATTGGGTTTGTTGTGGACTTGAAGTCCAGACTAGAAAGTTTAAAGAAAAAGAGGAATATTAGTTGGGCCAAGCTCAACCCGTGTTGAACAAAGGCTGGGCTGGTTTTAGTCCAGCCCAGACCTGGCCTTAAAATGAAAAAAGAAAGAAACCAGGTAGAAGTTGGTTGCAGTTCCCGCCAACTCGCCCTCCCGGGGAAAACCAAATATCATTACAAAAGAAAGAAAGAAAGAAAGAAACCAGTTCCCCCGCCCCAAATATCATAAAAAAAAGAAAAAGAAAAAAAAAGATAATAATCAATACATTAGAACTGGAACTAATCTAGGAAGAAAAGGAAAAAAAGAAAAAAAAAGAAAAGAAAAGAAAAGAAAATAGGTAGAAGGGAATAAGGCATAGGCATAGACCATTAGGCCTAGGGCCCAATAAGATTTGTTTTTATATATATATGTTGTTGTTTCATTTTTTTTAGATAACTTAAATCTGAATATCTTTTTCTCCATGTATTTTTATTTTTTTGCATTAATTTGGATTTAATTTAATTTAATTTTTTTGGAATTTACTTAATTAAATTTAAAATTTTATTTTAGTAATTAGGTTAGATAATTACTTGATAAAAGAATTGTCGAGTCTCTTAATTTTTAGGGATCGATAATAATTTTTTTATCTACAAATAATAAATAAAAAACAAAAAAATATTAAAATCCTCGACGAAGTCTTCTATCCGATAAGAATTTTTGTTAGCTAAAAAATATATCATCAACATCTAATAATCGAATGTTTCGATATATCGATTGTGTCGAGGTTTAAAGTGGACTTGATGTTTGAACGGATATATCTCTCGAAGATGAAGGTCCGATGATTATTTCAATATGATGCCAAGCTCAAAAATAAAAATCTTAATTTGGTTTTAAAAATTGGAGTTTGAATAGAAAATAAATTGGCACAAATAAAATATTTTAGGAGATGAATTTTCGACTAAACTAAACGTGATATCTTCCTTAGGAAAAGGTGTTTTTGGATGATCGATATCTTTCCAAAACGTAACCAACTCTTTATCTTAAAATTTTTGCACCAATGCTATTTTTAAGTTTCTAGTTCTTTTAATACTAGATGACGACTCAAAACTCAATAATAATTCGTATCCTCAAAATAATTTATAAATACGATGCAAATCTCTAAATGTTAAATTTTTTGAGAGTCCTATCTAATGTCGAGTAGCGATAGAACTTAACTTCAACGGCCTAATTCTATAAAAAGTTCTCTTTCTTTCTAATATATTATAAAAAAAACCATCTATCTTCTTTATAATAATATTGTAGGTTAAAATGTACAGAGATGTTCCAAAACTTTTTTATTTTTTCTTTTTTTCAAAAAGCAAAATATGCAGCAACTTAGGCGGCTATAACTAGGAGTATGGATTCCTATAAATCACATATCAAATGCTGCTATAACTTATAAGATGCATATCTACCTAGTAAAGTAACATAATCTCAATTTTATGATTGATTCGTGCCATACAACATGTTAATAATACGACTAGTTTAGTAGATTCCACACTACAGAAGAGTCGTCGATGCTATAATTTCTTAACATAACTTAATGACTTCAATGTTATTGATATTTTTTGGGTTGCAGAAAATTTGTCATTTCTCAACCAATCAGATGGAAACTTTCGAGGTGTGAGTTTTGCACAAACACGTTTCTAAAAACAAAACTTCAAATACATTTGTTAGTCTAGCTGACTTGACTTGTCTAGTAAAGAAAAATTGGGCCCTAAATTCTTGGTAATTCTGTTGGAAATTTATTAGAGGTCTCTTTTAGGGAAATATATGGAACAAAAAGCAACTACGCTAGCAAAAACAAAAACGAAGTTTATTGAAGTTTCATGAAGAAACTGAATTCGAAAATTCAAAATGGTTTATCCTTAATCTAACGAATCAATACGAAGGCGAGATAATGAACATACAATTGATTATTTTCCAACACATATAACTGTCATTTACTTTAAAAGGGGTTTAAAAGGTATCTCTTTGTGAAGTTGATTTTAATAGAAATATGAACATTAATTTGGTTTGCTATGAATTCAATCTTTGTTGGTTTAATTCTATTGTGTCCACGAAGTTTATGCCTTCGGGATTTGTTCAAATGGGAAACCTCCACCAGTCAAGTTAGTAAGCATGTGATTGAATTGAATTGAATTGAACCAAATTTAATTTGCATGGAGTTGGAATTTGGATTGTGCAAAAATGCCCAATAAAATAGTATAATAATGAGACAATAATTAAACAGATAATTGCTTAATTAGTTATTGTGCAATGACTCTTAATTTTATGATTGCTTGGTGCCATAAATCACACAACATGATGAGTAATATGACTAGTTTAGTGGATTACAAAAAGGTCCAAGTCTATGCTACAATTTCTTAACATAAATGACTTTGATGTCACTGATACTTTTAGGTTAGAGAAAATTTGTCACTTCTCATCAACCAATATGATGAAAACAACAGAATTGAGTTTTTCACATACACATTTCAAAACATGAAATTTCTTATACATTTGATAATATTCGTTAATCTAGCTCACTGGATTTTTCCAATAATAATAATAAAAAAAGGTCCTAAATTCTTAGTAATTTAAATAAGAATTTATTAAAATGTTCTTTTAAGGAAATACATGGAGAAAAAAGTAGCTATGCTCAATAAAACTAAAACATAGAATTCATTGAAGTTTCATGGCGAAAACGATTCGAAAAATCAAAATGCTTTATTGCTAATCTAACAAATCAACAAGAAGCCGAGGTAATGCAATTAATTATTTACCAACACATATAAAATTCATTTAATTTATAAGGGTTTCTATTGAAAAATAGAATGATTAATCATTGCAGCTCAATTAAGGACAAATTTTGCTTTGTTGACAAGTAATATCCATTTTCCTTGCATATGTGTGGATATCAATCTTAATTTATATTTAAAATATTCTACATTAGTCCTGATTTTACAATCCACTATTACTGAGATATGAAACCCAGCCAATCAAACACTCATATTAAAAAAAAAAAAACAATTACATCATTAAAGTGATTTTTTTTGGGTTAAAATGCTATTTTTTTTATTCCAACAAATAAATCAAAGTTTTCTTATAAATTATATATATATATATATATATATATATATATATATATATATATATATATATTATAGATATTGGTGAATAGTCCAACTCAATTATGTTTAGTCAACAAATAATATCACCATCCATTTTCTTTACATATGTGTGGATATCAATCATTTTGATAGCATTACATCATTAAACCCAACCAATCAAACACTCGTATTAAAAAAAAAAAAAACAATTACATCATTAAAGTGATTTTTGTTTTGTTAAAATGCTATTTTTTTTTATTCCAACAAATAAATCTAAGTTTTCTTATATATATATATATATATATATATATTATTACAGAAATTTGATAGCATGTTTTTGAAATAGAGCATAAACATGTTAGGCCCAATTTCTTTACAAGATGCCGTTCCTTACAAGATAAGAGTCGTCCAAATCTATGCTCCAATTTCTTACATAAATGACTTTGATGTTACATGTTTTTTGGGTTAGTTGGAGAAAATTTGTCACTTTTCAATCAAATACCAATTTGATGGAAGCATCCAAGTATTGAGTTTTCCACAAACGCATTTCAAAAAAACAAAACTTCATATATGCTTTTTAGTCTAGCTCACTTGACTTGTCCAGGATAGAAAAATGGGGCCCTATATTCTTGGTAATTCTGATGGAAATTTAATAGAGGTTTCTTTTAAGAAAATATATGGAGAAAAAAGTAGCTATGCTGGCAAAAACAAGAACAAAGTTATTAAAGTTTCTTGGAGAAACTGAATTCGAAAATTCAAAATGGTTTATTCTTAATCTAACAAATTAATCAATACGAAGGCGAGGCAATGAACATATAATTTTTCAACAAACATAACATTCATTTAATTTAAAAGAGGTTTAAAAGGTATCTCTTTGTGAAGTTAATATTAATAGAAATATTAATAGTAATTTGGTTTGTTATGAATTCAATCTCTGTTGGTTTAATTCTATTATGTCCATGAAGTTTTATGCCTTCGGAATTTGTTCAAATGGGAAAACTCCAACGGTCAAGTTAGCAAGAATGTGATTGAATTAAACCTAATTTAATTTTCGTGGAGTTGGAATTTGGATTGTGCAATAATCCCTGAACAAGAACGCCATAATGTCTGATTTTGTTTACAAAATTAGGATCCATTTTCCTCGTTAATGCTTTCCTTCTTCTTGTGATTTCACTTGTGTCAACTTCCGAAGCTCTTGCTCAAATTTGTCGCATCGTAAGCATGTCGCATCGCATGCATTGATGGGAAATTGTTATAAATTTGATCTCTGAAAGCTAAAGAAGATTGGCTAAACGGTATCTATTGGTGCCACACCGCATGCTGGCCTGAGTAATAAATATGACCGACCAAGTCAATGCTATAATTTCTGAACTTAAACGAGTAAGATTTTTTTTTCTTTTGAGGCAGAGAAAATTTCACACCTCTCAACCAAACTGAAGTAACCTATATAGACAACAGACCGAGTTAATTTTCAAAAGATTAGAAGACTTGACACACATTTTCTCATTACAGAATTTGTCTTACTAGCTTGACTTGTCAAAGAAGAAAAATTGGAGAAGTCTTAATCCAAGTAGCTACATATGTTTTAATTATTTTACCCGTATAGAACATTAGTAATCAAAATTGCCGATTCCTTGGCATAGAGACCCATGCACTAACGTGCACGACAAATTCTTTTCTGGGCAAAAAAAAAACAGAATCCATAAGAGTTTGTTGAAAACTCAGTATGCCTCATTGCTAAACTAACAAATCAATACGCAAACAAGAAATTTTCCAACTTAAAACCCAATTTAGGGACTTAAATAATAATAAAATAATTAGGTGGTCAAAGCAAAGCAAAGCTCATATGAAATGAAATATTTATAGAATGAGCACTAAATTATATATCCACATGGCCTTCAAAGCCATTCAGCACATCCTATCAATTCAAGCCGACCGTTAAAATTGGGAATTAAGAGACCTTCAGCTGTCCTGATTTTTTCCCACATCAAGTTACGCCAAGATTGCTATTTTTTTCTAATGTCTTTCCCTATTTCTCATGGAGATTTGCTTAGAAAGTGTGCGCGTATGTGTGTGTTTTTAAGGTATTTTTGGATCTACAAATATTTATGAAAAAAATTAGTTCTATTCGTTTTGATGAAATATTAAATAGAAGGGTGACTCTAATTTTTTAATACAAAAATAGTCTAACGAGTCAAAGTTCAAACAACAAATTTTAGAGATTTAAAATCTGTTTTCTTTATAATTACTTGAAAGGTTGGACTAAATAATTCAATACATGCTTAATTTATTATTAGTTATTAGATTTTAAATCTCAACCAAACATAGGATTCAACGTACGTAGAGATTTAAAATCTGTTTTCTGGAAATTAATATCCACTAATTTGGTGTTGTGTGGAAATATATGTACAATGTGTGGAAATTAATATCCACTAATTTGGTCTCTTGTCTTGTCTCATTCAACGTACGTAGAGAAGGAGCATTTATGGTTATGGAGACTTTGAAGAGCAAATTTCTAACTTATTCATAGAAAGTGATAAAAAGAGAATGAAGACATTTCCGAAGACTTAAAGACTTCTTACCCATTTCTCGGTTTCAGAATTTGTCCTTCTCGCTTGACCTGTACAGTGAAGAAGCATTATTTATCAAACTCAGAATTCTTGTGCTACATGCTCCTCGAACAATCTTTTTTTCGTTTCGAGGCCTCCCCTTATTGTGCTTTCAATGAATCCTTTGGATTATTAAAAAAGAAAAAAAAATCAAATTAAGAATTCTATTTTCATAAATACTCAAGCCCTACTCTACATGACTCGTTCTTTTCAGTGAGTGGTTTGTCCTCCAGGTATACTTGCCATTGCTAATAATATCGATTATTATTATTATTATTATTATTTGTCTGAGTTAGTTTGATGGTCAAGGTATAGTCTTGAACATTATTTAACATTAGTCTGGTATATTAATGAAATAATTTATTTATTTATTTATTTTTTTTGTATTTGCCAGTCTTAATATTTGAATTTAAAATATTAAATAAAAAAACTAATTTTTTTAACCACCGGTTCTATTTGTTGCCATTGCTAATATTGTTTATGCTAATCAATACTAGAGAGAAAATTAGAAAAAAAAAATTCTTCATTTATTTGTAACAGTTGTACGATGCTTCCTTTATTTCTAAGAAATTAACATGGTAATTAAAAAACTTTATTAATTAGGTACCAAACATAAAACAAAAATAAAATTCATATGAGATAGGATGAAATAATTTTTAGTACATGTCATAGGGGAATTTGTTGGAAAATTTATGGACAGCTGCTGTATAATTAGGGGATTAGCTAATGCAAAGCTGATATGAAATAATTACAACAATTCAATAGGAGGGGGAGAAAAATGCAAAGAAAAAATAAAATAAAAATCAATTCAATACATTGAGAAAATTAGAAATTACGGTTATTAATTAAACTCCAGCCTTAATTGGCTTCATTATTCGTGAAAAGAAAAACACTTGATTGATAATTGGCTTCAAAATGTTCCATGCTTACTCAAATTAATGTGGATGATTACATGACAAAGATGGAGGTCGTTAATTAGGAAAAATCATAGTTTAGAGAAATTACTAGCACATATCCTGCGTGTTGTCGTGGGGTGAGCTATACAATATTCTTATGTATATATCTATATAAAATACAGATTTAAAGATAATTATTTAAAAAACTCACAAGAAAAAAATTTAAAAAATAGAAAGATCAAAACATATATTTCGTGCATTGCCGCAAGGTTAGCTAAATGAAAAATTTACAAAATTAAGCAATATAATGTTGCTAATTAAATCTTGTTTGATACAAACATACATTTTATTATAAAAATATATAATAAATGGTAATTAAAATAATGATGTGATAGTTTTTTTAAGTTTGGATGATTAATTTCTACCTTATATTCTCTATTTGTAGTTTGTTAATGAGACAAAAAAAGACCACCTAAAACAAAAAGCAAAAAAGTTTTGTCAAATCGGAATGAAATTGAAATATTTCAAAACCTGTTTGGCAAAAATAGGAACAAAAATTACATACAATAAAATTTAAATGATAAAAACAAAATAAAAATCATAAAATAAGAATAAAAAAATTTCAATAAAAGGCAAAAAAAGACTTATGAATAATAAGATTAAAAAAAAAACTCATTATGCGTAAGTCACGAATAAAAATCGAACATGATAAAACTTTAATATAAAAAAAATCACAAAATAGGAACCAAAATATAAAGAAAATTTTTACTAAAAACCATAAAAGACTTACGATTGTGAAACCGTATTTAATTTTAATATAAAAAATTAAATATAATAAAATTTTAATGATTAAAATAAAGATGAAAACACAATAAAAAATTTCATTAACAATAAAAAGAAGTTCTTTGTTTCATTTGGGTGATCTATAAATGTAATGGGTGATTTTTGAAGTTTGATTTCGATAATTTTGTTGCGAAGAACAAGTAGCAACAACATTGCAAATGTCAAAATTAAGAACATGTGGACGTAGTTAATTGTTATCCACATCATACATAAGTCATTTTCCTTGACTTTTAGAGGAAAAAAAGAAAAAAAAAACCATCATTACCACATGTACAATTGGTTGAAAGAAGGTTAAAGTAAGGGAATAAAAAAAACTAAAACGAAAGTAAGATAAAAAACAGGGATGAAAAAGGAAAAAAAAATTAACTAAACACCAAAAAAGGCTTAGCTACAGTAAATTAGTATATGTTATAATATATTATACTATATGTTTTAAGTACGTAGAACCCGATTGGCTAAACCAATTAACACTCCATGTAGTGATAAATGCTAGCTAGCTAGTAATTGTCGAGACGGAATTATAAATAACACTCCATTGGCACCTAAGTTTCAAGCCAACGACTCATTCTTCACTCACTACTTCCTTAGCTTTATAGAAAGGTATGATCATGAAAATATCGATCGGCTTTGCTACTCTTGTTCCCGTTCTTCTTCTTTGCTTGTCTCTTCCACCAACTATTGTTCTTGCCTTCAACCACGGGAACTTCACCGAGTTCTTTGCAACCCAACCGAGAGAGATGCTCTCTCGAAGTCGAAGCATGATCTCACCGATCCTTCAAACCGACTTGCATCTTGGGTTGGTGATGGGGATTGTCTGCAGATGGCATGGAATTGTCCGTCACGATAGCATTGGCCATGTCATCGAGCTCAATCTTAGAAGTCTCTCGTTCCAAGAATATTATGATGCCTTCCCCGATGCTCGCTCCTCGTGACTACAAAGATTATACGAGGTTATTCTTCCTGGTGGTAAGATCAATCCTTCTTTGCTCAACTTGAAACATTTGGTGCACTTGGACTCGAGCAACAATGATTTTGAAGGAATTCATATTCCTAAATTCCTTGGTTCTCCGGAGAGTTTGATATACCTTAACCTCTCCGATGCTCGGATTTGGAGGTATGATTCCTCATCAACTAGGAAACCTCTCAAATCTTCACTATCTTAATCTTGATGTTGGTTATTATCCTTATGAATCCTATGTTGAGAATTTAGATTGGGTATCCGGTCTTTCTTCACTTGAATTCCTTGATTTAAGTGGTTTGAATCTCAGCAGAGCCTTTGATTGGTTGGAGGTGATAAATAATGCACTCCCTTCTTTAGTACGGTTACATTTGTCATACTCGTCAACTTCCTCCGGTTCCTCCACTCGTCAATGTCAACTTTTCATCTCTTTCCATCCTTGATCTCTCATCCAATTACTATTATTTTAGTGAATCTTCAATCCGCGTGCTAAAATTTCCTAGTTGGATCTCTCATCTTAAAACTCGGTTTCTCCGAATCTAGGAAGGAATTATTTTGAAGGTCCAATCCCTAATAATCTTCAAAACTTGACTTCACTTAGGGAACTTGATCTTTCTTGGAATCGATTCAATTCTTCGATACCCAATCGGTTGTATGGTTTTAGTCGTCTTGAGCTTCTCAACCTTAGATCCAATAACTTGCAAGAAAGATCATTAATAGTAAAAATTTAATTTTAATTTTAATATAAAGAAAATTTTTACCGAAAACCATAAAAGACTTACAATTGTGAAACTCGTATTTAATTTTAATATAAAAAATCAAACATAATAAAATTTTAATGATTAAAATAAAGATGAAAACACAACAAACAATTTCATTAATAGTAAAAAGAAGTTCTTTGTTTCATTTGGGTGATTTATAAATGTAATGGGTGATTTTTTAAGTTTGATTTGGGTAATTTTGTTGCAGCAACAAGTAGCAACAACATTGCAAATGTCAAAATTAAGAACATGCGGACGTAGTTAATTGTTATCCACATCATACATAAGTCATTTTTCTTGACTTTTAGAGGAAAAAAAAAAGAAAAAAAACCCATCATTACCGGATGTACAACTGGTTGAAAGAAGGTTAAAGTAAGGGAATAAAAAAAAGACTAAAACGAAAGTAAGATAAAAAATAGGGATGAAAAAGGAAAAAAAATTTAACTAAACGCCAAAAAAGGCTTAGCTACGATAAATTAGTGTATGTTATAATATGTTATACTATATGTTTTAAGTACGCGAACCCGTTTGGCTAAACCAATTAACACTCCATGCTCGTGATAAATGCTAGCTAGCTAGTAATTGTCAAGATGGAATTATAAATAACACTCCATTGGTATCTAAGTTTCAAGCCAACGACTCATTCCTCACTCACTACTTCCTTAGCTTTATAGAAAGGTATGATCATGAAAATATCGATCGGCTTTGCTACTCTTGTTCCCGTTCTTCTTCTTTGCTTGTCTCTTCCACCAACTATTCCTCTTGCCTTCAACCACGGGAACTTCACCGCAGTTCTTTGCAACCCAACCGAGAGAGATGCTCTCTTGAAGTTAAAGCATGATCTCATTGATCCTTCAAACCGATTTGCATCTTGGGTTGGTGATGGGGATTGCTGCAGATGGTATGGAATAGTCCGTCATAGTAGCACCGGCCATGTCATTGAGCTCAATCTTAGAAGTCTCTCGTTCCAAGAATATGATGATGCCTTCCCCGATGCCGCTCCTCGTGACTACGAAGATTATATGAGGTTATTCTTCCTTGGTGGTAAGATCAATCCTTCTTTGCTCAACTTGAAATATTTAGTGCACTTGGACTTGAGCAACAATGATTTTGAAGGAATTCATATTCCCAAATTCCTTGGTTCTCTCGGAGAGTTTGATATACCTTAACCTCTCCGATGCTCGGATTTGGAGGTATGATTCCTCGTCAACTAGGAAACCTCTCAAATCTTCACTATCTTAATCTTGATGTTGGTTATTATCCTTATGAATCCTATGTTGAGAATTTAGATTGGGTATCCGGTCTTTCTTCACTAGAATTCCTTGATTTGAGTGGTTTGAATCTCGAGTAAAGCCTTTGATTGGTTGGAGGTGATAAATAATGCACTCTCTTCTTTGGTACGATTACATTTGTCATACTCGTCAACTTCCTCCGGTTCCTCCACTTGTCAATGTCAACTTTTCATCTCTTTCCATCCTTGATCTCTCATCCAATTACTATTATTTTAGTGAATCTTCAATCCGCGTGCTAAAATTTCCTAGTTGGATCTCTCATCTCAAAACTCGGTTTCTCCGAATCTAGGAAACAATTATTTTGAAGGTCCAATCCCTAATAATCTTCAAAACTTGACTTCACTTAGGGAACTTGATCCGTTTGGGAATCGATTCAATTCTTCGATACCCAACTGGTTGTATGGTTTTAGTCGTCTTGAGCTTCTCAACCTTAGATTCAATAACTTGCAAGGTGAAGTTTCAAGTGCCATTGAAAACATGACCTCTCTTATCGACCTTAAATTGTCGGGCAAAAAACTTGAATTCAATCGAGGAATCCCCGCATCATTCAAAAGCTTTGTAATTTGAAGGTCCTATCTTTGTCATCCCTTAAACTGAAACAAGATATAGCCGAGGTCTTTGAAATTCTGTTAGGATGTGTTTCGGATAAGCTTGAGTCGTTGGATTTGAGTGGTTGTCAATTATTTGGTGGTTTGACCGTACATTTAGGGCGGTTCAAGAATCTGGTTTCCCTTAATTTATGGAATAACCAATTGAATGGAAGTCTTCCAATCATGTCTTTTGGAGAACTAGCGTCATTATGGAGTCTAGACCTTTCCAATAATTTGTTGGTGGGTGATGTTTTCGAATTTCACTTTGCAAATCTCACTAAATTAAGATGTTTTTATACTCGGTGGAAACCAATTGATTTTGAGAGTCGATCCTATTGATTGGATTCCTCCATTTCATCCGGAACACCTATCTTTGAGTTCATGGAATATTGGGCCCCAATTTCCCATATGGCTTCGCTCACTCAAGTATTTATCCGATTTGGATTTATCAAGCTCGAGCATTTCCGAGTACGATTCCCGGCTGGTTCCGGAACTTTTCGTCTCAACTTTACTTCTTAAATCTCTCTCACAACCAAATTCACGGAGTGATTCCCAATAACCTCAAGCTTGATTTTTCTCTTGCGGACTCAATCGTGGACTTGAGTTCAAATAATTTCAAAGGCCCATTGCCTTCTATATTCGCCAACGTGTATTCATTAGATCTCTCCAACAATTCATTTTCCGGGTCCATAATCAACTTTTTGTGTCATAAGATGCATGAGAACATAAAAAGCATGCGATTTGTTAATCTTGAAAAAAATCTTTTATATGGAGAAATACCCGATTGTTGGATGAGTCGGCAATATTTGATAGGCATAAAATTAAGCAACAACAGATTCGAGCGACAGTATTCCTAAGTCTTTAGGGACTTTGAGTTCGCTCGAGTCATTGCACTTACGCAATGAATGATCTATCGTGTGAATTGCCGTAGTCGCTTAAAAATTGCGGAAAACTAGTTACACTTGACATCGGTGAAAATGAATTAACAGGAAACATTCGAACATGGATGGGAGAGAGATTATCAAGCATGGTTGTTCTAAACATGCGTGCAAATAAGTTTCATGGCCATATACCCAAAGAGCTTTGCAATCTAGCCGCTTTACAAATCTTGGATCTTGCTCATAACTATCTCGAAGGGAGGATACCAACTTGTGTCTCTAATTTCGAGTGCCATGGCTACAAGAAATGATTTTGAGAGCTATATTTATATTTCAGCTAATTACTCAACATCAACATACTCCGAGAATCAATTTCTTGTGATGAAGGGAAAAATGGCCGAGTATAGCACTATTCTCATATTGGTAAGGAGCATAGACATTTCTAACAATACCTTATGTGGAGAGATTCCAATGGAAATTATAAGACTTGGAGGATTGGTGTCTTTGAATTTATCACACAATTTCTTAATTGGAAAAATTCCTAAGGATATAGGTGTCATGCGATATCCGGAATGTATTGATTTTTCTCTCAATCAACTTTCCGGCCAAATCCTCGAAGCATGTCAAGTTTAACTTTTCTAAATCATTTGAACTTATCTCATAACAAACTCGTGGGGAGAAATTCCTTTAGGAACTCAATTGCAAATCTTTAGTCCATATAAGTTTATGGGCAATGAACTTTGCGGGCCTCTACTCTCCAAGAATCGCAGTGGAGATGGCACTACACAAGACCCGAAGAATGGAAGGAATGAAGATGGCAACGGAATGGAGTTTAATTGGTTTTATGTGAGCATGGCATCGGGGTTTATTGTAGGATTTTGGAGCACAATTGGTCCTTTGTTGTTTAATAGACGATGCAAATATGTATACTTTCATTTCTTGGATAGGTCGTGGGACAAAATTTGGTTGTATTTTCATGTAAACCTTGTTGCTTCCTTAAATTAGATAGCACGGATATATCGAGTTTATAAGTTTTTTTTTTGTTTTTTTTGTTTTTTTTTTTAAGTATTGTTGTCTAAACTAGGTGTTTAGATTTGGTATTGTGTCTAGTGGCTTGAAGACAAATAATTTGTAATCTTGTAAATTTTTTAAATAGTGAAAATTTTATGAACATGATCCGGTGGTTTTTACCTTCGTATTAGAGGGTTTCACACGTAAAAAAATTTGAGTCATTTTCTTTTAAATATTGATATACTATTGACGTCAAATATGAAAAAATACCAAAGATAAAATGACATTTTGTATTGGTGAAAAACAAGGATAAATTGTGGTTAAATGCAATTTAATTTTAAGGATTGAACTGCTGTCTGTGGAAATTGGATTGAAATCCTTTTAACAAACATTAGTTTTAGGCTCTCAGAATGAAGAAATAATAAAGCCATTGGTAAACAAACTAATTGAAAATCTTCCATTAGAGAACTACTCAAACATGAATATGGTATTCTGTGCAATTCAGCAAGTGCTCGTTTCTGATAATTACTGTCTACGGAAAACAATTAAATCATCTGAGGAAGGCTTACAAACAGTTTCGCAGGCATACGCTTGAAACTCAAAGCCAAAACAATCATGAATAATTAATCATACTAGGAAGGCTTTACTGGGAATGCAATTCCAGTGAATTGAAAATATTTGAAGATGATCAATAAAAATTATCAATCAGTTACATTCCCAAATTTCAAGGTCTTATCCTAACATTTTAAGTAGCACCAATGATCAATTCTACCAGGGGATGGGCAGATAGTCAATGTTCAAATGAGCAGGCGACGGTCCATCATTCATGGTTAGCTTGATTATAAACAGCCTTGTGGGTGTCAATTAGCGCTTTCGCTGGTGAACCATACCAAGTTCCACAACTACAAGTCTACAACAGTCTATGCAAATAGCAACTGTTAGGTGATTACATTGTCGAAGCTTTAGCAAAACTTGAAAATATGGAGGACTCATCTTGTAAAAGAGCTCCTGGGTTACCTTGCTCAACCTACCAAAGGAGAGAAAGATACGTTAAAAAGCTCTTCATACAATTTGAAGTAGAAATGAAACTGTGTCTAAAGCTAAAAAATGCATTGAGCATTTGTCAAAGAAAGGAACAGAATATACACATACCAGGTTCCCACGGTCAAGAACAAGGATGTTGTCCATATTCGAAACTGTCGAAATGCGATGAGCAATTGTAATCACTGTCATGCTCCTGCATTCACCGAATATTGTATTTTGTAGCACTGAAGCTGTTTGAGTGTCCACATTGGCTGTGCACTCATCCAAACAAAGTACCTGATATTTTTTAATATGTTAGTAATCTCCAAACACAGGCATGCTCTAATGCTCATTGACACTTCCCCTCAGTTTTGTCTACAAACCTAATGAAGCCAAAGTCTTCGCTGTCCTTAAATTTTAGTCATGGAACCTAAAAAGACTTAGTCAATTGGTTTAACTAGGAATTTAAGAAACTGTAACCAAGGGAATGGTCACTTAATTTGTATCAATCCCTGATTTTGTTTCACCCTACAGATAACAGAACATTGAGGAGACCACACTATCACAGATAACCATACAAAATATAAATCTAAGATTTCCCCAATAGACCATACAAAAATACTAGATCACCCAAGATCAAAATTATAGTAAGATAATCATAGTAAGTTTTCCAAAATTATCAAGGAGTTTTCTGACTTTTCGATCAATCATGCAGCTCATTGTCATGTACAAACCTGCATGCTACTTGAAAAAAATTTATATTTGCTCCCCTGGATGAAAAGGTTACCTTTTTGGAAAATGTCCATCAAACAACTTCTTATGCATGGACCACATTGTCTTGAAATATGCATGTGTAGAACCATACTAAAACAACTCAATCCTGTTGAAGGAGATGCTATAGAATTTTTTTACCATACCAGAGACAATTATTTTACCTTGGAAAATTTAAGAAGAGCACGTGCTAGGCAAAGAAGCTGCCTTTGCCCAACTGAAAAGGATGATCCGGATTCCTTTACATGGATATCCAGTCCGCCTGCTGCTTCTACTTCCTCTTTGACATGGCATTTCCCCAATATATCCCAGATTTTCATGTCATTATTCATCTGGAATGGATCTAGGTTATCCCTAGAAATTTGGAAGACTAATTACTTACAGTAGTTATATTATCCACTCAAAAAAAAAAAAAAAAAAAAGGCATTGTTCGATTATTTCAAATCAAAGAATGACTGCTGACTTCAACAGATATGAAAGAAGGAAGCACATGATCCAACACCTTATGCCAGGAAAAATATCAGCTTAGGTGTACCTTAATGAACCTTCAAAAAGGAATGGACTCTGAGGAACAACAGCAAAGCGAGCACGGAGATCTCTAACAGGGGCATCAGTTATGTCAAGGCCATCAACAAAAATACGACCACTGCATAATGAAGTGAGGCGAAAGAGGGCATTCAAAATACTAGATTTGCCAGCACCAGTTCTTCCAACAATTCCAACCTATTCAATTTAATTACATAGCATGAAAACCTAACATTGGAAAACTTTAGCTCCAAACAAAAAATCATATGCATGTTGGGCAGTGGTAAACACAAGTCTCAATATGAGCACTAACCTTCATCCCGCCTGGAATTGTAAAACTAACTCCATGTAGTGCAGGTGGCAAAGATGGCATATATCTCATGGTGACATTCTGAAACTCAATCATTCCTTGAAATGGCCAGTCTAGATTAAGAGATTGAGATCCTCTGAGCTCTTCTTGAGGAATGTCCATATACTAAAAGAGTAGAATCATGTAAGTAATTAATAGGGAAGCACATGCAAAACATAGGTCTATCTTATACCTGAAGAGCTCTCTCAACAGACACCATCTCCTTCTCTGTTTCAGTAAAACTTGTTAAGAAACTTCCTAACAGAGACACGATTGGAGCTGCATATGATAGAGCCAAACCTACCTGCGACGAAACATACCATCTTGAATGATAATCTTATAATCTGAATTCAAAATATGTGGCATTTATCTATATGAGGTCGCTACTTTGAGCAATTTGTACCACAATGCGGGAAATAAATGGGAGAAGCAGAAATTGAAGATGGATGAGAGACTGAGCATAGTACCAGCCCTGGGGTACCAAAGCTGATCGGCAAATAGTCATGAGTTCCAATAACAGCCATCATGGCAACACATGAGATGACAACTGCAGCTAACAACTAAAAGAAGATCACTGGTTAGTAGAATAACCAGAACAAATTGCAAATGCCATCCTTCACTTCCAACAGTTATTATTATTGTAAAAATCATAGAAAATATTAAACTTCCATACTGAATTGCTTCAAACTACATATGTTGTTCACTCTGTGAAAATCAAAATTCCAAATACCAGTTTCAATATCCCATACTTATGTAGTTTTTCCTCTCCAGGATATTTATATATATATATATATACCTGGAGCCGCAGAGAAAGCCACAAACTCGCTATCATCTCTGAGTAAGATGTTCGCTGATACAGTGTCACATGCTCCATAAATTTCTCCAAGAAAAAGTCCTGTTCACAATCAGCACTGGTCAGTCTGTACCTTATTTTTCATTTTATTGCAAGTGTTGGAAACATATATTCTTTATAACAAGAAGAATAGCAACTCATCACATAAGTGGGAAGCGACAAAAAAAAAAAAAGCCCTTAATCCACTTTTAGACCTAGCATACAACTATTTCTCATAGTTAAACAATTCAATCAAGAACTGGAAGTCAAACATACATTATAAATTCTTCAATATGCAGTAAAAGCAGAACCACACATCTAGGATCAGCATTCCTGACTGAGACACTTAAGAATTATTTTAAAGCATTTCTCCAGATTTATGTTAGCTATGGTCAGTCCATTCTCATATTCTTCCTTTTCTTTTGTGATTGTGTTCTGAGACGAGACAGTTGAAGCCAGATAGAAATTCAGCTGGCTGCCAGCAGAACAAATTATTCTCAAATGTAATAGCCAAATATCTACCTCAGACTTGAATGCCCTTATGGTGGATGCTCCATCAAGTGTCTCTGTGAAGCTTGCATATATTGGAGAACGAGAAACACTGTCCAGCCTTCGCATTTCCCTTGATGTTGATCTGTAGAAGAACTGAAAACGCAGATGTTTAAGTAGAAGATTCAAAGCTCTCTAGATATAAGGGAAAGGTACAAATTACTCAAATGATCTCATTATCATGTGAAGTTATGGCTAAGCTAAACAAGCTGTGATGACTTTCTGAAACAAGGTATGATATATATATATATATATATATATATATATAACTAATCTCATTCCTTCTTTACACCCAGTGTGACTATACAAATGAGAGCAATTTAGAAGGCATCAGCTGCTGATCTCATACATGGAGCATAGTTAGGATATATCAAAGAAGATGATATACTGAAGAATTTGTAATCTGAGTTGACTACTCTTGCACCATCCACAAAAATGTTAACACAGAGCATCTATATTGTGATGTACATGGAAAAGCTTACAACTCTACCTTTTCAAACTCAAGTGAGACTGTTCTGTTAGGATAATCATTGAAATTTTTAATTTATTACTATATGTCACGTTCATCTTGGACATGTCATTCTTTCTGAAGATTAACTAATTGAATTCCAGTCCAACTGCAGCTTCCTTAAAGCTTCTGAAGTGTTCACATTAACTACAGATGTAACATTGTATATTCATTTTACGAATGGCTTGCAGTCCAGCTGGGGCCGTCATATACTTGCGAAGCGTCATCTACAGATGTCTAACATCTAGGATTCCCTTATTTCCCTTCCCAGGTCTGGGGATGTACCCTTGTAAAATGGTTATTAACTAGTGCATTGCCAGGGATGCTCAAAGATATCTAGACAACATGTTAGTGGGGCAAGGAAAAAAAGAAAAAAACAAACAAACTGTCAAGGCAGTAACATTAGTATAACATAGATATCAAGTCACTGAAGAAATGGAGTACCCAGTCTTTCCAATGCGGGGGAAAACTCTATATATTCCAACTGATTTTCACAAAGACTGTGAATACAAGTAAATCCAAGGACATGAGTCACATGACTTCATCATTCATACTTCAAATAGAAGTTTCAAAGGATGACTTTTCACTTATATGCTTTGATTTTTGGATAGAAGCTGATGCTAGAATTGAAATTTGAGACTAACAATTTTGAATTCTGTAGTCATGCATACCTGCAGCTTGCTGTAGATAAACCAAAATGGCAATAGTAGAAGCAAGAAGAAGACCTGCACATATACATAAACCCCTTAAGACGACAGTTTCATGCTGAGGGAAGTAAAGGAAGTGGCATTTCTGCATCATTAAACCGAAGGTAATAAATTTTTATATTACCTGCACATATGACAAAACAACTGCTATTCCCAACAGGCCCACAAAATTGGCAAGGAGAATGTTGAGAATGAAGGGAAGAGAATCATCTATTGTATAGAGATCTGAAGACAACCTACAAAGCATAATAAAATGCATTGACTGTATAAACATCAGCGAGATAATTAGTAAGAGTATTCTTTCTCACCTGTTAAGTATTCTTCCACCTGGTGTTTGATCAAAGAATTGTACAGGTGCATCGATAAGCTTACTAAGCAATGTATTGTGCACCTGAACTGCAGCTCGTAATCCACCAAATGCAAAGGAGAATGCTCTTACCAATGTTAGAGTGGAATTTATAATGCAAAAGATACAGAGTACAACCTGCACCGTCAACAGTAGTATTTTACTGCATAGCAAACATAATATTCGCTCCATGTTGTTTCTTTAATGTGGGTTGAAGTGAAGACTAAGTAAATGCGATAGTGTTGCCATTAAAAACTGAAAGTAATTACCAGATAAAAGGAAATGGAGTACTTTATCTGACTGCTCCCAGTTGTGTCAACCCAAAATGAAAGCCACAGATCATTTCCATTACGAGAAGCTTGCATTAGAATAGCCGAAAGAAATATTACAGCTGTGATGAGCCAACCAGAAAAAGCTGCATAATTCCTGCAGAGGGAAATAAATTGTAAAAATTAACAATAAAACTAAATTGAAGTAATTTTGCTGATAGAGATTCTTATAAAACTACATTGAAAAGCTCTGATCACCTCTACTTTGAAATTACTAACACTCATTTAAGCTATGAAAAGTAAATTGGCGAAAGTAATTACTTGTATACAGCAAGTTCAACTTTGCCCACTTGCCGTGACTCAACTTCAATGATCTCTTGTACTTCCTCCAAAACTTGATTAGACACCATCTCGGGAAGGTGATTATGACTGACTTTGATAGAATCGCCCATGCTCAGTTCTTTCCGTTGAACATCCAAGAGTGCATCAAATTCATTTTGGGGAGAAAATGAGGAATATGATGAAACTGCCAAGTCAGCTGAATTTCCAACCCATTTCACATGTCCTTTGTCCATTACAACTACCACATCAGCAGAAGAAATTGCCTGAGACAGTTGAAAGTGCAATTTACACTCATTTTCAAAGAAGTCACAAAATTCTTTTAGTCTAAATAAAACTTTTCTTCAATGATTAGCACTCTACTGCTGGCTCAAATCCTTACTTTCAGTTGACCAGTAAATTCCACAACAGAGATTGATTCAGTGTGGTCTTAGACGCACGTGTGAATATCAAAGAAAGAAAAGGATTCAAGGCAGCTACCTGTACATTGTGGGTGCAAAGAATACGAGTATTTTGGTCCATAAAAGGAGCAAGAATAGCATTGTGTAAGATCCACCTTGCAACTTGTGCATCGACTGCACTGAGCACATCATCAAGCATATAAGTGTCCGACCCTTGATAAATGGCCCTGTTGCATGTCAATTGCAAGAAATAGAAAAAGTTCAGGGTAATTAATCAAGAAGCTAGCTAAAATGAAAAGAAGAAGTGAACATAACCTTGCCAAAGCAAGACGAGCTCTCTGTCCTCCAGATAAGTTGATTCCTTTTGTTCCAATATGAGCCATGTCACCTCCAGCCATTAGTGAAATATCAACATCTAATGCACAGGCCCGGATTGTATCTGAATATCTTCACAATGTAGAAAAAATGGATTAAGAAAACTAAATGACATGGACTTGAACAAAGAAGAAACAAAATAAGAATTTTCAAAACAAGAAAGATGAAAGTCTTTTGAGCTTGACATCTTTATACCTTCTTGAATCATAATTTTTCCCAAACAAAATATTGTCACGTATTGTTCCAGATAAAATCCACGGAACCTACAATTCAATAGATATCAATACAAGAATGTTTAAAATTAAAAAGGTGCAAGCACAATAACCCTAACAAGAAATTTCCATAAACCTGTGGTACATATGCTATAGATCCACTTGAATGAACTGATCCATGGATGAGCCACATCTCCCCCAGAATTGCACTTAGCAAGGATGATTTACCTGAACCAACCTGAATAGATGAAATCAGCCAAGAGACTAATGAAAGCAGGAGATATGAAAATAAGATCCTTCACAGACATACTATCAGAAAGATGTTGAAACAAGATCATTCACAGAGAAATATAAGAGGTTTCATCTTATCAAATAATTGATGATCCCAACTATTAATATATGTACTGCTTTACTATTATAAAAAAAAAAAAAAATTGTTCATAAATTCATATCGCAATGGTATTTTTTGTATTTCAAGATTCTATATCTCACACTCTAAATTAAAAGCAACATGGTCTTAGTATTGCCTGGATGTAAGCTTGCTTGGCCAAACCATTGATGTAATGAAACTGTGTGCTAAGAAGACACGATAATCATCTATATATGATATGCTTTCCATTAATATATGTGTGTACATTTTTGCATCCTCTAGGCTCTCTTTACAAAATTCTGTACAAATTTGTACATAAAGGATCAATCAAGTCTTTACACCATACCTTAAAAGCCTATTGTTCCTATAACCCAAGCTGTTAAAAGGGAAAAAATGCCTTAAGATTGACAATGCAATCTGAGATTATTATATTATGTACAATCAGGCATGTTAAGCATCCTTCATTACTTTGTCAAGAAAAACATAGAAGAAAAACTTTCACAGAAGGTGAGTATCATATTCATACCTCTATCCAACTCACAAGGTTTCACAACTAATTGCTATTTCATCATGAAGTCAGTATAAGTATACAGAAAATGTGGGAGAAATTGAATGTTAGAAAACATCAAGCAAAGATTTGACCTCTCCAATTATCGCAACCACTGAACCCTTCGGAAAGCACAAGTTCACATGATTCAACACCAGATTCGGTTGCTTTTCTTCACTGCTTGACCAAGCACAACAAGCATCATGCACTGTGACAGCCATATCTTGACATTCAGCTTTTTGTTTGAGTTCATGTTTGTGTTCTGAACAGCAGAGGAACCTGCTCAACCGTCTTGTTGATATAAAGGCCTGGATTGCAGAGAACAGAAAATGCAGCACCTCATATCAAAACTACTGAGAACAATATATGTAGACTTCCAAAAGCACAATGCAAGCATAACTCACATCAATTAATCCATTAATGACCCATGGGAATGAATTGAGAGGAGAGATCAAATTATTAAACAGAGCAAGACAAGTGAAGACCTGCAACAAAGATTCTCTGAGAAATCAACTTTCTAAGTAGTTACCCCATGGTTTCTGGGGGACAAGCAAAAAAGTTATTAAAATAGAAAAAGAACTAGAGAATTTTTGTCATTCATGCATCATATAAATAAGATCAGAATACCGTTGCTGCATCAAGTTGATGTCCCATCAAAGTGAAAAGTCCAAAAGTGAAAACGGAGAAAAGAGTTGGTGTTGTTGCCCAAAAGAATACACACCAAGCATCCAAATATTTTCGTGTCTAATAACAAATGGCCAAACAAAATGGTTAAAAAATATTTAAACAGTTCATGAAAAGAACTGGCATCCTACAATGCAGAATTCTTAGACAGCCAAAGAATAAAAGTACAGTATCATACAGCTAAGTGCTTGACTTCTGAGGATCTAGTCTCCATTAACCAGCTAGAGAAAAGATGCTCCCAGCCATACATCTTCAAAGTTCGAATATGAGTCAAAATTTCTCCTGTCCTTCTAATCCTGTCATGTTGTATTGTATTCAAAAGCAATCACATGTGAATTATTGTGCTCTTGTTTGACGAGATTCAAAACAAGAAAATTAAACATGGACCACATAGGAAGAAAAAAATGATATTTTCTCAGTGTAAAGTAGACATTTGGAGTCCAAGAAAAATATGGCTCAAGTTGGGACTTTCCAGTCACCACAAGAGGACCAAACTGCTTAGCATCATTAGGTCTACTTAGGCACAACACTCATGCAGGAGCTTGAAGACATTGAGCATTTCCAGGCAAGCATCCAATGACCTAGGTTATAATAATCAGGCTTCTAAGAATCTCAAATTCATTTTGCAGAGTTCATAATAGGAATATAATACCTCTCGTCTTTTTGCTTCATCATTTTCTCTGTAGCACTTGCAATCAATTCAGAAATCCATTTATTCACTGCATAAAAGAAAGTTTAGTCATAATATAAAAGCTGCACCAGCATGGAATATTGGCATAGCAAACCCATGCATGATTTGAAGAAGGCCACAACATTTTGTTGGATAATACCTGGTATCAATATGATGATTATGGCCAGTCCAGAAAGAAAGGCAAACTTGACTTGTGTATACAAAAGATACAGTGACACTCCAATTTGCAAAGGCAAGCTGAAATAATCCCAGGAGCTTTATATGATCACAATATTGAAAAAAGATGATGCTACCAGAAAAGCGCATTGGCCTCAAAAATCTAAACAGAAAATAAACTAGCATTCCTATGAAAATAATTATTCAAACATCCATTAATTGATACTAAAATATTCAAACTTAGTAACTTGGGATAGTAAGAATGAATAACATTTCACAAGGTACTTGGCCGTTATATATACCCGCTCAACCATTTTGTATTAAAAATAATAATAATAAAAGAAGAATTGGAACAGATTTTGTAGTTGGTGATTCAAGCTGCATAACAACATCTCTCTTATAGGAACAAGATTACGTTCTCACCTCCACATATCATGGAAACTGTTACACAAGTTGACAGTTCGATCAGCATCTACTGACATAAATGTCTGTATTTCCCCCTCAGAAAATTTTGATCGCTCCGCTTGGGTAACACATAGAACCTAAATTAAAAGTAGCAGTGAATGTAATATTGATGATAAGCAGAGGAAGCCATAACATGCTTAGAAAATTGAAGACATGAGTCAATAGGATAGAAAATAATAAAACAACAGGCTATCCATCCACATGAATAGAAGCCTTAAGCCATCTACAAAGAGTTTCTAGTCATTTCTAAAACAAAGACTAAATTTTTTTGTTCTTTTCTTGAGAATGAAAAAAGACTACAGTTAAAATCTATAGTCCCAGAAGCAAAACATTGGGCAATCTATTACCATATGTTAGCCAAATGTTACAAAAGACCGTTCTGTAAAATCTTGAAGCATCAAACTGTATTGCCCGAAGTTGATTAAATTAAAAATCTTCTCCAGCAAATTACAAGAAACAATGCCATTCCTTTTCTACCAACCAAGAAATTAGGTGTGCTGATAGTACTATCTTATTTGCAGAAAACATTGTATTACTGTGGAGGTCTCCACAGAAAGAATATGATAAAATACAAAAAATGATAATCAACAAGCAAAATAATCAGTATGTTAGCAATTGCTACCCAGGACATTAGAAATTGAACAAAACGAGATAAAAATGAATTACTCGTTGTTCATGAATTTGTCAAAGGACCAACTCACCCAATAGCTTAAGCTCTTAGGTGACGCCTGAAAATATGATTTATATTATTCTCTAACACACCCCTTTAGTGAAAGCCCAAATATTTGGACTTGAAACTTGCACAAGTCCACATCACCTTGTGCTTAATACTTGAGAAAGTAGGAATGGTGAGACATGAACTCGGGACCACTTGATCAACCAAGCTTTGATACCATGTTGTCTTTTGGAGAAGAGAAGAAAAGAAGGAAGACACAAGGATTAACGTGCTTCAGCCATGAAGACTTACATCCACGAGAGGAGATTTATTCTTTTCTTTATTACTTCTATTGTATTACAACGGAGGAAGAGTTTTCCCTTTATAGGAGACCAAATACACCAAAATAGGAAGGAGATAATAGAGCGTAAAACAAGCCCGATTTTCTATGATTACAAGACCTTTCTAAAATATGAAAGTATATTCTCCACATATTAAGTTTTTCCACATTGAATAGTTAAACCAAAGATAATTAATATATAAGGTTGAGAAGGGGCCACCCACTACAAAGCTTAAATCTTTTGAATGGAACTCAATCTCTACTACCTAATTCTATATGGTATCAAAGCTTCAAAGAAGTCTGCTGGAGCCCAAGCCACTTGACGGATCCTAAAAGATAGGCTGTCGGTGAAGGGGAATGTATCGGTTTCTAAAAAATCTGGGCAATGAAGGCCTTTTACGTGAAGGCTGGTATGCCCGGTAAAAACTCGGCTTTCGTCCTATAAAGTACCGGGCTTTGATACCATATTAAAGGATCATCTCAACCCAAAAGACTTCGACCTTGTGGTGGGCGCCCCTTCTCAACCTTATATATTAATCATCTTTGATTTAACTATTCAATGTAGGATATGTGTTCTAAAACTCCCCTCACTTACAATTCATCTTTTGAGGTCCGTCAAGTGACTTCGGCTCCGGGATTTTTGCTAGGTCGTTAAGCTTCTTTGAGGTTTTGTTACCATGTCAAAGGACCAAGTCACTCAAAAACTTAAACTCTTAAGTGAGGCCCCGGGATATGATTTATATTGTCCTCTAACGAGTACCAACTTGTTCGTACAAGATCGAAAAAAAGAGACGATCGGCCACATTACATGTACGGGGCCTAAGCCGGATGATCCTCGGTTTGAAGCATGGGGTGAAGAGGATTCCATGATTATGGTGTGGTTATGGGGGTCTATGACCCCCGAGATCGATGACACGTACGTTCTTGGCTACCGCCAAAGATATTTGGGAGGCAATATAGCGAGACCTACTTGTTCTAAAAAATTTCATTGAACAAAATAGAGTATATGATTTTCTTGTTGGTCTTAATCTAGAATTTGATCAAGTGAGGGTTCATATTCTTGGAAAACCGGAGGTTTCATGTTTTAATGAAGTGGTAGTCTAATCGAAGTGAAAAAAGCGGGAGAGGTTTGATGCTTGAATCACGAGCCACGAATAGCTCGACAATAGTGGCAAGTGATGGCAACAAATCTACCATAAACGGAGAAAATGCACCATTTCTTGAAGGTGGACAGCCCAGCCCAATCAATCAAAGGCTCAAAGGCGTGACAACTTGTGGTGCAACTATTGCAAGAAGGCACGCCAAACTCATGAAAAGTGTTGGAAGCTTCATGGAAAGCCTTTAAGCGAGAAAATGGGGACAAGAAAAGGAGCAATCAACGAGCAATGGACAAGCTTATGTTACTACGAGTTCAATTGAGCGAACCACCACCTCAAGAGACGGATAGTCTTAACCAAGAGGAGACTTAAGAGGTTGAGATCGCTTATCAATAGCCTTGAAAAACCTTCGAGTACTTGTTCTTTGGCGTAATCGGGTAAGTTTCCATTCTCTATTGGGTTAAATGTCTCGGGTACAACATTTGTCAACTCTTGGGTCATGGACTCGAGCCACTAAGTACATGCTCACTTATCAAATATTTTTACCACCTATTCTCCACCGTAGTAAGTGGAGATGTCCAAACAAGTCAATCCTCGATTCTAAAAAAATGTCCTTTATGTCCTTAGATTGTCCACAAACCTTGTATCTACAACAAACTTACTTGAGATATACATTGAAAAGTGATTTTTAATCTCGATCATTGTGTATTTTAAGACAAGCATTCGAGGAAGATGATTGGACATGCTAAAGGACAGGATGGCCTCTACTACCTTGAAACACAAGTCATCGAACATTATCAAGCATAGATTATCTCATTCCTTCATTTAAGAAATTTTTTCATCCAATAAAGAGAAAGTATGGCTTCACCATTGCCGACTTAGACATCCATTGTTTAGAGTCATCAAAATTTTGTTTCCTTCTTTGTTTAAAGGCCTAGATGCTGAAAACTTTCATTATGAAGTATGTGAGCTTGCTAAACACAAGCGTACATCGGTTCCAATTAGTACTAAACAAAATTTTATTGTTTTTTATCTCATTTACAATGATATTTGGAGTCCGTGTACTATTCATAATGTTTCGGGGCAAAAAGATTTGTGTCATTCATTGATGATTGCACTCGTGTTATCCGGATTTTTTGCTCAAACATAAATCCAATGTTAGTATTGTTCTCCCAAATTTTTGTTCCATGGTTAAAAACCAATTCAAAGTCAACATCAAAAGGTTGAGGTCGGATAATGCTAGGGATTATTTCAATCAAATCCTAACTCCATGTTTTCAAAAAGAAGTAACAAGACACAAGTCATCTTGTGTCTATGCCTCATAACAAAATAGAGTAGCCAAAAGAAAAAATGATCACCTTCTCGAAACAACCCGAGCTTTTTTATTCCAAAAACATGTGCCTAAGTCTTTTTGGGGGAGCCGTTCTTATGACCGCTCATCTCATAAACTCGTTTACCTTCTAAAGTATTGGGGTTTAAAGTCCAATGGAAACACTCTCAACCGTCTACCCTAACCTCCATACTATAAATAACCTTATTCTTAAAAGTTTTTAGGTGTGTATCATCCATCCTTGTCCATATTCCAAACAGGGGTAACGGGATCTAAGGGCAATAAAATGTATCTTTGTAGGCTATTCTTCTAATCAAAAGGGATATAAATGCTATCATCCTCCATCAAAGAAGTTTTATGTCTCGGTAGACGTCACTTTCAATGAACAAGCATCTTATTTTACAACTTCTTATTTTTTGAGGGAGCATTCTATCATAATGAATTTTTATTGTCATCCCTTTCCCCGTCTAACTCATGTCTTGAAAAGCCTATTTCACCATCCGTGTTTGAAAATTCTCCCGAACATCCTCTTGAACCAATGTATGAAATTTCTCACGAAAAAACCGACTCGCTCTTGAAAATGTGAGATTTGGCAAAGGAAAAGTTTTCACAAGGAAGAAGATGGGTATTCCCGAATCGGACAGGTCCAAGAATCCAACCAAAATCCTTAGAATGAGGTAACAATTTCTAATCCCTCATTGCATAATGAAACTGGATCTCATGAAGGGAGTGATGATGAGGATCTTCCTATTGTTATTAGGAAAGAAACAAAAGAATGCACCAAACGACCTTTATACCTTCTTGCAAACTTCTTGTCCTTATTAGTTTAAATATCATTACCATCCCAGCCACTTTATCCGAGGCTTTGTCCAATGAGAAATGAAAAAAAGCTATGAATGTGGAGATAGAAGCGTTGGAAAAAAATAAGACTTAGGAGTTGGTGATGCTATCGGCCGGAAAGAAACTCGTTGGGTGCAAATGGGTGTATACGGTGAAGTATAGAGTAGATGGGTCCATAGAAAGATACAAGACTAGACTCGGTAGCCAAGAGGTATACGCAAGCCTATGGAATTGACTATCTAGAGACTTTTGCTCCTATTTGCAAAAATGAACATTGTCCAAGTTTTGTTGTTACGGTAGCTAATTATGATTGGGATTTACAACAGTTTGGTGTTAAGAATACATTCTTGCATGGAGAATTAGAGGAAGAAATCTATATGGAGGTCCCACCGAGTAATGGGAAGAACTTAGTTGCTAATATCGTGTGTCAATTGAAGAAAGCCTAGTATGGCCTAAAGCAATCACCATGGGCATGGTTTAGGAGATTTGCTAGAGTTATGATAGCTATGGGATACGGACAGAGCCAAGGGAATCGTACGTTGTTCATTAAACATTTACCTTCGGGGGAGTTACAGCTCTTTTGGTCTATGTTGATGACATAATAGTGACGAGATGATGACAAGGAGAAAGAGATCTTGAGTCAATATTTAGCTAAGGAATTTGAGATCAAGGAGCTAGAAGGTTAAAATATTTTCTCGGAATTGAGGTTGCTCACTCTAGGTAGGGTATTTTTATCTCCCAACAAAAGTATGTTACGGATCTACTCAAAGACACAGGAAAGATAGCATGCAAACCAACAAGTACCCCTATAGATTTGAATCTTAAACTTGGAAAGCCGAAGAGGACGTTGCGACGGATAGGGAGATGTGTCAAGGTTGGAAGACTCATCTATCTATCTCACACGAATGCCGGATATAGCATATGCAATTAGTGTGATTAGTAAATATTTATGCATAACCCAAAGGAAGTCCATTTACGGGCAACTCACCGAGTGTTACAAGTACCTCAAAGGAACACCAAAGAAGGTATCATGTTTAGACGGTATGGAGGTTTAGCACTTGAGGCATACACGGATGCTGATTATGCTGGGTCAATTGTTGACGGAAGGTCAACTATTGGATATTACACCTTTCTTGGTGGAAATCTTGTGACATGGAGTAAAAAACATAATGTAGTTGCATGGTCTAGTGCGGAGGTAGAATTCCGAGCAATGGCTCAAGCAAGTGTGTGGACTACTATGGTTAAAGATCATTCTAAAAGACTTGAAGGTTAAGTGAGATTGTCCGATGAGACTTTATTGTGATAACAAGTCTACAATCAGCATAGCCCACAACCCGATACAGCATGATCGAACGAAGCACATCAAAGTTGACACGCACTTCATCAAAGAGAAGTTGGAGAGCGGTCTGATTTGTACACCTTATGTGTCTACACATGGTCAACTTGCCGACGTGCTTACTAAAGGATTAAATGGCTCGGTGTTTCAAAGTATCGTATCCAAGCTGGGAATGGAGAACACCTATTCACCAGCTTGAGGGGGAGTGGGAAAACATAATATATGGGTAATATACTTTGCGATTTTAGGAAGGTTTTGTAATCACAGAAAATCAGGCCTGATTTTCTGCCAGATTTTCTGCCATATTATCTCCTTCCTTTTCCGGTGTATTTGATCCCCCATTGGAGCCTTCCTCTGTTGTAATACTACACAAGTAATAAAGATAAAAACAAATCTCCTCTTGTGGATGTAAGTCTTAAGACTAAACCACATTAATCCTTGTGTCTTCTTTCTTTTCTTCTCTTCTCCAAAGCACAACAGAATTAACTAGTTTCCATGCACAGTTTGAAAAGTGGTATTAGTCAAAAAAAAATTTGGAAAATTTTACAGAACATGTGATTAATGAGATTGCGAGTTTGTGATTAGTTGAAAAACTAACTTGTGACTGTGAGACAGTTTCAGAGAGAGAATTTGTCACAACGGAAGTAAGAAGGCTAGTATTCACAATCATAGCAAAAAGCTTACTGCTAAATTCAACAATCCAAAAAAGCTTTTGAGTAACGTTTTTCATTCAGAAGTTTGTGAAAACTCAAATTAATTCAATAGGCATTAATTTCACATATTTGGTAAATAAATATCATTGCATTGATCTAAATCCAACTGAATAAAACTATTAATATTCACCGAGTTGCATGCATTCACAAACGCAAGCCCAAACAGAAGAATAATTATAATGTACCTTGCGATAAATTACTGTCATAATACTAGATCGTAGCTTTAGCTTCAATTTTGCAAGATGAAACGTGTATTGTGTATCAAAAAAGGATCTGCAAAATTGGGACAAGCAGCAGCATAAGAGACAACGTTGGAAACCAATATAATCTATCACTTTGTTTCTTTTAAGCATTCATGAAATTTTATGATTGGTCCAAATGACCATGCTGATGAAGCTGGTTGAAAAGCGATTTGTTGCAGAAGTTAAAAAAAAAAATCAGGTTTGGAAAAGCTTTTCAGTTTCCATGAAAGCTAAGCAGTTGGCAACTAGCAAATAAGAAACATACTCCACGTATATCAATCCTTTCCCAAGAAATTAGAAAAGACAATTATTCTGGACCCCTTTTTTTCTCAGAAAACTTCTTCTAGGCTACAGGCTAGTCTTATTTCATTCAGAACTTCAATAAAAATGGGAGCAAATAGGAAACAATGATACAAACATTTGGAATTCAATTAAAGTATGGAAAAGGAATGAAAAGTACAAAAAGAAATATGATATAACAATTTATACTAAGAGAAAGATTTACTTTAAGACAGAGGTGAGGCCCAAAGATAATGCAAGAAGATAGCCATCCCATCCCACAGACCCTGAGAGCAGTAAATAATTTTGTCAGTGCATTTTTATCTCCATGGAAAGCAAAAAAAAATGACTGAACATAAAACTGTTAAAATAAAAAGGAAAATGCAAGCATTTTATATGTAATTGCTGTGAGGAAAACCGTGATTCAAAAGTCATTGTTTAATTTCCAAGGAATTGCCTGTCATTCATTTAATTCTCTACTGTTTTTCTAGGCTTGTTTACTGTTTTTGTTAAGTCCCTAGAACGTTAAATTCTCTATGTAATTTCCTATGTACAGCTTCTATATAAAGCTTTGTCTAGCCCTTTCAAATTCATAGAAAAAAAAAAAAAAAAATCTAATTCTTCTCTTAAAAAGTGCAGCAACACTCGATCACTTAAAAGCTTCAGTAATTCTACTTCTATCTCGATTTCCCAACAAATTTGGTATCAGAGCCATGTGGATCAGCAATTCCTCCTCTGCTGGAACCATGTTCAATTATTTCCAAAGCCAAGTACCCATTTTTGAAGGAGAAAACTATGGGTATTGGGCTGATCACATGCATGTCTTCTTCATTGCACGAGACTTGTGGGAGATTGTTGAAGAAGGGTATGATGATTCTCCATCAACAAGTGATGATTCATCCTCTACAAGCAGAAGTACAGAGACCTCATCTCAGGTTTCTGTTCAGAACAAAGAAAAGATCAAGAACAACGCCCTTGCCTTGAGTTACCTCCATCAAGGAATCAGCAAGACCATCTATCCACGCATTTGGCATTAGTAAAGCTAAAGATGCATGGTAAACTCTGAAGAAATAATTTTAAGGGAATAATAAAGTTGTTTCTATTAGACTTCAGTCACTTTGGAAGAACTTTGATTGCTTGACAATGAAAGAATCAGAAAGCATCAAAGAATTTTTCTCCAGGGTTACTGAAATTGTAAATCAAATCAGAGCTTATGGCGATCAGATTGAAGAAAAGAAGATAGTGGAGAAGACTCTCAGAAGTCTACCACCAAAATTTGATCATGCAGCTGCAGCAATCGAAGAATCAAAAGATCTCTCAATTCTGAGCATGTATGACCTATGTGGTTCCTTAGAATCACATGAAGAAAGAATGAAGAGATCCTCAGGTCAGTCCTTGGAGCAGGCCTTTCAATCAAAGGTCATTTTGGGACAAAAAATTCAAGAGAAGAGGGGAAACTTCCAACATCAAGATCAGTTTCAAAGGAGTCGAAATAACCAGCCTCGAGGGCATGGAAGAGACCGAGGCAAGAGCAGAAATACTCAACTTCAAAGAACAAGCAATCAGGGACAGAATTGCATAATATGCAAGAAGTCCAATCACACTTCAGCTGAATGCTATTTAAGGTGTAAAAGGTGTCAGGTTCCAAATCATTCAGACCAAGACTGCTGGCACAAGAAGAATGAAAGTTCAGAAGCTAATTTCAGCAAAGAGAATGATGAAGAACAAGTGTTTTTAACTTGTCTCGATGCTGAAAGCAGAAAGGACCAGGTTTGGTACCTTGACAGCGGTTGCAACAGCCATATGACAAATGACCGCGAGTTATTTGTTAATATTGATGAAAATTTCTCAAATTCTGTCATTCTTGGTGATGGAAAATCTGAAAGAGTTGAAGGAAAAGGAGTAATTGCAGTTCAGTCCAGATCTAGTGAGCAAAAGTTCATTCATGATGTTCTTTACGTCCCAACTCTTGCTCACAATCTCTTAAATGTTGGGCAGTTGATTCAGAAAGGATATCGGGAAGAAAATAAGTGCAGAGTTATAGACAAGAAGAACCAGCTGATGGCTAAGGTTGAGATGACTCGCAACAAAGTTTTTCCACTCTCCATTAACTATGCAAGACCAGTGGCCTTGAAGGGTGAAATTTCAGACGAATCTCAACTATGGGATCTCAGATATGGCCATTTAAATCATAAGAAACTGCAGCTAATTAAGCAAAAGGATGTGGTTCGTGGTCTTCCCCAAATAAATCAAATAGAAGGAGTTTGTGAAGGCTGTGTCTACGGGAAGATGCACCATCTTCCTTTCCCAACGACTTCTTGAGAGCCAAAGCTCCTTTGGAGCTTGTTTATGCAGATATATTTGGTCCCACAAGAACTCATCACTTGGGAATAAAAGGTGCTTCATCCTTTTTGTCGATGATTATACTAGAATGGTTTGGCTGTATTTTATTCAACAAAAATCAGATGTCTTCTCAAAATTTCTGAAATTCAAAGCCCTTGTTGAAAGACAAAGTGGGCTGAAAATGAAGACCTTAAAAACTGATCGTGGAGCTGAATTCATCTATCAACCATTCATGGATTATTGCAAGAAAGAAGGCATTCAAAGGAAATTAACCGTGAGCAGAAGCCCTCAGCAAAACGGAGTTGCTGAAAGAAAGAACAGAACCATTGTTGAGATGGCTCGGAGCATGTTAATAGATAAGGAGCTTCTTAATTCTCTTTTGGCTGAAGCTATACATACTACTGTTTATATCTTAAACAGGTCTCCAATAAAATCAGTAAGGAACAGAACTCCCTATGAAGCTTGGAGTGGGAGAAAGCCAGAAGTTAGCCATCTAAAAGTGTTTGGTTGTCCAGCCTACTCACTCAACAAGGCTCCAAATAAAGATAAGTTCGATCAGAAGGGAGAGAAGCTTCTGTTCATTGGATACAGCGATGAATCTAAGGGCTACAGGTTGCTAAATCCTGTTAATAACAAGCTGACAGTGGCAAGAGATGTCATCTTTGATGAAAGAGCAGTATGGCAGTGGAATTCCAGCAGCCAAAATTCATCAAATATTCAAGATTTTGCTCTAGCTGAAGCATCAAGAACCGAATCAGCTGCTGAAACTCAAAATCCAGCAACTTTAGAAGCTGGAACTACAGCTCAGAGCTCAAGTTCAGGATCTGAAAGTCCAGATAATGAAGGGACTTCATCTTCTTCACCTATTCTAAGAAGATTTGAAAGAGTTAGAAGACCGCCAGAGAGGTATGGCGATTTTAGAAGCTATTTCTCCAATGAAAATACAGACTTTGCTCTTCTCTTGTGAGCCACAGATTTTTGAAGAAGCTGTAAAGGATGAAAAGTGGCAAAAGGCCATGGAAGAAGAATTGAACATGATTGATAAAAACGATACTTGGAATCTTGTAGATCCTCCCAAAGGGAAAGACATTATTTGTCTTAAATGAGTTTACAAGACCAAGTACAATGAGGATGGTTCCATTCAAAAGCACAAGGCTAGGTTAGTGGCCAAAGGCTATTCCCAACAGCCTGGAGTAGATTTCAACGAGACTTTTGCACCAGTTGCAAGAATTGAGACAATCCGACTTGTTCTTGCAATTGCTGCCCAATTGGAGCTAAATGTGTATCAAATGGATGTCAAATCAGCTTTCCTTAATGGAGAACTGAAAGAGGAAGTTTATGTGGAGCAACCACGTGGATATGAAGTCAAAGGCAAAGAAGAGAAGGTGTACCGGCTGAACAAGGCATTGTATGGCCTCAAACAAGCTCCACGAGCTTAGAATAGTAAGATTGATTCTTACTTTCAGAATTCAGGTTTTCAGAAAAGTTTTCATGAACCAGCACTTTATTTTATGAAAAATGAAGCTGATTTTATCATAGTCTGCTTGTATGTTGACGATTTGATTTACTTTGGGAGCAATCATCACAGTCTGCTTGTTTGCTGATTTTAAGCACTCAATGATGAGGAACTTTAAGATGACAAACTTAGGAATCATGAAGTACTTCCTTGGGATGCAAGAGAAGCAAGGAAGAGAGGATATTTTCATTTCCCAAGAAAAATATGCAGCTGACATCTTGAAGAAATTCTACATGAAGGATTGTAACGCTGTAAGTACTCCTATGGCTTTAAATGAAAAATTGAACTCTAATGATGGAGCTAAGAAGTTTGATGAAAATCAGTACAGGAGTCTAGTTAGATCTCTTATTTACTTGACTCATACTAGACCGAATATCACTCAAGCTGTTAGTATGTTGTCAAGATTCATGCATAGCCCAAGTGTGCCTCATTATGCAGCAGCAAAAAGGGTACTAAGGTACCTAAAAGGCTCATTGCAACTTGGTTTGAAGTATGGCAAAGATTCCAAGTTCACTTTGATTGGTTTTACCGATAGTGATTGGGCTGGATCTACTGATGATAGAAGAAGCACATCAGCCTATATTTTTTGCCTTGGAAATAGCACCATCTCATGGTGTTCTAGAAAGCAAAACACTGTTGCTTTGTCATCTACAGAGGCTGAATATACTTCAGCAACAGAAGCTGTTTGTGAAGGAGTTTGGCTAAGAAAATTGCTCAATGATTTAGGACTGGAGCAGGAGGGTCCTACAACTATTTATTGTGACAATATGTCTACAATTGCCCTAACAAAAAACCCAGTTTTTCATGCTAGAGAAAAGCATATCGAACTCAGACATCATTTTATTCGTGACCTTGTGCAGAAAGAAGAGATACAGCTAGAGTTTATCAGCACCAATGAACAACCAGCAGACATGCTCACAAAACCTATTACTACTGAGAAGTTTTGACATTCAGAGACATGTTGGGACTCACTGTTTTAGAGGGGAATTTGTGAGGAAAACCATGAGTCAAAAGTCATTTTTTGATTTTCAAGGAGTTGGTTGTCATTCATTTAATTCTCTGCTATTTTTCTAGGCTTGTTTAATGTTTTTGCTAAGTCCCTATAATGTTAAATTCTCTATGTAATTTCCTATGTACAGCTTCTATATAAAGCTGTGTATAGCCCTTTCAAATTCATAGAAAATAAAAAGAAATCTAATTCTTCTCTTAAAAAGTGCAGCAGCACTCTATCACTTAAAAAACTTCAGTAATTCTACTTCTATCTCGATTTCCCAACAATTGCTGCAAAATATAGAGTTAAGAGAGAGAGACAAAATGGCTAACAGAGTTCAAGGAAACAAATTTGTGAAAACATAAATCTATAGATGTTGTTTCAACATTACGATAATTACAAGTTAAAAAAAAAAAAAAAAAAAACGATCAAACACTGGAAACCTTGCTGAAGAAACCGAATGAGCTTATTAAGAAGCAATGGTCCCGCAAAACCAATACAGTCATTGAACACCTGTGAAAAGTTAAAAATTTTCATTGTAAATGTATATACATTATACTCTCTGATGCTTGAGAGCTATTTAATGAAAAATATTCACCATTTTTCTTGTTACATGTTTTTTCCTCTAATGAAGCATAACTTCATCATCAAAGAGCTCATGCTCTCAGACTTTTGAGGAAGAAAAAGCATTTCCTGGCTACATTAGTTCCAGCAACCAAAATGCTCTCCCAAGTACTGTGTAGAATAATATCCAAACTCTTGGTTTATGCTTCCTTTTCATCTTTTCCTTTCTTAATTTTGTGTTTTGAGAGTTTCAATGAAAAAGGCACATTCTTATTAAGTTTCAAGACACAAATATGGATATCTTAATCTACATATTTTCAACAATATGTTTTCATCATCAGTAATGAGGGAGTTCTAGTTGAGAAACTTCAGTCGGTGAATCAAAAGATGAGACAAAATCACTATGATGATAAAGGGAAGTGACAGGGAAGGAAATTATAAGAAAGAGTTAGATCAGTAATCCACAATTCAAATGAAAAATGTGCCCACTGTATGTATCTTCTCTAACACACAGATGGGCAATGATGCTAAACCAGAATCAGCATCTTATTTTTTATAGTAATATTTAGCATATCAGCAATTATCTCATAACAGGAATTTATGTTGAAGAAGTTAAATTACCTTTAACAGACCAAGACGAAGATATGGCCATCCGTATGCACAACAGATTGCTTTAAAGAAGAAGGGGTTAGAGCTACTCTGCTGAACTCTCCAGCAGCTTAACAATTTATCATGACAGGAAGAAGGTTCCATGTCACTAGGTAGCGAAAGTAAATCCTCAAAGCCAAGCTGCTTTATGACTCCATGATTCATCACAGAAGTGATAGTTTTGAATGTCATGTGATCCCAATAGCTCATAGCATTTCCCTTGACAAAACATGAAGCACAAATAATCACTACTACTTTACTTTCAATGTATGAAGAAAATAACAAACAACACCAAAGAGAAGGCACCTTATTATATAAGGGCCTCGACTCAACCATGTAACTGACACTGAATTACTCATAAAAGAAGAAAGGAAACAGTGATTGACTATTTCTTGGGTAGTAATACTACGATCATCCTTTTTCCAAAAGTAGATGTGATTATTAAAAACACCAATGGTAATCATAGTAAGCCAATATGCAGCATACCATACTGATCTAACGAATTATGAGCTTACCAATACCCAAGATATGCAATAAAGCAATTAAGGATGATAGATTGATATGTTAACCAGGCTTGCAAAAATAATATATCTAATATGGGTTTAGGTCTTATATATACAAGATAAGACCTTTAAAGAAAACTCAAACCATATTCTGACAACAGCACAAATCAAAAAAATAAGAAGTATCAGTAGAAAAAAATTAGGGGAAGAAAAGCAGGAAATGCTTTAGAAAATAGATGGAGTTGCTATATGAAGACTACAACAAAACACACATATAGGAAATCTTATAGAGGTCCTTAATCTCCTTCTAGATATTAAATAGATTGAACCAATTTCAACAAGTTATGTTAAAGTTTTTCATCTAGTTTATAATGCTTCCACAAGTTTTCTCTAGCCCTTACAAGACACAACTATTTGGAAACATCCTCATGGAAAGAAACTATTGAACATTTACAGTCGCATTCAGAAGTTAGTTTATAGTGGTTCGTAAGTTCTTGTTCCATGAGACACTTTCTTAGGAAATATTGTTTGAAAACCTAATGTGGTGTTAAATGGATCTAAATCAACAAATGTTTGATATCTACAAAGCACACCACAATATGATAAGGCATAAGCAGTAACTTTTTTCATCAAGTTCAGGTCTCCCAAAAGATCAAAAGGTCAAAAAAAAAAGGAAAAAAAAATAGGGCATCATAATCATGAAGTTCTGCAACAACAAAGCTTTCAATGTTTAGCAATACATTGTCAGATTTTCCTAGTAGAAATATTTAGTGATTATAGATTAAAGCAACTATGAATAAAAAGCATCAAACAATTTTAACTTCTAAAAGAAGAAGGAGAAAACACAAATCCTGCACAGGAAACTTACAAAAACAACAAATTACTTACAAAGTCCCCATGAAAACCCTCCTCGATGTCTGTGTTGACAGAAAGAAGTTGATCTTCCAATGAACTACAAGTTACATTATGGTCAGTGGAACCAAATATTTGAAAATGGACATGGTCAATAGTTCATGTATATACAGAATACAACAAGGAGAAATAGGAGACTAGACGATGCTCCCATCCTTTAGGGATGCTACAAGCAAAAAATTGACTGGTGATACCTGCTCTTGGCAGATTCCCGTTTTATCCTGATAATGTTGATGGACATGCTAAACACGACATCCAACAAAACAACAGAACTCTCTTTAAGGCATTTCATGACCTGCGCCCAAAAAAGTTTCAAGTAATTTCCATTCCGAAAAAAGAAATATTACATGCCTAAAAGTCTAAACACCATACGTATTTCTGAGGAATTTTACATAAAGTTATGATTTCTGTTTTGCCAGAGACAATAAAAGAGTACTTAGATATCTGATTTCTTTAATATCTGAACAAAATAATTATCCACTGTAACAAAAAGCAACAGAACAACTCAATTAGGAATCAAATATTATGCAATAGGAAGAATGAGAATAATAATGGAAATAGTATTACCTCCATCGAACCAAATGCTCTACTCAGATGAAAGATTCCTAATAGTGATTTCATGATCCACCAGAAACATAGGAACCGATTGCAAAAAACATCATGTACACAGGCACACTTAGAGGATATTATGATAACCGTCTGCATGAATTTAAGAAAGCGATTTAACTAGAAATCTTAAGTTAATGCAACAGAGCTCATGATAGCAAAACAAACAACTTGAGAATAGAAAAGCTTACCCAAACTATCAATTGAGAACTTCTGAAAAGCCACTCATGATATACAATAAAGTCTTCATGAAGTTCTTTCTTCACAAGCAAAACCAGGTCCATAAATGACACAGATGCTCCTAGTAAAGGAAGAAAATGAAAAACAATCTTTTCTGTACAACTTATCTGCACAATCGCTATAAAACCATTAGTACATTAAAGTTTTAACAGCTACTTTGAAGGAAAATCTACACACCCTACTCAAGAACGAAACAAATTCAGATTGACCATCAGTGCTTCATTCAGGGGAAAAAAAAAACAGAGAGATTAAAAGTCAAGGGGCATTTAATACACTACAAATCTGCACTGGATAACAGACAGTGAAGTATAAAATATCTAGATGTTCAAGTTCAACAAGTGGGGGTTGCAGTACAGAAACAATATTAAAAAAAAAAAAAAAAAAAAAAACCACTAAGGAAACATAGAAAAGTATCATTGTTTAATAATGATCCATCATTCAAGAAGGTTTCTTGGTTAGCCAAAAAAAACACTTACATCCCTAGTAATATTCTAGTATGAACGCTTTGTGGTTAAATTGAAGGATCAAGTATGGACGAGTAATCTTAAGATGTTGAAGGACATTTTCCATACAGTATGAATAAGAAATACTCAAAATTTTTCCACGAACACAAAATGTCAGACAATAAAGAAAGAGAGCTTCAAACACAGACTGCGGAAAAAATTCAATAACACTCGAACAAACTTCTAATTATACTAAATGAGCTTATGATTCCGTCATGATTAATCTTCAACTACACTGACCTTTAATAAAAACAAACCAAATGATCATCAAACCCTGAATTTTTTTTTCTTTTACATTTTCAGCAGCCAAATAAATCAAATGTGCAAAGGTTAAAGAACCTACCCTGTGAATTCGACTGGCATTACTCCGAGTAATTGCAAGCAAAGCAATTATAACAATAGTCATCACATTCATTCCAAATCCTAAAACCGTAAGCACTGTTAAGTAAAACCAAATTATAAAAGCAGAATCAGAGTAATTACATTACAAACAAACCCTTAATCTATATATATAAAAAAAGGATATATGTTATCAAAACACTCCGAGAAAGTATTTCCCTCCCATACCTGAAAAGCCAAGAACAATTTAAAAATTGTAAATTACAATCAGAAATCACACAGAATTTCATTTCAGAAAAAAACCTCCAGCCTGTTAATTGCATTACATCTTCTTTTTGCAAGCAGAATTAAATTAATAAGTTATTTAAATTTTTTCTAAAATTTAAAGCGCTTTAACACAATTTGTAAAGTGACAGAAATAAGTAAACAATATTTCTGGATAATATTTCTTATAAAAAAGAGAAAAAAGAAAACTCGTTTGTTTTGGAAACTGGCTATCAAGAGTGGAAAAGTACATGAAAGTTTTGGAGTTCCCTACTTGGATGAAGTAAAGAAAGACATTCTATTCACAGAATAAACGGTTATGTATTGAGAAATCAAAAAACTCACTTTCTAGCTAACCAAACAGAAAATTCAAGCTTAAAAATAACTAATTGAACAGATTCGTAAAAACAATCTCTATCTTAGCGAAAAAAGAAATCGAAGGAAATTATTAAGAAAGAAGGAGGCTTGTGGAGTAGAGGGAGAGAAGAGTACGTACAAAGGGAGAATTAGGGCAAATGAGAGATTTCTTGAATTCCATTCTCTCTGATGATCTTACTCTTTTTGGAGCAAACGACAGGAGAGAACTTTTTGTGTAGGCAAACAGAGAGAGCCAAGAGCAGAGAGAAAAAGGGTTGAATTGTTTGCGCTTTTATAACTCCACGTGTCCCTCCTTAAGCTTTCACTTCGCTCGGTAATTTTTAACATAACCTAGGCATGGAAGGAAGTTTTGTTTTTCCTGCTTGAAAATTGAAATTAATGTTACCGGATATAATTGCATTTTCCCCTACCTAAAGTTCTGACACGTTTTGGTTAAACTACCAATTTAGTCAATTTTGTCCTTGAAGGCTTGAACTATTATCATTTATTGAATAAATATTATCCTTCTGTTTAATTTAACCTTTAGTATTAATCAAATATCTTCATAAATAATAATGAAACTTCAATCCACTTTCATAAATAAATTTCAATATTTTTTCAAAAGAAAATATTTTTTTCTAAATAATAAAAATTAAATGAATTATGAAAAATAGAAAATAAGATGGAATTATCTCAAATTGTTTTTAAGAGTCCTAAGAAAGTCATATGGATTTACATATGTAAATTTAGAACGATTCTCAAAATTTTTATATATGTAATTTCTAAGTTAACTTACTTTAAGGTTAATTAGTTTTTCCGCATTCGACCATATAAATATGTGAAAAAAAAATATTAAGACTAGGCATAAAAATTTATATGGTTTTTCTATCCTCCAACAAAATTTGAGGTTATTTCAAATTCCTTTCTATTTTTCATAATTTGTTGATATTTAATGTTTAAGAAAAATAAAAAATGCTTTTTGACCTCAACTTTTTTAATTGTTTTCTTAAGTAGATTAAATTTTTATTAGCATACGCGAAAAAATTATGCTCAAAATTATTTTTTAAAAAAGGAATTTTGATCAACTATAATAGTTAAGTTAATTAGAAGAACAATATTTTTCCGAAATATGATAGTTTATTGACGAAATTGACCAAGTTAATAATACAAACTTCAATGTACCACGACTCTAATAGTCCATAAGTAAAAAGTATCATTTAGATTGTTGTTACTTTATACGTGCTAGGGTTTGTTTGGAAATAATGTTTTTGGAGATTTTAACATGTATTTTTTTCAAAAGTAATTTTCAAAACTAATAGTTATAAGGTTCGAGTGGTGTTTTTGCTCTTGCATTTTGTGTTTAGTAATGTTATATTGAAAGTGTTTTTTTTATATATGTTTTTCATTTGAGAAAACATCAAATTTACAGTATTTTTCAGTAATTTTGAAAAAAAAATACAAAATTCAAATGGAAGATAAAATTTTTTAGAGAGTTCTCATATTGTTGCAAATGAAAGAAAGTATTCTACATCTGCCTTCTAAAATGTTATAGGCGCAAGAAAAGAAATATAGGAAAAAGAAAAAAAAAACTTCTTCCCATATAGGATAAATTGTTGCTTAAAATTAGTTTACAAATTCATTTATAGACTAATTCAACGATGATATGACATGCTTAAATGGACCTATGCGCTAACGTAAGAATTCATCTTATAGATCATGTTGCTATTGAGTATTGACTATTCTATAAAGTATAAATAATAATATCTTTATCCTCTACATTTTAGGTATTTTTAAAAATCCTTAACTCAAGAGTAGAACAACGTTAAATCCCGACGACCAAATGAGAGATTAAGAAAAAACATCATCCGCGCTTGAGGTCGCAGCCGAGTGACGAGGTTGAGGGTCACTCACCGATGACATCCGGGTTCGAATCTCTCCGTGCACGCCTATCACCCACGCGGTGCCTTACTTACCCACCGGGCTTGCAGGATGTTCAATGAGCCCAAAAATTAATCGAGATGCGCACATGCTCGCCCGAACATCCCGAATTATCAAAAAAAACATCATCCACAAAAATTCAGCCGTTGTGTTAAACCAGCACTCGTCTCTTTCTCCCGTCACTTTCTTTTCTCTTCCTTTAATTTTTTTGCCTCCTTACTGAACAATTTGCAAATATTCGGTGAGCATAGAGTATTTGTCAAGGATTTAAATTGGCTTTTTTATAGCCATACAGTGCGTTTGAGGCAGCTTTTCTCTCTCTTTTTCTTTTATTTTTCCCCTCAATGGACGAGGATGAATAAAGATCAATTAGTCCCATCATCATTTTGTTCCCGTTGACACTAAGAGGAAAAAAAAAAAAGATGGCATATTTTTTAAGATTCTCTTGCACTTTCAAGCAACTACAACGGCAAAAGGAAAGTGCTTCTTTTTGCGATCCATGTCGGAAAAGTGTTTATGATACGTTTTAGGATGGGAGTGGCTCTATAGAAAAAAGAAAATGCTTTTTCCTAAGGAATAATGTAATCGCACTCAATCACCATACCAATAGACCAATGGACAGGCACTGGAAAAAATATGTATTTTTTTTTCATTATTCAAGGTATTTTCAAATCCATTTTAAAAAACTAAATTATTTTCAAATTGGGTTTTAGCTAGATTATTCAAATATGAATTGATATGCATTTTTTTAAATGGTGTTTATATGATTTTTTTTCAACTTTTATTTATTTATTTTTACTGATAGGATTATTTTTAGGCTGATTTTTTTTTTAATAAAATACATGTATTATATTAGGGAATTCATGGGAACATTATTTTTTTTTCCCCAAAGCGTGTCTTGAGATTTGAACTTTGATGGTGAAAGAGATATAGCATAGAGAGAACATCTTTTTAGCTGTCAGGCCACCTCAAAGAGAATATCTTTTTAGCTGTGTGACCACCTCAAATTTCTCTTTTTCTTTTTTAATTAAAATCCAAGAGGATCTCTAGAATATATGTCCGGTGCTGTTAAATCCTCGCATGTTTTATTATTCTCATCAATTTTATTTTTATGAATTACTAATAAATTTTGATATTTAACTCCTATCTGATTATTAATTTAATATGTGATGGTGTGTTGATAATTTATAATAAAAATTTTGATAAAAATAACAAAATATCCAATGAATTTAACACTATCCTATATGTTCTAGTCTCTTCTTTAAACCTAGTAGGCTGCATATCATAACGCAGTGCTCTACATGCAATAATAATAAAATAAATAAAAATTGTAATCGATCCTAGCATTTTTTTTATGTCCAATTTATAATAATTTATTTGCAGACCACACAGCGTAAATGTGATAATATACAAAATAAATCTTGATTTTATCAATAATCATGTTTTTATGCATGGCATTTTTTTATTTTTCAAAACACCACCATTGCCGTAATAGAAGGCCTGACAAGAACAAAATAAGGTTCAAGTCCACCTACGACTGAGAGAGCGTATTGATAGCCCAATAGTTATACTTATAAACGTCTGAACCTGTACAGAAATAGCCCCAATCCTAACTGGGCTAAGCTCACTCCAAATAAGCCTCGGCATGTTTCACCCAATGGGATCATCAAAGGCCCATGCTTTTGTCAAGAATGTGGTGTTGGACTAGCGATAGTCCAATTAATAATAACGCTTGGTTAAATGGCTTGGTTAGACCCTCTACTGTTTTGATTTTGTTGATCCAGCCCCTCATCATTTTAACTTGTTAATTTGACCCTTATACTTCATGATATTAGGCACTTCTCCATTTCCATCCAAATCATGCGGTTAACTTTTTCACTGAAATAGTCGAGATTTCATTTAACAATACGTTTTTGGAGGGAGCAGCATGGTGTGGTCAAGCCACAAGCCATTTAGATGATAAAAAAATATAATTTACTTAATTTAAGGTTTTATATTCTAATTTTATTATTGATCTTCTTTGAAGAGATGATATATGCAAAGCAAGAGATGAGCACTGTTCGCTTTTAAATGAATCAAACTGTGTCAAATGGAAATACTAATTTCGGTATTTCGGTTTGATTTTTAACTCAAAAATTAAAGAAAAACAAATCAATTTTTTTTTTTGGTTTGTTTAATTTTTTAGAACTTTTTGTTTGGTTTAAACCAAAAAAGGAAATTTTTTAACATTTTTTCAAAATTTCTTTTTTCTTTTTTAAATTTTTAAATAAAAAAATAAAAAAAATCTAATATGTTAACATTATTCTAGATATAAGATACATTGATGATGTTTTTGTCTATTATACTAATTAAAAAAAATTTAAAAATCATAAAAATTTTGGTTTAGATCGAAACCAAAGCCTAATATTTAGGGTTTAAAAAGAAAAAATTAATAATAATTTCAGTTTATTTTTTATTTTTATAGGTTCAAGGTTTTTAAAAAGAAAAAATCTAATAATAATTTTGAGTTTATTTTTTATTTTTATAAATTCAATTGGTTATAAATAAAACTAAATTAAAACCATTGGTTTTACTATTCATTCATCATTTGAAATACTATTCACCCACGTTCATTTCACTATTCATACACTCTAAAAAAACTTTTTTTTTCACTATGTAATAGTATTTTTGTTATTTCAAAACATTTTTAATACATTTATAATTAAAATTTTCCTAACATTGTAATTTGGTACTTCTTTTTTAAATATAGTTTTTTTAATCTGTAAAATATTTTTTTATTTTGTTCAGTCCTTTTTTTGTTTTATTTTTATCACTTTAGTCCTTTTTGCTCTCATTTTTCTCATAAAAATGTTTTAGGCAAAAAAAATTAAAAAAAATTACAAAATAAATTTTTAATTAAGAATCAATTGATTTTAACATTTTTTATACTATTAAATAATTTTTTAAGAAAAAATTTATAAAAAATATAAAAAATAATCAATCAAATATAAAATTTAGTGTATTTTAATAGACACACAATATAATACAAAATGTCAAAAAAAATAATTTTATATATTTTGCTCCTAAAAAATATAGTAAAAACTAAACTAAAATTATTAAAAATCAAATCGAAAACCGAACGATGACCCTTCATCTGCTGACGTTCAGTTGATCTCTTTAAATCTTCGTGTGAAAAAAAAGATTGTTTTTAGGATAATTTTTGGAAAGGATCCGTCAGCGTATGTAATCCACAGACAAGCAGAACCTCTGTCACAAGTCACCACATCTCTTAACCAATCAAACTAACCGACTGAAACTGACCATGGCCATGCTACAAACAGCCTTCTCTTTCTCTTCCCTCTCTTCTCTCCCTCGTTCCTCTCTTTCACTCCTCTCCTCCACTCCACTCTCCTCTCCATCCCCAACTCTTTTGAAACTTTCTTACTCTACAAAAATCCAATGTACCAACACCGACAAACAACAACAGGCACAAACAACTCGAAGTTATGATCCCAAGAGTGGAGTTGCTGTTTACAAGCCTAAATCCTATGAAGTTCTTGTCACTGATGCTGCCAACTCTCTTGCCTTTGCTCTTCAAGATGGAAAAATCCGCCTTGAAATCGATTTCCCGTAAGCCCATTTCCTCTTGTATCTGTATATTTCTGTTTTTAGTTTATATGAAGTTTTTTGTTTCACGGTTTTTTAGGTGCCCATTTGTTTATCTTGACTTGAATTTTTATTTTTAGCAATACCCGTCTCGTAATTTGCACGTCGCATCATGAAAGTAAGTTCCTTTCCACGGAGAAGGAAAAAAATATAGTTTTTTCGATGATATAGTCTTACATCTTGTTTTTGTTCTTGAATTGTAGAAAGAAACATTTTCTATGTGAAATTTAGTTTAGTTGAGAAAGAAATGCTTAAAAATTCAAATTTATAGTTCATGAATTAGTTTCTTGTGCGAAAAATTGTAAAAGATTTAGGATCAACAAAAAAATAAAAAATAAAAAAATTTGACCCTAAAGATGACAGATTGCATGAAAAGGATATTTGAACTAGTTTGGAGCAAAGGCTTAGTTGATTTGATTTGAGTTGAGTTTAGGAGTTTGAGATTTTGGGATTGATGTTACAAAATCAATCATGTACCTATAATGACCATCCTCTAAATCAAGGGCTATGATAAACCGGGAAATAATTAGGTTTCTCATTACATTTAAGTGACAAAACGAGGTTGGACAGAACTTACATGTTTCAAGCTGTTAGCAAGAATGACCTTACCCCTTGCTTATTGTTTTTTAATGTTAAATGGGTCCCTAAAGCAATGTTGCAACATCGTTCCTGGATACCTTTCTGTCGTTTGTTTCTCTTAATTGTTTCATTTCTTTGATCTCCATAGTCTCCAAGCACTTATTTTCTGTCTGCTTTTCACCCTTGGTTTGTATCTCAGGCCCTTGCCTAGCAACATCTCTTCTTACAAGGTATGCCCTTTGGCACTTGACTTTCTTAATTGTCCCAATGAATGACCGTGGTGATTTCGAATGCTTGTGTCAGTATTTTTTTCAGTTGTTTCGTGTAATGCTTCACATGGTTTTCTTAAGTTGCATGCCATATTTATTAATTGATACCTATTTCTCTTTTGGAATCTGTGTACGGTCTTGGTCTTGGGATTCTTGGGGGCATTCAGAGTCATGATCTGTGTTGTTTCCTCATCAAATGTTGGTGTTATCATTTATAAGGTGTACAATACCTTAATATTGGTTATTTGTCTTTGAAGATGGTTTGATTTGCCTCCTAGGGAAGACAAGAAAATAGTGAACATTGAAATTTATAATTTCAAATTTCTGACTATGTGAAGGGATCTTCAGATGAGTTCATTGATGCCAACATTCAACTTGCCTTGGCTGTTGTCAGGAAGCTGCAAGAAAAAAGAGAAACCAGAGCTCGCCTTGTAAGATGTGACCATCTTATATTTAATTATCTACTTTCACATAAAAAGTATGAGCCGAACATGGTGTTTTCACTTACAGGTGTTTCCTGATAAGCCAGAAAAGCGAAGGGCTTGTCAGATTTTCAAAACAGCTCTTGACTCGGTAACACTCTAATTTGAGCTCAATTTCTTGTTCTTAATAATTATAGGGTTGGGAATGGTGGGGTTGGGTTGGGGTCGGTTCTTAACAAAGGCCGCTGGCTTTTACCTTCTAATTAGAGACTCCTTCAGCCTATTGGCTGTAAAATGAATTTGGCCGTGGGATGTCGTTCACAAGTCAAGGTAACATATGAAGTAGGAAAAAAAGAAACCAATCTTATGTTTACCATTAATTTCATCATTCATATTCAAAGTGCAATTTAAAAGATGATATAGCACACAAATTGAGTTCTGAGTTCTTTCTCCAGTCAAATGTAGTTTATTTTCTTATTTCAATTTGTAACCTCATTTCAGGGAAATAGTTCTGAAGTTAAAGAAGCTTAAGTGTTGACATCCATTGATTCTTATGTGGACTTCTTTGTTTGCTTCTTTCAGATTGATGGTATAACAATAGGTTCCCTTGATGATGTCCCTAGCGGTCCTGTCACCACATTTTTCAAGTCTGTGAGGAACACCTTAGATTTTGATTTTGAAGATGAAAATGAAGGTTAGTTCTAGAAATTTAAAACCAAATGTAGAAAGTCTGTATGTGAACAACATCCGGACTCAATCTGCATATGCATGAAATCAGGTTGAGATGTTTGCATGAAAATGCTACTGAACCTGATGTTTGAAAGAACGGATTGGTGTTGGTACATTTATACCAATTAATTATTACCGTAATAATGAGAGAGGATTGAAGATTCTATGACATTAGAGGTGAAGGAAATCAGTGTGATTATGGAACAATGGCAGTGGTTTGTTGTTTTTAGAAAAGCTTGCGTTGTGCTATTGTAATTTGTCCTTTAAATAATGACCTCCTTCTCTTCTTTTATTTGTTTATCCATGCAAGGTGGGGCTTCTTCTTTTTTTTTTTTTTTTTGCATATTATTGTCAAGAATGCAGAAACACTTGCTGTCACTGTAGAGCAATTGTATGCATTTGTATTAACGTATTCTTTTTTTTTTTTTCCTCTCATATGTTATTCTTTTTTTTTCCCCCTCATATGTTAGAGAAAATGAAGAAAAGAGAAAAATTGAACTAAACATTCTTCTCGATACTTTTGTTTGTAGGTCGTTGGTCGTCCAATGAACCACCATCACTCTATGTATTTATTAACTGCAGTACACGTGAACTTTCTGTTATAGAGAAGTATGTGGTAAGGTTTACTTTAAAAAACTTTGACCAATCATGTATCTTTTTATTTCAATTTTAGTCTTGCTGTTGTCATGTGTGTTGGCTTACCTGCATGCTTTTTACCACTTCTTCCCTTTACTGTAGCTTCATAAGCAGACAGCTCTGATCTCACAAATTTGAATCCTCTCTATTGATTTGTTCTGTATTGCAAACATCGGATAGTTTCTCATCCAACTCTTTAATTACTTGAGGGTCTCGGGCTTGAGCAAAGTTTTAGATATTGATCTAATTGCATAATATATTGGAATTTGAAAACCACTTTAGTAATATAATGAGAATAAATGTTTATATATATATTTATGAAACTTGCATGTGGGCGTGCACATCATTTTTTTTCACTCCTGCTTCCTTGACTCAAAATTACAGAAAATTACTGGTTGCAATTTTTTATTTTTAAAATGTTGATTGACCCACTTTTTATCTGTCACAGTGTTTGATAAATTTTTATTGGTTTTCTATTAAATAAATCTGTATAAATTCATTGGTTTTAACATAATGTTGATCAATCCATGCAAAAATCATGATATCACCAGATGGTTGGACAGTGGACGCATTTGTTTCTTTTAGTAAAACCATTCATGTTTATCTGGGTACTTCTGTTCCATTCAAACATATGCGCTCTAAAATTGTAGGGTCTAGAAATGTTTCTAACTGGCATACACTAAGCATGTCAGTACATTTGCATCTTGCCCTTTTACATATCTGGATATCAAGTGTTTAGTGAACTATTTGATGTCTTTAACCACTTGTTGCTATGTTTCTCTTATAGAGTCACTAATTTTAGTTATAGTTCACATGAAAATTTTATGGTCTGTATAAAATCCTGAAGTTGTGAGCCTCAAATGGACAAGAACTCTGGCTAGTGTCATACTTGCATATCTCTTTCATCATACCTACACTTTGTTACTAGGTAACAGTTTTCTTTGCATGCATCTGCAAATTGCAGAAGCTATATCACCTGCTGTGATTGATTGGAATGTGCAGGAAAAATTTGCCATTTCGACCCCAACACTTCTATTCAATCTTGAACTTGACACATTGCGGTATAGTTTTATGGATTTACTTTGTATACCTAATATCTTATCACTGAAATTGCTCTTGGTTAAATGGAACTTCTTCCTCTTTTCAGTGCTGACTTGGGTCTTCTGGGATTTCCAACCAAAGATTTACATTATCGATTTCTTTCTCAATTCATGCCAGTGTTTTATATTCGAATCAGAGAGTACTCAAAGGTTCTTTTCATTCATTGACCTGACCTGTTTCCTGTCATCTGTTTTATGAAATGTGGTTTTTGATAACAGTTTGTTCTTAATGATGTAAGACAGTAGCAGTAGCACCTTATATCATAAATTACAGTGGAGCGTTATTTCGCCAATACCCTGGTACGGAATTACATTCCTTAAAGTCAAGGCTGAATCTTGGTCCATTTTATTTTTCTTCTGATTTTGGAATTTGCCTTTAGGTGTTAATCCATAACAAAGGGTTACCTGTTTGGATGGTTTCATAGAGGCATATATTTTTTAGATGATTGAAAGAATGATGAAATTGCTAAATCAAGAGTCAAGACTCTTAGCACCAACCTCTGATTTTGGTTGGTTATTTTATTGTAAAAAATTTGTGGCTAAAACTTGGCACAATTAATTTGGAAAAGGCTGTTGTCCTGCCATCTTGGCCTAACAGCCCTGCTTTGGTGCTTCTTTTCAGGCTATTGTTTAGACTCTACTGGCACAATAAGTTGATAATACTAATTTTGAACAGATGGTTCATGGATGATTGCTTTTAGGGGCTTGCTATATTCCATATATATGATTGAGTGTAGATTACCTCATCCTAATCCCTAAACAGAATTCTATGCAATGTTTAAAGTAATTGTACTTCAGTTGATTATAAAGAGGAGGACATAAATAGAAATGCTATATACCTAAGGCATGATTTTTGAGATCATTTTTCATGCAACAAATGGGCTAGCCTTCAATAGCTTCCTCTAAACCAGCCCAACTCTTATTGTCAAGACATGTTCGACCTTTATGTCTTCCTAAGTAGTAACTGATGATGTTTCTTTTCTACAATTAATTGTCTGATTTTCCATCAATATTAACGCACGCCTTTTACCTGATTCCAGGTTGAATAGTTTATTCCATGTCTCTTATCCAACTTAGAATGTGCAGGACCATGGCAGGTGATGCTTAAACAAACAGATAGTTCTTACGCTTGTGTAGCAGAGAGTGCAACACGCTTCACACTTAGTGAGGTGTGTATTTGTTTCGCCTTACAAGCTGGACTTGCTTCCCTTAGCTACCAATAGCTTGGTATATTAATTTGTTTTGGTTGCAACTAACTTGACGCTGGATGACTATTTTATATGCTTCAGACGAAAGAAGAATTGTTGAGGGTCCTCGGACTGCAGGAGGAACAGGGAACCTCACTAGAATTTCTTCGCAGAGGCTACAAGGTAATTCTGTCCAAGTGGTCCTTTTCTGTTCTGCATTGCTATTCTAAGAACCTGTAAGTGCTTTTGATTTAATCCCTGGGTTTGCTATCAACATGCGATCACAAGACATGGAATTCCTTAACATGCATGGAAAAAAACACAAGGATTGTGTTGATAAATGATAATAAAGAAACATATAGATAGGTTTTATTTGCAAAAAGAAACATATTTCTATTACAGACACTTGTTTAATCTGTCAATCGAGAGTCAATTAAACTTTTGAAGCTAAATTGCCTACTTTCTTAGACTACTCTTCTTAGTTGTGTAGTTGAGTAATGTTTGCATATCACAATTCCGCTATTCGACATTTATAGTTAGCAAGAACCAAATATATACAGACATACATATGCATACATTGGCAGCACCTTGTATGTGGCCCTGCTGAATACTTTTTGCCTTCAAAGGTAATTTCCAAACTTTATTATTGTACTATGTCTCTATCATTCCATTCTTTCATCTGTACCCTAAAATCTGGTTCCCAAGTTGGATTTTCAGCTTCCAGTCCCCCTGCTCCTCCAAAGTTTATTCAAAAGGGCACTTGAAATTCCATGATGTTAATTGGGTCATTGGTATTGCAGTCTGCCACTTGGTGGGAAGAAGATGTTGAACTTGAAACATCTTCTGATTGGCGTAGTTGAGTTAGCAGCAGCAACAATCAGAAAAGCACACATCCGAAGCTTATTGAAAGTCAAGCAGCAAAGTTTTACATGGAAATACTCAAGTTTCGTGAGGTTTTTGGAGATTTTTTTGTTGATTATTTCATACTTTTCCTATTCTATGAATTGCGTTCTCACTTTAATCTTTGTTTTCTTTTTTACTAAATTTTATTCATGTATCGTCTGATAAAGTGAATTGGGGGGGGGGGGGGGGTTGTTTGCGGGGCGCACAAACACACGGGGTATTGTAAAGACTGTACAGGAACTTTGGTTATGTTCCATCCTCTGCTTAGTTGCAGAATGAATGAAAAGAAAAGAAGTTGCTTTTTGAGGGTTCTGTTACTGGGGACATGATTGTAAGTTGCAATGCTCAACTGACCCCATTACTGTTTAACCCTTTGGTTCGGACTGAAATACTCGAAATTTAATGAGGGCACATGAAATATTGCAAGAATCGTGAGGTTCATCTTCTTTGGTCCAGATGTTTTACAGAACTCTCAATTCCTGAATCATTGCCTTTGTAAGAAAAACAGCAGAAATGAATTAAAAGACTCGCTACTAAAACATAATTACTCGATCTATAAGTTGTTGAATTTGTTCGAGGAGTTTCATTTTTTTCTTTTTAGTTGGTTGAAACTTTGATCCAATTCTTATAGAGAGAGTCCGAGGTAAAATTGCATCACATGGTATCCAATCTCATCCTTTATCAAGCTAAAAAAATATTGTTTTCTTCTGCGTGTGAAGTTACATCCTGTAATCATAAACCAACCTATAATGAATTTTGGATGGACAAATTTAAGACAAAACTAAGAGTGGTTTGCTTATAGATGGGAGACAAAGGACTTCTCATGTTAATTAACCTAAGTGGTAACCTTATTTAATGCCCCCCACAACTAGTTTGTAAGGCACAACTGATAACAATACAAAATAAAACATAATTTGGTTGAACAGGTTGAAATGATACCCTCTACTTTCCAATTAACAAATATATATAAGAATATACAGACGGATAAAACCATCTCTGCTTCACTAATTACTCTTCACTGAAGTCGGGTTCTGGGGGCTTCTGCAGCTTCTTTAGGCCTCTGGAAGTCATGCTGCGAAGCCTGTGTCCACGAAGAGCATTGGCAGCAAAGCGAGAAGCAAAGATTGTTGCACCTAGTGTGGCGGAGTCATTGTTTACCCCAACTAATGCCCTTTCATCATCATCTTCATCCTCATCTTCCTCACTATAGCCTGCCTCATCCTCATCCACCTCTTCTAGGCGACGAAGTTCTGCTGCTTTCCTCCTGGAATACCGGCGCCAAGCAGTTTGGATAAAGCAGGCAGCCCAAGTCCTCCATTGCTGAGAGTAGAAACGGAAGGTTTGTTGCACCTGCCTACTGTGAAGACGCCTAAATTGAGTTGCAACAAACTTCAGCTCTTCAGCTTCCAAGGCAAAAGCCTCTACCTCAGTCAATGCCCTCACTGTCCTAGTAGATAACGGCAAATTGTCAAGAGATTTAGGGTCTAGTGCCCAAGTCAGAAGCTCCTCACCACAAAAGTCCCCTTCTTTCAATACACCTCGGTTGAAAAATCCACTCCTTCCACCATCTGTAGTTACGCTCTCTAGGCGTCCGCGAATGATGAAAAGCATCTCGTCAACTGGATCCCCTTCACGGACTATGTAAGTCTCCTCTGTATACAAACTTGGTTTCAGTCTCTCGCAAATGGCATCCAACAATCTTTCATCCATATTGGCAAATAGAGGGACCTGCATGACCATCATATTCAAAGACATATTTCCACAAAAATATCGGAAAAAAGCAAAGCAAAGGAGCATCAGTGATAACACTAAAGAATAAAACTAAAGTATACTTACTCTTCTGACCAAATTCAGACAGAGATGCCTCTTGATATCCCTTCTGAGATCTTTTGGTAGACTCTGGACCAAATTCTCTTCATCCACTCCGCGAGTTTCCAACCATTTGTACTGATCATACCGCCTGACTCGCTCTCTAAGATCCTGCGGAAGCAAGCGATGATGCATCCACTGCTCAGAATCGCGCCTTTTGATCCTCATCTCCTCTAGACGAATAGTTAGAGACTGAAGGTATGTCTGTTGCAACCACAAGACAGCTCAAACATCAGTATCATTAGTCAAGCTGTTTCTTCTGTTTGATGAATTAAATTGAATCGATATCAATTATGGTTAGATAAGCTAAAAGCATGATCCTAAATAAGGTCGTAACACGAATTCGAAGACATGAGTAGCCTCAGCATTCATCAAAATAATTAGAGAGACATCCGAGACAAATCATTAAAGCACATGCATAGAAGGGAAAATTTCAACATACCTGCATATTTCCAATCAGAAGTGCAAAGAGGATAAGCCCAGAAATAGCTAACAGTATGGAAAAGATAACTTCCAAAGGGTAGGTGCTTGTTTGGAGACCCTGACCAAGTGTACTGTAGAAGGTAAAACATAAAATGCCTTGGGTAAATAAAACTCCAAGAACAGAAATAATTTACGAATTCTCTTTTTAACACCAAAGAATCCAAACTTGAATGCCCATATAACAGTTGGAAATTAAATGATTGTTCAAACATTGAACATGTGGAATAAGTTTGTCTTCAGAAAGTTTATAGTCTTCATAGAATACTTAATCATAGCTCAGAAGTATCAGTTGATAAATAAAAAATAAAATGCTCTCCAACAGTGACTGTTACTATTGGATTGAAAAGTTTCCGTAAGCCATGTAGCTCAGTGATATATTGGAGACAGATAAAAGAAACAAAGAACAGCAAATTCATTATTGTAACTTCTTATGTTCTTCTGATACTTGTGCGCATGTAGCTCAGTGGACTAAACTTAAATTTTGATGAATTGAACAGGAAATTAGGCTTTTAGCAGAATCATGATAGCTCGAAATTTGTTGAAAATGCGACAAAGATATGTATTTAGATATCCTCGTGTATTATGAACATAAAGGCCAATTAAACAAGATACCTCAAATTTTGCAGGCCCCACCATAAACAGTAAAAGAATTTGGAGACAAACTTCCTGGATGACACAATGTCTGATGACATTGCCTGGAAGTAGATTCCGTAATTAAATCGTGAATTATCATCTTCGTCGACAGCACATTTGTTTCCAAGAACCTTCTCACTTATCCTTCGCCAATCGTGGAAACCTGGCAGTAATTTATTGCCACAGTACAAGAAGTCTATGTTACATTTCCCACTTAGTAAGCAAGCTTCTCTCCAGCATGTGTCTTTACGTTCGATGGCTAGCAAATACCAGAAAGCTCCTGCTATCTGTAAAGTTAGACCTGAGTCTGGTCAGAAAACTTTGATAAATTGCTCCACGGGCATCTTTAACGTATCTTAGCAATATTTGGTTCAAGAGAAAACAAAGAAATTTAGATTCTACAATCGGTAGATGATCTGTTGATGTTGGAAGTTCATCAACTTATTATGCAACATTTAGGATTTGGAGCCATTTCCCTTGCATTACACTTATATATTCAAGTTAAGAACATCACAGAAACTAACCAAAACTTTGTTGGGGGTGATTATCTTGATTTCTCCAGGGATTAAAGAACTTTGACCGAAGTGGGAGTAAAACACAATGCTGCTACTCCTATCCAAATATCCAAGGACTAACAGAACTAGTAAAACCTAGCTGCATAACAGTAATTACTTACATGACTGGCAAGCATGTACCAAAGCAGATAGTACGCAGCACCGGCAAAAGCACTCTCAGCGAAGGAACCAGCACTCTTTTTCAGGTCTGAACCCAAAGGCAAAAAGCGAGTAAACCTTGGGATGTATTGAACAAAAACAATAATTAGCAATGCCTGCTTCGTAGCTAACACCTCCGAGCCCCTCTTTTTATTGTTAAGATATTTCCATACCACTATCTGCAGAAGAAGATAATTTTAGCATGTACAGCTACCATATAGAATCAATGGGACCTATTCATAACAAAGAACAAACAATATAGGGCTAAAAAGTTAAAATTTAAGAATTCAGTAAGTCTAGAAAGAAGAGAAGTATGCTTAAACCTGTGGCAGAGGTAGCACAGAGAGAAAATCAACAATAAAATAACGGCTTAAGTATCGGGAGGCTATCTGTCCTGGATCGATCACAAGTTCACCTCGTCCGAAAACCCGTGATGATGGCGCAACATAGGCTGTTCGAAACTGAAGAGCCATGCGAATCAGATAGAAAACATCAAGTACTGTCCTCATAGTTGTGATTGTTGCAGCTAACTTTGTATCCATACCCAGACACATCATTTGATAGTTGAAGACAGGAAGATAGAAAAACAAAGGATCAATAGATACTGATAAAATGCATGAAATGACCAAAAGCCTATTCCATAACAGAAGAGATTTGTCTTGAGGGTCAAATATCTTCTTCTCAGACACCTTAAGGTCCTCTGGAAATACTGCCCTAGAGACTTCGGATTTAAGTGTCTTTCCGATTGTTAACAATCCTTGTGATCCTTTTTTCACCCCATACCTAAAAGATTTTGATGTGTGTTTCTTTCCATGCCCATTTATGTTGAAACCGTCTATATTAAATCTCAATTTCTTCATTCCTTTCTTATCAGAAGTCACTGATAATGAATCAAAATCATCCAACCTGCAAGTTCCAAAATATGCCAACATTGAGTTAAATAGATCACGATAAATTGTTGCAATTTACCATTAAAAAAAAAAAAAAAAAAAAACTCAAGACCAGTAGAAGAAGGCAACAGAAAAACATGAAAAGCACATATCATTAAGATGAACGTAAGAGGATCTGATGTACCTTACAAACTTCTCCTTCTGGCCACCAATATATTGTGACTTGTAACCACAATCAAACATTTTGCAGAATTGGGAACATAGATCGATACCTTTCAAGGCAAATTACTAACTAACATGGTCTAACGTCACTCAATAGAAGCTCCTGCACAGCCAAGACACAAAATTTTTAAGATACTGCTGCATGGAAATCCTTTTACATGTGACATATTCAAAAAAAAAAAAAAAAAAAAAAGAAGACAAATGCATTGTCTCTTTGAATAGGAAAAATTTGCACCAACAAATGTAGCAAAATACCCAAAATGTATATGTGCCATCATGGAGAAAAGTATCCATTTTCTAAACACAAATTGATGAAAATATCAACGACAATTTTACTATTATAGGTCTTCCATCTGCCCCTCTTCAATGGATCTCTTTCCTTTCCTTTCAAACAATAGGATTCTGTTTTATTTAAGAAAGGACTCAGACCTGAATTTCGTAGGAGATGAGGAAGACAGCACACACGAATTGAGTTATGGCTCATTGGCAAGGACTCTAACCCTACGATATCATCCCTCCACGATGGCATTGGCATTGATAATATTGACATGAAAAAACTAAAATATTCCAAATCATATAGAACCCTTTATTTTCTTTCTCTTACACATTAAAAGAAAGATTTCTTGATAGAAACATGCATATCTGATTCCAAGATGCATACATATGACTCATAAAAGATGGAGGAGATATTGAAACTCAGTTACATTCCAACAAAATGCAAAATTTTGTTATAAGAAAAAATTAAATGAACTTACGTAGGTAATCTTTTAGCTTGAATTACACAAATTACTGAGCCAACGAGATTTTGAAAAAAAATATATATATTTGAAGAGAGAGAGAGAGGCAGAAAAAAATATAGAGGACAAAGAAAGGTGAATATAGAGGATTTTTGGCAATGTTCGAGCTAGACAGGTAAAACGGTTGCACAAAAAGATTCTGAATATAAGGTGCTGCTCAAGCCATGTCACTCAATTGACCGACATGACATGTATCAAATTTTGGAGAAAAATCTTGTTCCAGTGAAGTTATAAATGAAATAAAATGTTATAATTAAGCCTTACGTATAAATTTAATTGTCAAATATCAATACCAGAGATCTAGATCTTTCAGAAAAAAATATATCTTGTATCATATAACCAATTGCATCAAAATATATATATATATATATATATATATATTACCACAGATAGGAGGACTTTGCTAGTAGGAGTTAGAGAGTTAATGTTATTAGGTTATAGTTAATGAGATATAAATATGATTACATTATCATGACTGATTGAATTGATCACTGTTACGATAAAAAGTTATTTTAAACTCAAATACTATAAAAAGAAGACATCAGTATATATTATATAGCATAATACAAAAAATTATTCATGATCTATCCTAAGAGGTGATCTGTGTGTTCGATATTAACGAAAAGCTTTGTTATATAGCAATGAGATTAAATTAAATTAAATTATTTGGCCTGTAAAATAACTTCTTTATCTATAGTTTTCTTTTAAAATTCGTTGGAACCATTAGGAATTCAGACGTTAATTAATAAATTCATTGTCTCTGTGTGTATATATATAATCATGCATGCATTGTACAAAGTGAAAATAATTTTTGAACAATTCTAAGTATATGTTAATGTAACGGTCCGTTTTCATCTTTAATTTTTTTAAAAAAAACCAAATATATAGGATATATATAAATTTCTATAAACTTCAGTAATTTCCACCTGCATATTTGAATTTATATACTCTGTAGACATCATATCAAAAATTAAATTTCATCATTATCATCTTCCTTAATTCGGAAGGAAGGGTAAGGAAAAATCGTATTAGTTGGTCACGCTTATCCAAATTGTGATGTACGTCAAAATGGGCTAACAAAATGCTGGCACCGAGGACCCAAATTGTGATTTACAAGCACGGGCCCAGATGAATCTAATAATACAATAAGCCCAATGGTTTTAAGGTACCCTTTGTTGCTGTTGTAGTTTTCCGGGTCGGATACAACCTTTTTATTTCATAAGGGCGATATGGAAACTCGTTTTCATTTTATTTTATTTTGGCACCAAATTTATTAAATTTATTTTTTATTTTTTCATTTAGACTTAAAATATTTTAATATTTTCCATTTTTCAATATTTCTTTATTCTACAAAATTAATTTCAAAAGTTTATATTTTCTAAAACTTTGTTTAACAATATTTATTATTTTAAAGTTTTTTTAAAAATAAAATTTACCCTTTTATTTTTTTTAAAAAAAGATTTTAATCAAAAAAAGTTCTAAAAGTATAAGATTCAAATATGAAGAAAAATTATATATCCATGCTTGAGTACTAACAGGCGCAGTATCCAAAAAGTAGCACCATAATCTTAACAAATTGAGGAAATGCACAAATTTGACAAGCAATAGAAAAAAAAAATACGGTTCATACTGTCATGAAGAATAAATTATAAATTATTTTTTTTAGTTTTGAAAAGTGAGTTAAATTAGTTCTATATGTTTTAAAAAATAATTATTTTTTTCTTAATTTTTCAATTTTTTTACTTATTCTTTTATAAAAAAAATTATTTTAATTTTTTATTTTAAGAAATAGAAAGAAAAGTAAAAAAATATAGAAGATCATTGACGAGAAAAAAAGATATTTTTTAAAATAAAATAATATTAAATTTAACATAATTAGCATTAATTATGCAATTAACAATCATTTTATCTTCTTTTATTGCTCTACAGGCCACAATGGCATACCTTATTCCGCCTCGTTAGGAATGGCAATGGGGTTGGGTAGGGCGGGGATCACCATCCCCATCCACACCCCACCCTTGAAAAACTTGATCCATTTTCGTCATGTGCTTCGAACAAGCAAAATTTGTCATGCCAATTGCCATCTCTGCCTCAAACGAGGTAAATGGGATAAAAAAAATTGTTTTTTTTTTTCATCTTATTTTATTTTATTATACTATCAAATTTTAAACTATAGTAAAAAAATAATAATTCATATAAAAAATAAATTTTTAAAGTCATTAATCATAAATTTTATATAAGGTATAATTATAATTTTAGGAATAAAAATCATAAAATGAGCAAAGAGGGTGGGGGCGGGCAAATATCATCCCGGCCCTTTTTTATTCACGGGGCACCCAACTCCACCTCGTTCCTCAGTCAATAGGAAATCTCCACGTTGATCGGAGCAGGATGAAACGAGACTCTATCGAGACGAGACACATACGTCTGGCGAACCATATTGAAGACTGGCTACACGCGACGACAGTGCTGAATATAACCGGATTGCAAAGGAGGCTTCGGAACTAGAAAGGTTACAAGTTCTGCGTGCATGTTCTGACATTTGCAAATACCAAGAAAACATGAGTAGTATTTTTGTTTTCATGACAACAACGGGACAAACTATCAATTGTTTCTTCGTTTTGTTTTAGCTTTTCCTTTTAAATTCTTTTTTGATGTTGTGGATTGTTTCTTATTACAATATTCCCCAACCATATCACGAATCTTTGACGTTACTGATCACAAGCCTTGTTTCGATATTGACTGTTGGATTTGGAAACTTTGAATTATAAATATGCCTATTAAACATTGTTGAGGATGTAATAACAAATACAATATTCTCTAGATTGAAGATTAATAATCCTAATTGGAGTTCTCTCATATCTATGAACAACTTGACAAATTTTGGTTGCCAAAGACACCTGTTTTCATGGACAAAGGTTATGGCGATGAAAGTCACAAGACATTCCGTTTCGTCCCTTACGTGCCATCTTTTAGGCTTTTGGCCACTGAATTTTTGGATTTGGTAGCAATAGATGTAGAGTCTGTGGTGACCAACTTGATCACTTGGGATCTTGACAATGAAACTCAGTAAGCTCACATGTTTCCTTTAACTGACCATATTCGTACTCAAAGCTATAAATTTCAAATTTTATTTAAAGAGTTAAAATATAAGGAGAAAAACAATATCTTATTATTGAAGCAAAGTTTTTGTGTTGTGATGGAAACAACCAACTACTTGCAGGAAAAGATGACTTGTTCGTTTTCAACTTTGAAGTGATAAAAGTACAATTATGAACCATCAATACATTTCAAAAAAAGAAACAAAAAAAGGAGATTCTTTTTTGTTTTGGAGAGTACAATTATTGAACACGCAATTCTAGTTTTAGAAATAACATTGCTTTTGCAGACAAGAGAGTAATGTAAGGCACATGCTTGCTATGCCAACAGGATCATCTTCACCAAATTTTCCAACTATTTAACAGATGTTAGCTCCAAACTCCAGACCCATCAAACTAACCATGGTCAAAACAAAATATTTAACCGTAGTTAGTTAAGCTGCTTTCCAGTCTCCTCTACTGCATGAAGTTGCAAATCCATGCGTACCAGTGTTGTGTGTTTGGGTTGGTGTGTTGAGTCTGAATGCTATCATTTGAGCACATAAGTGGAATGTTTAACGACAAATTTTGCTTCTAGATTCTGATTTGGGCTGTGTTTGTCGTTTTGGTATTTGAGTACCAGTTTGAGCTGCTTGTTTTTGCTCTGCTTCAACTGAGCTCTATGCCCTTTTGTTCTTCTACATCGTCCTCTTTCAAAAACATTTCTGCAAAACCCCACCTAGAGTAACCACAGGAATGTTCAAGTGCAGCACAACTCGATTTGCTTTGAGTCTTCTGTTATAAATTCAAACGCTGCACAAGTCTTTTTTTTTTTTTTGGGAAAAAAAAACTAGAAGATTTATTTATATTTGAAGGCAAGATTCAAAGTTTATTTTCTTCTTCTTCTTCTCTTTCGTTTGTTTTGATTAAAGTTTTCTCTTTTTTTATAATTTTCTGATTTCGTTCTTCTGTTCAATGTGAAGCTAACCATTTCACTTGGTACTCGATGTTTAGGTTCACATGCGGAGAAAAAGAAAAGTCGAACACTCTGAATGCTTGCCAAGTTTGTTCTCTTTTGGCATGGGAGGGGTTGGAAAGACAATAGGTAAATTATTTCTTCTAACATTCAACATATGCTTCTTTATGAGATATCTGATTGATTGCTTTTCAATTTTGAGAAATTATTATTCATCCCCCAACCCCAAAAGAAAGAGTTTCTTCTTCACTAATTAATCCTAAGTTGGTCGGACTGCTTAGTTGTAAATCGTAACTTCATGAAACCATCAATTAGATTAAGCCATGTCATTATTAAATTTAAGTCATTATTTTAACAAATTCGTCTAATGAATTGAACATCATATGGACAGGCTTGGCTTCAGTACTCCGCTGTCGATTGCTGGAGAGTTCTTTTTCAGTGGTATGGATTTCGCACCAAGTTTCTGCTGGTAATAATTCTTTTAGTTGAGTTCTACATTTTTTCTTTAATTCTAACTGAATATACATTGGGAAAGAACCAAAAGATCACAAAAACTTCATTTCCAAGAGGTTCAACTGAGTTTGGTGCTTCTTAGAAACAAAGAACACTAGGATCAGATCACTTGATTTTTAAGAAGCTGTTAGATCAATACATGGCAAGTTCGATATACTGCATGACTACAACTCCTCCTCAGGAACTTAGATAACTACTAAAACTTGTTTTTACCGCTTTTGTTACAGATGCCATTAATTAAATTAATTTTTTCTTACAATTTTTAAATACTCTTTAACAAGAAACAGAATGAAGCAGTTTTTAAAAAAGAAAACAAAATTCTCTCAAAAGCTTCGATTCCCTTCTCTTTTATCTCTCTAATCTAAAGTTACCCAATGAAAAAAAGATAATAGTGTTATATATATATATATATAGATGCTTTCGCATTAGCTAGCTGAAGTACAAGAAATTGATATTTATTAATGTGTGCTTAGGTGGGTGATGAGCAGAATTTGCATCTTGTAGAGGAAATGCAAGCCACTTGTTTTGATAACCAAGACGAGGAGTAAAACTCAAAAACACATTCAATAGATGGTTAAGTATTTCTTTTATACTATCTGCCATTACAGCAATGTTTTTAATAAAAGGTATTTGCTTGATGCTTAAAGCTAAATGTTTTTTATGCGCTCTGTAAGAATTGGAAATTAGAAGGGCAAGGAGTTTAATAAATGAGATAGAGATGCCTAATTACGTGATTTTCAATGTTCTGATATGTGGGTTTTGTAAAGAAACTGAATTAGTCTCTCTCACTTGAAATGGATTAACATAGCATCCATTCAGGAGAGGAAATACTTCCAGCTTCGCCATATCAACAAGATGACGAAGAAAACTCGAGAGTAGTAATATTAACAAAAATTGTATACTAACTTCCTACATGAAATAATAATAATAATAATAATAAAATACAGCATAACTAATTTAAAAATATATGTAAAAAGGATCCAGCTTTGTATTCAAAGTCCCATTTGGTGATGATACCCATGAAACCTTAACTTAGACTACCAGAAGTCGTCATGCTTACATTGCCTGGCCTCTGTTGGTACTCGAACTCCTCAGAATTAAGAAAGCAATTAAGCTTCAGAATAGAACTGAGCTTGACCGCAAATTGCAGACCGTTTATGACACGCCAGTCTTCGAATATGGATGCAACATATGTCTTTAGAGTATTCAACTACATATGACCAAATCTCATAAATAGCTATACAAAAATTTTCTACGCGGCACAAGTTCATCCCTTAGTGAGGGTTGGTGGAGTTTACTAATTAGAACTTGGAAGTAAATGCAAGACTTCCACTTGGAAAGTAAACAGAACGTGAATAAGGCCTCCAGCCTCTCTCTCTCTCTCTCTCTCTCATATATATATATATATAAGATGCTGAGCATGCATTCTGCTCTATGCTGCATGCAATTTTACCCTAATAGAAAGCGCTGACCAAAATCATGGGAGGTTCATATGTTCAATTTCTAGTCTTTTTCTTCTGCTTTCTGAACACGAGAAATACATTTGGATGCAGTTCCAGCACAAAAGAGCTTAAAATGCAGTGCATAGAGAGAGAAAAACAAGCTTTGCTCTTCCACCTAATGTAAAAGCATTGAATCTCTCCAAAAGTAAGTTTTCAGGAACTGCATCAAATTTATGTTCCAAATGACAGGTAAAAGATTGACTTATATTGAGCTCTCTGATAATTTTCTATCCAGATAACTTCCTGATTGTTGAATGCGTTGGAAAGGACTGGCCATCCTTAATTTGGCAAATAATAATTTTCCTGAAGCCTCCCTACCTCATTTGGCTCACTAGTTCAGCTTCAGACCTTGCATTTACGAAACAATAGTTTTTCTGGAGAACTACCCCCATCTTTAGATAAATTTAGTCATTTAGAACTTCTAGATGTTGGAAAGAATAAACAAACTACTATCTGTTAAAATTCCAGAATGGATAGGCAAGAATCTTTCGAATTTGATTGTTTTTCGCCTAGGATCAAATCAATTTTACGGAACCATTCCTTTGCACCTCTGCCATCTAGCTATTTTACAAATAGACTCCTCCCACAATAACATATCGGGAAGTATTCCACAGTGCCTAGGTAATTTCAGTACCATGGCAAAAGAGGGGAGGAGAGTTGAGACCTTTATTCATGGCCTCCTTTCTCCTATAGGCCTAGGATTGTTTTATGTGGTTCCATATGTTGACAACGTTCTGGTTGTCTGGAAGGGAATGGAGCTTGAGTATGGAACAACTTTTGGCCCAGTACGAAAGAGCTTAATCAGATCTTTCAAGTAACAGTTTTGAGTGGGGAAAGGAAATCCGTGGTGGAATAACTGGCCTTCTAGGCTTAGCTGCACTAAATTTGTCCCACAACGAATTGGCTGGAATCATTCCTCACAAAATTGTTCATTGCAATCTCTTGATTTGTCAGTTAATCAACTCTCCGGCCGACTTCCTGATGGCTCCGTGACTTGATTATCTAAGTCATTTTAACTTGTCAACAACTTATCAGGCAAAATCCAATTGAGCACTCAACTGCTGAGCTTTGATGTTTATTCTTTTATGGGGAACACAATGCTTTGCGGGCAACCACTTCCAAGTGAGCGTTCAGGAGAACAAGCTTATCATCCATCCAATCAAGGTAGCAGCAAACAGGATAGCAACGTCGATGAGCTTATAAGCAGTGGAGTTTATATTAGCATGGGACTTGGATTTGTTACAGGATTCTGGGCAGTTTGTGGGACATTATTGTTCTACGTGCCTTCTTCCGTTTGATGAACCATATTGAAGATTGGTTATACGTGACAACAGTGGTGGATCTAGCGAAAATAAGGCTTTCGAACTAGAAGCTATTTAACCAACTCTGCTTGACTATTAATAATACATTATCATTATACACATACTAAAACAAATTATAATTTCACTTCATGCTACAGTGGTCTTTATGTTTTTTTATGGTTGGGCTATGCTTACCGTCCAGACACATGGGTCTGGTTGTCTCTAAGTCTATACAGAAAGACAATGTGTGAGCCCAGCCCAACCTCTTTTTTCTTTTTCCTTTTTTATGCTTTTATTTTATTTTTTTATTGCTTACTCAAAATAATTTTTTCTTCATCATTAAAATTCATTTTATTTTTTATCAATTTTTTCATAATACCTTTAAAAAAAAAAACAAATTAGAAAAAAAAGATAAAATATAAAAAGGGACTAAATAATTAGTTTTTAAACTAAGAGGGACTAACTAATTCGTTTTTAAACATTAATCGTTCTTTCTTATGTAGGAAGCAATAGTAATAATCTGTGTCTGACTTGAGATTATAAGAGAGAAGAATAAAAGCAAGATTTGTATAGGTTCTCTGTTTGTTCCCGTGTATCCTCTCCAAATACTGTTACGGCATTGCTTTTCCTGTTTATTTAACATTGTAATTTAGAAAAAAGCAGAATTGTGGTCCTATCATTTCTTCACAAGAACAACAGAAATTTTTACCTTTGAGTAACCCGTCAATTACAAGTAGGGGTGAGCAAACGGTTTGGTTAACCGAAAATCGAATAAAACCGAACCGAATTATGAAATTTGGTTCGGTTTTAAATATAAAATTATACAATATAAAATCGAATCGAAAAAACCGAAATTATTTCGGTTCGGTTCGGTTTTTAGAAAAAAATTTCGGTTTCGACCAAAAACCGAAATAAATAGGCAAAAAATTTCTAATTTCTAAACACATAACTTTTCAATCTTCATTCTTGTTAAAACCGAAACACGCAGATGTGAAGTAAATTTTGAGGACCGTTGGGGTAAGAAAAGAAAGTGACATAGTGTAATTAATTGGGATACGGCGTGTTTGAATAAGCAAATTTATTACACTTGGACTCGTTTTCATTAAAACTTAATTAAAATCTTCAAGGGCTTTTGTGATTGTTTATAAAAAAGATTAATTGATAACAAGATGTTATTTCATTGGCCGATGGACTAAGTGCTAGTACAAAATATCTCTCTATAATGATTTTTTTTTTACAACAAAATATTTTAGTTAAAACCGAAATATTTTGAAACTAAACCGAATTTATTTCGGTTCGGTTTTGGTTTTTATTTTTTTTAATTCGGTTAACCAAAAATCGAATCGAATCGTACAAAATCGAATCATTTAACCGAATGCTCACCCCTAATTACAGGTGCTCTTTCAAATTAATAAACTGAGTCATTAATAAGTGCAAAAATTCTAAAATGATAATAACTAAGGTACAAGAACCAGTGTCAGTGACAAAATTAACTTATATATATAGGAGATCATGAAACAACAGAAATAATCACTACAGCAAGCCAAAAAGAAACGATAGCAGAACTTTTAGTACCCTGAAATATAAAAAATTGGAAGATGTGGATGAGAGAAGGAAAGAGCTGCTGTGCGGATGTACAGCTACAATTGCAAAGAGAAAGACACAAAGGCAGCGTCTTATCAACTGAAAGAAACTGACCGAGTTTTTTAGGAAGTTCGTTTGGGCTTGTTTATGAAAGCTTCAGCCCATCCAATATAATGTGGCCCAGGAATTGGTGCAAACCAGAATAGCCTAAAACACCAATGTTTAGTGGATGGGCTGAAAGTTTCTGTTTTTGTTGACTTCTACGTTCCCTCCTTAACTTGATAAATAAAGTTCAGTGGTTAAGATTTAAAATTCCCACTTGAAGGTGACAGGTCCAAATCCTATAAAAGATGAAATGAAGTTTAAGAATGTAAGAGGACGACTTCAATCCTGTAGTTCAAAACCCATTAACTTTTTTATTAGCTAATAAATAAATAAATAAATATCTTAATTAATAAACCCATTACATACCATTTAAATTTTAAAGTGATTGAAAATCAAAGAAGAGAAAAGCTTGGTATCAAATTTGGAATCCAATTTTACTCATACATAGGATGAAAAAAAAAAAAAAGAGTGAGAAGAGTTACTCTCTATGACGTAGTCCAAAATGTCTTCTACTTTCGTGGCTTGTGCAAACAAAGTGAAGATATAAAAATATGATGAAGACATCTATAAAGTTTTTAAATCAATAAAGACATTACAGCAGAATCACGTAATTATTTTCCGTTTTTATTTGACAAGAGAAGAAGCTTTCTATTATTTTTTTCCTTCTTCTTTCTTATGTGACTACTTTATGTTACTTTAGGGATAATCATCCAGACAACTAAAGCAGCAAAGCAATTGCGGTTTTGTTCTTATCCCATTAAAAGGGGAAATGGCAAAAGTAGGTTTGTTTGGTAAAACTTGGATCAATTTAACTCTCAACCTTTTAAAACGCAATTAAGCATAGCTAATACGATGGAAATTGTCAAAAAATTATTTCAACTTAAAAATTTTAATAAAAATTATTTCAATTTAAAAGTTTAAGTTGTTAAGTGAAGTTTTATAGATAATTTTATATTATTGTCTAACATATTTTTTCTAAGTAAAAGACTTTTAAAATTAAAATTTGTACGGACTTATCATTACTATTTTTTATGTTTAATTATTTAATTAAAAAAAGGTGATAAGATTTAAATTATTGACCATTTGATTCTTAAAATTCTGATACTATATTAATTTAAAATTTTAAATTATTATATGCAGTTTCAGAAATAATTATATGCTATTTTTTAACATAAATATTTTGAAACTCCTCAGTCACAATTATTTGTCACGATGTAGAAAAAAATCTTCATAAAAAATTGTCTCAAAAAGTTGAGCATGGCACTTAAACTAGTCTTAGATTCCCAGGATGGAGATGACTAATGATAGCTTAACTCTCCTTTTACAAAAAATAAAAATAAAAAAAATCGGGAGCATAAAAAACCAAATCAGTTCTTCGTCGTAAAGTAAAGAAGTTGTCACTATGATTTTAGTCAAAAGTAACCTACTGAAATCCACCATTTGTACTTTAATATTGTTTCATACATATGTACTTGTAAACATGTGTTATGTTTTTCTTTTGGATCAATCGCTTTATTTCTTTTTGGTTGATGATTGCTCGTGACTTCAAAATAAAACCACAGGAACTTGAATATTGGTCTCTTCAGTTTAGCAGTTTTTGCCACATATATGCTCTTGATCGTGTAACTTTTCGAGTAATTTTTAATGTATAGGTGAATACGGAATAATCTTAATTAAATGTGCTGTCATCCGTGGCACATTGCTGCACCAGATCTGCCCTGTTTGGAACTATTTAATAAAATAAAATTTTTATGATGGAGTATTTAGAGTTTGGAAAAGAAAATTTATTGAATCATTAATTAGCTAATGTATAGTTTAAGGATCTTAATTTGAAAGAAGGGCAACTTCCACTGTAATATAAAGCAGTGTCCGTTTGTCGTTGCTTCCTTTGTTATCCTTCCATAGTTGTATAGTAAATTGGAGTCGTATTTCATCTAATAATTACTTGATCAATTAATTATAGCTTAGTCTCTATAGTTTGACAAATTAATAATTGGTCCTCGTGGTTTTATAAACTAAATATTTAATTTTTGTGTTAAATCCACTTATAACTTGACAATTTAGTCGATTTTATGTTCTTTTTCAATTTATTTTTATTCTTTGTTTATTGAAAAAAAAAAACAAGCAGCAGATAAAATGGAAAATTATGACGAGGAAGGAACTACTAAAATGGGGAGGGTCAAAACTAATGAAGGAAATATTAGTTATTTTATCTACTACATAGATTAATTAATTAGTTTCAATAAAAGATATGGAGTAAGTTATAGTTACCTATTTATTTTATTTTGTTTGTCCAAATAGGTATGATTGTAAAATATCCTTCTGAATTAAAAAATTTCTAATTTTACTCTATAAATTTTGGAGTACGTTTTTTTTTTATATTCAAATATTTAAAAAATGATTTGAATATGTAATCTCTTATAATCACTAGACTAAAAGCCTATTGGTTATTTATGTACACATTTAAATCTTATTCAGGATATATTTTTGATTATTTTCGTTTCAATTCAATGAAATTTAACTTAAATTAAAGAACATTTAATAAATCAAATTTATTTTTCTCTCTACAAACGCAAAACATCAAGTGGCCAAAAGTATTAATTAAGGTAATGTGTGCTAAAATAATCCAAAACCACGTACGTGGAATTTCTCCAACAATTATGGCTGGCGGCTCTAAGCCATTTATTATTATTATTATTATTATTATTGATAGTAATTTTCATGAATAGTTTTCGAATCATGTATGTCAAACGCATTATCCATATATTCAATAAATATAAAAAACAAAGTAAAATATAAAGTTGAGTTTGTAATCACCCATCATAAGAATTAAATTTTTTGAATATCATCTAAATTCAACTATCAATTTAATAACTTAGGTATATGTACAATTACTCAAGTGAATCAAAGGTGATTAAAAATTTTCAGGAATATATATATAAGTGATCTTTGATAAGTACAACAATATTTAGGAATTGAAAGCACTGTCAGAAATGCTAATGGTTGCTGGCTTTCAAGTCTTTATGGTTACTTAAGATTGATTACCAGTTATTGGTTGAACTTCATGCTATTTGTTTTGGCATACACCTGACTTGGAATTTGGTTTATAGAAAAGTGATTGTAGACACGGACTCTAAAGAAACTATGCGTGTTGTCATGGAGTTGTTAAGCAACTCTCATCCTTCCTATGAAATCATTGAAAATATTAAAATTCTCCTTCGTTGTAGTTGGGATTGTAAGCTAATTCATGCTCCTAGTGAGGGCAATCAATATGCAGACTTTCTTGCTAAATTGGGAGCTCGAAGTCAAATTTCCAAGCAAATCCGTCCTTCTCTTCCCTTTGGTTTGAGTGAGTTTTTATTTAGGGATAGTTTGGACGTTTTGTTTGCGAGGGAGTAGCCTTTAGCTTTCCATCCACTATATCAAAAAAAAAAAAAATTATGGTTTTTGTTCCTACTATATAAGAAATTCATATTCTGCCGTGTATTATAAAGTACTATCATGACAAATCACAAATAAATACTACAAGCAATAGCAAGCCAAAAAGAAATGATAGCAGAACTTTTAGTACCCTGAAATATAGAAAAATTGGAAGATGTGGATGAGAGAACGAAAGAGCTGCTGTGTGGATGCAGAGAGCCACAATTGCTAAGAGACCGACACAAAGGCAGGGTTTTATCAACTGAAATAAACTGAGAGAGTTTTTCAGGGAGTTCGTTTGGGCTTGTTTAAGAAAGCCGCAGCCCAGCCAAAGTAATATGGCCCAGGAATTGGTGCAAACCAGAATAGCCTAAAACACCAATGTTTAATGGATGGGCTGAAAGTTTCTTTTTTTTCTTTTTTGTTTTTTTTTCCTACATTCCCACCTTAACTTGATAAATAAAGTCTAGTAGTTAAGATTTAAAATTCCCACTTGAAGGTCACAGATCCTAATGTTATAAAAATGAAATAAAATTTAAGAATGTAAGAGGACCACTTCAATCCTGTAGTTCAAACAAAACCCACTAACTTTTTTATTAAATAAAAAATAAATAAATATCTTAATTAATAAACCCATTTCATACCATTTAAATTTTAAAGTGATTGAAAATCAAAGAAGAGAAAAGCTTGGTATCAAATTTAAAATCCAATAAAAAACAACAGAGAGAAGAGTTAGTCTCTATGTCATAGTCCAAAATGTCTGATAATATATCTCCTACTTTTGTGGCTTGTGCAAATAAAGTAAAGATATAAAAATATGATGACGACATCTATAAAGTTTTTAAATCAACAAAGACATATTGAAGTAGAATCACGTAATTACTTTCCGTTTTTATTTGACAATATATATGTATATATATATATATATATATATATATATATATATATATATATACATATATATATATATGTCTTTCTTCTTTCTTTTCTTATGTGACTACTTTATGATACTGTAGAGATCACCACCCAGACAAATAAAGCAGCAGAGGGTTTTGTTCGTGATCCCATTAAAAGGGCGAATGGCAAAAGTAGGTTTGTTTGGTAAAACTTTATCAATTTAACTCTCAATCTTTTAAAAAATGCAATTAAGCATAGTTAACATGACGTAAATTGTCAAAAAATTATCTCAACTTAAAAAGTTTAATAAAAAATTATTTAAACTTAAAAATTTAAATTGTTAAGTGAAGTTCTATAAATAGTTTTATATTATTTTTTAACTATTATTTTTTATGCTTAATTGTTTAATTAAAAGAAAGATTTAAATAATAAAATTCAAACTAATGATCATTTGATATTAAAACTCTAATACTATGTAAAAAAAAATTACAATTTAAAATTTTAAATTATTAGGTGAAATTTTAAGAATGATTATTTATTATTTTTTAATATGAATATTTTCAAACTCCTATATGGTAATTATTTGCCTCGTAAAAAAATTGAATCAAAAAGTTGAGCATGGCACTTAAACTAATCTTAGAGTCCATGAGCATAGATGACTAATGATAGCTTAACTCTCTTTTGAAAAAAATAAATAAAAATAAAAAATCGAGAGCATAAAACAAAATCAGTTCTTCATCATGAAGTAAAGAAGTTGCCACTATAATTTTAGTCAAAAGTAACATACTCCAATCCACCATTTGTATTTTAATATTGCTTCATATATTGTATGTATAAACATGTGTCATGTTTTTCGTTCCGGTTAATCACTTAATTTGTTCGTTTTAGTTGATGATTGCTCGTGACTTTAAAATAAAACCACAAGAATTTGAATTTTGGTCTCATCAATTTAGTTTGACAAATTAATAAATTAGTCTTTGTGGTTTTATAAACGTTTTAATCCTTGTGTTAAATCCACTTATAACTTGACAATTTAGTCAATTTTACGTTATTTTTCAATTTATTTATTGAAAAAAAAAACAAGAAGCAGATAAAATGGAAAATCATGATGGGGAAGAAACTACTAAAACGGGGATGGTAAAAGCTAATTAATGAAGGAAATATTAGTTATTCTATCCATTACATAAGATTAATTAATTAGTTTCAATACAAGATATGGACTAAATTATAGTTACCTCTATTTATTTTCTTTCGTTTGTTTTTATTGGAGTGCCAAAAAAGAAACTCAAAAGTGAATAAAAGTGCCACAAAAGTAAAGCAATATATAGAAAAGAACCAAATTCACGACATGATTAATTGCAATTCTTACTCCTGCTTTTACTGTTTTTGGCCTTCTCTTTTGAGATTGAAATTCTCTATAGATAATCGAAACATACATAGAGATACGCACATGCAAAGCAAGACATGGACATGTACAAAGCCATTACAAATTAAAACCGAGAAAAATACAAAGACATCGATGGGTTTAAGGAAAGGAAAGAGTATCCAATGTCTTCCATCAGAAATCTTAACTTCCTGCTGGTGGACAGACCCCACAGTCCACTACCATCCATGTTCTTTTGTTCACTACCGGTTAAAAGCACACAAAAGGAAACTCCGTGCGGTCGACACCATCATCACAATAGCAACATTCTACCCATAACCTTACCTATCCTCTCCCTTTTTCTTCTTCTTTTTTTATTTTTATTTTTATTTTTGGCCTTTAATTAAATAAATATGCATACAAGAGAACAACAACCCAAAAAAAAAAAACAAAAATACCTTTTCCTGTTGTAAAATATATTATGAATGGATGAGCGTAATAAACAAGCAATTACTATTAATTATTAATTGATAGATTTTTTTCACACGTTTGTATAAAAATGAGATCTATATATTAGAGAATAATATAAATTATATTTTGAGACATCACCTAATAGTTTAATCTTTTAGGTGAGATGAGATGATCTTTCTACTTTTTCAAATATTACACACAAACTAATGTTTACTTAAGAAAATATGTTAGAGAACATCCAATAGTTTAACTTTTTGGATGATTAACTTTTTGGATGAGATGGTCTTGTAATACTATATTATGATAATTATTTATAATACTCACTTTTATGAAAATATCTCTTTTTTAAAATTTTAAATTCAGTATTTATTAAAATTCTTTGAAGGCATCAGTCAATATATATATATATATATATGTATATATATATATATATATATATATATATATATATATATATATATATATATATATATATATAGGGATTGAATTCTTGAAATTACTATAAAAAAATTAACTTCAATTAATATATAAATTAATTTGAATATATTCTTACTGTCCAACTAAAAATAAAAAATAAATAAAGAATAGTTATAATTCCTCAGTCAAAAAGTGCACATTCTGAAAAGGATTAGCCCCAAAAGGATCCATAATAAGCAAGAAAAATCGATAACGAAAACAAGCAATTAAGTACCTAATAAGACACGAGAGAGAATGACAATGGACATTTGGCCCCACGTTTACTTGCAAGGATGAACATATGCTGATAGTTTTCGTTATATATATATATCCTTTATTTATACATTCAGCACATATCGTTGGAGATAACAAGATAAAGACATGCATGCATGTGTGAAATCCAATCGTTAACAGTGATCATGTGTATGTTTGCGTAATATTAATTAATCTTTTTTACCTTTATTTTGTTGCAAGTGGGGCTCCTATGAATTTTTTTAAAAAAAATTATTTGATTTTAATTGATGTAAAAAGATAATTTCAAACAGTTTGGTGCTGTTGGCTTCTTGTGTTTGGTGCAACCGTGCAGCATTTTTACAAAGAGATCATGATTAACGTTGATGGAGGCAATTTGCTTGAAGGAGAAAAACTAGGGGCACTTTTCATGACCAAATGCACGTCAATTTGTGGAAGGCAGTGTGCATGAATTCTGACTTAATTTTATTGGCATCATCTCAAACAAATTTAGACTTTGCTCATGCTAAAGGAATTAAGAAAAGAAAAATCAAAGAAGAAAAAAGGAGGAGGAAAGGCAAATCATGTTGAGTCACATGTGAATAGCAGTTAAGCTTGGAATGAGACAGCATAAATGCGATAATGAGATCCAAAGAAGATTGATTAGTAAAAGCATAAAAGGTTGCTTTTTATAAGGAATTTCTACTTTTGGAAATGTCATTTCAATTTGAAAAAAAAAAAAAAAACGAAATCAAGTCATTACTAGAAATTAATTAAAGTGAAGATTTCGTGATTTGTTGGTCAGTACCACTAAACTATAGTTCCATATACATTTCAAATTATATTGAGAGAATGAATTTAACTATATGATTTGAAACAAATTCGAATTTGTTAATCATGGACCATAGACACTTTATCTTGTCTTCTTTAAATTAAAAAAAAAAAAAACATGATAAGATAAGGTCACTATGGAGCTCACAATTTTCCAATTATAATTGAACCAGACCTAATTTGCAGATAATCAAACCTACTTTTGTGTGAATAAAGCTTATTGATTAGAAAACTAATAATAAGGATCAGTAGAACTAACATGTAACTAGCTTGTTGCGTAAAACAGCATATGTGTTTAATATACATTATCATCAATTAGGAAAATAATTCAATAAAAAAATGGTATCGTGGGCATTATTCAAAGTCATAAGGAAACTGCTTTGCTTTCCTATGCTTAAAAAAAAAAAAGTGATCATAAGGAGACTTAATTTGTTGTAGTTTTAACCATCAAGACGAATTGAAGCAAATTTTCTTTATTGAAGTCGCGTTTCAATTTAGTTGAGTTTGAAGCAGATAATTCTATATGGATTAGGAATTGTATATTCATGAAAAATTTTATAATATATAAGGAGTAACCAGGTATTATGTACGATAGTTATTCTTTGCGCTCACTTTGAGAAGAAAGATAGGCACATAAAAAAAGAGAAATTACATTCATATTCATTAAAAGTGATAAAAAAATTTCCACGTCCGATTCAAATTTTTTTATTTTCTCTTTCTTATATTTTTCTCTCTTTTTTATGTGTCTATCTCTTTCCTCAAAGTGAGCCTAAGAAGTAATTACTCGTACATATCACTAATTACTCTTTAGGTATTATAAAATTTTTTATACATCCACTGTTTTTTTTTTTAACTCGTAACTTCTATTTCAATTTAAAATTACACCTAGAATGAAAACATAAAAGGAAACCTCACATACCAAAGAATATACAAAAAGTCTTCATAAAAAAATAAAAAATACAGAGAGTTACAACAAATAAATAAACTAAAAATGCAAAAAATGGAAAAGGCCTCCTTATTTCCAAACCAATCCAAGCCGTCATTGTCACAAGCAAACCAAGACGGTATTTCCTCTGATTTAACTGCCTAGTTGCCTTCGATTACAACTTACAAATTCAGCAACATCATCCCTTGCCTTTCTGTTAGAATCAGTGAATTGCCAGAAAACCAGATTGGACACTTTATCTTCCATGCACTATCGAGGTTCTTGCATTAATTTCAAGTTTAAAAGTGGCAGTTCAGTTTGTCTTAGGATGGATGTCCTCTCTAAGATGACCAATCCAAAAACCCATCAGTGGCGAGCAAAGCATTCTTCCACTTTGACATCTCAACCACCAAGGTCCAAGTCACGCTCCTCCGTACAGCGCGTAGGACAAGATTTGCTCTCTACTGTCACTGTAATCTACGTTCCCTCCATTTTCTTTATCTTTTCCCTCCTGCTTAGGACATTGTCTGCTCAAACTTCCTCTTTAGTCAAAAGCATCTTGGGACCCTCCAAGCACCATCTTTTTGTAATGGCTCATTTCCTAATCGCTCTTGTTTTTTTTTTCCCTTTTAAATGATCAGTCAATAACAGTATGACTGAAAAAATTAGCAATTAAGAATCTATTATCAACGTCATTGACTAGAGTATATTATTTGTAAACAACATTATCATTTCGTTTTGATTATCCAACTGTAAAGCAACTTATAACATTGGATTCAGATTGCAACTTGAAGTGCAAAAAATGACCCCAAAAACTAAGCACCCCAACCCCAAGAAGAAAAGGCAAAGAATATCCCATCAACACATTTTCTTTCTTCACCAAATCGTAAGACCAAATTAGCTACCTGGCTGACACTACAAACCCAGAATTTCAAACTACCAAACCATGCCTTCAAGACCCTTATCTCCAAGTTTTGAACATCCTAGACCCACTTTCTTAACCAAAACCAGAATTTTGTTTTTGACACTCACAATCTCAGCTTCTGTGGTAATATTTTTCACAATTCTTTACTTTCTTTACCATCTTTGGTACACTCTTGTAAATCGTTCAAGAACCATACCTTTTGACTCTAATGCTCCTTTAAAGCTCCAAAGGTTTTCATACAAAGAGCTAAAGATTGCCACTAATGATTTTGATGACGCAAATGTTATTGGCAAAGGTGGGTCTGCTACTGTCTTTAGAGGCATTGCTAGAGATGGCAAGTTATATGCTATCAAGAAACTTGACACTGTTTCTTTACAGTCAGAGAGAGAGTTTCAGAATGAGTTGCAGATTCTTGGTGGTTTAAGATCACCTTTCTTGGTTATTCTTTTGGGGTACTGTGTTGAAAAGAATAAGCGGTTACTTGTTTATGAGTATGTGCCAAATAAAAGTTTGCAAGAGTTGTTATTTGGAGATGGTCATGTGAGTCTCTGCTGGGAGAGAAGGTTCAATATCATTCTTGATGTTGCAAAAGCACTTGAGTTTTTGCACCTTGGATGTGACCCTCCAGTGATTCATGGAGATATTAAACCCAGCAATGTTTTGCTTGATTTTGATTTGAGAGCAAAGATTTCAGATTTTGGGTTATCAAGGATTAAGGTGGAAGGGGAGTTTGGAGTAGATTTGTTTAGTCAAGATTTGGGAAAGAGTCAAGAGCTGTGGAAGAGTCAAGAGCTTTCAGGGAATTTGACTGCAGAGACACCAGCAATTGGTACCCCTGTGGAGAGTTGTCATGAGGTAGATTTTGCTCTTGCTTTACAGGCTTCTTCTTCGTCAAAAAATAGTAGAACGTGTTGTAATGTTAAAGCTTTGAACTTGAATTCTTTGAATTATAATGCCAATATTGTGAGTGAGAGTGATTTTAAGGTAGGGAATGGGAAGGGTAAGGGGGTTTCAAGTGTTGATATTGGCGGGGATGATTGGAATTGTAAATTTGTGCCTTACGATGATGAGTTTTGTAGCAATGATCATAGTAAGAAGTTGAATTGTAATGGCTCCTCGGGTGTTGATGATTCGGATAGCACAAAACAATGGGGAAAGGATTGGTGGTGGAGACAGGATGGGAGTGGTGAATTGTGCAGTAAAGATTATGTTATGGAGTGGATAGGGAGCCAAATTTGCCCCTCAATAAATCCGGATTGGGATGACGAAAAGAAAAGTACTCCTGAAAGAACAGAATTGTGTCGTGCAGTCCCGTTGGATACGTTAGATGATGCAAATGAACATCCTCGATTAAAAGAATTCAAGTTTGAAAATCATGTTAGTGGATTTGAGAAGAAAGAATCTGAAGGCAGGAAAAATCGTCGGAAGAAAAATAGGAAGATGCAAGAGTGGTGGAAAGAAGAGCACTTGGATGAGATAAACAATAAGGGTAGTAAGGTGAAGAATCTTGAAACAAAGTGGAAAAAAGGGTTTAAAATTCCACATTTTGATCTTGGTCGCAGGTTTCGATTCCATAGACGAAAGACATTAGGAGATCAGAACCAAAATGATACTGATGAAAATGGGGAATTCAGTTTCAGAAGGGGATGGAGGAAAAAGAATGCGCGATCTGCTGGAAGTGATATGTGGAGTGGGGATCTTTTTAGTCGCGAGTTAAGCAGCACAACAAGCATGAGAGGCACGCTATGTTATGTTGCACCAGAATATGGTGGATGCGGGTACTTGATGGAGAAGGCTGATTTATACAGCTTAGGGGTCTTAATCCTCGTGATTGTCTCTGGTAGAAGGCCATTGCATGTTCTTGCTTCACCCATGAAACTTGAGAAAGCAAATTTAATAAGTTGGTGTAGGCAGTTAGCTCAAACTGGGAACATCTTAGAACTTGTAGACGAGAGAATGAAAGATGAGTATAATAAGGAGCAGGCAAGCTTGTGCATAAACTTGGCGCTGACATGCTTGCAGAGGATGCCTGAATTAAGGCCAGATATCGGAGAGATAGTGAAGATTTTGAAAGGGGAGATGGACCAACAACTTCTACCTTTCGAGTTTTCTCCTTCTCCACCTTCCAAATCGTTTAGTAGGTCGAGGAGAAAACATAAATCCAATGCAGAGTAGGTTCAGTACATATTCTTTGTTTTCCTCCATTTATCATGTTGCATTTGGGGTTTTTTGCTGAGTGGTACATAGGATGGAAGTTGTAATCTGTAATCTGTTAGCACATTTTGGATGTGAACCTTTGTTCTTTGAGGCTATAATGCTATATGTAAATCAGATGAATGATTTTTCGTTTTCTCTCTCTCTAATTAGATGCAATTCTGGTTCATGGTAATGTGCAATCTTTCTTGTTTAGTCAAAGACTTGCTTAACTATAAATGTTCTCTATCTTTCTTGTCCTCATAAGCCTATGGAAGCTGCTTGTTTTGGTTGGTCAACTTGGGTTCCATTACCTGTGTAAGTTTTATAGACTAAGAAATGGAACCTGAAGAAACCAAACTTGATAGTTCAGTTGCGAACCTGTTTGTGAGATAAGGAAAACTAAAGCAAGAACAAAAGCGAACCATTTTCAAAACTCAGTTTGAATACGGTGGTGCATTATTGGACATCATTTCTGCTTTTGAATTATATACCTATTTATGAGTGTTGGTCCCCAACAAAATATGTTTGTAACCAAGGTAATTCAGGCTCACCATTCATTTAACTGCTGTGGCAGCTAGTAGAGATGATTGCTCCTTTGATTTTGGTGCTCTTTGTTGACTAGTCAGGAACCGGACATGTCATAATCATGGATTAATAAAGCTACAAAAATCATCTGGTCACAAGGGGCTTAGGAACAGAGAGATTACTCACCACTCCCTAATGAAAGTGTTGAATCATTTAATGATTTGTGTATCGTATTCCAACTTTTGCCTGCTTTTCTATCGTTGTTTTGTTCCTTTTCTAGAAGAGGAAAAAGGTTCGGTTTTATAAAAAGGAAAACATATGCTTTAAGCATAGGCAATATTATGTGTTTGTAAGGTATAGGACACAGCATTCAAGGACTCTGAAGAATTTGTTCAAGTGAAAAAAAGGGGTAAATCATCCAATATACTCTCATTTTAGGGAGTAAATTATAAATTAGTCTCTCTATTCTTTAGAATCGAATTCATCTATCTTTCTTGTTTCAAAAACTAATTATTTAATTATTTAATTAATTTTTATCATACATAATTTAATATTATATTATTTTAAAAAATTAAAATATTTTCTGATCAATTTTTTTATATTATTTTTTTCTGTTTCTTAAAAAAAAAATAATAATTTGTGAAATCATTAAAATCATGTACATGTAGCTTCATAAACTAAGAAGTGGTCCCTTTTCCTTTTGGTTTGGTGGTATTGGTGTTTGGTTTTCAATTCAATCATTTTAGTTTTCTGAATTTGTATTGTAATCCTTATCTAATTTACTTATTTACAATTGGGTGCTGTTTTTTTCAATTTTATTCCTTTATTTTTAAAATTTTATTCTAGTTCCTGCTTTTCTTCAATTGCATAAACTCCCTGTTGTTTTCCAAACTTCAATTTGGTTCCTATTAGATAAATTACTGAAAGCATCATGTTTGAGTATTCATCCTTTAGACCTCATTTTTTATTTATTATATCTTACATCTGCAGTAAACTGAGTTAAAACAGAATAAAAATAAAAAACGGAGTACAGACATTGAGTTGTTTGAAAACACAAGGAGAAAATCTGGACTAACCCTAAATCATTCTAGGCAAATTGAAATTAAACCCCAAAAATATGTTATAGTATCAGTTTATATAAATGCAACTCTTGGAGCTGGCCTAACCAGAAAGTAAGTGATGAATTTAGTCTCGGTTGATGTAAAATTGATCCGATCATATATATATATATATATATATATGCAACTCTTGGCATTTAGTTCTTCAGAAAATCCCATTTCTCATTTTGTGCTCTTCTGACCCAGGAACACAAACTCTTTAGGTTTTCTTTGAATCAATTTCAAAAAGGACAGTTTTTCAGCTGCTAATTAATTTAGTAACATCCAACAAGTATTTAGCGGAGGAATTTCGAACAGCTTCTCTTTTGTAAAGACACAGAGCATTTTCGAGGCCAGCAATCTGAAGCAAAAAGGAATGTTTCTTCCATGGTAATCCTAAAACAATCTGCAATTTCTGCAATCATGATTGCCATCGTTTTTATAACTGCAGTGTATATTTAAACCAGTTAATCAATGCATGCAGTGATATCTTCATATTATTGCATAATTAATGAAATTATATCATGGACCAAACCCAGACCAAGTCATAATATTCATAACCAACATTAAAATTGAAATTCATTCGGTGCCTTATTAACAAGTCTCGAAAGCCTCAAAGATGCAAGCAATTAATTTTTATAATAGATAGATACAATGGCAGAGCATGGATAACTTAATTCATAAATAACTCATTGGTTTGAGTTTGAACCTCTCAATTCTTGAGGATTTTTTTTTTTTTTTTTTGATATCTTCGTACTATTGGATCAAATTGATGGATATATCGTGGAACAAACCCACACCAAGTCACAAAATACATGATGGCACGAAAAGCGTATATAAATTCATTCCATGCCATGATTCGTAAGCAACAATAAAAATTCATCAGCCCTGAACATGTCCACGTTACAGACTTGTTATTGCCAAACTCAAGTTTGAAGCTTGAGTTTGTTTTATTCAGAAGTAATATACATAATACACATGTGATGGAAATAGACTATTGCAGGATATTAGATAGGCCCTACAAATTTCAAGGATGGCTGATATAATTTGCTTTCTTTCCCTTTGGACCTGTAGTTATAAGGGCTCCTGGCTTGACTTGAACTGTATTAATTCTGTTTTTCACATTTTTTTTTATTTAACCAATTTTTATTTTTTGAAATAAATGCTTTGTATTTGTTTGTGTGATTCCACATTGAAATTAACTCAATTTTTTTGTTTTCCTCTCTCCCTGGTTGTGTAGCAAAAGTTAGTCTGCCTTTGAATTGAGAATGGAATTCTGGATTTCTGAAATAGCAAATCACAGTATAATTTGAATATTTTCATTTTCAGCATTACTAAATAACCATTTAAGGATTGGTATGATCCTGTACACAAGTGCTAGAGGACATGATTCTTTCTTGAAATCCGCCTCTGATTACAATGAGGATAATATGATCTATAGTGAAACCATATATACAAACAACTTCTGTCAACTGAAATCCAAATAATTCAGCAGTTATCTATCGCCTCTGGAAATTGAAAAACTTAATGGACAGGATGAAGGTAAATCCAAAGAGTGTGGCAAATCCAACAACTGCAGCTGCAGCAACTCCTAAAAGTTCATGTTTGAAACCGAAATAGTTCCTAACAAAATCTTCGACTGTGTCGTCCGTCTCAATTTTGTCTTTTATATCTCCGAACTGTGAAGTAAGTAATCCATACAAGGTCCATGACACAGGACATACCCAAGCATACCATCTCCACCATACAGGAATCCGCTGTTTTGGACAAAACAAGACGGATGGAAGAAAAATTAGTCCTTTGGTACTAGAATGCATGCTTTACTAAACTAAAGAGAACTTAAGAGTAGCAATCACTTACAGGTCTCGGGATTATAAATCCTGAAAAGAGATTCCACACCGAATAGAATGCAGATGAAACTATGGCTGCAACATGTTGATTTGGTGTTGCAGCTACAGTCATCATGCCGTAGAAGGTGAAGTATAACAGTGTGAAGAACATGAAGAACAGATACCAAAAGAACTTAGCAGCAGTCCATTCAAATCCAATCATAGCATAGACTATTAGACCATAGACCACAGATTGGACGAAAATATACGGAAGCTCGATGAGGATCTGTGACAAAAAAAAAAAAAGAAAGAAATTTAATCTCTATGCAGATTTCATGAAATTAAAGTTTGCATTTTGTGTTGTGCGAAAAATTGTAACCTGTGCTAAGGCATAGGGAAGGGATGAATACATTCCAGCAGCCTTCTCCCTGTAGAATACAGTTCTTTCAACAGCCACAACTGGCTGCACAGAGGATGAATTTTGGATTCCTAGGAAGATAATTGCAGCATACATGGAACCCATGGCATTAAAAAGATCTTGTTTCTTTTTCCTATAATTTAAGATAAGACAAGAATTAATTTAGAAGGCAGACACACTAGGCAGACTCTGGACTTCAGTCTGTATTGGTTTTAGCAAACATGGTGTATAATAGTTTAGGAATAAAGCTTAGTTGAACTGAGATGTAACTTACGTTTTCGAGCCGAGGTTCCAGAACATTGTACCAAACAACAAGGCTATCGCGGTTGTAAAGAGAAATCTTACGGCGGTATAGGAAGGATTGCGCCAATACGACCAATGTTGCTTCCATAAACAAGCCAAGCATTGGACAACAAATGACTGCGAGTACTGTGTAGGAAAGAAAAGGTCTTTTGAATCAGGAGGAGGGATGCTTAATTCCTGAATAAGTGCTTTGTTTCTCCTGAAAGATATGCCACACATCAGACAAAATTTAGTTGCTAATTTAACTCCTAGTGTGTAAATAAATGCTCTTATCCAATGTCATGAATCAAGACGCGGGTATGGTAATGGATTGTTTTCTGTTTAACTTGGTTTGGTACACAAGTAGCTAAGGAGTGAGTTTACCTGTATAATTCTGAATTTTTATATATAGAAGCAAAATCTACACCCAAAGTCGCTTCTTGTCCTAAACTGGTAACTTCCAACATCCAAGTTGCTGGGTTATAACCATCTCTAATTTTCTGAACTCCATCGATTCCCTGGACAATTAAGTTTATATAAATGAGAAAGAATAAAGATTCAAAAACATGTATGTACTGCCTGTATTATTTGGTAAACCGTAATTTCGCACCTCAAAATACTTGATCAACTGGTTAGAATGTCGACCCAAAGGCCCCACATATATCTCTTCTCCTCCGCGCTTCATTAGAAATAACTGCAATGCCATGTTAAATGCGTCATTGTTATTTGGAAAAGAAACGAGAATACAGGGCCAACTTTAATGTTCTGCTAAAAGTTCTAACCTCATCAAAAGCTTCAAATATGTCGATGCTAGGCTGATGGATGGTGCACACAACTGTTCTTCCTGTGTCCACAGTGTTCCTAACCGTTCTCATAACAATTGCCGCAGCTCTTGCATCTAAACCTGAAGTAGGCTCGTCCATAAATATAATAGAAGGGTTTGCCACCAGCTCAACTGCAATAGTCAGCCGCTTCCTTTGCTCAGTAGACAGGCCACTTACACCAGGCAGTCCAACTAATGCATCCCTCAATGGATTCAGTTCCACAAGCTCCATGACTTCCTCAATGAACATCTGAAAAGCAATTTTAGACGTGAGAAATCAACATAAGTTTTTTCAGGTATTGGGGCTGTTGGAAGTCTCAAAGCCTAGTCCATGGAGCTGATGTTTGCTCAAACATTAGACCACAGAATTTCATTAGCAGAGAAACGTGAAAGAAAAAGCCTAGCAAGGATATCGATTATGGATGCCTACCTTCCTGGTTTCAGCATCCACTTCAGGAGGAAGGCGAAGCCAGCCTGAGTAGAGCAAGGATTCATAAACAGTAACATGTGGAGAATGGATGTCATTCTGCTCGCAATACCCTGAAATTCTAGCAAAAGTTTCTTGTTTCTTGGGATGACCGGAAATTGTGATGCTTCCCTCAATATATCCCCCAGTTTTCCTACCCGCCAGCACATCCATCAGAGTGGTTTTACCAGCACCACTGACACCCATTAGAGCTGTGAGAACACCTGGCCTAAAAGCACCACTCACACCCTTCAAAAGCACCAGTTTATCTTCGAGGATGCCCTGACTTTTCATTTCCTTCAAAGTGCAAACAGAAAGTCAGGTTACCCCTTCGGATCCTATTTACAAAAACAAATCTGCCTATTTTTTCCAAAGTAATCTTACCTGTGGCATGTCAACTGAGTACTTGATATCATCAAAGGTGATAGAATGTGGTTCAAATGGAAGAATCATTCCTTTTTGCTTCGGATTGTTAGCCTCAGAAATGCTATCTGAATGTTTTCAAATTCCAATTAGCAGCATGAAACATATGACAGATTTCCTTATGTTGGATACAAATTCTGAGTGGGTTCTATTACCTGTGTCTTTTTGGTGCCTACTTTCACGGTTCGATAGCTGAATAGCTCCTCCAGTTACTCCTGGTTTAACACTTTGAGAATCCTTACGTATAACAGCCTGAGACTTCTGAAATGCTGCATAATATAATTTGCAATACATTAAAACGTAAGCCTTACTTGCTGCCCTTGAAAAAAAAAAAAAGAATTGGATAAGGTAAAGGTACCCACGGTTCAGGAAAGCAAGAGCCAGAGTGTAGCAAATGTTGAATAGTATTGTGAATCCCCCAGTGCACCTACTCCTATCCAATACCAATACGCATTCGTAAAGAATCCACGAGATTTCAGAACTTCAATTCCCAGTGATTCAGCTGAGTTTGGGAGAACCTTAGGAAGAAAAGTAAATTATCAGTTGATTGTTCAGATTTAATACATGAACATAGAAAAGTCTAGTTCAAGAAATTACATGACTCCAGCTCTTCCCAAGGAACTCATTAACTACCATTGCATTCTGTCCATACATCATTGGTGAAATCCAGTAACCCCATATCCACCATTTCTTTATGTTGTCTATGGCATTAAGCAGAGAAAAAATAATTAGCACATGGTAATTTATAAGGACTAATGTTGATCAAGAAATTAAATTCCTAGACAACCAAGGTAACTATACCATGAGACAAGACGAAGCCACCCAATGCGAACAATATGAGCAATGCAAATGCCCCAAAGGTGTTAGCAACAATCATGGTCCTTCCTACTCCACCAATAAAGCGGAATAATGCAGAAGCCATCTGGTTCATAGCAGCAAGCACAAGGTACTGCTTAAATAACCTGCAAAAATATACGGGAATTTACATCAGCTAATAGAATAATTCTTTACAAACTCCTTGGAAATGTATTTAGATTTTTTTTTTCCCTTCTGTTTAGAAATTGTGTTACCTTCCAACATTAGGATCGTATCCGATTACGTAATATGTGAGGGCCACCCAACCAGTGGTTTGTATGAGTGTGATAGGAATTCTAAGGATCCACGAGGGAAGAGAAAATGCCCACGAAGGATAGAATAGGAGGTCCCTTTGCTTGTAAAACACAGGAAGGCTTCCTATGGTCATGGAAATCTCTGGCATACTAATAAACATCATTAATGCCAGTGTGTAGAACAAAGCACCTGCATAAATTCCTCCCTCAGATACTGAATTCTTGTGCATCTCAGTCCGGAGAAAGAGTGTCATTGCAATTATAGCCATTATTGTAAGCTGGTAGTGGGGAGAAACAGTGAAAACAAAAAAAAAATCACAATCTCATATACAAGCTTTTTGAAGGAAAAAACAGAACAATGTCAGCTGTCAGAACTCACTTGGGAGAGCTTGAAGAAGTAGACAAATGAGTTCCTTTTCATAAGAAGCCATTCCCTTGAGAAGCAAGCTTTAAGCAGCTCCATTTTTCCAATGCCGTACTTTCTAGTTGTCAAAGCAGCCGGATGGCTCTGGGACTTTTCAAATGGAATTGAAAGCTCATCTCCAATTCTACGTCCCACGTGGAAGGACTGAAAGGCTTCGACAAATTCCTTAACTGTGACAAAACTGTAAGGCTCATCTTTATGCATCCAATACTGCTGCTGATCTTTCCTTGATGTTATCTGCAATAAGTTATTATTCATCATCTGTTAATAACACCCTTCGAAACTAAATGCAAGGCTAAAATAAGGTCCATTTATGCACTGGTTTATTAAATGAGACAACACAAAATCACCATTTCATTACTTACTTCTTGCAAGAAATCAGCCACTCCTTTTCTTTCAGGACACTTGAAGCCCATAGATTCAAAAAAATCAAGTACATGTTCGCGGGGACCCTGGTACACAATCTGGCCGTCAGATAGGAGAATAATGTCATCAAAGAGATCGTAAGTCTCTGGTGCTGGCTGGAGAAGAGAAATGACCGCAGTTCCATTGAGAATGTGAATGGTTTGTTTTAAGGAATTCACGATTTGAAAAGTTGTTGAACTATCCAAGCCAGTTGAAATCTCGTCCATAAACAAAGCCTTTGCTGGTCCAACTAGCATCTCACCTATAATTTGATCATTTAAGAGTTTCAACAACTTAAATGAGATGGCTAATGGAAATAAAAATGTTGTTTCGAATTGAAAATGGGCTAAAAAGGGTTCCTACCTGTTGTAACACGCTTCCTTTGTCCTCCAGAGATACCCCTAACCATTTCATTTCCTACCATAATATCAGCACAAACTTCTAGTCCTAAAATCTGTGAATTTAAGGGGGAAAAAAGGCATTAATGCTTTTAAGGGTATTATCTCTCATGAATTTCTACTGATTTGAGGTGCATTCCTTGTGATGTTACCTTTAAAATATAATCTATCATCACACTCGTCTTCTGACCTTCTGCTGCGATAGCCTATTTCAGAAAAAGATAACGAACATCAAAATCAATTTCCTTGAGACAACTTAATATCGATAGCAATTTTCTTACAGTGCTATAATGGCACATGGCTAAAAAAAAATGCCATATTCATGGTTTAGTCTCAAAGAGTCCTTGGAAAAACTATTAATTCCATGTCGATAGAGGTGAAATACTCAGTTTTTATCAGAATAAAATATGTTTTGTGCTTGACATCCTACTTAAGAATTACTCATTATGATGGCTTCTCTCACCTTCATGAAGACATCAAGATCAGGATCCGGCTTAATGTTAGCCTCTTTCTCTCTTCTTGATAACTCTGCTAACATCTCTGCAGATTGCGAAATACTTAAATTATTAGTCATGCAAAAACAAAGGTATCAATCTCTGCAGATTTCGAAAGAAGTTTATGTCAAAAGAAGGGAAGCAAAATTAGTTATGAAACTAACCATAACGGTGTCCAACCCCTTGGCATCTTGCAGCGAAGGCCAATGTTTCCCTTACAGTCATTTCTCCTAAATGGGTGTCATATTGACTTATATAGGCAGCTGATCTCTGGGGTACAAACTCATTCATCCCGTGACCATTGTATGCCACCCTACCAGAGAACTGCATAAGAAAATTTATCCCTTCAATGAGAGAATGAGCAAGAGATTTAAAGGAAAAGATTCAAGTTGACAAAATTAAAAAAGGATATATCATCACCTTTAGATTAGGATCAAGCTTTCCGGCTAATGCCAACAAAAGAGTGGTCTTCCCAGAACTTGGAGGACCCAAAAGCAATGTCATTCTGCAACCAGCAGGTTAGAAAAAATAATGAGAAAAATTCGAAATTTATAACTAAGAAACTCTGAACAAATATGATTCAATTCTAGCTCATCGCACCTTGATGGTTTGATGATTCCGCTAACATCCTCGAGGATGGAGATTTGTTTTTTTCTACTCGGAAGGATGTGAAGATAATTGAATAAACCCTTCAAAAATTGAACGAAAAAATTTCAGATACAAGAATAATTTAATTGAAAGGAGAAATAGTTACATTGCAATAACAACATATGATCAACATCTGCAGGTGCCTCCTACCTCTGCAATATCAACACAGAAGTTAATTACTGACGGCAATGCTCTGCTTCCTACATGAGCTTCTGCTTTAATGTTCAGATGTTCAAATCGAACTTCAATTGTGGGGAGATCAATTCCAACTCTAAAAGATCAAGAAACGACAAATTCAGTACTAAAATAGCAAGAACAATATACGACCAAATTTTATATTTCAACAACCAAAACAGAGTTCCCCGCTCTTCTTGCCCAGTAAAATAAATAAATAAATTTCTTAGTTAAGAAAATGAATTCCTGACATGCATTTTTTCCCACTTCCTCATAATTAATAGCCAAAGTTTCTGTGACTAATGGTATTTTAGACTAAAGTAACATATAGAGGAAATGTTACCTATCAATGCGGTTCTTGAGCTTCTTCAAGAACTTTTCATTGTCTTCTTCAGCAACATTGATCAACCTCTCGAGCAAACCCTTTCTTTCATGAAATCCAAGATTCTGAATGTTGATTTCACTGGCACCTTTTGAGGTAGCTAATAAACCTTTTTCTAAGCGGTTGAAAGTAGGTAGTCTCTCAAGTGCAGCCCATTTTAGAGCCTCTTCATCATCTTCATCTCTTGAAGATTTTGAGAATGCATCTGTAGCGTTGTTTGTCCATAAAGAAGAACCACCTCTTCGTAAACTACTAGCTCTATAAATATCATCTGGACCTTCCATTGCTGAAAGATCAGTAGAGCTTCTTCAAGCCTAAATTAATCCACTTCTTTTGGGGTCCCTCTCTAAAAGTTGATTCACAGAAAACTAAGGTTTTGTGGTGTTGAGTTGACAGAGTATACAAAATTGAGAAGTGGAGTCCTTTGAAGCCTCTGAATGCGAAGAGTTGCCTGTATTTATACTGATAGTATTAATATCATGGCTTACACAGGGATGACCATAGGCGGCTCCAGGAGTCAATTTTTTAGAGCAGAAAATGGAGTTACAGCTAAAAATATTTATATAGAAAGAATATGGTATGGCATAAAAATAGGAGACAAATGATACGATAATCCATTTATAAAGGCAGAAAAAAGTACTTTTATATCTTTATAATTTTTAATGTGATATAATATAATGGATAGATTCTAAAAAATCAGTTCTTTGTCCCCACTCAATTCAGCATCTTATCTTATTCTGAAAAAATATACACATCCAAGGAAAAGTCGAAGAAAGGCACGAACAAAAAAGTTATAACATAAATGGGAAAACAGCATGCCAATTATTATTGTGAAAGAATCATGTAAAGTCAAGTTGGTCATGCATGGTACTCGGTTCCTGTCCTTGAACTAACGGAATTCAACTTGCAAAAGAACCAGGCTGCTTCTTCTTCGTTTCATAAGTGTTACTTCTTCAAAAAAATGTTACTATAATATTTGACTTTGACATGATGGAATTCGAAAATTTCAAGCAAAGCTTATTTTCCGAAATCTCTGCCTTGCCAGCGAAATTACACTTCATTGTTTCGAGGATTTAATCCTTAATCTTTACAACGACTTGCATGAATACCGTGAATAATACCGTCACTACTGTATCATCTAAGCAATGAGTTTACAGCATCAATGAGATGAGATGATCACATTGCGTAGGAGACAACTTTGACCATATATGTATGTGTGTGCATTCTTTTAAAAAAGATTAAAAGCATGGTGCTCTTTGTATCCCACAAATGCGTGTACCTGCCCCACCATTAATTATCAACGTCACTGGTTACGTCAGTTTTTAAAACTGAGTGATTGATTAACCATCACTGATGATGCCGTTGCCAACTTGACAGGTTGGAGTGAAATTGCTTTTGGTCTCTCAAATTATCTGGCAAAGAATGATTAAACTCGGGTTAATGGGCACATGCGTCAGATTTTATAAGAGCACGAGTTTGATTTTCAGACAAGGCTCGCGAGAACAAATTCTCTATTATGTTTTTGAATTGAAAAATTTCTCGATTGGATCCAAAAAAACATCATATATATATATATATATCAAAGGTGAATCCATAAAATTAATTAATTTGAAATACAATAAAGGATCGAATAATGCTAGGAAAGAAAGTGGAATTTTAAAAATTATTAAGATTTCTTTGATTTGTGAGAAGCTGGGAAAAAGTCCACGAAACTTAATTACCTTGAGTTTTCATAGTAGCAACATGCTTAGGCTCCATTTAATTTTTAGATTATTTGTACCTTTTAATGTGATTTTTGATACCTTTGTGATCATTGTTCTTAAAAGACTTAAAATCATGTATTTGAGAGTGTTTCCTAATCATGTTAAAAAATAATTAGTTTTTAAAATACATGAAAACTAGCCTTATCATGAATGAAGATATCATGATCTTCCTTATAAATAAATTAAAGAAAGTAAACAAATAAATAAATAAAAAGATAACAATTACTATGATCTTATTTAAATTCCAGCCGCCTCCAAATTTTATGCATATGAAATCATCACTGATGATGATGATGATAGCATAGCACTCTTAAGATAATGAGTTGGTAATTAAGTGGTTATTTTTCTTCTTGTATTATTATCTCGATGACCAGATTCATTTGTTGTTGTTGTTGGTACCAATACAAAAAAAATGAAAAATCCCAGCTAGGAAGGAGGATCGGAGAGTGGATTTTTCAATATTTTACAAGCTAGACAACGAAATCATGAGATCCTATTTTTACGGTGTATTGCATCAATGAGAGGAGCGCAACCTGCTTGTGAGTGGCGTAGTGCTGCCTGTCTTGATAGAGAATTTTACATTATAAAACTCCAATTTTTTATTTTTATTTTTTTCCTCCAATTTTCCTTAATGCTCCACTTGTGAAGAGACCCTAGGTTGAAGGGTTTTACAAGCTAGCATATATATGGAAAATCCACTCTCCGATGCTCCTTCCTAGCTAGGATTTTACATATATTTGCAAGCTGAGATCATGCATGATTACACCTGAAATACAGTAAATTAATCGATGTAATTTCTAACATATTGACCAATGCCCCTCGGCCTAGTGGATTAACAACACATATATACATTTTTCAACCTTTTTTCAAGTGTAGTGTTAAGATGTTTATAGTATTTGAAATAATGTTAGGATCACTGTGATCATTGATGACCCAAAAAAAAAAAAAAACAAAAGCAAATAAAAATATTAATATCATGATGAATTAAAAAGCATCATACCTGATCATACAAACTTAATTAAATGCCATTGATAACATCGACTTTCAACGCATCCAACAGGCTGGGCTCTAACGGGATCGATTACGAAGAGCATCCGCCATCCTGTATACCCAGATGGAGTCTCTACGAGGCCTAGCCCATTTTCCTACCCACAACTGGCCAATGATCATTCACCTGTCCTTCGACCCATACTAAATGGGCTTTAAGAGAACAAGGAACTTTCACCCTTGCAGACAAAATAGCCCATTCAGGGTCATATTATCCGGATGGATCCGACTAGCTCACCTTCTCTAGTACGAATTGTACTTGACGGTGATCATCTCATAAAATGCTAGTTCACGCAACTCATTTGTCACATTCAAGACAAAAGGTAAATCCACAGACTTACAAACCTGACGTAGCTTTCTTGTATATTTCTAGTGGATTCATCTGATCAAACATCATATGATGCAGGCCAACTTGGTTATATGAATACCTTTGAAGCTTTCATAAGAATAAATCAGTCACTTTTGCCACCATAGAGATTCTTTGACATCATCAATTGAATTACCCAGCAATCCAATATCATAAATGCAAAAGAGAAGCATCTAGTACGTACGTAGAGCCTATATAGATATAACTCTGGAATCTCCTCCTAGTTTAATTGCAACTCTATCGTTAAAAAAGAGTTTTAGTTAAAAAAAAAAAAGCGTTTAAACACTAGGAGTTAACTAAATTAGCAATGAAATTGTGTCTGATGTGTGGTATATCTTTCAGGAGAAACAAAGCACTTATTCAGGAATTAAGCACCCCTCCTCCTGGTTCGAAGGACCTTTTCTTTCCTACACAGTACTCGCAGTCATTTGTTGTCCAATGCTTGGCTTATTTATGGAAGCAACGTTGGTCGAATTGGCGCAATCCTTCCTATAGCACCGTAAGATTTCTCTTTACAACCGCGACAGCCTTGTTGTTTGGTACAATATTCTGGAACCTGGGCTCCAAAACGTAAGTTACATCTCAATTCAACTAAGCTTTAGTCCTACACTATTATACAAAAGGGTTGCTAAAACCTATATATACAGACTACAGAAGTCCAGAGTCTGCCTTCTGAATTAATTCCTGTCTTAAATTATAGGAAAAGGAAACAAGACCTTTTAAATGCCAGGGTTCCGAGTATGCTTCAATTATCTTCCTAGGAATCCAAAATTCATCCTCTGTGCAGCCTGTTTTGCATTGATGTTGAAAGAACCGTGTTCTACAGCGAGAAAGCTGCTGGAATGTATTCATCCCTGCCCTATGCATTAGCACAGGTTACAACTTGTCACACAACACAAAATACAAACTTTAATTTTATGAAATCTGAGTAGAGGTAAAGTTTCTTTCCCTTTTTTTTTTTTCACAGATCCTCATCTAGCTTCCACATATTTTCGTCCAATCTGTGTTCTATGGTCTAATAGTCTATGCCATGATTGGATTTGAATGGACTGCTGCTAAGTCCTTTTGGTATCTCTGTTTTTCATGTTCTTCACACTATTATACTTCACCTTCCATGGCATGATGACTGTAGCTGCAACTCCAAATCAACATGTTGCATCCATAGTTTCCTATGCATTCTATTCTGTGCGGAATGAATATAAATGAGAGTTTCGAACCTGTAGTTATTTATGCATTAAATTACCCATCGTCCGCCACTGTATCTAACTATTTATAAATTAATTGCTTGCGTCTTTGAGACTTGTTAATAAGGCATCAAATGAATTTTAATTTTAATGTTGGTTATGAATTTTAATGTTAATGATAAAAGCATATCAACAAGACTTCTCCTTGTTAATTTAAGTAAATATTTTGTATCATGAGAACATTCATGTAAATGGATGCAAGAACCGGAGGGGCTTTATCGATCATATCTAAATGGTGTAACAATAATCACGAGTGAAAAAATAAACTTCTTCTGCTCATGTCACGTACGTAATTCTTTCTGCATGGTGCCCTAGCAAGATCTCACACATTTTTCCACTCCCTTCTCACCTGCCAATCACAAAATAACATTCCATGAGTACTCAAATCTTGTCGTGGAGGAATTTTGTCATCTCATTGGATTTTAAGATTAATTTAACACGAGAAATGTAATTAATCAATCTTAATCGAGTATTTTTTTTTCAGTTAAGCATGGTATGGGCTTATAATTACTGAAAAGAAAAAAAATAGTAATTAATTAAGTTTTGTTCATGTAATTTGTTTTGACTTTTTCATGAATCCTTTTAGCTAAATTCGTCAGTAACTAAGATAGAGACAGGGTGAGAGAGAGAGAGAGTTGCGAGCGTTATCTCTAGAGCTGACGCAGTTGAAGAATGAAGATAAAACACAATCGAGGTTGCAAAAAGAATGGCTTTGTGATCTATCATTGCTATCCAGGGGCTCGGACTTGTGAAGGCATCGTTTCAAACCCGTAGCAGCGCATGTAATGTACCCTGAATTGGGAATGTATACATGAAAGAAAAGTCTTTCCGTGGAATGCCCTACTAGCAATCCCACCACCCCAACAGCCACCAAAAAAGAGCTGACCTTTCTGACTCCATTATCTTTTTTCTCTCCTTTTTGTATGGGAGTATAATATTCAAAGAGAGCGAATTATCAATGGTGTGGTACATTTCCTTTTAGGCCTCGCAGAGCTTTATACAAGGACTTGTCTCATTGGGCACAACTATACTATCATATATATACATGCAAAATCGATTTTTTTTTTTTTAATATATTAGATGATTGTAAATAACTTAGAATTCCAATTTTTATTTTTTTTAAAAACATTTTAGGCTTGATTTGTGGCTATATATCTGCAAAGTTATGATATAATTTTTCTTGATTATATTTCAAACATTACTAATATAGGAGTATGTATAAACCCCCTTTGCATTAATACAATTCAACAAATCTCATAAACACATTTTCTCGTCCATTTCTTCATAGAATTATTGAGGTAATATTGTTTGAGATTTGCAAATCTAATTGCATTTCAAATATAGGAATAGCAATATATCGATCATATATATAGTGATGAAATCTGGAGGTGAATATGACTAATCTTATCCTCGTAGTTTCCAAAAAGTTTCAATATATCATATATATACTGATGAAATCTGGAGGTGAATAGGCCACTTTCCGAATTATGAAAATTTTCAGGTCTTTTAAAGATTTTTTTTTTTAAAAATTTTTAAGACATGATCATATGTATATATAAAAAATAATAAGTGAGAGAAAAAGGATGGAAAAGTTCGCTTTCAATAGGTTCTGTTGGACATTTAACTATGGAGGCCAAATTAAAAACCTTTTGGAAACTATAGGAGTAACATTGAAAAAATTTAAAACCTTAAGGACAGAAATGAAATATTCTTTCATCAAAGCATATTCATAAAGTAACTTATTTCTAAATATTATAAAATTTCTCACTTGCATAGCGTCCATAACACCATCTAGGGTGAAATGGATATTTTGTGTACAAAAAACTACCGACTGGCAATCTCCTTCACAGAACTTGAGGTCATTGGTTGAACTGAACCCCTTGAGGAGATTGGGCCTCTGAAAAATCTACTCCTAAAGAAAACACTATTGAGTGGAAATCAAAGCCCATTATACCATATCCAGGAAAAAAGAAACCTAGCCGTCTAATAGCTCAGCTGTTGCATTTGCCACTCTTAGGCATATATACCTTTATAATGTCCATCAAGTTTTTCAGCTTTGCCCCTTTGCTCTATAAGGTAGAATTGACCAGACCAAACACATGTAGTTCCTGAAATTATGACATCGGAGCACCGATAGACGTTAAGGTTCTGCTGATGTGAATACCAGATATTGTCACCCGCACACTAACGAATGGCTCGTAAGCAAAGTTATGACATTTAACAGAACATGATCCTGAATTGAATTCTCACACATGATTTTTTTTTTAAAAAAAAAAGGTTAGAATCTAGTTATGGTAATTGTTCAGCTGTTCTCAGCCAAAAACAGAAAAGGAAACGAGCAAGTAAAAAGTTGGCCAAAAAGAGAGAGGAAAAGAATCAGATTTTTTTTCAATGGAGCTTCAAAAACCCAAATCAAACAATTCTAGATAATATCCCATCCAAAAAGAAAAGACATGAAAAACTGGCTGAATGGAGGAAAATAAACAGAATTAATACCAGTTCCATTAAGCTTCAACCATCAAATTAAATCACTAAGTAACTACTAGATCCAACCAGATCCAAACCAAATTGAAGCAAATGCCAAAACCAAAGCTCTCAAGCCCACCAACCCCTTATGGAAAACCACTGGAGCTGCAGAATTTGAGGATGTCGAGTTAGCAGCCATGCTAGCAGGTGCTGGTGGTGATGGCAAAGGGTGAACAAGAATAGTAACCTTCATGCCATTGAAACACTGTCCATTGCCACCAATGAAGTAGTACCTCTTGGCCTTGTCAAGAGGTATGAAATCTTTGCCACTAGTCCAGTTGCCTAGTGCTCCTTCTGTTGTACAGTTGTCATAACCAGTCTCGTTCACTTGAAAGACGCTGTACTGTGTCTTTAGGTACCTAAAAGCTACGTTAACAAAAAGAAAGTAAGCACTTCAACTACAAATAAGAACTGGGTTTTGATCTTCTAGCCAAACTTAAATGGATCAAGTATGAACACACTTGATATATAGATAGAGCTAGAGAGAGAGAGAGGCTTACAGATAAGGTCACCGACATAGAAGGTTTGGTTGTTGGCCCAGAGAGTGTAATTGATACCAGGGTTCCAGCCTTTGTTAGCACCAACAATGTGGTCGGTAGCGGTGGTGGCAGTGGCGGAGAAGAGGATGAAGAAGCAAAAGAAGATGAGGTGAGCTGAGCTGGACACCATTTTGCAGTCACTTTTTCGGCAGGGGTTGGTTCTTGGTTTCTTTATTTTATTGGATAATTAAGCGTCAGCGAGAGAAGATGATGGAGAACATTTTTCTGACTAGACTTAGCCTAGGGCAATCCTACTCCTTTTTAAGACCCAATAAAAATAAAAAAAGAAAGTAGTGGTCCGGGCACCACATGACCGTTTGCGTCGTCAGAGTCAATAATTATGCATCCTTTTAGTTTCCCATGCCTATATTTTTCTTTGTTTTTATACGAAATAAGTTTTTTTTTTTTTTTTTAATAATTGGGTTTCGGAGCGACAATAATCTCTTGGAAAAATTAATTTAGTATGTAAATAAAGTCGTTTTAAACAATCTATAATTGCATCAAAATTGATGCTTACAATTTTTTCACAAAACACCACAATTGCTTTCTTAGGCATGCATCTACCATTCTAGTTACATGCTCCCCTGCCTTCATTTCAAAAGAAATTGTCCAACGGACAAGTAAATTGAAAACAAAAGGAGTAGATGTCAAAGACTCAAAGCTGCCATCTTTTCATTCTCATCTTTCTTCATCATTATCATGTATGTATATATGCGTTCGGTGTCCATGTGAATATATGCGTCCTTTCTCTCTTTTTTCCACTTAGGGCAACAGATGGTGACCACCTACCACATGAGGAATGCTGAGAGGCCAAATCAAATAAATAGAATATAAGATGACAATGAACTTATCATGTGTTTTGTTGCCCGTACTCATCTACATACTGCTTTTCTTTCCAACCAACCACCACCCCATTTAAAATGACTAACCACCGTAAGTAGAGCCATCTAATGCTATTACGTTTTGAATTTAAAATTCATAGGTACTGCGTCAGGACAATTTTAAATAAGAGGACAGTCACCCTGGAAGATTCATAGATTCCTTAACCTAGAAATAGATTTATGTTCAAAAAAAGAAGGGTGAAAAGAAACATTTCCAACATCCTGTTCAAATGGAATGGTCTCAGTCCATATCTCTGCAAGTGAACCTGGGAAAGAGAAAATGGATAAGAGTGTCAAGACAAACTTAATTAGTTAGAGAAGAAACATTCCTGCTCAACACCCAATTTTATATGTTTACTAGTTCCATATACATAATCTAGGAATGCAACACATCTCTAATACTCCTCATAACGACAGAAGGAGGTACTTGATACATGAACTTTGGTTGCCCAGAAAATGTTTATGAGTATGCCCGAACCTAATTGACTATACCTGATCTAACAGCTAATAAAGATGGAGACACACCACATCACCGTGGACCACAAATACGATATTTACAGCCAACATAAGAAAAGTTTAATACATAATTTCTAGGTTTTATTTTTGAGAAATGCAGGCTAGTTTACCTTTCACATTAAGGGAAGGTGCTTGAGATTTTGTTCCTCCAGGGTTTGAAACCAGTCATGCAGAGATGCCCTCTTCTACTTGGGAATTTGGGCCTGGTCCAAGCACAAGTCATGATAAGGAAGTATTAAAGCAGGGAGTAGCTATAGACAACTCAGTCGGGAGGAATTGAAAATATTTAAACTGTTAGAAAACACAGTACAAGTATTTTACTACTCGTCACTGAATCAAGCCTGTAGGAATAAATACAAAGCTCTCCACATCATAAATTTCTCACAAAATTTACGGGTCATTTCCAGATGATTGAAATTTCAGCATATGCAGTTAAATTATGATCAACTAAGAGCAGCAACATTTCTATTCAAGTGCTTCAATAAATATCAAGCATAAAACCATGATTTTTTTTACAAAGAATGACAAAATCAACTGAAGAAACATGAAGAAAGAAATATTGGCATAAAAGTAATTAAAACTTATCACCACAGAAGTTTTGTGACCAATTCATTTGTCTAGTTTTTTTTTTTTTTTCACCATGAAGAAAAATCTCCCTCCTTCCCTTTTTGCTGAAATCCTCAACGATCTATAATCCAACAGATAGTGAAGTCAGATTCTTTCTCCAGGATGAAAATTCGTCATCACTTGTCCCCACTTGATTCCAACCACATTCAGCAGGACAACACCTTTATCTCAAGTTTGTTAAGGCGTTTCCTACATCTATTATATTAAATGTGGAGATGAGAAGCAATCTGCTGGCTGCTGATTGCCACTTTACAAGGGTATGCACTACAAAACTCTCCCACGATATAGACACCTCACAGAACTAATTCACATTGAAGAGTTATCACTGAAATCTATATGAAATTATCAGGAATGATATCACAAACCAGAATGGGTACTTGGCAAAATTGATAAGTCTCGCCAGGTCCATATTTGAATGCTACAATACCTAGTACCAGGCAGTAAAGTAATGAAATTGGGAAAAGTGATTTTTACAATTAATTTTTAAAGAAAAATTACCACAAGCACAATCAAAGAGAAATGCCTACATTTTCTGACTATAACAATTTGCAACAATCGTAGTTAAACTGACCACTAAAGTACCTTAGATCAGGCCTATTCATTAATAGGTCCACCTGCGAATAGGTTGAGAATTAGCCAGCGCATACTGCAAGAGTCTCTGAAATAAAACCTCTTGCATCAGAAGTTTTCCACTTGTCCCTTCAAAACTTCATATGCCCGCTAGTTGCTCTGCTTGACACTAATAAAATGAGAGATTGATATCTGGTGAAAAGAATTTTTCAGAGATCGATATCCCAGTATTTTTCTAGGCAAACTGTTCAAGAGGTGTCTTCTTCTTCTTATTCATCAGTGTCGACGACTTCTCCCTCTGACCACACTGCCTTTCTTGTGACTTACATGTTGATCTCTCTTAACTTGCCCTCTCAGCTGTTTTCTTTTGTCATTCTTGTCTTGAACAGTTTCTTTCAACATTTTCTGAAGCTTTGGATCATCTGAATATCCATTTGATCTCATCTCAGTGTAATATTCTCGAGCCTTGGTTAACAAACCACACCTTGCTAGTCCTTCCACCACCACCGTATAATGTGTCAAACTGGGAGCCACTTCATACTGCTTCATTTCCACCCATATCTTTAATGCATTCTCAGGTTGCTCTAGTTTGAAGAACTTGGCAAGAACTAACAGAAAGGTATTTCCAGTGGGACCTAAACCAGCTAACTTCATTCGATCAAGGACTTTAAAAGTTCCTTCAAAAAAAGTACCCTCGAGAAATGCATGGTAGGTTTCTATTGTCGGGCTGACATTCTCCTCTATCATGGCAGCCACTAAACTTCTTGCATCCTCTAGTTTTTTCGTCTCACACAAAGGACGAATCATCGAATTGTAAGTAGCAGAATCTGGCCGCAACCCTGTTTCTTTCATTTTGTCTAGAATTTTGAGAGCTTCCTTAAAGCAATTCTCACGAGTTAATACATAAACCAGAGAATTATAAACCTCCAATCCAGGGACCCAACCTCTTTTCTTCATCCCATCATAAAGTCTCAGTGAATCAAAAAGATTCCCAACCTTTGAAAAGCAAGAAATCATGTGTGTATAAGAAGTAGCATCAGGGGTAATACAGTATTCCGACATTTTCCTCCAAATTCGCTTCGCTTCTAATACATCAACACATATATTACACCACCCATTGAGAATAATGTTAAATCCCTCGACTTCCAGAGGGAAGAATTTCTTATTAACAAGCATAAACTCTTCAGCCTCTTCAATGTTTCCATTTTTACAAAGAACATTCAAAAGGAACTGAAATGCTTCTTCATCAGGGGTCATTCTAAACTTATCCATAATGCGAAATGCGTGAATAGCTTTTCCTGGATCATTTGCAGCTGCATACCTAGGCAACACCAAAGTTAAAAACTCAAGAAACCACACAAAGAAAGGTAAATTAAGAATTCTTTTTACAAAGTGAAATAACTAAAGGGCACCACAAATAAATTAAGTGACTCATCATCTCTTTAAAACTTGCACACGTCTAAAATATTTCTCTTTACAGTTTCCATGAAAAAAATATAAGACTTTAACCAAATTTATATTTCCATATAAGCTAATAAGCAAAATCCATTGAAACTGAAATGAGATCAAACTAAAAAGAATCAAACTAGAAGAACACAATCTCACCTATCAATCATAATAAGCATAGCTCTTCTAGTACTTATCAAGGACCTGTGCAAATCTCTAATCAAAATCCAAGCAATATTGAACTTCCTATGATTACCCAAAATCCACACCATCAATTCACAAGCTTTCTCATCAACACAGCCCCATTTCTCTCCCCATTTCAAAGCCAAAAACGCAATTTTCCACTCTTCTCTTAATTCCCAGATCACTGAATACACTAAACTCTGATTTACTTTAATGCCTGAATCATCAAGAGAAGCCATAGCCTCTGTTTCTGAGGGAAAATGGGCAGCCTTTTTGAGTGATTGAAGAAGGCCCAGTTGAAGAGGGCCATGGGTATGGATTCTTTGTTGGACGAGCTCAAATGGTTCGTTGAGATATTGAGTGGAGAAGGATTGGGAAGTGGAGAAATGGCGAGGGGATCGTGTGGGTATTGACAGCGTTCGATGAAATGCCGCATAGAAAAAGAAGCGGAGAGAGTTATAGTTACCGAGCGGAGAGGGAGACTGTTGATGGGGGATGGAATGGAGAAGTGGGAAAAGGAGTTGGGAATGAGATATCCGTAGTCTTCTTGCAACTGTTACGAGTGACATGAGCTGAGCACAGGGGAAATGAAAAGGAAATGTAGATTCTTAAGAGTGGAAATTTCAAACCATGCACGTTACATAGCCTGTACCAGGAACTACTGGACCAAAGAGTAAAATGGCTGTTTGGAACCAGGAAGCATCAAGGCTTTTTGAAATGGCCCGTATCCGTATTGGGCCGAACCGTATTCTGCTAAGCGCCGGATATGCATATAATAGAAAATACATTTAATTTGCATAGATTTTGATTTGTGATGCAACACAAGTACACAACAGAATATATGGTAGATGTGATTTTGAGGTTGAATTTGCAATCTGCAGTCAGAAGATAGATCCAAATATAATTTATTTCAACTTTTCTACTTGATTTCAACTTTTCCCGATTGAATTAAGCATAACTTTATTTCATCTTTTACCAAATTCACCTTCATTTCCCCTCTCCCAACCATTGAGATAGTGCCTAAATATCTTGCATAAAAAAGACAGCCATCAAGAAAACGTTCACCCCAGTTAAGAGTTCTGAAAAAAAAAAAAAAAAAAAACATATGTATATGTCCATATTATACTATCATTAAAGACAAACCAGGAATCGAAATATACAAATACATCATTAGATTTTATCAAAAAAAAAAAACACACACACACCCCCTTGGATCACTGTGCTCATATTAAGATTGAGTAAAACACACTAATATAAAAATAATCACGATGTTTCTTTCTGCTGCTTGTGTTTCCTGCATTCAATGAGGCATCTGATACACATAATAAGCATAACCACTAATCTTTATCATCATGAATAAAACTCGAGGAAAGCCTTTAAAACTACTCAAACGCCGAGGCATGAACAAGGGTGGTTGAACTATGCCCAATAGCTTGCGTACCATGCTGTAAAGGACCACCTCTATAGGTATTTTCTTGCAAGGGCACGTACTTTGGTGTCAAAATGTGAAGATGTAATGCGGGAACCGGGCAGGCAGAGGGGATTGAGAAGAATCTGCAACAACCAACAGTTTAGATTCATCAAAATAAAGATTACAAAAAGGAGCTAACCTTCAGCATTTCAGTCACTAATCATTGTCATTGCAGAGAAAGAGCAAAGGTTGCCAGATGAAAAGAAATAGGACAACCCCTAACTATCACGTGAGTCTCAACTGGCTACCCAAATAAAAAGAAAAAAGAAAAAAAAAATTCCCAATTGATCCCCCATCTATGAAAGATTACCACTATAAATCAAGGTCACAATCTCTTTTTCTTACTCTCCCATTACTTGTTATCTAATATTGTAGGGATGTGCTTGTAGTTTCAGAAAGCAAAGTATATAGGGTATTGTAATTCCAGTTTTGGAGAGTTAAAAAACTAGGAATCCATTCTTGGTGCCCTCTCCAAAGCTTGCCATGCCTTAATATTCCACGAACCATCAACTTCATTCTTCATCCAACAGTCCAACTAGCTCTTTAGTCTACCATGGGAGAAAAAACCATGAGCCATACACTATCCACTATCTCCATACTTGTTTCCACCAATGTCGAACCATTGGCTCTACAAACACTTGTTGTATTCATTCGTATCTAGCCAAACTATCAGCACCACTACCACTTGTTGGGAGATCTGCACTATCGTATCACATACGAGTAGACACTGCCTTCAACCCAAGCACCTAAGCTATTGGGTTATTGGTCTATCATTGTGTATCAGCAACTTGCTCTCTTTATTCTCTTTGTTCTTAATTAATGTAGGATATTTCCCACAACTCACAAGTGCACATATTTCAACAGATTTCGTAGCATATAAGGCACAAAAGTAGCAAAAAAAAAAAAATTGGGACAAGCACAACCAGGAATGGAAAGTGCATGGAAGAAAATGTCAATTCAAATCTAAATCCAACAAGATAGGGGCTGCAGATTCTCTCATAAAGTTGGAATAACATGGTTTGATGTCAATTTATTAGACAGTGGCATTTTCTGGATCTTCTACCGCAATATGATTTTGAAAGGCGTAAACTGCCTGGCTTTTGTTTGTTGATTGTTATTATCTCATAGTAACATGAAACTTTGGCATAAACAGCTTCATAAGTATAATTTCTAAGCATATAGAATTATCCATAATCTTAATACAAAATAATGACTTGAACAAATCAGCACCTATGTTAAATAACGTATGCATCAAAGAGAACATGTTGCGTGCAAAAATTCAAAACAGGAGAAGCAAGTGGTTTACCTTTATATAAAGCTCATGAACCTCCTGGAAAAAGCTCTTGATTCCATCATCATTGCGAGAGTCGTGAAGTAGCATGAATCTTGTATGTAAGATAAGTCAAGGAAAAATATACACCAACATAGAAGGCAATAAAGATAACATAAACACCTATCATTCTCCATTTTCTCCAGTCTTCTTGTCTCTATAGCATTTAAAATCACATATACAAAGGATATGACCAGCTGTAACATAAACTGATACCACCATATCATTGAACCTGTCAATTGCTTTCAAATACCTGCAAAAAGGATGTGATAAGCAAAATACTTAGGATGCATTATCAGCAATAAAAATCAGAGAGTGAGAGCGGTCGTTGTAGAAATGCATTGATTGATTCAGATATATTATGAGCATTAGAAATTACATGGCGCTGGTGGTCCATGCAAGATCCTGAACAAGATCCAAAGCTGCGTGCAATATGAATTGATGCATCTGTGCAGCATCTTCCCTCTGTCATCAAGTAATGACCGCGTGTTAATCACAAGTAGCTTGTGAGGACATCAAAATACAACCAAAGAACATAGCAAAATAATAAAAAGATGACAACAATGGCGTTTCCAGAACCTAATAGAAAGTTGACGACTTCACCATGAAAGCAGGTAAGCAAAGATGTGCTCCCACACATATAAAAAAAATGATATTAATAATGCATGCAGCACTAACCTTTTCTTTTCTCTTTCCCTTTCATTTCTCTCCTAGATGCTCTTATATGAAATTATAAAGGCCATTATGATACAAACAGATCCTAGAACCTTTCCATAAGACTGTAAGCAGGAAATTATGCAAAATGCAGTAAAATTTGTTCAAGTAGAGAACCAATATCTAAAACAACAACATCAGAGATTTCATGAAAGAATTATTCCAAATCCTATGGTCCCATTAACTTCGAAGCAAAAGTAGTGCCAAAAGAACTTCTGAATGTTTTTTCTTATGCAGCCCAATAAGCCTAATAGTTCAATTCTATGTTTTGGAAATTTGATACAGAATTAAACATAAAATGGGACTTTATATAAAAACAGCAACATTAGGAAGATCAAAGAGCTAAAGAAGCACAACTAGAACAAAACACAGTTCCATACCACAGCACATTTGAAATAGGAAGTCAACTAAAAAACCAGAAAAAAAAGAACAAAAATCAATCATATGCGTTTCATTTCGCAAAACTGGACTTTCCAATCAAACATGCAATGAATAGATAAATAGAAAAGATGTGCATACTTTAGTAGCAGATCCAACTTCAGCTTCATATATGGGGATGTCATTCCGGCTCACAATTATAAAACAAGCTGTGGTTGCCATCCTTCAACTATCCTATCAATCACAAACTCACAATCCAATAACATCTAGTACATGATAATGCACCATTTAGTTACCGAGAAAAACAAAAATAATCTTGACCCATTAAAGAATCGCTTCTGAAAACTATTAGGCGAGCTCATATTTTCCAGAGACGAACAAAGATTCAAGATTTAGAAGATTTAGAAATTTTCAAAATTTCTCTTTCCTTTTCTATCTCCACAGCTTTCTCGAAAACCAAAGAGAAAAAGCAACACTCGTGTTCAAATCATTTGACAAGAACCAAGAAACGAACACAAAGATCACAAAAGAGAGTGTGCTGATGCAAAAGCATACCTTTTTATGCCTTGATTTCACTGGGAAGTCTCTGCATCGTAACTAAAAGAAGAGAGCTTTCTGCTTCTCAAATCAGTTAATGTTTTCGTCTCCTAATAGCGGGTTGGGCCAAGCCCAAATAATTTGTTTGTATATGACAATGACTAGGCCCAAAATTAAAAAACTTAGCAAGCAGTGGCCTAACGCTAAGCAATACAGCCAGGAGAGGAAACCTAGAGAGAGAATCTGCTGAGGAAGTTGGAGAAAACGTTAGGGAGTGAAAGGGAAAAGAAGAAAATGGGAAGCGAGGCAACAAGCAATGGGAGTGCCAAAAGTGGAGGATTCAAGTCAAGAGTACATCGTTACTTGTATAGTGGAGACACAAAGCATGTCATGGCTGGCATGGCAATCATCAGTCTTGTCTTTGGTGTCCCTTGGTTCCTTATGAACAGAGGTTCGTTTACTTCTCTTTTCTTTTTTCTTTTTTTTTCTACCATATGTCTATGCTCTTAAATCAATTGGGATACTTTTATGTGTTTTGGATTGCTGGGTCAATGATGAAATGAAATGAAGGAGTGAGTGGAAGTCGGAAGTTAGAATCTTTCTACAGTTTTTCTTACTGGGCTGTTGCTATATTTGATGCTGCTATGTGTTAAATTTCGTTTGGTTACTGAAAGTGAAAGGATAGGAGAGGAAATAGAGAAAATTTTCCGAAATTTCACTTTTTTTTTAATTGGCTGCGAAGATGAATTATGGCCGAATTAGAGACAAGTACTGCTTTGTGTTTAAAATTTAATTACCTTAAGTGCTGCTGCTAATGCGTTTGATTTGTTCGGTCCCGAAGAGAATGTGGTGAAACAAAAGGAATTTCTGAAACTTTCCTGCATCCTTTTATTTTCCTCTGCTTGTTGACGATGTAAAAGCCTCTCCTGAATTGTTCTTCTTTGCGCCGAAGATAATATTTATGGGTTTGTTATTCTATTATCTTTTAGTTTCTTCCGCAGCCAATTAGAATTTATGATTTAAGAAGAGAAAAATAGAGAGGGCTGTAATTATGTTTGTACGGAAAGAATTGACATGAACTGTCGGATCAGAAGTGCTGTTGGTGATTTAAGCTGGAATACTTGAGTATACGTTCTTACTAAAGTTTTATGGTGTATGAGGAATGAATTGCTCATAGAAGGGGCAAATGTTAGGAGGACAAGCGAGGCTTCTATGGTAAGATGAAATAGTTATATTGTCATTCTCATTGATACAGCCATTCTGGTCCCTTTTGGGAATGAGGATGGATGGTTATTGTATTTTCAATCAAGTTGCATTGTTTGGTCCAGATTGTGAGATAGATTAAAGCATTATGGATCTGGGTCTTATACATGAAAGCAATAGTTGTTGATCCGGTTACTTTAGGAGGTAGTCCTTGCCATCTACTTTTTTTTTCCTATTCTTTCTTGTTTGTTTTCACTGATTAGGCCAATAGAGAGTCCTGATTTATTAGTAACATCTTCCTTAGTTTTAGAAACATGATTCTTTGTAGATGTTCTTTCTGCATTGATTTCGTTTGACCTTCTGTTTTGGCACGTTATTCTAAGGACATGAGCCTTGTCCATGCAGGATCTTCTTTCAACCATATTGTGGGCATTAGTGCTGGCTTGGATAGCCTGTTTTGAACTAGTTTCCCCCAACCAACCAGATCGTCTCCATATAAAATCATGTTAGCATTTTACTCACTCCTTCAAACTTCCCATCTTTTTTCTTAATAGTTACTCTTTCTTAGTTATTTCAAGCTCAAGAGAAAATCAAACCCATGCTGTAGGTTCTAGTAAACACACCAGTGATATCTGGATCTAAGAGGACGGAAACTTGGAGTTCAACGAGTGATATGTCATAATTTAATTAGAAAAGGACTAAAAAATGCTACAGCATGCTAGATGAGCTGCAGATTGAACAGATTTCTGGACCAGTGAAGTATAACGAGCAGGACTGCTTTTTCTTCTTCTTTTTCTATTCCATCTTTTACAACAAGGTGATTGTTGGGACCAATCTCAAAGGGTGCAGCTTGAACCTTCATGGTATTGCACTACGCAAATACCATGTCATGTAGTAAAAAAGATGCTTTACTTGCATGCTGTTTGATGCCAAATCATTCCAGTTTCCTATTGTAAAATTGATGCACATGCCTGCAGTTAGTACCTCTATGCCAAGGATCCTCCATGAAAGCAGCAATTGGCAGTCTCTGTATAGAACGCATGCTGATTAGGTATTGGTGGAAGATATAAATTGAATCTGTAGTAACTGTTGCTTCATGATTTTCATGTAATGCAGTGAGATTTGTAGTGGTGCCGACTGCTGAGGATTGTGCTGCGCTCATCATGTGAATTTATAACTTGACTTCTTCATAAAGAAAAAGTTGAGACTCTTATTCTGGTAGTGCTTTTCTGTTTGAAATGAAACTGCCTGATTGCATATTGTTAGTCCATTGAGGATTTAACCATTTGAGAAATGGGTGTTATATTTGCACAATAGTTTTCCTTGTCGTTTTACCCGCAAAAATATCTGCAGCTGCTGTTAACTATGACAATCTTTTCTCCCATAGGATCAAAGCACTCGTCCCATCAAGATTACATGGAAAAGGCTGATAAAGCAAGGCGTGACAGACTTTCTTCAGGTTCTACTGCTACATGATTTTGTGATCACTTCCTTTAAGGTGTTCGTTTCAAGTTATCATCTTGACAGTGCAAAAGTACAAGGGGTTCTGGTGGTTCATTTTTCAACCGCTTTCTTTGGCCATGGCTAATCTTCAGGTCAAGGAATGGATCTGTATTTTGTGTTATAAGATGCGATGTGCAAAATGTTTATGAGATGAAAACTTAAATTTTGTGTTGAGTTGGCAAATCCAAATAGAAGTCCTACTTGGAATCTTGTTTTGTTATCCCTATAACATATCAATTGGCTGGATGGAAATAAGTGGAGATTGTACCTTTTAGATAGTCACTTTACATGATGATCTTATGCGATTATTGTCTTCTCTCTGAACTTTAAAATGATATTCATGCATCTATAGATATGGTAACTCCTATCAATCTCGATTTTGTTTTGTTAATTCTATGGTACAACAACTGATGCCGTGGGGTAATCTTAACAGTTCTCTCAATGTTCTTTTTCATTTCACTTGCTCTGTGCTGGCGGGAGGGGGTGAATGAAAGATACAATAATCGTGGATGCTGCTCAGAAAGATACTGGCAGTTTGCTATAATAGAATACAGGAGTGGTGCTAACTGATTTTTCGTTAACCATCAACTGGTCTTGCGCACTGGTCTGGTTTAAACAGATAAAAACATAATTATTAGAGAAGGAAAGGGGTTGTACGGTGTTTGTCAATCTGGTAAATGTCCTCTCTTTTTCAATGTGAAATGCATTTGGGCGTTGGATACAGTTTAGGAGCAGCATGAACTTCAGATGAATTATTCAGGCTAAGTTGTCGCGTCTTCGGCACCTTTGAATCTAAAGGGACATGATATAGAACGCTAGCAATATGTTTCGTGGAAAAATATTACACTACAAAAAAAATAATAATAATAAATAAAATAAATTAGCGTCGGTTTAAACCGTGCTAATTATTGAAAAACCATCGCTAAAATGAATTAACGACGATCTAGCGATGGATAGAAACTGTCTTGAAAAGTTAGTGACGGCCTTTTTTGAAATCGCTACCAATTTAGGGACGAAAAAACTATAGCTAAAATTGTAAAAAAACCATCATTAAATTTTGACAAATCAGCAATTTTTTTTTAAATCGTCAACAAAACTGTCATTAAATTTTGAAATTTAGTGTTCATTTTGAAAAAACCATCACTAAAACCGTTGCAAATTATTTAGAATTAGTGACGGTTTTTTAGGACCGTCGCTAAATTGTTAATTAGCGATGGTTATAAGCCGTCACTAAATCCATTTGAAATTTTTTTTTTTTTGAAATTTTTTATTTCGTGGCTTAAAAGAAAAATTAAAGCTATTTCCAATTAACAACTAAGAAAATGTTATAAATAAGATTTTTAAATATGACAAAACCATTATAATATATAAAATTCAATAAAAGGAAATATATATTAAAACATCAAATTATTATATTATTTTAAAGTTTGTTAATTTTTTCAAAGAAAGAAAACATAAAAGCTAGCTAGAAGCAATCGGTAGGGCATCAATCGAAGGATTGGTTGATGAACTATCTCTCTCGCATATTCAACAACATCTCGCTACATCATCGAATGTTACTCTCGAGTATACTATTGCAACTCATTCGTAATAGCTAAGAGCGATGTAACGAGTACCTTCTAGTTTTTCGATCTTTTCTTTTTGTCTAGAATGCCGAGCCTCCATTTCCTTTCGTTGCACCTCTATTGACATGGAACCGCGAAGTGACCGAACTAGAGGACGTATTGACATTAGAGTAATAGTGAGAGGCATGTGACTCGAGTCCGTACATCCTTTTTCTCTTACTATCTCCTCCTCCAACAGACCTCCTTATAAATCTCGTTCATATTGATATCGGACGATGGAGTAGCCTTCTTATTTTTTCGATGGTCTCCTTCATAATTGCATAAATTTTAATATTAAATAGCTAGGTCAATAAGCTATATAAAAATGACACACGTATGAAATAATTGAACATTAATATTTTTTAATTGAAATATACAATCATGTAATAAATTAATTAAACTAAAAACTACCTTAAACTCTTTCTAGTAAAAGTATTTAGTTTTCGGACTAATTGACTTTCATATCGATCGAATATGTCAACATAGTCATGGAATATTTTATAGATACAACGAGCACAAATATCAAAAAGATACAAGCTATCAAACAAGATATTAATTAAAAATTAAAAGAACGTAAGATCATAATAAAATACAAAAAATATTTTATAAGAATATGTATAATACGTACTCTTTATCATCAACGATAGTAATCGAAATCCGAGGATCGAACATAGAACCGATAAGTTCGAAGCTAAACTAAGAGGGACGTTTGGCAATGAGCCATGTTCGGGAATATGATGGTCATCTTGTTGGGGCGAGGGCCCCGATGACGACGAAATGTCGGATGGGCAGAGACATGGAGGTCCAAAATAATGCGCCTCAAGCTAAGACATATCAAACGTTGATGGGTTTGACATGGTGGCGACGGACGGGTGGTATGCGGGTATGTCGATAGGAGGGGGCATCTAACTAGGAACGGACACGGGATTATGCCCATGTCCACGATCATCGCCATCATCGGTGTCCGAACCACGACCCTCACCATATGAAATGGGCACCGCATGCGAAAACGTCCCCTACTATAATGCATAATAACTTACATATTATCATATTAATTAGTTAAAATGTTGATATTAACATAAAGCATTGATATTGACAATGAAAGGTGTGTTTAGTCGAAATGCCATCATGCGGAGAAGTCGAACAATGACGCATGACGTCCGATTTAACTTCATGTTCGGCATGCTATGTCGTGTCACCATTTATGGAGGTCAACGCATACATCCTCCGTAACCATAGGGTTAGAGAAAAGTAATATCCCGACACAAAATCATATCTTATCAAATGGTACTTGATCGTATCAAGATTTTAACAACTACGGTTCTAACACTTTTGAAGTTTACAAGGACATATTATCTTATTTCGTCCATACATCATTAATCTCATCTACGAAACGCTAATTTAAAAGTTCACCTAGGTTAATCTATAGTCAATTCATGAACGATCCAAATTCATTTTAAACTAAATGTAATTAATTTAATAAACATCTAATTTACTTCAATTAAAAAATAAAAAACTTATTTAATAACTTAATTAATATTTTAATAAACTACCTAATTAATTCTTTTAATCAATAATTTAATATTTTAATTACAAACTAATTGACTTAATTTAACAATTTAAAAACTAAGTTAACAACCAAATTAATTAAACTAGCACGTAATTTTATACTTTTAATAATTTAATTATAAACTAATTTATTTAATTACCTAAATAATTAATTCTTTTAAAAAATAATTTAATAATTTAATAATCAACTAATGGATTTAATTTAACAATTAAAAAAAAAATTTACAACCAAATGAATAATGAAACTAACACGTAATTTTATATTTTAAATTAAATTTTATTAATTTATTTATAAACTTTTATTTTTCTTATTTAACTACTTAATCGATTCTTTTAAACACAATTTAAATAATATAATTATAAAGTAATTGACTTAATTAACAACCAAAAAACTTAATTAACAAACAAATAAATTAAAATAAGATCTAATTATATATTTTATACAATATTTAAATAATATAATTGTAACTAATTTTCTTAATTAACAACTAATTAATTTACTTAATTTAACAAATTGAAAATTTAATTAACACCTATATATATACTTAAACTAACAAAAAATTAATTTCATACAATAATTAAATAATTTATTTTACCATAAATTTAATTAATGTTATTAACATGTAAATCACTTATTTTAATATTAATTAATTAAACTAACACCTTTTAAATTTTTAAAAAACAATTAAATTATTTAAATACAAACAATTATACTTAATTTAATTAACAACTAAATATAATTTATTAAACTAACACTTAAATTATCATTTTAACCCAAAATTAAATTAATTAACAAATTAAAAATACTTATAATAATAAAATAAATTAAACTAACTATCAATTAAGCAATAAATAATTAAACAACAACAATTAACAATTAATTTTTTTAAATTCCAACAAATAAATTAATTTAATTAACAACTAAATCAAAATTATTTATCACGTAATTTATTAGACTAACACTTCAATTATTATTTTAATGAAAAATTACATTAATTAACAAATAAAAAATATTTATAAAAACAAAATAAATTAAATTAACTAAAAATTAACTAATAAATAATTAACAGCAACAACAATTAACAAAAAAGTGAAGGAAGGAAGAGGAAAGGAGAGAAAAAGAAAAAAATGGAGGAGGAAAGGAGAATAGATGTAGGGGAAGAAGAAAAGAAGAGAAAGGAGGAGATTTAGAGGGAGTTGCAACCACGATTGGAGGAGAAATTGGGAAGAAAATGGTGGAGGAAAGCTGCCGAAAGAAGGAGAAGAAGAGAAAGAAAGAAGGATTTGGAGGGAAAAAACGGGACAGTAACTTTTAAGGATTTAATTTTTTAGCGACGGTTTGAAACCATCGTTAATAATCTGAAAAAATTCAAAAAATCACCGTTTCCCTCCAACGATCATAAATTAGCCATGTTTTTCATAAACCGTTGCTAAATTGGTTTTTTAGCAATGGTTTTCATAAAAATAAAAAAAAACCGTGATTAATTTCCTTTCCAGACCCGATTTGTGAAATCATTAAATTTAGCAAAAAAGTGACAGTTTTGAAAAAACGTTGGTAAAATCAATTTTTTTTACAGAATTAGCGACGATTTAAAAAAACGCTTGCTAATTCCAAATTAATTACATTGTTTAGCGATTGTTTTACTTAAACCGTCACTACTAACAGTCATATTAGACTGAATTAGCAACTGTTTTTAAAACGGTGACTAAACCCTTTCTAAAATAGTAAAAACCATCACTGATTATATGCTTTTTAGCCATGGTTTTAGTAACCGTCGCTAAAAAATTATTGGCATTTTTCCCGCAGTGTTACCAATAAGACATGAAATACAGTACGAAGATTGTTACCGTCAACCACTAAAAAATAACTGAAAATGCGGGTCCAATATTTGCAATCTCTATAGCTTCTTCACTTGTGTTGATTTCATTTTGCCATGAGTAAACGTGCAAATGATAACTGAAGCAAATAAAGGAGAACCAACTTTCAATTTTCTGTTCTCCATGTCATCTATTAAGCATAAAAGTAACGAACAATAGTAGCAATGATGGAAGTACATATATTTCCTCACTTCTAATTGCATTTTCCTAACAGTCTATAGAGGCATAAGTCTTCTGTACTTGAAGAACCATACGAACGCAGAAAATATTATGACTCCTGTTACGCCAGTAATTATGAGGACCCATTTAAATGCACCCTCATCATCAAACAATGGTATGGCAAAATTCATGCCGAAGATACCTGCCACAACTCCAAAAATGGCAACAACAAATGTTGCTGTTGTGAGTAGAAGCTCAAATTGGATCAGTTGATTTCGGACATTATCCTGCAACCAAAAATTTCCCTCGTCTTAAAACTAGTTTCCACTGAATCAACTGACAAAATTAAATGACTAATTCCCAAAGAAAATAATGTGCTATCTTCGTATCCTATTGGTCATCAAAAGGATCAATCATGTAATTCAACTTCATAAGTCAGTATCATGGATAACGTGAACCTGCACTGTTATCCAATAAGAATAAGAAACAACAGCCAGCAAGGATCCAGAACTTCTGCAAGAATTGGGCGACTTATTTCTTTCTGTGCATAATTATCAAGAAGTTGCCAGCTTTGCTTATCACTTAATACTTTGAATATGATCTTGCTTGAAAATTTCTAATTACCAAAGTTTTGAAATGGGGGTCTCTAACAACAGAGCTAAAAAGCAACAAGATTTAATGTCAAGGAGACCTAGGTTAAAGGACGGAGGGAGAGGAATATGTACCAGCTGAATGTTGATGAAATCCTCTGTGTCATCAATGTACTCCTTCAACTGAAAGAAGTGAATGAGAAATAAAGATGTTAACAGCCTATACAAGGAAAGATGAAGAATGGAAATAAGTATAATGGCTGCTGCTAGTACCGATGTCAACTTGTTCAGGGTGCTATCAATGACAACAAAGTACGCTTCTAGCAACATCTCCAGCTCTTCTATATTCTCAGTAGCACTTTCAGTACTCCTCATACTCTCATGTCGGCTCCTTGCAATGCTCAGGCTTTTCTCAAGTTTTCGTGGATCAGGGGGTGATGAAACAGGAGAAACTGGAGCAGAAATAGATGTCCCACCATCATTTGATCTAAATCCCATCAAAGATTGATCACCGTAGAATGATGATTCCATCCGACTTTTCTTTTCAGTGAGATACATTTCAGCCATATCTCCATCATCATCCATGAGCTGCTCAATCTCATCCCTTACCTAGATACAGGTAAATTCAGAGAGAATAAGAATAGGGGAAAAGATATCAACCAGTTTTATTTGCAATAAATGAAAAGGCAAGTAAATTTGATATACCTTCTGAACCCTCCGAGTCAAGGCAACAAGTCTGCTTTTTAATCTTCGTACACGCTCCAAGTTTAATGTACTGATCTTAGATGTCAGTTCATCTAGTAATGGGTATGCTTCAATTTCTAATTCCGCTGCCTTCAGAACATTACAATTTAAATAAGATTACTAACTTCTTCAAATGTGGACTTTTACCATAGAAACTGTGACAGGACAGACCATGTGATACCTTAATATAGCAAAAGGTATTAGCAGCGCAACAGAAACTAAGATGACAGATTTCTGTTTATGAAATAAATAATTATATAAGAAAGAAAGAAAGAAAAAGAAAAAGAAAAACAAAGAAAGAATAGCTCCAAATAGACATAAATGGGAGACAAGACTGATATAGCCATCCCTAATTACTTCTCTAGGCCATTATGAAACATAATACCCTTTTCTAATATATAATCAGCTCATCTGCCTCTTCACAAAGACAATCTGAGTTGCATTTTTAGTTAAGTAAGAAAACAGGTCTAACCATCAAAAACATAAAAACCAGCAAGACATACATATTGTGATACATGCAAATTGCACAAGACCATGCAATCTGAGTTCCGCTGTTCTAGAATGATTTACTTTTGCTTAAGTTGATTTGACGTTACAAACCCCAAGTACTTAACACTGAACCTTTCTGGCGATGAGTTGATTCCATCACTAGAACAAGCGTGTAAAAAAAACTAAAGAAGCCTAGAAGAAGACTGTCAGCTCAAATTTGATGACTTCCTGAACACAATTTAAGTTATATTCAGACTGATGAAATCTTGGTTTTTTATTAAGAGTTTTTAACCTTTGTTGAGTTGAGAAAGAGTTCTTGAAAGTTCAGAGCTTTTCTTCTGCCTATAAAATAATTGTTTGCTTTGAAATATTATCAAGGCGAAAGTTATTTATCAAGGCGAAAGCTAATAACACGGCAATGGACTTAACCCTAATATCTTGCAACAGTTTGGAAATAAGCACTCAATCCAAATATAAATAAACATATACATATATATATATATATATATGAAATCACTGTGATTTAAAGCATAAATGGGTATTCATTTACCCGGTCAATTTTGATTGTCAATCAGGTAAATAATGCCAATGCCTTTGGTTAAGTGACCGCTGTAGCAAATAGTAGCAATAACCATGTGATAAACTCAACATGGACAAAGGCAGTGGGTTTGCATATGTGTAAAATACATGCTGGCAATCTCATATTTAACAAGAGAAGAGAACAAATTAAGAGGAAAACAATTAGATAGAAATTTTATAGAAGATTTTCTCAAATGGTAGTCAATAACAAGGAACATGGAAAAATGAATAAAGTTTCGCTGAATAACAAGCTAAATTGCATGCAAAACATACGTAAACACACATCCACATATAAAATGATCCACGAGTCTGTTGCAGAAAAAGATGTCAACTAGGAAATTAGTGCCAGTACATTAGAAAATAAAGACATGTCTTTCTGTTCCAAGATGTGCAGCTATCACAAGATTGATATATCCACATACATCAGACCTCTCTTGAACTGCTTCAATTGATCTAGAACATCATCCAAGTGTCAAGAAGGACATAAAAACAGATACATGGAGAATCAAGACAGTCAATAGTATTTATCAACTATTATGATTTTGCATGCTACACCAGCTAATTCATTAAAAATATAGTTTTTTCGTTCAGTGGCACCAAGAAATAAAATAAGAGCAGGAATACACAGCTTCCATAGTACTTCTGCAACAAAGCATTCTTAATTTCGCTTGAATAACACCATTCATTCAAATCAAGCATGTTACAGATCTAAAGTTCTTTTTACACACCTGAGAATCAAGGAATGTACAGGCAGCTTCCAGAGCAACTTCAAGAGCCCTAAACTCAAAGGGCAAATAGTCAGGGGATGTATTCCCAAATACACTGTCAAAATTCCTACTTCTCCTTCGATTTAATTCAGCACCTTCGGACTGCCATACCTCACCTACCCCTGGTGTCGTCAATCGCCTTTGTAGCTCCACTACATAATGCAATACGTAGCTGTCAAGGGAATTTAGAAGTAGAACCTCACCAGCTGTAATAATACACCGAATCTGCTCTAAGTTTACAACTATAGCCTTCTCTCTACCAAGGATTGTTGAGGGGTAAACAAAAAGAGGATCAAGCAGGCGTAAATCACGAGCAGGTAGATCACAACGTCGCATCATAGTGAACTTGTCAACCTCGATGATTTGGGAATTTCCAGATGAATCAACACGAATCCATGATCGAACTCCTTGGCCACGCTTTTTCAAACCCAGAACATCAACACTTTGGAAAGGTTGTCGTCCAGAGGCGGATGGTCTATAAGATGAATCTCTAAGATTTATAGCTGATGCTGGTTTTGGAGGGAGAAGGCGTTCTTTAAGGTCCGCCATTAATGACACGCCCTAAATGCTGGTACACATTAGGCAAATTAATGCGTGAGTATACTCCTCACTCTCCTTCCTTTTTCCAAGATGCAACAATAAAAGACAATCCTAATGACACTTTTTCTCGCCTACAATGGCTCTTCTATTTGAAGTCATTCCATTAAGGGTGGCAAAATTTTTCTAATAACATGAGAATTAAATTAATGCAAATTAAAACCAAAGAAAGAAAAGAATGTCCATACATCGAATGCTACTGCATACTAGGTATCAGCACAACAATGCTAGCAAAGCACATTGAGCTACAAAAAATAATTGCGCCAAATGCAAAGGCAGAATGCCAAACCATTTTAATAGACTTGAATAACAGTTTCAGCAGCACACAAACCGTCTCATACAGAATTCTATTAGAACTTGTGAACTGAAGAAATACCATGTTCCAAAAATCAGTCTTTCCTTTACATACACCGCGATGAGCCTAGTTTTGCATAAATCTCCATTGCTTAACTGAAGTAGCATTTCTGTTAACGATACACAAAACCTCCTCCAACAAACCCTAAATATTACCTAGATTCACAATGTAAACTAACAGATTAACATAAAAAACACACACACACATAACCACAAAGAAGCAGCTTTAAGAGAACCCCAGAAACCAAAAACAGGATTTCAACGCAAACTACGCAGCTGCACCTATATATGCAAATTAAAGGTTACCTCCAATGGAGAAATCAAACAGGAAATTTAATCACAGCCCTTGATTTCTCTGATGATTTAGATAGATAATTCATTAACCAAACAGACACCACAAGAAGATTAAATGAAATGGAAAAAATAAGAAGCAAACCATAGATTCTTAAGATCAGATAAGTTTACTACCTGACAGTTTTTTGACGGGTTGGCGATTAGGAAGTGTGAAGCGGAGAGAGAAAGAAGTGGGCTGTCTTTAGGGCAAAGGCTTGACAGAGAAGGCAATCAAGCAGAGAATCTTAATGAAGAATCCCGTAATTAAATAGAGAATTGATAGTTTAAAAGCATAATAAGATTAAAATAATTGGAATTGGAAGAAGGAAAATACAGGTTTGGTTTTGTTCTTAGCTCAAAAGCTTAAAGCATTCTCCTGCTATAAGCATGGGTAGGTGAGCTGGCGGGGTATCCGTATTGACTCGTGCACAATATATGGTTATTCACCTTTATAAATGAAATACCTACCACATAATTATTACTGTATTTTCATATTAATTCTTTTCTTTTCTTTTCATTAATTACCTAGAAGAGGTTCAAATTTTCAATTTTTATGTTTATATCAGATTTTAAGAAATTTTGCCTCCTACTCAGAGTTTTTCAAACATTTTTCGTATTATTTTATAATTGTTTAAATTTTCATCTCTATTGTTCATTTATTATTAGGTTTCAATCTCTAAATGTTTTTTTTTTGAACAGTAATGAAATTTTATTAATTTTAAAATAAAATTGAATGCAATGGATGATAAAAATCTAATAGAAAAATTAAAGTATGATAATTTAGACAAACTACGTACGATGAAAACAAATATTTGTTATTTTCTAAAAAGACTTTGACTTTTTATTTATATACTTTCAAAATATTTATTTGATCAAAAATTTAAATGGTACCCTTTATTATTTAAGATTGGTTATATGATTAGTAATTCTAAAAAAAATATTAATATGGTATAATTATTAATAATGTAAAAATAAAAAAAGACGATCTTTTTAGTACATAAAAAATAACATATAATGATAAATAAACAATCAAATCTAAAAAGTGGTGAAATTATATATTATTGTCGCAAATGATAATTCAGGTTGGAGTCTCGCTTCACTTTTACTCATGCAAATAATGCTAGGATGAGTTTTAATATTTAAGAACTTATTTTGAGATGTTTTAAGATACACAATTCATAACTATATACGAAATAACTCGTATATTCATATATTTTATATCCACTTTTAGTTAATAGTTTACAATTAAAAGAGAAAAACTCAAAAAAAAAAAAACAAACTTATTTCTATTAAAATTTAAGATATATAGTTCATTGTACAAAATAACTTGTATAATTTCTATATTTGTGTATCTATTTTCGATATTAGTTTAGGATTCTATGAAATGAATATTTCCATAGCAACGTGTAGGAATCTCTTTAGTAGCTCTAATTTGGAAATCTAATAGTGACTAAAATTTACATCACGAAATTACTCCAAAGACAGGTTTTGAATCTTCAAGCAGGGTCCATAGAGAACAGAGAGAGTCCAGTTCTTAAATCCCAAAGGCGTGCCTTTGCTAGGCCCAACCCTCTACTCCGAACAAGTTTTGAATCTCTGTATTCGTTCGAGTTCTGCAATAACAAAGCTTTTAAATTTTACTTCTCGAGAGAAGGAAACATGGAAGCCAAATCGAACCAAACCATCAGCAGTTTTTTTTTTGGTTTTTTTTTCCCTGAACAAATCCATCTGCAGTTTGCTTACCAACGTTACCACTCAAGATGAAATTTGGTTGAATTAGCAAAAACCAAAACACGGACTCTCTTCGGACAAAAACAAAGCAGACCATATATGTTGCTTCTGTTCTTTATAGGACTAACTCAGCTTTGCACGTAAATTATTCGATAAACTCTTTTAATGCAAAAATACAGTATCGGAAGAATATTTGTTTCGCAACAAAAGAAAAAAAAAAAAAAAAAAAGACAAGGCAGAAAAGACAATTAGCGATAATGGAGATAAATTATTCGGTTGCTGCTTTCTTTAGCATATGTAATGGATATGCTCAGCAGCTTTAGATGGAAAAACAAGTGACTTTAAAAATCCCCACATCTCATCTAATTATGTACACCAGAAGCAACCTTATAATTTTGGCTGAGAGATGGGGGTTCTTAAAGTCTTAATTGACACATTAAATTGATTATTATTTACAATTTTTCTCTTTTTTAAATGTAAGGATTAACATGAGATGAGTAGTCACGAATTCCAGCTCCTTCCCATCCCATCCATTCTTCCCACATATCCCAATCTGGGTCATCCATTCCTCTCATAGGCTCATCAATTCCTTGATCCGATGGCTCATAAGACATGTACATATGAGATGATTCATCTGGTTCTTCCCTCAAATTACTCATCACAATCTGCATTGCATACACAGAAAGAAAAGAAAGCATACTATTTAGACCAAAAATTGCCCCTTTAGAAAAGGTCAGAAACATAGAAAAGCTACACGTAAAATAGGCATCCGATAGTGATGGCTCTGGGAGACAGGTCCTAGATATGAAGAGACACCAATGGCCCATCCATCAACCAATAGGGCCAAAATAGTCGTCCAAGAATTTAGAGCCTTCGAATTTGCTCATAACTCTCTACGATAAGGGTCTTGACTCTTGTGTCCTGTCAAGACGATTGGCTTTTTTATCTTGATACAAAGGATCTGATAATGGGAAAAACCATCACTCTTTTGATTTAGCCACAGCAAAAATAATTGCCTTTCGGACAAGATAAGAGGAACTTTTATATTCCATTGCAAAACCATTATAACTTCATCTTACTACTGAAACCCAAAATTGAATAAATTTAATTTAATTAGAACCATATACTCGACAGATATGGGGTACTCCAATCTTCACTTATTTTTAGTTTTTTACTATTTATTTTGGTTGAATTCTTTGGATTCTGCCTTCTTTTGTGTACATGGTATTGATACCATTCGTGTCTTTAATTTTTATACTAATTTTCAAGGTATCCTATAAATCTTCTGAAAACTTCAATAGATGGGTCCTATCCTAAATTATTTAGGACTAGCACTCATTATGGTTTGAATACTTCCAACTCCTATCTTTATTTTCTATGTTACGAAAATAATACTCAACCTTTACCAAACCCGAACCCCACCAGAAAACAGAAAAAGAAAAAACATACAAAATAATTAAAAAAAATAAAAATGGTAGGGAGATGACTACATACATCATAGGCTTCATTGATCAGACTGAACTGTACACCACAATTGTTTCCTCTGCATACATCTGGATGATACTGAAACAGAACAACAAATAATCAATAAGCTAAATCCCCCAAAAAAAAAAACACACCAAAAACCCATTAAAAAAAAAAAAACCAAAATCTAAAATATGAATTGAATTCAAAAAATTCGGGAAAAAAAATGAAATTTAAACAAAAATAATAGAGAAAAAATATATATTATACCTGCAAAGCAAGCTGTCTAAAAGCTTTCTTGACCTCCGATTCAGAAGCACCAGGTTGGATCCTAAGAGTCTTATAAGGATCCATGACGGAAGAAGAATAAGAAGCAGCACAAACAAACCTGACTCTATCTCTCCCCATCTTATCATTATTCTTCTTTCTCCTATTCTTGATTTGAAACCAAGAAGTTGAAGACCCAGCACACCCATTTCCTCCCATCATCCCAACAGCTGCTGCACTTGCCATTTTCTCAAAATCAGGAAACACCCACAGAGACAATCCAAGAACCCCCTTTTCAAGCAAAGAACAAGGAGAAAAGAAAACAAAAAACAATGGGCAGAGGTTGAATGTTGCTTTAGTTTAGGATAATTGTATGATCTTGAAAAGGCTGTTAGAACTTTCAATAGATAGATATAAAATGAAGATGCAGAGGGATTATTTAAATAGGGAGAGGGTGAAAATTTATAGAGGGAAAAAAATTATTAGTATTATTTTTATTGTTAGGTGTGATTGACAGTGGGGTCCTTATCCAAAGGGCCTGTAAGGTGACGTGTATCTGATGGACTTTTCTCGTGGACTGGAGGAAATGAAGAGAAAGGGAGAGAGAAAGAACAGAGTTTTGTGCTTATCCTGACGTACATTTTTCATTTTTCCATCTTATTTTGGGTTTATTTTGGGAATATTCTGCTTCAGATTGATCATAATTTTATTTCCATTCCCACATTTTTTGGGTTTTATAGATATGAACTCAAAATTTCAGTTTTGTTTATTTGTTACCCCCACTTAAGTAGTGCAATTAATAATACTATTCTTAATTCCCTACCTTCATTCTTATACTTTAATTTGAAGTCATGTGAGTGGTTTAACGTAAACGAAGTTATTTTAATTTGATTAAAAAATATTTAATTTTTATTATCCATGAATAATAAATATAATTATTTTTTTACTGATATTGGATCTACATTGGTTTAATTTTGTTTAAAAAATAATTTAATGATCAATTAAAAAGTAATTTTATTTTGACGTTGGTTTAACCTAAAAAAAAAAAAAAAACCCAGTTATCTTAGGTTCCATAGATGTAAAAATTAATCTAATAATATTTTACTATTTATAAATATATTTATATAAAAAAAAAAAAATTAATTCGTGTTGTAAGGTCTATCCTCTCGAGGAGGAGGGGTTACCAAGAAAGGGTCCTTGTTTATATCAAAAGAGTCAGGGTTGGCAGGCCATATAACATTAATTTATTACTCTAATATTTAATGCTAATACAATGTACCATAGCTTGATTATTAATTTTCAACTTCTATTCTATAGAATTGCCATAAGAAACAGAGGATTATTAAAATTTGTATTCCCATCTATCTCCATGTGTTTGAATTGATTTACATTGAAAGTTATGAGGAGAAAAAATCAAAGTATGAAAAGGATGCATCTCATGTTTAAATGGCATTTGTTTTGGGTAGTCAAACTACAAAACGAGTGATGAAGTCAAGGGACAGTGAGAACAAGTAGATAAATGATATTAGAATTGAAAAATATGCATTTTTTATAGTTATTTTGTAGCCATTTCGTTGTCATTGCTCACGAATCTTCACTTGTTTTTAATAACTTGGCTGCAAGATAGCAGCTTCGTAACACTAAAAAATGCTATTCAATTGTTAGTTAAATGTATGTTTTTAGATTGAGTTGATAGTATATGCCCATTCGATGCAGTTTATCCTCCACGCCGTATTATTTGCAAATTTATATAAACAATTGCATTGACGGTGTCTCCGATTTTATAATTATTATAACAATTTTGACTTTATAATTCATCTTGTTTCATAAAACTTCGATTTAATAATAATGTATCAAGATAACTATATCGGCTTATGTCGCGTTTACTTAAACAAATGCATAAAATATATATATATGTTTATGCAATTATAATACTGTTATTACAATGATAATTGTTTTCTATTTTAGCGTATTTACTCTTCAAACCGAGTTGATATATTTTTTTTATAAATGATTCTGCTAAAAGTTAAGAGATAGAAGAGGCGAATACTTCACTCAATCAAATGAATTAGCATTTGTATTCATATATTTTCAATCCTGTAATAGTTTGCAGTGCCGGTGGCTTTCCTCTTTCCTCTGGAGCATAAAATAGGTAAGAAGTAGAAACAAATGAAGTGCTAGGACCAAAATGCAAAAACCATGCCATCCAAGGGCATCGGAATATTGGCGATTTGGATTGTTGCCACGTGTGCTTTTTTGCTGTGGTAACAGAGAAAGACACAACATTCCAACAAATTGTGGATAACATTCCGGGCAAATTCCCTCATGGGCTCGTAAATTTAGGAACAAATCGTTTCGTTTTTTTTTTTTTTCTTTAACTGAAAAATTGGATGATGTCATCCTTTCCCTCTTGTTCATGATTTGGATAATGTCATCCTTTTTAAACTGTGGATAACATTTCCTGCAAATCACCTCGTGGGCTGCTTAAAAAAAAAAAAAAAAAAAAACGTTTTTGTAAAAATAATTGTTAAAAAGCATTAAAATATCTCCATTAAAACCCTTTAAAATTAGACTGCATGGTGCACTAAAATTGTACTGTTTTTTTTTTTTTAATGACAGTCTTACGTTTTGACCTGGAATCAAAATTTGTTCGAGCATAAGACTTTTTTAAAAAAAAAACCATCAGATTTTCTTACTAATAGAAATATTATTCATGTCCACTACTCTTTCCTTTTCCTTACAAACTCATATAAAATAATATATTTTAATCTCAATAACATATCAACTCTATTAGTTTGGTAAAGTTATTTTATTTTATTTTTTGTACATTATTTGTCATTTTAATATTTAGATCACATATATTTTTCATGTTAATAAATTGTTATTTTGAAATATTTTTTTCAATTCCATTTTGATCAAGTTTAATTAATTGCATTTTTTTTTATTGAAACAATTATTTGAATCCCTTGTGTATAGATATACACGTGATCTAGAAACTTAATAGTATAATATAAATATATCATTTTTAATACCTATGTGATTTACTTTAAAAAAAAAATTATTGAAAAAAATTTGATATATATTTTTTAAAACTATTATATGGAGGAAGCATATATTTACCTGGAATTATTATTTTGAAATCAACAAAATTCAGCGTTGTGTTTTTTTCTTTTTTTTTCTCTACAATAAATTAAACATCTTAATTGATCTAATTAGTTTTCATGCAAGGTGCATTACTTTTTTTTTTTTTTAATATCAAGAATCGTTCAGCAAAAAGACAATGGGGAGATATGTTAACCCTAAAATGTCAAAAACGAGTAATTAGAAGTACGAATTAATGGAGTTTTAGAAACAGAAAGGTCATGTTGGTAGATCTAATCTTAAGTAAAAAGTTTTAAATAGAGTGTCTTATTTTCTCAAATAATAAATGATTAAAAAACTCTTTCAATGCGCCTTAAATGGTATCTTTCAGATGCACGTCAGCTTTATCCTAAAATAATAATAATAATAATGTCATCCTTTACCGGTTGCAAACGGACGTTTAAATTTTGAAGATTTTCTTGCACATTTCTTCGCCGTCTCTGTCTTTTTTTTTTTTTTTTTTGGATAAGAAGATGGTTTGCACGTGTATTACATGCGTTAACTCAGAATTTAAATCTTAAGTCATGCATTTACGTACGAGGTGGCGTGTTCAAATTCATGAGATTTTAGGTTTAAATCCACCATGTGAGTTAAATACCAAGTCAAGAGAGCAAAACATAAAATCTGTTGTCCATTTCTTTAGGGGATAAATAACACTATTCATATTTCTATTTCTTTTAATTATAGGGAATTCTCTTTTAAGTTGATCTTTTAAATTAATTAAAGAATGGTCATATATATATATATATGTGAGTTGAATTTATGTCTTTAACTTTTTTCCACGATAATTGCATTCAGAGCAAGTCCTGGTAGAAGAATAAGCCAATCAAATTTTTTTCCTATCATGTAATCTAAAATTTTCAAAAAAAATATATATATATATATCATAAATGCAAGGAAAGACTATTTTTTATACGAAGAAATGTTGTCTTTACGATTTAAAGAAAAAATCTTATTCCCTGGACTTCCTCCAGGTCTTCACTCGTCTATTCATCATTGAACAAGAAGAGAAACATCCACGGACCAAGTCATGAATTCAAGAGAAGGATGATTGGACTGAATACTAAATAACTATAAATGGGAATAGTTGTTTGCCTGTTTCCAAACCTATGAATCCCATCTCAGCCTTGTTAAGGTTTGAATTCAAAACTTTATAGTAAAAATTCCCTAATCTTAAACAGGCGGAACTTTCCATAAAAATATGGTTACACAAAAGTGCGTGCATCAAATTAAAGTTGCATGTTGCGTTACGATAAGGAAACAAAACTGTGTCATCCCAAATTGTATTATTAGCTAGATTTTTAAGTGACACTTGAATTGCCAACTTCAACTTTCAGAAGTAGCAATTTGGCTGTCCATTAGTGATGAAGACTGATTTTGATTCCCTTTTTTCTGTTCCTTCTTAGGGTCTGAATTGCAGACAAACAAGTTATTTTCAAGAGTAATGAAAATATATCTTTTTGATGGGATTTTTTTCATAAAAAACTGACAAAAGAAGGAAGTAGGATTCCAAAACCAGTCTCTATCTGGTTTGATGCTGTGGCTGTGCTAAGTTCATATAATCCTAGACCTGCAATATCTATGATATTTAAATGACACACAAAAATAGAATGACATGAACTAAATAAGAAACAGCAGCGTATTTTTTTCCTTTTAGAAGGGAAGAGGGGATAGTTACAAAACATTCAAATTTCAAATAGTCAGTCTCATTCACAAGGAACCCTTCTTAATGGCATCTTTTTTGTTCGCAAAGCTAGATTCAAACAACCAAAAGAACAGCCATCCAAGTTGCGAATATATAAATAAATAAATAAATACAGACTACTATGTAGTATTATTTATGTGTTTGGTAGTGCCTAGAATGACATATATAAGGCTTTCGCTATCAGAGATTAAAGCTTGGAGAAAAAAAGGTCCTGACTGACTAGCATATTAGAGCATCTCCAATGATGCTCTTTACTTTTAGTTAGCATTTTTAATGTAAATAGAGAGTATCATTAATTATATAGATAGAAGATCAATATCCTCTCTAATGCTACTACGTATTTAACTCTTTATTTTGATAAAATCTATAAAACCCATAGAGATGCTATTGGTGAAGAGGTTGAGTGATGAAATATTGAAAATAGTAATTTTCATTAATAAAATATAAAATAAAGAGTCATTTGAACTCTCTAAGTATTGGAGAGTCAAAGACACTCTTTATATTAATTTTAAAGATAAAGATTGTGATAAAGAGAGCATTGAAGATGAAATTTGGATCAAGCTTCTTTATTATAAAGAAAAATCTTAATATAAAGAGAGCATTGAAGATGCTCTTACTAGCTTTAAGTATTCTGTTTACCCACTTGCTCTTTAAAAATTATAACAAAATTGGCTCTTTGATTATAATTTCATGCGGAGTTACTAATAAGAAAGCTCTTGCTGCCCATTGTATGTTGGACTGGACTCTCAAGTCTCAACCAATCAACGTCACCTTCGAGTTAGTTTAAAAGATGAGAGTTTGAACTTTGAAGTGTGTTGGAACTTTAAAATCTGTAATATTTTAAGGTTTTCTTTGTGAACTAATCTCATGGAAACTTGGCCAACCGAGACTCTTGCTTTATTTGCAAGAAATTGTTGCGCACTCGACCTCTCAGGATTCGCCAAGTATCTCAACTTTATTGACTTGTGATTTGCCCACCTTCCAAATTTCTGTTGCCATTGTCAGAAGCAACCTAGGACGTATTCTAGCGCTATACAGGTTCCGCTAGCTATCAGAGTAACTGGGCAACTGGAATATTGGTGTCCAATCAAAACCAAGGGCCCGGAAACAAGGCTTCCCAGGACTTGATGCTGACACATCCTGATTGTGTTATTAATTTCGTTGCCTATCACATTTTCGGCAGCAGCAGCCTTGGAAAGGATGATAGAAAGAATAATTATGATTGCATTGGGCAAGTTTGAAGCGGGAAGAAATTAATATTCCTATACAGCAGTTCGCCAGGAGATGGGGAACACAACTGCGGAAACAGATTTTTTTCATTTTCTTCTGCAGGTGAAGCAATGAGAAATTTTATAATACATTAAGAGTAATTTTATAATACATAAAGAGTAATGAGAAGTTTTATAATACACAAAAGACAATTAGCAATATATACAATGATTATTTCATAAACTCATTTTAAGAAAAAAGATAAACATTGAATTACATCTAAACCAATTAAAAATGATAAAAATTTACACATTGATTCAATTTTTTTTTAATTCTCTCTCTCTCTCTTGTTTCTTTTTTATGTCTATCTTTCACCTCAAAGTGAATATATAGAATAACTACTATATATATCACTAATTACTCTTTTTGTATTATAAAATTTCTTGTGAAGCAATCACAGCGAAGCCAGCTACACACTCATGAAGATGAAACTTAGAAAGTATCTATACAGGGATCAAGTGAAGTGATGCAAAAAAAATAATAAGAACAATTTACTTGATCATTTACAATCACGAGAATTCAGCTCCTAATTGTTAAAATTGCGGCGCACTTTTCTGCTATCTTTGGTCTCGGCCTTCACTTTTCCATATTACTTGTGTCAACCTCCATTGCTTGATGAGAAGATGGTGGATGCTGCTCTGCTGAAGGACTTGAATTGACAGGTTTTTTGAATTGCACCAAGATCATGGTCATGTTGTCACATCCCTCCCCACCACTGGTGTTGGGTGCCAAACACCTGTTGAAAACTCTCCCGCATATCTCTGACAGCTTAGTTTCCTGCATAGATTTAGAGTGAAATATTTTTAGCTACATGTTTGCACATGTTCAAAATTTTAACTAAAGTATACAGAACTTACAGTGTTCAACTGTTCGTGCACATAATCCACTAGCTGTTGACTTGACATGCAATCCCTATGGAATGAGAGGGAATTTATCAACAATAGCAAAATCCAAAATCAAAACAAAATGGAGATCCAAACAACTGCTTTAAGCTCACCGGGATTGATCAAAGGGGTGCAAAGGGGAAAGCGAAATAGAAATACAACCTAGTCCATGCACCACTCAAGGTTCCAGTGTATATGTTACAAAATGAACGTGCTTCCTCTAAGATCTATGCCAATGGAAAATACCATTCTCCATACAGAGCTCATATAAAAGCCTTACTTTCAGGTTACATCGCATCTTGGAGTGAGTAGCATACAAACATTAGTTGTACTCTTTCAATAAAATTGAGTTATTTTGGCCAAAAGAAGAGGTGCATGACTACTAAATCACGACAGCCTTCCCATCATCTTAAAATCATACCGAAGTATTTAACATCTCAAGCTTATTTAACCCAATTGTCTCATTTCCAACACAAGTTGACCTAAAGCTGCTCCTGTTATGAATTTGTGTCAACCAATGCAGACAACATTAAAAGATATTTTCCAGTCATATTTCCTTGTTTTAGCAACCTAGAATTTGCAGTAGCATGTACATTTGAAAAAGAAAGGAAAAGTGGAGAAAGAAAGTTGTGCATTAGAAGTTTCATGGTAATGGGTCAACACACACACGCTTATTTTAAGAACAGAAGAAACTCACTCACCAAATCCCGTCACAAGCGAGAACAAGAAACTCATCATCATCACAGAGCTCAACCTACTCAAGTGCAACGAAAAATTATACATGAATGCCATGACAGAACAAAAAATTGCACAACAGTAACATATACCAATTGTGTGATGCTGGCCAAAGGATCTAGTATTCTTAAAGCCTACAGGTACACAAATCATAAATGGATAATCTACATTCTTGAATATGGATGGGTATCATAAAATAGCTGACCTTACACCCTACCAACAGTAACCTTGGGATGGGGGATGGGGGGACATTTGAATTGAACACTGGTTGCTTATTTAAGGTTATTTAACCACCAGTACATGCTCTTTAAAAAAAAAAAAAAAAAAACCTAGAAGGAGAAGAAAGACTGACAGCAACAAGCATTCTGAAATAATGCAAAAGCAGCAACCCTACTTACAGTCCTTATGTCAGGATTGGCAGTTACAATTTGCTGCTCAGCAGGCAGCTTTTTGTTCTGCTTGAACTCTGTGTCTCCTGCAACAAAGAGATTGAGAGCATAAGAAGTAATTGGCTTAGAACAGGTAAATTTCCCCTTTTGAAGCCTCCTTGTCTTGGGATTATGAGTCGAAAAAAAATCAAGTACCAATTGCCCTTGACAAGTTTAAAGTTCCATTAACACGTCCAACCACAATGAAGCCACCAGCATTATGAATCCTTTCTCTCTCAACCTCAAGGCCAGGCTTGTGATCTTTAGACAGATCATATGCCTGCAAGAAAGGACTTGCATAAGACACCTCACATGTAAAATCTTGGAAAAGATATGCTATTGATTCATTACAGAGGCATAATTCCATAAAAGACTCGGTCACTTATTGTCTTACCAAATGTTACACTTCACATGAAAATACAATGACATCCAAACTGCAAGAATTTTTTTTTTTTCAGTATGAGCCTTTCTTTGATTTATCCTCTTCCCCTTTTCAATTCTTTTTTCCAACTCATATTAGAAATTCAAAGAAATTGGGTCCTGGTAGCACTCTTTTATTAAGAACAAAATGAGCAATGCTGTTCACAAGGGTGTAGAAACAGAACTGTTCTTTCATGTTTGAGAGAGTGAAAAGGAACCTTCTAATAAGGAGGAAAAGGAACCCTATTTTCCAAAAGAGGAAACAGCAGAAAGCTATGCCCTCCATTGATGCAGTCAATGATAGAGAAGTTTAGAAATTATAGTTATTTAATCTTTGATCATGCATATAATTTCTAAGCTTTGCTGTCATTGACTGCATCATCCATTAGTTTCACCCAAGATATGGCAATTGTAGCTTTCTTGAAACTATAACAATATATTCTTCTTTTATCTGAATAAATATATTCCTTTTCTTAATCCAATCTCTCAATCTGCCTATAAAACATGAAAATGAAAATCATAGAATCCATCCATGAAACCCCATGTGAATCAGAAATAAGCAAAAGTAACTAATGAGCATGGATATCTAAAGGAACCTCTCAAAAATTTAAATACTAATCAATCACAAGGTCTTTCATAGATTCTACTCATGAGTATGAGGGTGTGTGCTTTCTCCGTGAATTTATACACACAGACCCATAACAGGCAAGGAAGCATCCATGCATGTGTGGAGATATATATATTTACTGAACACCAAGATCATTTCAATTCGTAAATTGCGACAACATTAAGGAACAACCCCGTCAATTCCTTTTACCAAATACAGAGGGGAAAAAAGAAAGCTGAAAGCTTATTAAAAAGAGGGAACAAGAATACCTGACCCTTCCTGGATATAACACAACGAGAATCACCAGCATTTGCAACAACAAGTTGGTTGTTTCGAATAATTGCAACACATGCAGTGCTTCCAGAAGTCGGTCCATCAAAACCAGAATGAGGCCCCTGATTTTTGCAATTTACTATTGTTGTTAAAATGTCATTAACATATTATTTCAAAACTAGTAACATTAACAACAGAAAGATAAAAAATAAAAAAATAAATTAATAACAGCCAGTATGCAAAAGTTATTGATAAGTCATGTGATAATTAATATTTAAGGGTGGGAATTTATATGATCACTGAAACAATGCGAACACATGTCCTAAACTTGGTTAATTTATACAACTAACTGAACTAAAATACTTGAACTAGAATGTCATTTCCATAAAATGGAATTTCCATTAATTATACTGAAATTGGAACAGCAACTTTCTAAATCTGAATGGCCAGAAAAAGAAAAGCAGCATAAAAAACAAAGAAAAGGTAGTTTAAATTGGAATTAACTGTCAATGAGCTTGTAGCTCAACAGGCACCCGTTTCCTCCTCCTCCCAAAGAGGTCTTGGGTTCAAGACTTCTCTCTGTAGGAAAAAAATGGCAAACTAAAGAAAACAAGTATAAACTGCATTATGCAATTTAGAACTTTCAGGTGTCTTAAAACTCTAAACTTTCAACTCCATAACAACTAAAAACCTCAAGCCCAAATAAGACCTTTGACAAAAAAACATAAGTTGAAACTCTCCAAAACAAATATCCCTCCAACAGTAATCAAGAAGATCCCAAACAGCCAAAACCCACCAACAGTCCTGTTTAATCTGAGTATGATAGTACAATTCAGTGCTGGTTGCACTAGTGTTGCATCAACTGCCGATATCAATTAGCTTAGGAAAGGAATATTATTTTGCCATCAGCTAGAAGCAATTGGAAAAACATTATACAGTATGGAGTACCTCCTCAGAAGGCCAATCATCAAAACGGCCATTGACTCGGCCACTTCTAGGCGACCATATCAATCCTTCTATCATACCAGAAACCCTTTCTATGTTATCACCCAAGCTGGCTAGTTCTCTCCATCCCCTCTGGCCACGCATCATCTCATCCATTCTGCATCAATGGTACAGTTAGGAATAGGATACTAAAACTTGCCACTACATGGGTTCCAAAGGATTAGCAACTTAAGTCAACTGTGACAAAAACCAGTAACAGTTATCTTACAAACTGACCAAAACCATTACATACTATTGCATTCACCATCATCATGGTGGCAATCATTTAATATGGGTACAATTTGTTCACTCTTAGATAAAATGATACAGTAATAACATATGAAGGGCATCACCACTGTCAAATTAAATCATTATATCAAAGAACAGCTCATGTAAGCATTGGTTCCCAGCCAGTTGGGCTTGGTTATACATGGGATCCTTTTCCTCCATTCTATTTTCTAATGTGCTAAGCTTTCTACAAGCTACTGTGATGACAAAGTAAGACACCATACCAAAGGAAGCATTAACATGTACATTAACACAGTCCAAATATGAGTCCAAGCTATTAGGTCACACAACGTACTATTCAAAGGCACAACCAAAACTACTAGCAAGGCAAGAATTACATACATCCATATGTTTAACAAAGTACAGAGAAAACAAGTGAAATAACCTGAGAAAAGCTTTCTGTAAAGAAGTGCCTAAATCTCCAGACAAATAAGTTTCATGCTTGAGCACTTGCTGATGAAGATATTTAGCACAGAACCTAGACACTGCTTGACCTGCAAAACAATTGGATTTGATATGAATGACACGAGCTGCATATTACTAACCCCAGCAATGATGACAAGCATTGCATTAAACCACTACGATAATCAGCATCACCAATAACTAAGATGATGAACCTTTCTCAATATGAAGGATAAGTTGAGGCATGCTTGATGAGCCACCAGCACCAGGATAATTGATTAAAAATAGACTCTGATGCTACCCCTAGTTTCATCTTACCATCCTCCATCTCAACTCATTCTTCTAAAGTTTTTGAGCTACATATAGATCTTTACACCATAAAGTATTTGTTGAAGGCAGAAAATCTAGCAATATACCTCTTGAATCCTTCCTTGAAATTCTAAAACAAATTCTAATTTCATTAGATCCACCAACCCCAATCCCTTTTAATGTACTCAAAGTATTAACCCTTGTTTCTAAAGCCCTAGCTCACCACATCAGCATAGAACCTTCAGGTCATACATAGTTTCCCTAACCTAGCCCCTCTAAAAAATAAGAAAAAGAAATTCTTATATCTAATTCAACATCTACTATTTTTAAATGGTCAGGCAAACCATTGTTGTAAAGAAAGTGCAAAAATATTATAAAATATTAGCATCTGCAAAAGGGAACAAAACTAGAAGAAGGTTTTCACAAAATAGCAACAGATGTAAAAACAATATCAATAAATGTAACATAACAGCATTCAAGTACATGCTGACCTCCATGGCCATCATAAACACCAAAGAAAGATGTGGAATTGTCCAAATCGGGATAAGCTGCATGCTGTCAAACACCTTTTATAAGTTCGGATGCAACTAGCAACACAACATAACATAAAGACAATATATATTATTCTGTGAAGCTAATACATGCTTGAAAGGCTCTGTATCTGATTCCCACTGTTATGATACCTGAGATGCAAATATATTCTTTGAAATCAAGAACCCTATGTTCATTGTTACATAAATTCATCTCAGGTGTCCTAATGCTGCCAAAACGCATCTGCCTCTCTGTCCATGCTATTTGACTGACTAAGTTCATATCCTGTCTATTCAACAAAGACTCGACATTTCATTGAATGTCCAATTTTATATGTATTATAGACAGCATTCCCCACAAACGCATTGCTGTCATGTACCATTTAAATGAAGGGGGCTGAGCACTTCCTTTTGCAATGATAAACTTGCCAGTAGTAATATCACAAAAACCAAAATGATAAAGACCATTCTACTTCATGACACTGCATTTTATCAAAATTCATACCAATTTTTTCCAAGTAAACACAGTAAGTATCTACAGAAAACTCTATAATTCATCATCAATCGTCTTTAAAGAATCAGACAAGTTCTGAACTGCACAGATGGTTACAAAATTATGTAGTTCAATTCGCACTTTAATTAGTTGCTATTTTTGGGTAGACCACAGAGCATAGAAACATTAAATTTCAATACGTTTCCTACGAGTTAATGCCACATGACAAAACAGCAATGACAATACCCACGGGAAGTCAATCTCTTTAAACATCAACATCTACCCTAAACATTCAATTTTCACAAAGCACACACAACCCATAAAGAGTACTCACTGCATCTTCCATGGTTGTACGCCAGCCTTGCATAGAGGACAAACCATATCGAAGTCTATCATTTTCACCATCTCCCGAAGCCTTGTCAGTTCTAGGGGAGCTCAAATATACCCCCATTTCTTGCTGAAACAAAAATCAGAACCAATTAGTCAATAAACCAACCATTCTTCTTGCATTCAAATCATCCATAACCCCTAAACGAACCCGCAAATATCCAAACATGTCCACCCGAGGGACCCACAAAGCCCCTCTGCTAAATATATATATAGTTAAATAGACACAACAATGCCAGATAGAATTTCAAGGCATGAACAAAATCACGATATACTCACACACATACAGTTCCCCATACAGGGATATCCTTTGCAGTTTTTTTTTATTTTCCTACATTTTCTTGGGGACCAAACAGACAGTAGAAAAAGAAACAGAGAATTAGAAGAATACCTCAAAAATTAGATAAGATTGAGTATTAAAGAACCAGATTAAAGAGGTCAGAAACAATCTCTTAAGGTTTTGTTCGGTTGTGTAATGATTGATAGTCACTTGTAAGCTGTTATTACAGGCTACAGACAGATCAAGAGATGTAAAGAACTAAGGATGGTCCGGTTTAAGATTTTTCTTTTCTTTCTGAGCTTAACTGGATCGCAGCACGTGTCCCGCACGTGGTTGCTTGTTAGCTAATAGTAACAAGTAGATAAGACTTGGCTATTTTACTTTTTCTTTCTTTTATTTTTACTTTTTTAAATCAATCAACTTTTGGTTCGTAGTGATAATATTTTCTCCTGCAAAGCAAGATCAAGAGGAAATAGAAAATAAAATATAATCAAAATATTAAATTGAAATATTAGAAAATAAAGAATAGTAGAGAAACCTTCCTATCAGAGTCATTTCTTTAATATCCTTAAAAAAAAGAAAAAAGAAAAAGAAAAGAAGAAGGAGAAGAAGAAGTCATCTCAGCTAAAGACAGACAGAAGAGAGAAGGATTCTCTCGAGCCTCAGCTATGTAGTGTGGAGGCCCATAGCTCCTCTATTTTCATCCTACCACAATGTTGGTTGGATCTTTGGGCCGATACTGTTTCCATGGGCTGGTTCCTGACAAGTGACAACTTGGGCCTTACTCTGTTGGACTTAATGATGCTTTATCAGGTGGCTGCTTGGTTGAATCCTATTTGGGAGTTTATTCCCATCTCTCTCCGTCTCATGTATTTAGGAGAAATTATTCTCCTAAATGCTGATCTTTTAGTTCGAACTGGGAAGATTAAGAAATAAAGCAAGTCTTTCCAATCACTTCACCCATCTTGCGTGTATTGGATTCCTTAACTACAGTGGAAACTTTATTATAGATGACAAGATTACTTGATTTTAACCACTTCACCTATCCCTTGTGTATTAGAAACTTTATGTTGGATAGCAAGATTAGTTGATGAATAAAACATTATGCACATGCTGAGGTGTGAAATTTGTAGGGTAGAAGGTGAGAATATGTTGCAAGCAAAAGATGCCTTTCCGGGTATGGAGCAAGCACCGCCTCAAAGCATAAGCCATTAAGGCCTATGCTTAGACCCCCATAGAAAGAGAAGCCCCCAATTAGAATTTTATCTTAAGCTTGTATCGGTGAAGAATGAGATAAATTAAAAGGTATAGTCTTCACTTAAGTATGAAACGTCATTCTTCTCTCCATTAACGAGGTCATAGGTACTAGAGTTCTCGCATTGAAAGGCTCCCATTGTTCGGAGATATTATGATTTCAACGTTAAAAATTCTATCTTTTCTAGATGTCTTTCCAATTATCTTCTACTTATAAAAACTTTTAATTTTTATTTTAGTAAGACACTTTTACTTACGGAAAAGTTTCAAAAAAATATTTATGAGTGAAACAATTTTTAAATCTTCAAATTTTGTTATTATATTCCTTTCTTTCTCAAAACAATCGGGGATCTCTTATAAAACTTTTTCTAATTAGCTTGGTAGAAGAATGCGAAGGTAATTTTTTAATTTATGTAAATAAAATTATGTACATAAATCATATAATATTTTATTTTTTTCATGTGATTCTCTCCAGGTTTACTTGATTAGAAGTGACAAGCAAATATAATCGAGTGTCAAAGTTTCTTACTCTTTTTATAATTATATTTTAATTTATTATTTGAATAAAATGTCTACTAAAAAGTATGAATCTGGATATGAAAAGCATAAGAAAAAAAAGATAGAAGAACTAATTCAATCCTAAAAAGGTGCACTTAATAGATTTGTAACTAATATTAAACATCAAATGCTAGAAGAATAAGATAAAGATTTAAATGAAAATATAGTTAAAAATTGTGAAGAAAAAATTGAAGATAACAATTCAAATTCACCAAAAAGTAATGAAGAATATGATGAAAATTTAGAAGATGATGTTTCAATCAATAAAAGTGAAAATATTAAGTATGAAGATGCAACAATAATTAAAAATATTTACAATCCGGCACAATGGAAAAATTTAGACTCAAAATTGATTGATTTATTAGTTGAGAAAGGTCCAACTAGAGAAATTTTAGATTTTCCAAGAGATAAAAATTCTAGACATTTTTCTATAGTTCATTACGTTCGAAAATTACCAAACGGAGAAAAGCATAATAGAAAATGGCTAGTATATTCAAAAGAGTTAGATAATGTGTTTTGTTATTGTTGTAAATTATTTAGTTTGAAATCAAATATTCAATTAGCAAATGAAGGGTATGGAGATTGAAAAAATCTCGGTGCCAAACTTAAAAGTCATGAGACAAGTAATGAACATGCTATTAATATGAACGTTTGGATTGATGCTCATATGAGATTGCTTAAAAACAAAACAATTGATAAGCATTTACAAGAGAAAATAAATAAAGAGAAAGAGCATTAGAGGAATGTATTATTAAGAATTATTGCTATTGTAAAAGCTCTTTCAAAAAATAATTTGGCATTTCGTGGTACAAATGAGAAGATTTATTAGGATAATAATGGAAATTTTTTGAGTTTAATTGAAATGATTGCTTGAGTTTAATCCAATAATGCAAGAACACCTTAGACATATTCAAAATGGAGATATTTATATGCATTATCTTGGTCATGATATACAAAATGAGTTAATAAATATTTTAGCATTAGAGATAAAAAATACCATTATTAGAAAAATCAAAGAATCAAAATATTTTTTAGTTATACTTGATTGTACTCAAGATGTAAGTCATCAAGAACAGATGTCTCTTATATTAAGATGTGTAGATATTTTGACAATTCCAATAAAAATACAAGAGTATTTTATAGATTTTTTAAAAGTGGATGATACCTCCGGTAAAGTTCTTTTTAATGAACTTACAAGTAAGATAAAAACTCTTGAACTTAACTTAAATGATATGAAAGGACAAGGATATGATAATGGGTCTAATATCAAAGGTAAACATCAAGGTGTATAAAAAATATTATTAGATATAAATTCTAGAGCATTTTATATACTATGTGGTTGTCACAATCTTAATTTAGTTCTTTGTGATATGGCTAATTCATGTGCTAGTACTATGATATTTTTTGGAGTGACACAACGTATATATTCATTATTTTCTTCTTCTACAAAAAGATGAAAAATTTTGCAAGATCATGTTTCTAATTTGACACTTAAGCCATTATCATAAACACGTAGGGAAAGTCGTATTGAAAGTATTAAAGCAATTAGATTTCAAGCTCAACCAATAAGAGATGCTTTATATCAATTAGTAGAAACTAGTGAGGATCCTAAAACAAAAGCCGAAGCTATTTCTTTAGCAACTTATGAGATTGAAAATTTTGAATTTCTATTAGGCACGATTATTTGGTATGATATGTTGTTTCGTTGTTAATACGGTTAGTAAATATTTACAATCTAAAGATATGGATATTGCTCTTCCAATAGACCACTTGAAAGGTTTTATTTTCTTTTTTTTAAAGCTATAGAGAAAATAGGTTTACATCTTCTATGATCTTGGCTAAGGAAATTACAGAGCAAATGAATATAGAACCAAAATTTCATGAAAAGCGTATAATAAGAAGAAAGAAACAATTTGATGAGATTAAAAATAAAGATATGAAAATTTTCTCTTGAAGAATCTTTTAGAATTAATTATTTTACATATTTAGTTGATCATATGATTTCTTCTCTTCAAAATAGATTTGAACAATTTAAAATATATGAAGGTAATTTTGGTTTTTTTATAGGGTGGAAAAATTAAAATCACTTGATGATGATATTTTGAAAAAAAATTATTTAAATCTTGAAAACTTTATAAAGCACGATATGCTTTCCGATGTTGATGGTTTAGATTTATTTTCAAAATTAAAAGTTTTAAAAGAAATTATAACTATGGAAATGAAAACACCACTTGCCATACTAATTTTTATAAAAAAGGTAAATTATTTTCCAAATGCATGGATAGCATATAGAATACTATTAACTATTTGTGTTACTTAGCTTCGACTGAAAGAAGTTTTTCAAAATTAAAATTAATAAAATCTTATTTATGTTCAACTATGTCACAAGAAAGATTGAGTAATTTGGCTATATTATGAATTGAAAAAGATTTACTTTGTAAACTTGAATACAAAAATTTAATTAGAGACTTTGCATCTCGGAAAGTAAGAAAAATAAAATTTAAATAATGTTTAATATTTATTTGTTTTACAAAAGAGTCTCTAAAATATTATTTTGCCTAAGGCCACATATATTATAAAGCCAACCCCGGTATAGAGATAAGTAAGAAAGGAGTTTAGGATAGAAAATGCGGGCAATTCTCGATTTAAAAGAAAAAAAAAGAGTACTTGAATGGAATAAAGGGTTTAAATATAAAATAAGTTTCTTTTCATAAAGAAAGCTCTCAAGTTCAATTTTAGTGTGAGATTTGATAAATGAATCAAATAGGTTTTGAGGTGATTGAAGAGATATTTATAGAAATGGATAAAATATCATAATCAATGAAGTTGCAACATTTGGTGTTTGAAAATTAATTGTAAAATGAGATGTCGCGACTAATAAGATGATGACATTTGTATTGGCATTAATGTTTGAGATTTATGTCAATTATTATGTAAAAGATTTTGTTTCCTCTTTGTGTCAAAAAAAAAAAAAGGTTAATAACTCAATAATTGTAGTCCTTAACCAACTTTTGATCATTACAAGTCACACCCTCCCATCTTTTCTCATGATGCTTGTCCGTGACCAAAAAGCTTGCTTGTATCCAAGCTCACAACTAAACTTTCATAACTAAAATATTGAATCTTTATAACTCACTCGCGTTATAACATGAGAGGAAACGTACTAGATATAGTGTTAGTTTAAAGTGAGTTATGCGTGTACATGTTGATTTTTAGAACATACTAGCAACTGCCGTGCTAGAGCATAAGTCCCAAAGGCGAAGCCAACTTGTCTTCTAACCGGCCCCCATGTTGACACTCGCTTCTTTCTATATTTCAAGCTCTCATTTCGTTGGTTTAGCCAAGCACTAGATTTTTGACTCGCGTTATGCTCGGGGTTAGATAAAATATATAAAATCATATAAAAAAAATTATTTCGAGTTTAATACTCGTTTTATAATGAAAATAATTATAATTTTTTAATAAAAAAATTTGTATTTAACTATTTCTTATTTGTGTTTTTAAATTTTAGAAATAAATAATAAAGGAAATAAATTGTTGATTTCTTTAAAATTTTAACATCCAATTAATTATTGTTTCTTTTAAAATTTTAACACCCAATATTATTAAGAAACGAAAATTAAAAAAAAAATCAATATTTAGAAAAAACAAAAAGGAAGTCAGCCGTTTATTGTTTATATGAACGAGTAAACGAACGAAATTTAAAAAAAAACGAGTGTTTAGAGGGAAAAAAAAAGGAGGGAAGCCGTTTCTTGTTCAAATGAACAGGTAAACGGGTAAAAAAATGGGGGAAAGAAGGCTAATGGGTGCTAGCAAAAAAAAAAAAAAAGCCAAAGTATTGTAGCAATTAACGAGTGATTAACACTATTCATTGCTATAGTGAAAAATGGTTTTCCTTTAGTATATAACTAGTTAGATACCGCGCTACGCTGCAATCGGATAACCATTACATGCATAAGATCAACAATTCATATGATATAGTACGGGTAGAAGTTTTATTTCGATAATTAATGTAAATTGAATCTATTTATTGAGCGAAACCATTTAATTTATATATATTTATTAATGAAATAATCAATAACATTCACATAAAAAATTGTATCTCAATAATTAAAAGGTTTTTTCAAAACTATATTTCAATTATTTTATTTAAAAATATTGATTTTAGAGCATGAAAAAGAATAAAAAAATAAATAATTGATGTTATATGTGTGATATATAGTTAACTTTCAACAAAATGATTGATTCAAGTGTGTGCATGTGTGTGTGTTGTCACTTAAGTTGCATGAAATATATTGAAATAAAACTACTACAAAATTAGTTTTGATAAATTTTGATCATATATATATATATATATATATATATATATATATATATATATATATATATATATATATATATATATATAAGTAGATAAAACCCGAGAATTTTATTTCTTTAATTGGTTATTTAAATATTTTTTAAAAAAAGATTAAGTCAAATGATCTAAAATACACTTTTAGCTCTCTCTTATATATATATATATATATATATATATGCAACTACGCTACTTTCATTTAAAAATAAAAAAAATTCATCATATATATATATATATATATATATGCAACTATGCTACTTTCATTTAAAAATAAAAAAAATCCATCATATAAATTATAATAATATATAAACATATAAAATAATCACGTTCTAAATTTTTATTTCAAAATAAACATGTAAAAAAAAAAAAGACAAACCATATTTCTTAACAAATAAAATTATATCAATAGATTAAAAAAATAATTTATGAGAATTTTGATAAGAAACGATAAATTGAAGAAATAGATTTTAAATAATAAAAGTAATATAATTTGATATATGTCTAATCTAAAATCTTAAAATATATCATATATATTTCATCATCATCAAATTGTACATAAAAAATATAACGATATATTTTCTATAATTTTCACACTCAATTACATGAAAAAAAATAAAAAAAAATAAATTATTAGAAGTGAAAAAAAAAGAGACTAAGGTTGCGCTTCGCCAAGGCAACCCACCTGAGCCAGCTTCTACAGGTTGCATGTGAGGCTAGCCCCACTTGGATTTGATTCTCCAGCTCTTAGGTCCTGACCAGCCCCTAAAAAACATAAACATCTTGATCGAAATAAAAGCTTGAAAATATCAGAGTCCAAAACGTAAAAAATCATATAATTTGTATATAATTGCCCAAGAAAAAAGCAAAAATTACACACAAACCAAAGTTCGATGAATAGTGTTAGTAAACTTCAATAAATAGTGTTAGTGGGTCAATAGCTACAGTAAACAAATGGTGAAAAGTTCAATTATTTTATTTTTTTAATATATATTCTGCTATCATTAACAAAATTCTTAGAATATATATATATATCAATTTTTTTTAAAAGAAAAAGAAAAAAATCATGTTTTAAAATTTTATTGTAAAATACAAATATAGAGAGAAATCAATTATATTTATTAGTAAATAAAATTTTATATAAAATAAAAAATTAATTGAATGAGAATTTTTATAAGAAATGATAAATTTAAAAAATAAATTTGAAATAATAAGTGCAATATATTTTGAAATATATGTTAATTTTAAAATATAAGAAGAATATATATATATATATATATATATATATATATATATATCATCGCCATGCTGTGTGAAAAAAAACAAATAATTGTGCTTGATATTCTATAATTTTTGGCTTAAAATTTCTTAATTAAAAATAAATTTAAGAAAAAAAACAAAAATAAAGGTACAGGCGTGTACGATTTGGCCTAAAGCTCCTGCGTTGCGTGCATATAAAGGTGCATAATGCACAATTCAACTCCCAAACATGTGAAATGGGAGAAGAAAAGAAAATGAGTTTTTTTTTTTTAGTTGTCAAAGACAACAACATTGTGAAATCGGGTGGCTGATCGCAAACCATGTCAGACACACAAAAATACAACGGTCCAAATGCATACGCGTAAAGAAATGGTAGAGAGATTTATTTGGACTTTTTTTTTACATTTATAATATATGAAAAAAAAAGAAAAAAAAGTTACAACAAAAAATCGCTATATATATATATATATATATATATATATATAACACGTGTTCATATTAATTTAAGTTTATATGATTTTCAATTTCTAAAAGAAAAACGTGCTTTAAAAAATGAAATTGATTTTTAAAACATCTTAGAAATTAGAAAAAATGAAAAAAATAATTAAAAAGTAAAAAATCCAAATAAATCCCTCTACTTATAGTTTAATTTTTTTGACTCGTTACATATGGGACATGTGTCCTATTTTTTTCCTAATTTTTTAAAAATTATTTTTTATTGTTTAAATGTAATTTATCGGGGTAATTTCTTTTTTAATTTTTTTCTTTTCAATTTGCGAGTTAATAAATTAATGTTAATAGCATTTTAGATAAAAAAAAAAACTTAATTGTATATAGAATAAATTGTAAAGACACTCTAATAACTATATTAGTAGTAAAAGGACATTATTAATCAATCCCTAATAATAGAGGGACTTTGGGTATATTTAACGTGTAACACCCCCGCCCGATCATATTTCTACTACCCAAGTAAAGTACTAGACAAAGCGCGTTACGCCGACATACCCTAAACTCTAAGTAGTTCTCTTATGATATTCTTAAAAATTTAACAAGCACATTACGTATATAACTCCTTAAGATAAAATTTACATCATATAATTAAATACATTAATAAAATATTACAGGCAATATTCAATTTCTCACGAACTCCATACCCTAAATTTACAAACAAAATAAAAACTAATACATGGTGCCTTACATGAGCCGGTTAGGAAAAGCCGACCACATCCGTACCAACTTGTCATTTTTCCGTCAAGACATAAAAAAAATAACAACGAGGTGAGCCGAAGCTCGGTAAGCGGGGTGATGCACGTGATATGCAATGTTGTTTTGACTTCCCACCATACTCATAAATTTTAATCTCGGATACCCTAGGTATTAGTCGATCTACTCGTTTATCATCCGGGTGATCCGCGGATCACCTTCTGCTACAACGGAATTATCCCTCATTGTAACTACCGTTAACGGGAATCCATCGTCTAACAATGGCAAACAAACAGACTTGATTTCATCCGGATGATCCTCGGATCATCTTCTACTACAACGGAATTTTCCCTCCTTGTAACTACTATTAGTGAAAATCCATCGTCTAATAATGCAAGCACACAACCTAGAGTATCGTCCTACTAATACCCATTTATTCCAGTTAGGTTATCAAACCTATATGTATAAATCATTTCTCAATCAATTGACTTGTCTTAAACCACCCACTATGCACATGATGCACGTGATGACATATTTAATCACATTCAACTAAATTCGGGTACCAACCCTTCATTCTCATGCCATACTCACGGTCTAACCCACACTTGAAATTTATCCATTGCTCACATACCAATCATGATACCCACAACGGGAACACAACCTCCGCTCATTAATATTGTTAATTAGTTTCGTTAATATTTAAAAGAAGGTTCAAGTCCATTTACTTTAATCCAAGCCCATTAACTTTATCTTAAGTCCATTGACTTTATTCAATTCCATTTTATTTAGTCCAAGCCCATTTAGTTTATTTCAAACCCATTAATTTTGTCCAAGTCTAATTCTTTAGTTTTAGGGTTTATTATCGGGCAACTCCTAATCGAGTAAATAATTTTCCAATTTTAGAACATAATTAAATCTTACCTATTTTATTTTAGATACTAGACATGTTTATTTATAACATACCAAAAACTAGGTCTAAATACCAAGTACACAATTAATTACAAATTTTTGAAACTTAGGGAGCAATCGCCTAGTAGTAGTTTATCTAGAGATATCCATACTAAATCGGGTATAAATCTTCGTACATGAATCCAATGACCAAGAAATTTTAAAGGAAGTTATTTGAAACATAGATGAATAACTTTTATGCTTTAAGTTTCACCTAGAAATCGATCTAAAATCCTTGAACATACACCCGAAAATTCAAACAGAATTTACTCTTTATTAATACTAATTTATTAGTTCATTCCAAGCCAACTTTAAACATGTTTTAGTTCACTTAAATTTAGTCCAAGTTCAATCCAACCCATCACCACATACTTGGACATTTTCAAAACATCGTAAACATCATAAATCATCACAACAAGGCATCCATACATAGATTTATCTTAAGCATCAAACATATAACCATTGAAAATTATTACAACCCATGAAATAAACACTAACAAAATAACTTAAATGTTATAAAATAATGAATGTCCATCTACTTTTCATATCCCCACTACTCACGATTCTCAATGTGATTCAATTCATAATTCAATTTGAGAAATTGAAAGGGTGATGCAATTGATGTACTTTTAATTATTCATAGTCCCTTTCGATTCTTATCTCAATTTTGAGGCCTATAAATAGGCTTGATTGTTCATTTGTTGATGATAAGTTTTTAGAGAGATTAAGAGAACAACTTTAAGTTTTCTCACTTGTATTCACTTTATAGTGAATTCTTCTTCTTGCCATCCTTCTTTTAAATTCTCATATATCTTTTATTTTTCATAACACGTTATCGGCACGATTGTTCTACCAAACGACGCAAATCATCTAGCCTATTAAGAGGTATATGCCTAATTTATCTTTTATTTTAAATCTAATAGTACATATAATATTTATTTGAGAACTTGAATAATCTAATATATATCCTAATAATCTAATGCATGTTGTTTTGAGAAGTTCGAATATTATTATTATGTTCGTTTTTATTTTCTAACATCATTATTATATCTTGTATTATAGAATTTTTATCATGTCAAACCTCACAAAGCTTGATTTTGTGGCCCTTGACATTTCGGGCAAGAATTATTTATCATGGGTGCTTGATGCTCGAGATACATTTAAATGCTAATGGCCTTGGACAAACAATTATGGATGACAATCAAGAATCCTTGTAAAACCGTGCTAAGGCAATGATCTTCCTTCGTCATCATCTCCATGAAGATTTGAAAACTGAATATTTAACGAGTGAAAGATCCACTTGAATTGTGAAAAAATTTAGAGGAAAGATACAACCACCAAAAGACGGTAATTCTTCCAAAAGCTCGTTATGATTGGATACACTTAAGGTTACAAGATTTTAAAACCGTAAGTGAGTATAATTCTGTAGTATTTATAATCGGTTTCCAACTAAAATTGTGTGAAGAAAATATTACCGATTCCGATATGTTAGAGAAAACATTCTCTACTTTTCATGCCTCGAATATGCTCTCGCGATAGCAATATCGAGAAAAAGGTTTTAAAAAATACTCGAATTGATTTCATGCCTACTTGTGGCTGAACAAAATAACGAGCTACCGATGAAAAATCATGAATCCCACCCAATCGGATCTACTCCATTCCCCGAAGTGAATATGACATCTTATAATAATTTTGGGCGTGGACGTGGTCATGGCCGTAACCATGGACGTGGACGTGGTCGTGGCATTAGTCGTGGTCGGAATAATTATCGTTATAATCATGGTGGTAATAATAATACACCTCATCCCCGAAGTAGATAAATTATGAAAAGAAACAAGAAAAGAATAAAGGTGGATCAAGTCGACACTACGAAAATGAATGTTATAAATATGGTATGAAGGGACATTGGTCGCGTACTCGTCGTATGCCAAAACACCTAGTTGAGCTTTATCAAGCCTAATTGAAAAAGAAAGAAAGTGATATAGAGACAAATTTTATATATCAAAATAATGTTTGTGACAATGTTCCTCTCGAAGATTTCGGTAACTTAACACATTTAGATGTTGCTGATTTCTTTGAAGATTCCGAAAGAAAAAATTATTAGGTTAATGATAATTGTTTGAAATTTTGTTTCCTTTTGATAAATAAAGAAGTTTTATGTTTTATTTTTATTTCATCATATTAGTTTTCATTTTTATTTATTTTTTTATTTTTGTGTTTATGAAGAATATATTGATATTACCAAGTTTGCAATTGGTTTAAACGTCATGGAGGAGAATCTATGCCTCGTGGATAGTGCAACCACACATACTATACTTAAAAATAAAAGGTATTTCTCCAATTTAACAATGGGCAAGGCTAATGTTAACGCTATATCCGGTAGTGTTGATTTAATTAATGGCTCCGGAAGAGTAAATATATTGCTACCTGGAGGGACAAATTTGATTATAGATTATGTATTATTCTCTCCTAAGTCCCACAAAAATTTATTGAGTTTTAAAGATATTCGTTTAAATGGATATCATATTGAGACAACAAATGTTGAGAATATCGAGTACTTATATATTACAAAAATTAAATCGAGTAGAAAATATGTATTGGAGAAATTACTCGCTTTCTCTTCGGCATTTATTATACAAATATTCAAATGATGGAAATAAATGCCATAGTAAACCGAAGTTTACTAATCCTTTTATTTTATGGCCATCCTGGATTCATTATGATGCGAAAAATTATTGAAAATTCGTATGGACATCCATTGAAGAACCGGAAGATTCTTCAATCTAATAAGTTTTCATGTTTTGCGTGTTTTCAAGGCAAACTTATTATTAAACCTTCACCAAATAAAATTGAGATTGACTCTCCAGTATTTTTAGAACGTATACAAGGTGATATATGTGGATCAATTCATCCACCATGTAGACTATTTAGATATTTTATGGTTTTAATAGATGCATCAACAAGATGGTCACATGTATGTTTATTATCAACTCAAAACCTAGCGTTTTCGAGGTTACTTGCTCAAATAATTCGATTACGAACATAATTTCCAGATTATACCATTAAAACAATTCGCCTTGATAATGCTAGTGAATTTACATCTCAAGCTTTTAAGGATTACTTGCATGTCTATTGGAATAAGAGTTGAACAACATGTTGCTCATGTTCATACTCAAAATGGTCTAGCGGAATCATTTATCAAAAGCCTCCAATTGATAGCTAGACCATTACTTATGAAAACAAAACTTCCTGTTTATGTTTGGGGACATGTAATTTTACATGCAAGCAACACTTATTCACATCACGCCTACAAGTATCGAAATTATCTCCCCTTCAATTAATTTCGATCATGAGCCTAATATTTCTCATTTGAGGATTTTTGGATGTGCGGTATATGTCCCAATTACTCCTCCACAACGAACTAAAATGGGTCCTCATAGGAGATTGAGAATATATGTTGGATATGAATCTCCTTCTATAATTAAATATCTTGAACCATTAACGGGGGATGTTTTTACGGCTCGTTTTGCCGATTGTCATTTTGATGAAATAATTTTTCCAACATTAGGGAGAGAAAATAAACGGAATAAGCACTTAAAAATGTTGGAAAAAGAAATTACATGGAATACTTCATCTTTATATCATCTTGATCCCCGTACAAAACAATGTGAACTTAAAGTTCGGAGGATAATTCATTTACAAAGTCTTGCAAACCAACTACCGGATGCATTCTCCGATCCAAAAAGAGTAACTAAATCACATGTTCCCGCCGAGAATGCTCCTATTAAAATTGATGTCCCAAGTAGGACAACCTATTAATGTTATAACAAATGAATCTAAAGCACGCCCGAAGCGTGGAAGACCGATCGGTTCTAAAGATAAAAATCCCCGAAAGAAAAAAAGAGAAAATAATCAAGATGAAAATATAAAAGAGACACATAAAATGGTCCAAGATGTTTTTGATGACAAGCTTCTGAAGAAGCCCAAATGCTTGAGAAAAATCAAGAAATTTCGATAAATTATGTTAACACAGGGAGAGTATGGGACCGAAAAGAAACATTCATTGATAACATCTTTGCATATAATGTGGCAATTGATATCTTGAATAAGGATCCCGAGCCTAAATCCATTGAAGAATGTCGACATAGAGATGATTGGCCTAAATGGAAAGATGCAATTCGGGAAGAATTAAAGTCTCTCACAAAAAGAGCAGCTTTTGGACCTATAGTTAAAACACCCGAAGATGTTAAGCCAATAGGATACAAATGGGTATTTGTGCGAAAACGAAATGAAAAAGATGAAATTGTGAGATATAAAGCAAGACTTGTAGTGCAAGGGTTTTCACAAAGACCTAACATTGACTATGAAGAGACAAATTCTCCTGTAATGGATGCAATTACATTTCGCTATCTTATTAGCTTGACGACGATGTGAAAAACTTCATATGCATTTAATGGATGTAATAACGACCTACTTATATGGGTCACTTGATAATGATATCTATATGAAAGTCTCATAAGGACTTAAAATGCCCGAAGCATGTAAAATACATTCTTGAGAGATGTATTCGATTAAATTATAAAGATCTCTATATGATTTGAAACAATTTAGACACATATGATATAATCGTCTTAGTGATTATTTATTAAAAGAAGGTTATAAAAATAACCCAATTTGTCCATGTGTCTTTATAAAGAAATTCGAAAAAGGGTTTGTGATAATTGCTATATATGTTGACGATTTAAATATAATTGGAACTCCCGAAGAGATTTTAAGTGCCATAAATTATTTAAAAGGAGAATTTGATATGAAAGATCTTGGAAAAATAAAATTTTATCTTGGCTCGCAGTTCGAACGCTTAAAAGATGGAATTTTTATTCATCGATCAACATATATAGAAAACGTACTACAAAGATTCTACATGGATAAGGCTCATCCATTGACTAGCCCAATAGTAGTTCGTTCACTTGATGTTCAAAAGGACCCTTTTCGACCTCGAGAAGATAACGAAGAACTTCTTGGTCCCGGAGTACCATACCTTAGTGCAATTGGTGCATTAACGTATCTTGTTAATAATACCCGACCCGATATAGTATTTTCTCGTAAATTTATTAGCAAGATATAGTTTTGCTCCAACGTGGAGATATTGGAATGGAATTAAACATATATTACGTTATCTCCGAGGAATAAGTGATATGGGCTTATATTACTCTAACAAATCAAAGAATGGATTAATTGATTATGCGGATGTAGGTTATTTATCTTATCCACACAAAGCTCGATCTCAAACTCGGTTATGTATTTACATATGGAGATACAACTATATCATGGCGTTCTATGAAGTAAACTATAGCCGTCACATCTTCAAACCATGTAAAAATACTAGCAATTCATGAGGCAAGTCGAGAATGTATTTGGTTAAGATCAATGACCCATCATATTCAAGAGACATGCGGTTTATCCATTAGTAAGGAAGTTCCAACGAGTCTTGTATGAAGATAGTACTCGCTCGCATAGCTCAATTAAAGGAATGATACATCAAAGGTGACAGAACGAAACATATATCACCAAAATTATTTTTCACACATGATCTTCAACGAAATGGTGATATTAATGTTCAACAAATTCGTTCAAGTGATAATCCAACAGATTTATTCACTAAGGCATTACCTACCACAACTTTTGAGAAGATGATTCACAAGATTGGAATACGTCGTCTTAGAGATCTTAAATAATGTCTTCAACAGGGGAGACCAAAATAGGTATTAATGCGTGTAAGGAATAATGTACTCTTTTTCCTTCACTAGGATTTTTTTCCCACTTGGGTTTTTTCCTAGTAAGGTTTTAACGAGGTATATTCCTTGTACAATGGACATTCAAGGGGGAGTGTTATAAAATAATGAATGTTCATATGAATGTCCATCTACTTTTCATATCCCCATTACTCATGATCCTTAATGTGATTCAATTCACCATTCAATTTGAGAAATTGAAAGGGTGATGCAATAGATGTACATTTAATTATTCATAGTCCCTTCCAATTCTCATCTCAATTTTGAGGCCTATAAATAGGCTTGATTGTTCATTTGTTGATGTATAAGTTTCTTAGAGAGAATAAAAGAAACTTTGAAGTTCTTATCACTTATATTCACATTATAGTGATTTCATTTTCTTGTCATCCTTTTCTTCAATTCTCCTATTATTTCTATTTATTTTATAACATTAAAAAAATAATTTAAGACATTAATCAGCCAAAAAAAATGAAACCTACTTACCTCTTTTAGGTTTGATTAGAATTTCCTTAGCTCTTTTTCTCTCCTTTTTTCCTTTCTCTTTCCCTTTTCTTTCTTTCTCTCTTTTTGCTTGTTTTCCTCTCTTCAATTTGGCTTCTCTTTTAATTATGGATGGTTATGGTTTTTGGCCTAAAAATGGCAGCCATTTAACCCTCTCTTTCCCTTACATACTCACCCTTTATCCTCTCATTTATTTATATCATAAGTGTTAAAATTTAACTAGGCCAAATGTAAAGTGGAGGAAGCTTGAAAGGCAAAGTCGGCATGTTTTAGAAGTCAAAGGTGATGATTTGGCTTCCAAGCATTTAATTCAAGTGCTTAGGTGGCTAAAGAAAACTTAGGCTAAATAAAAACATTAATAAGCTGGGTTCATGTAATTAGACATAATTTCTTTCATAAAAAATTCAAAAATTTTCATTTTTAAAATTCGAAATTTCTTTTGCTCCAAAATTTCAGCAGTGTTACCTCCTAACCCATCTATACTAAAATGTGCATAACGCTTTCTATATGTATCCAAAAATTATGAAATTTTATAAAGAGCTAGTACACATATGGAAAAAAAACTTTTATTCTTTAAGTTTTTCTAAAAAATCAATCTAACAGCATCAAATAAATCTGACAAGATTCGGGTAGATTCTTCTCCCAAAATTCCAGCGGAATGCAATTCGAAACAACCCTCGCTATAATTGGTATAAATCTTAATTTATAGGTCCAAATATTATAAAATGTTATAGAGGCCTATTCAACACATAGATGAACAACTTTCATTCTTTAAGTTTGACCCAAAAAGTACCCTAAAGTCCTCAAATAATTCACACAAAACTCGGGCGGAATATAGTCTTTAAAACACCGATTTTGCATATTTGATTTCTTTAATAATTAAACCATTAATCTTAAGCACAATAAATTTAATTTAACATAAATTACATATTTCAAGCATTAATTTCTCATGATGAAATGAGAATTATACTTACTCTTAATATACATATATATAGAATTATTCTAATACACGTCGCGTTACGGATAAGGGTTTTTACGGGAGTTACATAACGTGAGCAAAGAAGCTGACCCGTTTACTAATAATCCTTGAAAATGAATTATTAGAAGGATCCAAATGGGTGAGAATGGAAAAGAAATGAGAGGATAATAGTTTTTTAAAACAAACGGGTGTAGCACCATTATTTTGCTGCATTAAATACACCGAGGCTCGTTTGTTTGGGGAAAAACAAGTTCCATAGGAAAACCAATTCCCGAGGAAGCTATTTTCTTGAAAATTGTTTTATAAAAAAAATATTTTCAGCTGTTTGTCAATTATATGAAAAAGCTACTGGAAAATATATTTCAACGTTTGTTTGATACGGAAAATTAAAATACAAAAACTTATATGATTTTTATATCAACAAGTTTTGAGAAATTTTTAAAAAGACATTTATAATTTCATAATATAAGATACATTTAGAAAAATTTAATAAATTTTCATCAATACTGACTCTAAAATTTTAATTCAAAAAATAAAATATACTTTTTTAACAATCAAACCAAATCATCAAAATTACTTGGGATAAAATTAAGTCAATATTCATATTTGGTAAAAAAAAGATTCTAAGTAATCTTCGCATTATTATTTTAGTAACTCAATTAAGACTTTTTTTTTTTTTAAGAAATTAAACTGATAATTTAGTCTAAAAAATAATTTTATAAATTATTTGTTATCATTTATAGATAATTATTTATTTGATCTCAAAAGATTAATGTTGGAATAATTTGTAACTAATTATTCATTACAATTACCAATAAAATTTTACAATTGATTAAAATTATAAATTATTGATTTAATTGTAAATGAATAGTGTTGAAAAAATAATGTATTTATTAATGAATTAATTAATTTTAATTTCTTTTTACAAAAAATTATAGTCTTGTAATAATCATTTTCAATCATTTAACTATAGCTTAGGTAGTGATCGAGACAATAGTAAAAAAAAGAGATAAGTTATAAAAATATTTATTATAAAAAAAATTTTAAGGTGTAAAAGTAGTTTTTAAGAATATTTAATGTATCTATAAATCAAAAAAATCAAATATTAGTAAAGATAGAGAAAAAATAATTAAATAATTAATAATAATTGATAAGAAATAATTAAAATTAATATGATATATTTTAAATAAAAAGAAAATAGAGAAAAAAATTGTTAAAATATATTGAGAGAGAGTTATGTAACGAGAGAGCGAGACGACTCATGAGAAGGAAAATGTTTTTCTCTTTTGAAGCCGAAAAAACATTTTTTCAAAATTATTCTATCATTTTCTCGTTGATTAGAAATTATTTTTCATTAACTTTTTTCCGAATGTGAAACAAATACTGAATTACACATTCGGAAAAATGAGAAAAACAAGTTCCGGGAACTTGTTTTTCCCCAAACAAACGCAACTTGAGCAAGAAATAATAGAACTTACAAAATAGGGCAAAAAAGGCGACTAACAAAGGATTGGAAATAAGGGCATTAATGTAAGTTCAAAAGAGCATTGCCTAGAACAAACATAAATAGAGGGAAAAAGAAAGGGCAAGAAAGGGCATTAGGAAGGCTTTGAGAGGAAGAAAGAGTAAAATAACGTGAAAATTATTCGCAAATCATGCGGTAGGAAGAAAGCCACAACGAGATATAGAAAAGAAATGACGGTTGAGATGCATTCAATAAAAGTAAATAAGCGATGCGAGTCACGATCTACAATGATTTTAGTCTACATATACGATAAATAAACGAGTAAACTTCTCACTTCTTTTAGTTTTTTAGTAATGTGAACAATAAACGGACATAAATTAAAAAAAAAAATCAATGTTTAGAGTGAAAAAAAAGGAGGGCAAGTCGTTTACTTGTTCAAATGAACGAGTAAACGAGTAAAAAAAGAGGGGGAAAGAAGGCCAGCGAGTGCTAGCAAAAAAAAAAATAAAAACTTAAAAAATAAAGTTAAAGTATTGTAGCAATGAACGAGTGATTAATATCGTTCATTGCTATAGTGAAAAAGGATTTTTCTTTAGTAAATAGTGTGAACAATAAACGGACGAAAATTAAAAAAAAAAATCGGTGTTTAGAAGAAAAAAAAAGAGGACAAGCTATTTATTGTTCAAATGAATAGTAAACGAGTAAAAAAAAAGAGGGAAAGAAGGCCAATGGGTGTTCGCAAAAAAAAAAAATGAAAACTTAAAAAAAAGTCAAAGTACTATAGCAATAAACAATGATTAATAATGTTGATTGCTTTAGTGAAAAATGGTTTTCCTTTAGTATATGGTATAAAGTTAGCGAGGTTGACACTTCCTTGTCTTTTGAACAAGTGTACATTCTTTTCTCTTTTATGTAGAAAAGTTGTGCAACTTTTCTTCGTTTCATAATTTTTTAGGGTATCCGACCTCGTCACGAAATTCTTATATATGGCCGGATAGACGACTCAACCTATTTTTATATAATTGTTCAAATCTTTAATTCGTTCTTACGTTATTAACTCGTCTCTATTGTATCCATCTATAATGTCCAATTCAATGATATGTTCTTTTAAAGTTTTTTTTTTAATCGATATGTTCTTTTAAAGTTTTTTTTTTAATCCAAACAAACATAATTATATTTTTTATTCTAAAACTATCATTGAACTATACAAGACTATAATTTTGATTTTTTGAAAAACTTAAATTTTTATTGTAAAAATTCTATTGGTTGAGCAATCTTGAAGCTTTTTATTTCTTAAAACATCTTGAGTAATTTTGAGAACTTTTTTTAGTATATTTGTATATAACTCAATAATTTTAGATTGAAAAGTATAATTTTTTCAATTTAAGAGAAAAAAATTGATTAAAAGACATATTATAGAATTAATGTTATACAAATATAGTTACACATCAAAAACTTATTTAATTATATAATAATGAATTGAACTATTTATCCAAACAAATATTCAATTATAAAAAATATATATATGAAAATGGTGCGATCACTACAACTCTTCGGTATAAATCTTTAAAATTAGCCTTGAAAATAAATTTAAAAGAGTGCGTAAGTTGAAAAAAATAATCTATAGAATAATGGATATTAAAAATTTATGAGAAAGCATTAAAGATGTGTGAATACATATTTTTCTTAAGAGGGTATGCATGTTTTTTTTTTTTTTTTGTTTAATGTGGAGGCGAGCACACTCTCTTTCTCCGTATGCACCCACCTTTATATATATATATATATATAAAACATCCATAGAATAAAGGATATTAAAAATTTATGAGAAAGCATTAAAGGATGTGTAAATACATATTTTTCTTAAGAGGATATGCATTTTTTTTTATTTTTTATTTTTAATATGGAGGTGAGCACGCTCTCTTTCTCCGTGTGCACCAACCTTTATATATATATATATATATATATATATAACATTTTGTCATATTGTTATCACTATGACTTTGGAAAATTTTATGTTACGACAGCAGGCGATGATTAAAAATACTTTAGAGGTAAACTCTGAAGTGTCGTATTCTAGTGTGCTGTCCACGACTTGCTCCACATGGCCGCCGCTTTTTACCATAAGAGAGAGAGAGAGAGAGAGAGAGAGAGAGAGAGAGAGAGAAATCATTTTCCATTTATTATTTTACAAATGCATTGCCTCCTTTACAAAACAAATTTATATCTCGGCAGGTCAGGCCAATGCTCATATAGCTATCGGCATCCTTTACCAAACACCATCGGTACTAAATTCAAACAGTAGGATAATAAAACGGATCATCCAAAACCGAATAAGATAAACAATAAGCTACCCACTACAACAAAAATAAATAATATAGATAACTAAAAAACCGATTTTTTTCAAAAATTTCTTTCGTAAATATTCATGACTCCAGCTCATTTGTGACAAGATGCACAAAAAGTTTTCATTTAATTAGTTTTCTAAATCACTTTCCAAATGTATTTTGTGAATATAAATATTTTTTAATTAAATATTTCAAATTAGTAACTAGCACATCTCTTGATTATTGTAATACAATACTCTGATTTGGCAAGCATACGTCATTTTCAATATAAATTAATAAAATGTAAGTGACGAGGTCCATCATTTGATCTTGTAACCGGACCGCGTGACTGGCTCCATTATATGCCCATGGACCTTAGCCCAAATGAATTGAAAAAAACTGTCTGACTGATTATATACCGCTATTCGTTTTAGGATTTAAAATTCATTCCAGAGACTTTGCCCCAAAAAATGTTCCTTCTTTTTTCAAATACTACCATAGTGTTAGCAGGTTCTTTTGCCCGATACTGTTTTCATGGGCTTGCTCCTGGCAAGTGGCAACTTGGGCCTTACTCTATTGGACTCAATGGTGCTTTATCTGGTGGTTCCTCGGTTGAATCCTATTTGGGAATTTATTCTCATATCCATATGGTGTATTTACGAGAATGTAATCTCTTCAATGCTAATCCTAAAATTCAAACCGGAAAGTTTGAGAAAGAAAACGTAGCTTTCCAACCACTTCACCTATCTTGTAGATGTGAAACTTTATTAACTGTAGTGGAAACTTTATTATGGATAACAAGATTATTTGATTTTAAACACTTCACATATCCCTTATGTATTAGAAACTTTATGTTGAATAACAAGATTGGTTGATGCATAAAACATTATGCAGATGTTAAGGTGTGATATTTATAGGTTAGGTGGTGAGAATATGTTGCAAGCAAATGATGTCTTTCAAGTATGGAGATGAAAAAACAAGGAGTTTAGGGGAGGAATGAGGGCCATTCTTGACAAAGATTTTTTTTTGAGAGAGAGAGAGCATTTAAATCCAATTTTAGTGTAAGACTTGACACATGAGCTAAAAAGGTTTATGGATGAAGAGATTAAAAAGTAGGTGTCATAACTAATGAAACTGTAACATTTGTTGTTCGAGATTTGATTGTAAAATGAGATATTGAAACTAATAAAATTGTGACATTTATATATTGATATAAATGTTTGGAGTTTCTCTAAGAGTATCTTGTAAAAGTTTTCGTTTATACTTTTTTGTTAAAAAAATAATAATTAAGAACTTAATAGTTGTAGTCTTTGACAAACCTTACATTGATAACTACAAGCAAGACTCTTCCGTATCTTCACAGGATACCTATTTGTAGGCAAAAGTCACTTCTTGTATTCAAGACTCAAAATAAGCTTTCTTAACTAAAAAGTTGATTCTTGATACCTCCTGCAAGTCACTTCAAGAGAAGAAACCTACTAAACATTATGTTAGTTTGAGGTAGATAAAGAGTGTGAATATATTCTGAGGAAAATTAAGAAAATTCATGAATCACATAAGAGATAAGTAACTATATTCATTGAAAAAAGACTTGGAGTGTACTTACTTATTTTTTGAGGAAGTACGCACTTGTTGATTTTCAAAGCACAAGTGAGAAGGTGGGCACTTGCTCATCTTTTGAACAAGCGTGCATTCTTCTTCCTCCTCCTCCTCTCTCTCTCTCTCTCTCTCTCTGGAAAACTTGTGCAATTTTTCTTCTCCTTCTCCTCTTTTTTTTTTTTTTTTTTTTAATGAGTTCTAGAATATCTATCATGAAATCCTTGTACATATGCATGAACAACATAGGTTAAATGACTCAATTCATCCGTATTAATTGATCAAATCTTTGATTTATTTTTATATTTTTATTTCTATCTATTATGTTCATGTACAATGTCTAATTCACCAATATGTTCTGTTGTCAAGTTTTTATATCCAAATAGACATAACTAGCAGTATATCTACGATTTGTTATGGTAATTTTTTTATTGGATATAAGTTTTTATCTTATATGAGTTATCTTTTATCTATTATTATTTTTTATTTGGTATTATAAAATTTATGAATATTATTACATGTTGAAATGTAACATGGTGTAAAAATTTTAATTATTGAATAAGGAACATAAGCAGGTTGAGTTTTAAAATGATCAAAAAGTTTTATTTGTTCATTAAGAAACATAAATAGATTGATTCGTAAGTGTAAAAGTTTTAGTTATCGACTAAAACACATAAACATATTTGTTTCTAGCATAAAAACATATAAATAGATAGCACTCCAAGGAAGTTATTTGTTTTGATTGTTCTAATTGTCTTGGAGTAGAGCCAAAGTTGATATGGAAAATGAGGCTAGGAAACTTGTTTTGTCGAAGTGACAAATTTTTATTTGCTCTATTTTTCTCAAAAAAAAAAAAAAAAAATTGTTGGTATAGTGTTCGTACTCGTGGAATCCATGATTATTAATTAGATTGCAATGAATCGATTCGACTAATTTTTGACATTCATTATTATGCATATACATTCTTTCTTTAATAGTGCTATCAATAATGACATATGATACAATAGCTGTAATTTTTTTTAAAAAATATTAGTTGTTAATGTTTAAGCATGGAGAACATTTTATAATATTTTTAGTCTAATTTTTTTTGTCCTCTAAAAAAATCTACTATATCGGAGAAGCAAAAAGTTAACACAAATAATCCGAATCGTTATCTTTTTAGGCTCGTAAAGATATCCCGATATTTATTTGTGAATAATTTGTCAAAAATTTGAATCATTGCTATAGAAAATATGCTATACAATTAACCACTATCTTTTTGGGTTCGTAAAGATATCTTTATATTTATTTGTTCAATCTAAATAAGTGAAAAATCAGCTATATTAGAAAAGTGAAAGTTAATACAACAATAAAACATATTCACAACTAATAATAATTATGTATTTAAGTTTGTCAATTGCTTAACTATTTTATCTACAATGAAAAAAATTGAAAACAAATTATTGGACCTTAACACAATATGTTCTAATTTATGAAGAAATTAGAAAGTACAATAAACAAATACTAATATATGAGTTATATAGTATAAAATTAAATTTATAGGTTAAGATAAACTTATCGGATTAAATAATCGCTAGAAACGACATACCTTCCCAATCACCTATGTAAAAATTTAGAAATTTACTCTAAACGTAGAGGAAGAAAGGAAGGTGGAGAATCTAAAATTAAGTTTATAATTTAAAATAAATTCATTGAATGAAATAATAGTTAACACTAATATAAGAAAAAAATTGTTATTGCAAAAACCCAAATATTCACTCGGAAAAGGAAATGAAAGAAATGTGGAAAATAGAAACATAAAGGGGAATAAAAGAAAAAAATAAATTTTTTTTTCTCTTGCTTGGGAATAATTTGTCAAAAAATAATTGTTTTAGGCAACGAGATAAGCTTAAGACATTTTTTATGCATAAAATTGCTATAAAACATGAACATAATGGTTAATAAAATAAAAAAAGAAGGGATAACAAAGATTTATGAGCGAAGTGACCAAAAAATTATAATGCAAGCAAGTGAAATATATTACGTAAAAAAATAATAATAGAAGCACATGTATAATCGAAGAACATGAACAACAAAACCGCTTTGCGTATCTAAAAGCCTATATATAAAGAAAATGAAAGAAACTCGTTGAAATAAATGGCATATCATATGCTAAAACAATAATATGACATAGGAACATTAGAATTAGCATTCTGCAATAAAATCAACAAAAAGCACCCAAAAATATTCAATAATAAAACCATTTAATTGAATTAAAAATATAATGCCGACATAGAAAGAAAAAATACTAGAATATAAACCACTAAATAACATTAAATTAGTGTATAGAACTAGAATAACTCTTACAATTGTGGATAATAATGAATATCGATTGTTTTCATCATAAACCATATAATAATTGTAGATATTATAACATTTAAAATTATGAAACAAACATAAAGAGTAGTTGTAAATAAATTTTGAAGATAGATTAAATAAAATATGCACCAACTACAAATAATCAACTCACTAAATCTATAAAGTACAAATATAAAAGTTCTAATGATATAACAAAATAACTAAGAAATAGATATTATCACAAAGAACACTATGTATTTTTCAAGAAAACAAAAATTAGGAAGTCAAAATAGAAAAATACCGAAATTTGAAATAAAAAACATATGTACAACAATCGATCGTCAACATATTTATACGAAATAAATGCGATAAAGTTGAAATGATTTATTTATATCATGAGTCCGATATTATACCAGAGAATTAAGTAATTTGAACATAACGTTATTAATTATATACTTTCCAACCTAATTTTCTTCTTCCTTTTTTTGGGTTAGACTAGGCCGAGATTAGCCTAGTCCAACCACATAAGCCCAACCCATTTAGTTTTCAGCTCAACCCAAGCCCATAAACACCAATCAAACCTCCCTTTTCTTTTCTTTTATTATTATTTTTTTTTTGGATCAAACCTTCTTTCTTTCTTTTTCTTTCTTCCTCTCCTTTGATTTCTTTCTCTCTCTTCTTCTTTTTCTTCCTTTCTTTGTCCAACTCTTAAAAAAAAAAAACAAAAAAACAAAACAGAGACTTCATCTCTCGTTTGATCTCTCTTTCTTTCCTTCATTCCCTCACTTTCTTGCTATCTTCCTCTCCTCTCCTCCTTCTTCCTTCTCGCCTTATCTCATCTTCTCCTTCCCTCTCTTTGTTTGATCTAATGGAAGAACGAACCGCAGTTCATCTCCGGTTCTCCTCTCTCTCTCTTTTCTAATCCTCCTTCAACTTTTCACTCTCTCTATTGATTCTCCATCGAATCAAAAACCCCGATTCAATCCTTTACCCAAAACTTTTCAAAATTGATCGAACCTTAGGTTTTAATTTTTTTTCAATTAGCCTTGATTGCCTTGATTTCTCGTGAGATTAAGCCAATTCAAGTCTCTTAGAACCCAATTTCTTGAAAACCCTTTAATTTTATTATTGTTAAAAAAATCTAGAAACCCTTAGTTTCAATCTAGTTTAATTCAGCCTAAATTTGCGGTTTAATCCCTAAATTAACAATCTAAATACTTTTAATTGGCATTTCTTTCAATCATTCAAATTCAATTTTAACCCAAACTCAAAAATCCCCAATTTTCGAAACCCAAAATTGTCTAAAAAGAAAGATTACATTGAAATGATTAGTTTACCAAGAGGAATTCAAATTAAGGATGATCGCAAAGAGGTACTACTCGCTCCAATTAAATAGGTAAATCATTTTCTTCCCTTCGTGTTTTTTTTTCCAGCTTTTAGTTTTTTTTTCTTTAATTTTTTTTAAGAGTCGAAATTCTCTCCCTTGTTTGATGTCGGTTTTATATTTTTAAGAGTCGAGATTCTCTCCCTTGTTTGATATTGGTTTTATATACTTGTCAAATTATTGATTCTTCATTGGTGATGGTATGAGATTTTTTTACAAGTATGGTGTTTGGTGAAATTGACGGGAGAATGAAAGGGTGTAGAGTAAGGTAGAGACCGACAAGTATGACGATTTGAATAGACAGAGTTGACTTGGGAAGATTGTAAACCCGGAAGGAATATTAGTACATGAATAACAAAAATAGCAAACAAATAAGGCATTGGCAACTAGAGAAGAAGAGAAGATAAGAAGAGAGCGTTAAGGAGGTAGAAAGACAGAGTAAAAGAAGTAGTGACAATGGTGTAATTAGAAAAGTAAAGGAGAGGCTCAACTTATGCTAAATAAAATAATAAAGGAATACTCGTTACATGGACGAGTGAAAAGAACAATGAAATAAGTATGGTGTTGATATAATAAGAATAGTAAAATGCCATTGTGTTTTAGAGTTCTTATAATTATATTTTTCATTCTAAATCTATAATTGAACTATATAGGAATATAATTTTGATTTTTTTTTTAAAAGAGTTAAAATCTTTATTTAAAAAAAAATTAATGGTTGAGTAATCTTGAAAATTTTTCTTTCTTAAAATATTTTGAGCAATTTTGAAAAAAAATTCTATTGTTTTCACATATAACTCAACAATTTTAGAATAAAAAATATAATTTTATCAATTTGAGTGAAAAAACTTGATTAAATGATATATTGAAGGATTAAATATTATATAGGAACATAATAAATATAATTAGAAATGTACGAACATATCAAAGACTTGTTTAATTATATAAAAATGGATTGAATTATTTATTCGAACAAATATTACATTATTAAAAAAAAGAGAGAGAAACTCTCACTCAAAATTAATTTAAAAGAATGTGCAACTTGAAAATAAAAGAAACATGTACAGAATAAAGAATATTGAAAATTTATGAGAAAGTAGTAAAATATATGGAAGCACTTATTTTTCTTAAGAGGGGATGTATACTTTTTTTTTTTTTTTATGAGAAGGTGAGTGCACTCTCTTCTCACGTGTGCACCAATTTTTTTTTTTTTTGGTTATATTATTTTATCTTGATGTATGGGATTATTATTTTAGGAACTTTTTTTTTCATAATTTTGCTGTCACTATACTTTGGAAAAGTTTATGTTACGCAGCAGACGATGTTAAAAAAAATACTTTAAAGGTAAACTCTGAAGTGAGGACTTCTTGTAGTGTTCCGTCCACGACTTGCTCACGCATGGCCGCCGCTTCTTACCATATATATATATATAAAGGAGAAAAATCATTTTCCATTCATTATATTGCAAATGCACTGCCTCCTTTACAAAACAAATATATTTCTAAACAGATCAGGTCAAGGCTCATATAATTATAGACATCCTTTACAAAACACTGATCGTGCAAGACCGAATCGGATAAACAATAAGCTTCTCACTACAACAAAAATTAACAATACAGATAACTCAATGAACTGATTTTTTTTTTTCAAAAATTTATTTCTTAAATATTCATGACTCCAGCTCATCTGCTACAAGATGGACAATTTTTTTTTATTTAATCAGTTTTCTAAATCAATTTCCAAATGTATTTTGTAAATATAAAATATTGTTTAATTACGTATTTGAAATTAGTAACTAGAACATCTCTTGATTGTTGCAATACTTCTTAAATAACTAAAATGAATTCTACAATACTCTCATTTGGTAAGCATATGTCATTTTCGATATAAATTAATAAAATGTAAGCAACGAGGTCCATAATTTGATCTTGTAACCGGACCGCAGGATTGGCTCCCGTACAAGCCCATGGACCTTAGCTCAAATGAATTGGAAAAAAATTGTTTGACTAGCTACACCACTGCAAATTTTAGGATTTAAAATTCATTCCAGAGATTTTGACCAAAAAATGCTCCTGTTTTTTAACAAATCCAAAAGGTGTCCGCTTCAACGGAACCCGGTCTCGGTCAAGATATGAGCATGACTTAGCCAAGTCAGACCACGATGCTTCTGGTCTGGATTCAGCTCTGGCTAGACCCAGCCACACCGGTCCGTCTAGCTCCCGTTCAGCGCCATGGCTAACCAAACATTCCTTCACGCAAGAGAGGCTTACACGTGTCGGGAAAATAATCATCATAACTTCACGTCTCACCAACCTTATAGTAGGACCCACGATGCACAACGTTGGAAACTGATGGATTCGTATCGGTCACCAAGAATCATCTGTTAAAGTGGGCCCACGACATTGTGGTTGGTGTTCAGCAAATATCTAAATTAACAGCAGGTCACCGTCTCACCAAACTTTCCTACTCCGACTTTCCAGCTTTATCTATAATGGAAACTTGCAATTTGAAGGGATACAAAAAAATTGTGGCTAGATTACCACTTCTTTTTCCGGGATATTTATCCTTATCTTTTTTCTTTATTATTATTTTTTTTTGGGGTCAATAGAGTGAAGGATATGAACTGGGTGAGTCATTTAAGTAACCCAATTAACTTGACCATATCAATAATTTGTGATAATATCATTTACGTTCACGGCTAGCACTGTGGTTTGATCCTCATTGCTTCTTCTAGATCATATGTGGCTACAATTATTGGTAATCAACCTAACAGGAGCAGATATGAAGATCAGTCATTATAAATCAAGCGGTGATCAAAAAACAATAAATTAGGATTAAGGAAGTGAAGTATAGAGTTTATTAAGAAATAAATAACATGACATGACATAATATATAATGTACATGTTCTTAAGAATTGAAGAACATGTTAATTCAATGAGGCATGTCTTTTGGATTGTTTCAATGTTTCACCAAACAAAATAATGATCAACAGCCTAATCCCATCATAATTATTCGTGATGAACGCCCTATGCCGCATAATTAAAAGCAAAAAAATTATACGGTTGGGCTTTTTTTTTAATTTTTTAAATCACTTTGTAATTAAAAGCTTGATTATTTAAGTAGATCATGGTGACCGTGTGGAATTGTGGGGCACGCTTAATGCCACCTTCTCAACTTGAGCCGTATGAGGTTATGATACTTTATTTTAGTGCATTTAGTCTTTCCTTTTCTTGGTAAATAGAATGGTTCGTTTCTTACATAATTAAGCCTCCCAAATAAATCGTTTATATATATATATGACCTAAACAAATCGTTTAAAAATACTCACAAACAAAAGATTTAATAAATTAATCCGCATTTTGTGCTCGGGAATATGCCATTTTTGTGTTTTGTGTTTTTTTGTTTTTTTGACAAATAAACTATACCCTTGTTGTTTTCGTAACCAACAAAAAACCAACGTGGTACTTATGTTCCTTGTTCTGACTCTGCCTTTATTGACTGACAGCACTGGCAGCGTTTTGGGAATTCTAACTCACGATTGGAGTCTGATGAAATTTGTTATTAGCTAGTGGATTTGATGTATACATCTAAGGCCTAAACAAATCGTTTAAGAATACTCACAGACAAAAGATTTTAATAAATTAAAAACTATTGCGAGTTCCAGAAAATGCCTTTTTATTAAAAAAAAACTATATTCATTTTGCTTTAGTATCCAACACAAAAGCAACATGGTTCTAATATTCTTAGTTCTAAAGCTGTTAAAACTTAAGTAAATTATAAATTAATTCTTTGACTTTTAAGAAATGTATTAATTATTTTTTATTTTAAAAATTATTATTTATTTATTTGATAAATATAGATCATGCTTAATTTCATATTATTTTTATTCTACAAAATGCTTTTTTTCCCTCATTGATTTTTCATATTTTTTTATTTTTTTGTTAAATCAAAATAAATTTAAAAAATAAAAAGAACTAAATTATAATTAAATTTAAAAATATAAAAAACTAAATAATTAGTTTTTAAAATAATTTTTTTTTAGAAATTAGAAGGATTAATATATAATTTACTCGTTAAACCTTTGGACTTTCTCGACGGCACTCAAAATTTTAACTTTTAGAACCACGCACTTCAATTGATGAGATGATAAATAACTATGATATTGAAAAAAAACTCTGACTCTGCATGTATTGATTGACTATTCTCACAGAGTCTTGGGAATTCTAACTCGTGATTGGACAAGTAAGTCTTCTGAAATTTGTAATAAAGAAAACTAATTTATAATTTACGTAACCTTTAAATGCTCGATCAATTGTAGCACCAAACATCTATTATATATTTATCTTGATTGAAGACTAAAATACTGTATCTTGAGCAGAGCAAACCTTTAATTAATCTAGCCATGGGAGTAATTTCTGATAATGGATAAAATTAGACAGCTTTAGAGCATGAAATTGATTCTTCCTGGCTAGGCTCCTGGCAGCTTCCATACTCTCGATAGAAATTCATTGGTGGACTTCAATGGTTATTTCAATCCAATACATTGATTAGGTGTGAAAAAATCATTGTTACATAGCATAAACCATGGATATTTATCCTTATCTTTTTTCTTTATTATTATTATTATTATTTTTTTTTTTGTTAATAGGGTGAAGGATAGGATCTGAATTTTGAACTGGATGAGTCGTTTAAGTAATCCAATTAACTTGACCATATCAGTAATTTGTGGTTTTATCCTCATTGCTTCTTCTAGATCATATGTGGCTACAATTATTGGTAATCAACCTAACAGGAGCAGCTATGAAGATCGGTCATTAGAAATCAAGTGGTAATAAAAAAACAATAAATTAGGACCAAGGAGGTGAAGTATAGAGTTTATTAAGAAATAAATAACACATGCATTCCAAGGTTAGATTAAGTGGCACGAACAGATTAATCTAAAGAAACATAATAAAATACATAATGTACATGTTCTTGAGAATTGGAGAAAATGTTAATTCAATGAGGTTTATCATTTGGATTGTTTCAATGTTTCACCAAACAAAATAACGATCAACAGCCTAATTCCATCATAATTATTCATGCTGAATCATTTAAACGCCTGTCAGACTTCTAATTTGGTGGCCCGTTAATCAAGTGATGCAAGAATTAAAGTTGCTGCTGCCTCTTAATTATTTAAGTAGTTGATGTCTCTTGCAAATCAAACACAAAAATGCTTCCCCTTTGAAATAGTTTGCTTGATTTGCTTTTCTTTTTTCAAAATCAATCAAATAATGATAGTTTTGGCTTTTGTTCACACTTGTTTTTCTTTTTTTCTAAACCTGTACTTTGAAATTAAAAACTGGCACATTTAAGTAGTTGCCAACCACATGGATTTATATATGAGGAACGCCCTATGCCGCATAATTAAAAGCAAAAAAAAAATTATATGGTTGGGTTTTTTTTTTAATCACTTTGTAATTAAAAGCTTGATTATTTAAGTAGATCATGGTGCCCGTGCGGACTTCTGGGGCAAGCTTAATGTCACCTTCTCAACGTGGGCCTTATGAGGCTATGACACATCATTTTAGTGCATTTAGTGTCTCCATTTTTCGGTAAATAGAATGGTTCCTTTCATACATAATTAAGTCAGCCAAATAAATCGGCTCAACTTAATTTGAGTCGTTTTGATATCTATTTATATATATATATATATAGAAAAAAAAGGATTAGGGGTCTATATAAGAGAAAAAACATTAAAATAACCTAGCCATTCCTTATGCATAGCATGCGTATATATATATATATATATATATGTATATATAGAAGAACTAAACAAATCCTTAAAATATACTCACAGAAAAGATTTTAATAAATTAATCCCCATTGCGTGCTCGGGAATATGCCATATATATATATATATATATATAGAAGAACTAAACAAATCCTTAAAAAAATACTCACAGAAAGATTTTAATAAATTAATCCACATTGCGTGCTCGGGAATATGCCATTTTTGTGTTTTTTTTTCTTACAGACAAATAAACTATACCCATGTTGTTTTTGTAACCAACACGATTCTGCGTATACCGATTTACAACACTGGCAGAGTTTTGGGAATTCTTCATGATTGGAGTCTTAGCTAGTGGATTTGACGTATAGAGTATATATATATATATATATTTTCTTAAAACACAAAAAAATTAAAAAAGCAAAAATAACTAAGTTAGAAGTAAATTTAAAAATATAAAGATTAAATAATTAGCTTTTAAAATAAGAAAGAATAATTAATTTATTTTTTAAAATTAGAGGGACTAATATATAATCTACTAGTTTAAACTTTGGTCTTGCTTGACAGCACTCAGAATTTTAACTTTTAGAACCATGCACTTCAATTGATGAGATAACGTCCTCGCAATTTTATTTATTTATTTATTATTTGCATTTTGATAAAGATGATAAATAACTATGATATTGAAAAATAATTCTGACTCTGCCCATGTTGACCATCCGATGGAGTTTTGGGAATTCTAACTCGTGATTGCCTGATTGGACAAGTAAGTATTCTGAAGTTTGTTAGTTGCTACTAGTGGATTTGATGAGAGGTTTTAATAAATGAAAAGAAAATCATTATGTCGTAGCCTCGAGTCTACCTGCGTGCCTTCATAATGACAAGGCTGCTACCTGCTCAAATAACGCCTCATCTAAAACTGGAGCACCACTTGCTTTGGCTCTAAGAAAAGGAAAATGGTGAGTCTTTTTTACTTTGAGGTTTCGGTAACATGGGGTGGAGCTATGGGATGAAAGAAATAATTAATGCAGATCACAACTCATTAAATCTCTTAATAAATCAAAAAAATAAATACAGTTTGATATTTTCAACTTACTTTGGACTTTAATTGCATAGACGATGAGTCCAATAAAAAGCCAATAAGTTAATTACATGCTTGTTAAGAAATACTATAAATATACTGGAAGGGATTTTGTTGAATTTATAAGAGAATCGAAACTTAGAATTAGGATTTTTATACGAAACATACTAACAATATCTAGATATGATTTTTTTATACATATAAAAAATAATGATTGAATTTGAATTTAAAACCTCAAATTAACCAAATGACTTTTTTTTTTTTCACTTACATTATTGTTGTTATTATTATTTGGTGGAGAAAAATGGATTCACGAATAGGGCTCCCTCACACGATCTCGTTACCATGGAATCATATAACCGATGGGATTTCAACTTGTATTTTGTTTTTAGAGATAATTATACTATAAGTGAAATAGTTTTTTATATTTTTTATTCGAATATATGAATTTTGCTTATTTTTTGAGATAATTATATTTTTTATTTGAGTATATTATATTTTTTCAAAACTATCAATTAAGTGTTTTTTATTAATTGGCGATGTGCTTGTTACTTCTTGAATATGAACCTATAATTTTTTTCTCTTTTTATTAGAGAGAACCTTTCTCCCAAATATTCACAAGTAATGAGTTTTTCTAATAAAAAGTTTCACATATGTGTTTTTCTTGGACTGTGTCTAAAACTAATTGAGATTAGTTTGAGATTTTATAAGTAAAAAGTATATATTTTTTAATTTTTTATCAAATTTTGAAATGATAAAATAATTCAAGAAGAAAGTTTTCTCCAATAAAAAGATGACAAATTTGTAATTTAATATTTGTGAGATAACAAACACTTGATCGTTTAATGAACAAATTAAAAAAAGTATTCGATCAATAATTTTTAAAAAATTGATGCATTTAAGCGAAAAAAAATAAAAATTCATATATTCGAATGATAAAAAAATAAAAAAAGTTAAAATTGATATGCTTTATTAAAAAAAAAAAAGGTTAAAAATTGATATATTATCGTCTTTGTTACATACACTGAATACTCTCATCTCAACCCCAGTAGAAGCAACCTAGGGGATATGTAATTTGTACCACTGATTTGCTTGCAGAATGAATTCTTACCAACTGGATTACTACTGATTTGCTTGCAGAATGAATTCTTACCAACTGGTCAACTTTCCAACAAAACAAAAAGTTTTCTATGGCCAACAAAGCTGGCAATGCCGGGTGAATTGATGAGCGGCAGTGCTGTGGGTTAACGTGGCATTATGAATAGTCAACGTCATTAGGCGGGGGTTGGTGAGAACCTAATAAAAATTTTATATTAACAAGCACCTTACAGAATCACTATAAGTTGTCCCTTCAACATCCTTACACCAACTCCATTTCTAAGGTTTCAACTCCATTGACATCTGTTCACCTTCTTTTGCTCTGAGTTCTCTCTCCTTTTCTGCTTATTAGCCTCACAGGTATGCTAGCTTTTCATGTATTGGTTCTTGATTTAGTTCTTGTGACTTGTGCTCTCTCTCTTTTCTTAATCTTCTTCGGTTTTTAAGCAATTAAACAAGGTAATTTATCCCATTATTAGACTAATAAATGCAGGGGTTAAATGACCGATGTAACTCTGTGTGTCTTTTATTAAGAGTTTCACAGGACAAGATGGTAGTAGCTGCCTTGGTTTTCAACTCTTTTATTTGTGTCCTTAAATGATGTATGTTTGGGGAGGATTGGGTTGGGAAGATGAGAGAAATATAACTGGGAAAGATAAAGGTGCATTGATTTTGTGTTCTAAATGATAGTGATAGAGATATATCCTGTTCCTTTTCTGTTGGTTCTCCGTGTTGGTTCAGAAGTTGGAGTTGCTGGAGTCATTTTCAAATTGGAAGATTTAAGAGGGATAAATGGCCTTTTCTTTCGATGCTTCACATATAATTAATTCTACAACAAAAAGAATTCAGTTTTGCTATTTATTAATGCCAGCCACTGCATATAACTGTGCAACCCACCAAGAATGTTTGGGTCCACAAACAGTTTCGGGCTGGAAAGGGTAAAAGTCATAATTTAAAGGACACCCAACTATCAAATTTGTAACAATCTGCCTTTGAAATTGCAGCAAACTTGGAGTGGGAGTGGGATGGATAAAACATTAGCACGGAGAAAGATGATAATCAATGTGAAGGAGTCAACCATGGTGCAGCCGGCGGAGGAGACGCCCCACGGGGGGCTGTGGAATTCTAATGTGGACTTGGTGGTACCAAGGTTCCACACGCCAAGTGTCTATTTTTATAGGCCCACAGGTGCACCAAACTTCTTTGATGCGAAAGTGCTCAAAGAGGCTTTGAGTAAGGCCCTTGTGCCGTTCTACCCTATGGCAGGGCGGTTACGAAGAGATGAGGATGGTCGCATTGAGATTGATTGCAATGCTGAGGGAGTGTTGTTTGTTGAGGCTGAGACCACGTCGGTCATAGATGATTTTGGCGATTTTGCACCCACTTTGGAGCTCAAGCAGCTTATACCAACTGTGGATTACTCTGGCGGGATATCAACTTATGCTCTTTTGGTTTTGCAGGTATGCATCTTCCATTTTTATTTTCATCTAAATATGGGAGTTATTTTCTTTTCAATCTATGGAACCAGTACGCAAGTGATTCAAATATGTGATTTATTTTTTAGTTTGAATATCTTGCATAAACCGTAGTAAATTGTGCCTCCTAAAATTTTCCTTTCAAGGCCTGATTTCTTACGAGGCCATGAATACATCGTGTCCTCTTAAGCTGCAAAATTGAGTCAATTCAACTCAATTGTGGAGTTTCCATTGTGTTATGATGGATAATCTTCATACAAGACACGCAGTGGCTTTTGATTGTGCCAGAAATAAAAATGCTAAGTCAAGCTATCTTGATTTCGATATCACTCGGCATCAAAATTTGATTTGGAAACATATCAGTGCCACCTACCAGTTGATGCAGCAACTTGGGTTTTGTCATTCACTATTAGATGTGATCTAACATCATTTATAAGAAGTTTTATGGGTTAACTTCTTTTATACACAACTAAAAGGGTAAAATAACTCACTTTCTTATTTTTGAAACTATCAGGACATCCTATTAGTGTTGTTTCCATACCAATAACAACAGTAACCTGTAACCACCCTGAAAGTTTAATGTTGCATCAAGCTTCAACGATAATTGATGCAAGTTAGCCTATCTAAAATTTAAGGGCACCGAGTAATTGTTTATATCACTTGCATACTTTTGTTTATCATAAGTCATGGGCTAGAAAAGATGAGGTTGGTTGAATCCTTGGCGAAAAGAAGGATAAAAAGGATTTGGTGATGTTTTGAGCATGTATCGCCATATCTAGTTTTGTTTGAAATAGTATTCAGGATTTGATAGTTTATATGAGGTCTAGTTTCCTGTCTAGAAAAAGAAAAGAAAATAAAGAGGTATAGTTTAATTGTATTTTTTCCGTATTGTTGAGATCATTTGCCCACCAGCTGCCCCAACTTGCTGGATAAGTGCTTGATAGATGACTTGAGAGACGTTAATTGGTAGCTGCCAACCTTTGGTTATCTTGCAACACATTTTGAAGTTGCCTCACAAGGATTAGATGCGCCCATGATTCACATCAATAGGACAAACTGAGTGCATGGCTCATGAATTGTCAGTAGTGATGGTTGGAACAGAGTACTGCTGTGATGGTAGACAATCATACATTTGCCTGATTGGATCTTCACAGAACTGGATTGATGGGAACTTAAAAAGTAATTATTACATGACCTAACTACACTTGTGGATCGACACTATGTTATTGTAATCGCTCACTTCATGATTTGAAGTGAGCAATTCTGGTAATTGTACTACTGTCATCTTGCCATGCACCAGGATATTTTGGAAGATGTGTCTTTTGAAAGGTCTGAAAGTCCCTACATTCTGCTAAGCTCTTGTGATGAAAAACTGTGTAAAATAAATTTCAAATGCAACCAAGAAATTAAAAGGAGGTAGTTGAGGATATTTCCACTTAAGAGAGCTGGTCAAGTCTGACCATTGTTTTTTTTTTTTTTTTTTTTTTGACTTTATAGACTTAGTATATAGAAATTTGGTATAGCTTGATTAGGTTATGCTCATCTGTCTCTAGTGGTTTGCGGACTGAACTTCCAACAACAGCTATGAATGCATACTCTGTTTCCATGGTTTTTGGAAAGACTTTTTATCATCTAACTTTGATGAAATTCACCTTATGTTTCCGCACGATTATTCGCTAATGGAGCATAAGAAATGAAGAAGACAGATGTTTTTTTGTTTGGCAAGCGATAAGACTGACACCAATCAGAATTAGTAAGAGAACTCAACTTCTAGATGACATTCTTCTTCAAGCTCCTCAAAGCACTTGGACATTTGCTGTTAATGAACTTGCATTTTTCTTTTTTGGAACAAAGAATTTTGCATGAAATAAAAATATCCTACATTTAGTCAGATATTTAGTTAGCTAAATCCATCGATCACTTAATTCCAATTTGATTTAGTGCTCTATTATGAGCTCACTATAAGCATGTTTTTGGTTTGATTTTCTGCAGGTGACCTATTTCAAATGTGGAGGAGTTTCACTCGGAGTTGGTATGCAACACCATGCAGCTGATGGGTTTTCTGGTCTTCACTTTGTGAATACATGGTCAGATATGGCTCGTGGTCTTGACCTTACAATTCCACCCTTCATTGACAGGACCCTCCTCCGTGCCAGAGACCCACCTCAACCTGCATTCCACCATGTTGAGTACCAGCCTCCACCAGCCATGAAAACCATTCTTGAAGCCTCAAAACCAGAGACCATGGCAGTCTCCATTTTTAAGTTGACTAGGGCCCAGCTCAACACCCTCAAAGCCAAAGCAAAGGAAGATGGAAACGAAATTAGTTATAGTTCATACGAGATGTTGGCGGGTCATGTTTGGAGATCAACATGCAAGGCACGCGGACTTCCCGATGATCAAGAAACCAAGTTATATATTGCGACAGACGGTCGGTCAAGATTGCACCCTCCACTCCCACCTGGTTACTTTGGCAATGTGATCTTTACAACAACACCAATTGCAGTAGCAGGTGAAATGCAATCAAAGCCAACATGGTATGCTGCAGGGAAAATTCATGATGCGTTGGCTCGCATGGACAATGATTATTTAAGGTCGGCCCTGGATTACCTAGAGCTTCAGCCTGATTTATCAGCCCTTGTTCGTGGTGCCCACACTTTCCGATGCCCAAATCTTGGGATTACTAGCTGGGTTAGACTGCCAATCCATGATGCAGACTTTGGTTGGGGCAGGCCCATATTTATGGGGCCCGGTGGTATCGCATACGAGGGCTTGTCGTTCATCTTACCCAGCCCAACAAATGATGGGAGCATGTCAATAGCCATATCCTTGCAAGCTGAACATATGAAACTATTTGAGAAGTTCATCTATGATATTTAACTGAATGAGCCAAGGCTATCATCCTGTCATGGTTTCTGTCCTCCTTTCAGAAAATCAGGCTGGGAAAATTCAGGTATACCAATTTTTTTTTCTCTTGATGACCATCTATCTTTCATAGTATATTTTCACACATGGTTTGATGTAAGCAAGACTATTTCGAAGGATAATGCCCTCCTGATGAGGGCTTATGTTGTACACATATAAAGACTCTTTTGAGAAACAAATTTGTATCCAACCATGTGAGATGGTTTAATGTTGTGGCATCAATTGGAAACTAGGTAGTTCATACATTAATAGTCGTGGCAACCACATTTGGACATTACTTTCTGTGGATGGTTAATTAGCTCTCTATGCTATTTGTATGTTTCTCTCTTTTGGTTTAGCATTTAAAGATCATATCTGCCAAAGCTTTGGTTCTTGAACCCTTTGCCTCTGTCCCATGCTAGAGTTTGGCATTGGTTTTTGGTCTAGGACTGTTCTTAATACACTCCACCGCTAAAACAATTGACCTCTTCTGTTTGTTTTGTTTCTCTAATTGAATTTATGGAATGCAAACATCACATGGAGGAAAGGAGGAGGATGAAATCTAGTGCAAATAACATGGTGAAAAATAATTCGAGGACAGTAATGTCATCATACTACATTGGAAAAAAAAAAAAAATCTCAAACCATCAACACTCCTACTGCTTTATGACAAACCACACAGCCAATACCAGGAACCAAAGAAATGGGGAATGAGGGCCATAATTAATCAAGAAATTGTCATGTACTTCAAGGATGCTTTCGAAGCTAAAATGTAACTGGGAGTTGCCTAAGAAATGGGACAGGAGGGGCCATGAATAAAGAAAGCTGTCATAATCTTGGATCCATAAATATGCCCATTTAAGATCTAGAGTGATAGAAATGGAAATACGAGAGTCAAAGCCAAGCTCACATACAGCATGGTGGTTGTGACAAGGAAGCTAGCCTTTGCTGACAAAAATGCACCACTTTTTCCCCCGTGCTTAGGCCGATGGGCAATATTTGCACCACCATAAGCTCCCTTTCCTTTCTGTCCTTTTATTGAGCGAAAAATTGCATGATTTCCCTTGTATTCTCTTCTTTCAATTTCTCTATACAAACCAACCTCGCCATTTAGACCTGCAGGTATCAAGGCTAGAAATATAGTGCCCCTGACCAAAAAGAGGAAAGCAGCTAACTTGAACTACTATGAAATAAATAAATAAATGAAAGGAGTTCCAACCGTGAACTTGTCTTTGCATAATAGGTTTTGGCTGGTCGAAATCTTCATGTTGCGGCCTGGATGTAACTTGATGAGGAGCCATGGTTAATAGGGCATGACAACATAAGATGAAGAAAGACCAAGCAAGAAACTTATGCGTCATTTTAACTTCTTCCTCAAATTTTCTCCTGTTTGCTCTGCGAAAGTGGGAGGGGAGGGTGGAGAAGGATGGCTTGGAGGATCGAGGTGACCCGTTTTTATATGAGGTTGAAGGTTTTAGGTAGAGAATTCTAGGGGCAGAACAAAGTAAAAAAATGGGAAATGATTACATATATATATCAAACTATGTAATTTATATATTTGAAGGATTTTTTATTTTTTTATTTTTTTAATTTTTCGGATGCACTACTTTGGATGCTACTAGTTTACTTGAAACAACTTATTCTCCATGTACAACAACAAAAACACGATTTAACTATTTTTTTTAAAAAAAGTCTGTAATCCATGTCAGAGAACATTTAATTTTTGAGGGAATAAATAGTTGCCCATCTATGACATGTTTAGCAAATGCAAAATAGGATACTGACCAACTGTTAGCGTAAAAGAGGAGCAAAATCTCACGAATGGAATAGCATAGCACCACCGGATCTAATTCAGAATTCCTTTTGCTACATTATTATTCATCCACAGCCAATTCATTTCTGTGCATGTATGATAAGATTTAGAAAGTGAAACAGCACAATATCTGATTGGCCCTCCACATGACCACATTAACCCAAACACAGACAGTTCTTCGACTGAGGGGAATATTGTCTTGTATGTATGGAATGAAATTATAACAAATTAATTGATTTGGGATGAAATTAAGAAATAAGTAACACCTAAAGGATGAGAATGGAGTTTTCCATTCATTTTTGTTTTTGTAATTTTGAATTTTTTTTTTAATCTTCTTTCAATTATTAGAAATACAACTAATTCTATAATAACAAAATTTAATTCTTGTATATTTATAGAAAATTTATTTAGAGACTAACTTGTTTACAACTGAACCAATAATTTATTGATTGTAGCATTAAATTTTATATAAATAAAAATATTTTAACAATATATATTACTAAACATTTTTTTTATAACCATAGCAATTGAAATAACAGCAACAGTCACAAAATAGTAATAATAACAACTATAATTTTTTCCACACGGATCCTTTGTGTCTTAGGAGTTAGGAAGGAGTAGAACACAAACATGACTTGCATTTAAATGATGCTTCTTCAAACTCCAGACTTTCCAAATAATTCATGAATTGATAGATATTGCCTGAAAGTTAAAGACAGCACGTCTCTCTAGGGAGTGCTAATCTTAATCTTGAGGGAGAAGCCAATGGAACTGCAGATTGGCTTCTTTCTCACTCATAAATATTCTTTTTCATTATTAATTTTTATCACTTTCATGCATGCTTTTTTAAAATGTATTAATCTATTGCTAGAAAATATTTGCTGAGTAATAACTCCCAGACTATATAATATATACTAGTTTTCTTGGAAGTTTACCTCTCCATTGAATAATAATAAAAAAAAAGAATAAAAATTGATAATGATAAGTATTTTTTAGAAAGATGCTAATTTAAATTGATTCAAAACAAATTATTCTCTTAACATTCATTAAAAAAAAAGATGAAAAAAACTTTCACAATTTTAGTGTATCATTTTCTTTCAAACAACATCTGATCTTTTCATGAATAGAAAAAGAAAAATTTTTAAATAAGGTTTTTTTAAAACATAATTTTTGTTGATTCATATTATGTCCTTTTAAATAACAAAATAAAATCTCAAAATGGTTATTCAAAGACCTAATTTTTCAAATTTAAAAACCAAAAACTTCCATTCAAAAAGAATCTTCTTGCTTATAAATCAGACCTGAAAAGATAAAGCTCTGATAGTAGAAAATAAACAAAATGACGAAACGAATCTCATCCCAAAAAAAAAAAGAAAGAAAGAAAGAAAGAAAAATGGATTCTCGCCAGCTAAAAGCAGCCGACGACGGCTGTTTAAGAGAAGGTGTCATTTTGAGAGAGGGGATAGATTTACTTACTAATAAGTCATGTTTGTCTTTAATCTTGCGATAAGGACAAATAAGTTGATTTCTCTGCTACCAAAAGAGCTTAAGAGAGAATTAGATGCCTACTTTTTCTTCACCTTGGGCTGAGAAAGTTACTTTTGTATAAGAGCGTTTTTCATTTCAAATTAGAAAGTAGAAACGTTGTGGAATAGGGGCCCCAGTTATTAACCTTTAAAATTGGATTATATGGCAACTTTTTGAACTTTATTAGTGATTTATACTTTTCCTCAAAAGAATTATATTCATATGAATCCATTTACATACAAGAATAACAAACATAAAACTGGTCTTAAATTAAAATAATAATTTATGGCTTAATGAATAATCATTAATCAATAACATTTTTTTAATAAATATTTGATTTGACAATTTAATAGTTTTTTTTTGGTAATTTAGAAATTGATCATCCTTCAATCATTTTCAATTTTAACGCTAATTTGTACCTATACCTATAGAAAATGATTATTTTCAATGGGTGCAATTTAACGTTAAAACTGAAAATTTCAAATCTTTTATATTCTTGGAATAATATATATATATATATATATATATATATATATATATATATATATATATATATATATAAATTTTGTGGTGACCACAAGAAGGTGTGAAAGTGAGATTTTGAATCTCGAATTTCTTGTTATAAATCCACACTCCTATGTTTTATAAAAGTGTTTTGTAATTACTACTTAACAATTTGATATGTTTTATAAAATTTTACTGATCTTTTGTAGTTTTGTGTAATCTCATTCTTTTGACAAATTCATATTCTTACAGGCAAGTCAAGATTAAAGTTCTGTTTTTTGTGACGATCAGCAAAAACTCATATGCTTAATTAGTTGTTTACACTTTACAGTCAGTATCCTTTAATTTAATCTTTCACCTACAACAGCACTTTCCCTTCTCTTTCTGATCTAATTCTGTTATGATTCTAGATCTGATTTTTTTTTAATTTTATTTTAAATACCAATCATGAAAAAATTGAGGTCTTCCATTAATAAATTCTGATAATGTGATCCATTTTTTCTTTGTTATCAGGTGACTTGAGATTTATTGTTATTATTATTATTATTATCTTGTGTGAACTGCAATAATAGTCTTATTTTAGAAAACTATCCATGGAAAAGATGAGAAAATTCAATTTAACGTTCACAGACTATCACTGACCTGAAAGATTATTTTTTACCATTGTTATTGGTTTAATCTTTTTCCGATTAGTAAGTTGTTACTTTCGTAACTTTTGGGCTTTGAAAATAATACTTTTGGTCTTCCATTAATGTATGATCACATATGTTTCATGACCACAATGCTCAATGCTTTTTTTAGGACAAAGAACACCATGCATCTGGTAAATCTCAATTTTTCGCTTATATAGCGCGCACGCACCTTGGAATAGAATCCTCCAGCAGACAAAAAACCCATCTGTATTACAAGTACTTATTTTCATCAAACAATACCACGAAAAAAATTAAAAACACTGTATATTTTATGTTTGCACAACTTTAAAACTCGAACTATGCACGACAGTAATCAGTACTATAGAAAAAACGAAAAGAGACCAAGAAAAGCATAGCTCAAAAATAGAATATTAGAATGCCCAATATGACATAGACTGAAGCCCAAGCCTCTTCATTCAATCTTTCAACTAGCACCACCTCCAAGCTGGCCTATTTGGCACCACCATTCTTGAAGCCATCACCTTTGCCACCATCAGCTTGAAATAGCTTTGAAATGATTGGATTCCATATACCCTCCAACTTGTTGATTTTGTCATTTATTTGGTCATCCCTTCCTGATTGGTTCTTGCCTATCCAGCAAATCGTCTCATCAAACCTTCCCAATCTTTTGCTTGTCTGAAGGGCTCAGTTTACTCCCCAAATTCTTCATTTGATTCCTAATAACGTTAGCATAATCCTGAAGATGTTTCATATTTTGATTTCTTGCTGATCCCTAGCATTTTTTGATGCCATTTTGAAACCAAGAATTTGGATGCTTTGTTGTAATTTTTGTATGATTGTGATAATTTCAGGTTGCCATATATATATATATATATATATAGTAAAAGGATTCGGAATGTGGTTGTACACATTCTCAGAAAGACAGAATTGGTAAGAAAGAGACTATCCAGAAGCCATATTCTTACTGGCTCTATTAGGGTGACTTGATCCAATCAAAGCAGGTATAGCATTAGGAAGTTTATCACGGCTGGGTCGAACAATTAGGCAGCTTGGACAATTTTGGGCTCAAATATTTGATGGTTTGCAGTTTGGACGACATAGAAATGGATTCCTATCAGGCTTAAATGGTTTGAGACCATGATCCTGACAGAATTTCCTAGTTGTTGATGTATACAGATTTTATACTACACATTTTACAAGTGTTTTGGTAGAATCTCTTGGTAGTTAACTGAAGGCCAATCTTTCCGCTACTGGAGAGCCAACTCTCAGAGATTAATGAAAAGAAAAATGATGACAAGTGGGAATAGACAATCAAACAACTCTTTCTATTTCATTAAATAACTAAATACACATCATTGATACTACTAAATGATTTTACACATTATTTGCCAAAAGATGCCTAATTTGAATCACTCAAGCATAGGGCAGGACAGAATAACAAAAGCTGAGCTGAAAAATAGAACATTAAAAATGAGAACTTGCTAGCCTTAATCAACCTCCTCAATCTTAGGCCCGGCTCCAGAGCCACCAGAGCTAGTCCCGCTGTACCCACCTCCTGGCATCTGGGCACCGCCACCCATTGGCACATCCCCACCAGCTCCTTGATACAGCTTTGAAATGATTGGATTGCATAAGCCTTCCAACTCCTTCAACTTGTCCTCAAATTCATCCACTTCTGCCAACTGGTTCCTGTCTAGCCAGTCCATTGTCTCCTCGATCGCCTTCTCAATCTTTTGCTTGTCAGCTGGATCCAATTTACCACCAACCTTCTCATCCCTCACTGAATTCCTCATGTTGTATGCGTAGTTCTCTAGCGCATTCTTGGCCTCCACCTTCTTCTTCACTTGCTCATCCTCTGCCTTGTACTTCTCTGCCTCTTGCACCATTCTCTCAATATCCTCCTTGCTCAATCTTCCCTTGTCATTGGTGATGGTAATCTTATTCTTTACTCCCGAAGCCTTATCTTCTGCAGAAACATTCAGGATGCCATTTGCATCAATATCGAAGCATACATTGATTTGAGGAACGCCTCTTGGTGCCGGAGGAATTCCTTTAAGCTCAAATGTGCCAAGAAGATTGTTGTCCTTGGTTTGAGCCCTTTCGCCTTCATACACTTGAATTAGGACGCTGGTTTGATTATCAGAGTAAGTACTGAAGACTTGCTCTTTCTTGGTGGGAATTGTTGTGTTTCTTGGAATCAAGACTGTCATCACACCACCAGCAGTCTCAATACCAACACTAAGAGGAGTGACATCGAGGAGAAGCAAATCTTGAACCTTTTGGTTCCCCTCACCACTCAATATTGCAGCTTGGACAGCAGCTCCATAAGCAACAGCCTCGTCAGGGTTTATGCTCTTGCAGAGTTCCTTGCCATTGAAGAAATCTTGAAGAAGTTGCTGCACTTTTGGGATTCTTGTTGATCCCCCAACAAGAACAATTTCATGAACCTGGCGCTTGTCAATCTTTGCATCACGAAGACACTTCTCCACGGGTTCCATGCATCTTCTAAACAAATCCATGTTCAATTCTTCAAATCTTGCTCTAGTGATTGTAGAATAGAAATCAATACCTTCATAGAGGGAATCAATCTCAATAGTTGTCTGTGTGGTAGAAGACAAAGTCCTCTTTGCCCTCTCGCACGCAGTCCTCAGCCTTCGCAGAGCTCTGGCATTGTTACTAATATCCTTCTTGTGCTTCCTCTTGAACTCTGCAACAAAATGATTGACAAGCCTGTTATCAAAGTCCTCACCTCCAAGATGAGTATCGCCAGCAGTAGCTTTTACTTCAAATATCCCCTCCTCAATTGTCAACAAAGAAACATCAAAAGTACCACCACCAAGATCGAAAATAAGGACGTTATGCTCGCCGCTCTTTGACGCCTTCTTATCCAAACCATAAGCAATGGCAGCAGCAGTAGGCTCATTAATAATCCTCAAAACATTCAGCCCTGCAATAGCTCCAGCATCCTTTGTAGCCTGCCGTTGTGAGTCGTTGAAATAAGCAGGCACAGTAATCACAACATTCTTCACAGGATGACCCAGATAAGCCTCAGCAATCTCCTTCATCTTGGTTAACACCATTGAAGAAATTTCTTCAGCTGAAAATTTCTTCTCTTCACCTTTGTACTGCACCACAATCATAGGCTTGTCAGCAGGGCCTGCAACCACCTTGAAAGGCCAATGCTTCATATCACTTTGAACAGAAGGGTCAGAGAAACGCCTGCCAATGAGACGTTTAGCATCAAAAACAGTGTTTTGAGGGTTCATGGCAACTTGGTTCTTGGCCGCATCACCTATCAAACGTTCAGTGTCAGTGAAGGCAACATAAGAGGGAGTGGTTCTATTGCCTTGATCATTTGCTATGATCTCTACACGATCATTCTGCCACACGCCTACACAGCTGTAGGTTGTGCCCAGATCAATGCCAATGGCCTTGCCTTCAGTTTTTGATGCCATCGCGTATGTTCTAGCAAGAAAGTGTTTAAAAGGAAACTAGATATAAACAAGAAGACAACGAAGAAATTTGGTTGGTTTTGAGAGAGTGTTTTGTGTTTTCGGTTGAACTCGTTTGCTTTGTTTTGTGTTTTGTCTGAGGTGAAATTAGTGGTTTGCAGTCGATATATATGTGGGGTGTATGCAATACATTGGAAAGTTTTAGAGAGCAAGAGAGATTGGTAGAAGAGACCAGGTGGAGAGAAATGGAGAGAGTTCTAAGAAAAAGCAGAGAGATCGAGAGGGAAAGAGACGGAACGGCAGAGAGTTCTGGAGGGTGCTCGTGACTTGAAATGGGCTCGCATGTTAGTTGGGTTTAGTCCACGTTAAACTATAAATCTTTAGCCTTTGCTTACTGTCACCGACCCAATCTGCCCTCAATTTAGACCGTTATTATACATTTTATTTTATTATCCTATATACTAAAGGAAAATGGGTTTCGCTGTAGCAATGAACAGTATAATCACTGTTTATTGCTACAGTGTTTTTTAAATTTTCATTAATTTTTTTGCTAGACCCCCCAATCCGTTTACTGTTCCTTCTTTTGTTTTTTTTAAACATTTAATTTTTTAAAAGAATTTCCACCATTTACTGTTCACATGAACAGTAAACGCTTGCGTTTTTTTTTCTAAACATTGATTTTTTTTTTTAATTTCTGTTTCTAAACAGTATTTGATGTTAAAATTTTAAAAGAACCAATAATTAATTGGGTGTTAAAATTTTAAAGGAACCAACAATTTATTTCCTTTATTATTTATTTTTAAAATTAAAAAAAAGAAATAGTTAAATATAAATTTTTTTATTAAAAAATTATAATTATTTTTTACCATAAAACAGATTATTAAATTGAAATAATTTTTCTAAACGATTTTATGTATTTTATCCAACCCGCAGACATAGAGCGAGTAAAACATCTAATACTATATACTAAAGAAAAATCATTTTTCATCGTAGCAATGAACAGTGTTAATCACTCGTTCATTGCTATATTACTTTGGCTTTTTTAGTTTTTTAAGTTTTCATTTTTTTTTTTGCCAGCACCCACTGGCCTTCCTCCCTCCTTTTTTTTATCAGTTTATTGTTCATTTGAATGGTAAACGGCTTGCCCTCTTTTTTTTTTTTCCCTCTAAACACTCGTTTTTTTTAATTTCTATCCGTTTACTATTCACATAAACGATGAACTTGCTAGCCTCCTTTTTTTTTATTTTCCTAAACATTGAATTTTTTTTAATTTTAATTTCTTAATAATATTAGGTGTTAAAATTTTAAAAGAACCAACAATTAATTGGGTGTTAAAATTTTAAAGAAATCAATAATTTATTTGCTTTATTATTTATTTCTAAAATTGAAAAACACAAATAAGAAATAGTTAAATATACATTTTTTTCATTTAAAAATTATCATTATTTTTCATCATAAAAAAATAATTAAACTGAAATAATTTTTCTATATGATTTTATATATTTTATCCAATCCGCATCGTAGCGCGGATAAAAAATCTAGTATAAAACTAAAATAAAATGCTAAGTTACTATTCATTCATTATTTTGAAACATTATTCACCTAAAATTGGATACACTATTCATATAACCTCGGATATATTATCTCTTTCACTATAAAATTATATTTTTATAATTTTTAAATATTTTTTAAATATTTATTATGAAAGTTTTTGTAACATTACCCTTTGATTTCTCTTTTTTAAATATGATTTTTTTAATCCGTAAATATTTTTTATTTGGTTTCGATACTTCTTTTTTATTTTATTTTGGTCACTTTGGTCTTTTTTTTCTCTGATTTTTTTAATAAAAAATTTTAAGACAAAAAAATATTTTTTAAAAAAATTACAAAATAAGTTTTTAGCTAAGAATCCATTGGTTTTGACGTTCTTTATACTATTAAATAATTTTTTTGATAAAAAAATTTATGAAAATTATAAAAATTAACCAGTTAAATATAAAATTTAATGTATTTTGATAGACATACAATATAACATGAGATATCAAAATAAAATAATTTTTAAAAATAACTTTATGTATTTTATTTGATCCGCAATATAGTGCATGTAAAGAATCTATTAAAGTCAGAAAAAAATGACTTCTGATATTACTTAGGTTACAATGGGTTGTATTTTGGCATCATTATATATATATATATATATATATAAAATCGTAAACGTTTTGATAAAATTATATTTAATAATATTTATGCTTTTATTTTAACTTTATAAAATTAGTGTTAGTATTTGATTAAATATCAATTTAACAAATTAGTGTTCGTATTTAAACATATAAAGTGTTAATGCTTTTTTAGGTAATGGCTTAGCATTGAATTACTAGAGTAAATTATATAATTAATCCCTCTAATTTTTAGAAACAAATTAATTAGTCTTTTTTTATTTTAAAAATTAATTATTTAATTTTTATATTTTTAAAACTTCTTGTAACTTAATCTTTTTTGCTCTTTGTCAATTTATTTTGATTTTTTTTCTTAATAAATAGAAAAAAATACAAAAAATAAGTATAAAAAAATAAAAATGAAAGTCTAGACTATAAAAAAATAATATTTTATGAAATAAATTAAAATTAAATTAAGCATGATCAACAATAATAAGAGAATTAAGAAATTATTTTTGAAATAAGAGGGACTAATTAATTTTTTTCTCAAAAATAAAAAGACTACTTTATAATTGACTCTTAATTACTAGTGCATTCTCTTTTGTCTCTATCAATTGTGTTTGTTTTTTCTCATTCTACTAGCACTTTTTTATATGGAAATATTTCAGTATTTGTATTTGATTAAGAACATATATCAACAATTACATGTATTTTGTTTTAAGATACAAACTTTTGTCATATAAATTTATTGTATTATAATTTGTAACATAATTTTAACCAAAAATAATTATTTTCCTACACAATTTTCCATAGATTAGTAAAAGAGATTTGTCACATAATTTAATATTCATATTTAAAATTTAATTTCCGTTTCACTGATAAAATTGATTTAATTTGTTTAAATAATTATATATTAACCGACAAGTTAAATTTCTCAAATTTTAGCAGCCCAAGTCCAAGTAAATGATCGCGCAACAACAATCCACTCTACAGAATCCACGTATGCTTTCCATCTTTGACCCAAATGCTTCTCGACGCCAAACAGCAAAGCACACTTCACCATTTCTCCAGAATTCTCTAGTTACAACCTTAACACTTCTTTACTTCCACGAATCCATCTCTTCCACTCTCCTCTGGAAATTTCTCCATAACCTCCATACTCCCTTTATATAAATTCCTCCCTCAAACCGCACCCATCAACTTGAAACTTGAAGCCAGAAAAGTACCAAAGAAAGCTCTCACAAAACCCACTAAAACAAACACGTTCTTGTTATTCTTAGCCAAGTCTTTCTTTAGAGACTGTTGTTGTTAAAGTTCAGTATAGATGGCATCAAAAACTGAAGGCAAGGCAATTGGAATTGATCTGGGCACAACCTACAGTTGTGTAGGCGTGTGGCAGAATGATCGTGTAGAGATCATAGCTAATGACCAAGGCAACAGAACTACTCCATCTTATGTTGCCTTCACTGATACTGAACGTTTGATAGGTGATGCAGCCAAGAACCAAGTTGCTATGAATCCTCAAAACACTGTTTTCGATGCCAAACGACTTATCGGCAGGCGTTACTCTGACCCTTCTGTTCAAAGTGACATGAAGCATTGGCCTTTCAAGGTGGTTGCAGGTCCTGGTGATAAGCCTATGATTGTTGTTAAGTACAAAGGTGAAGAGAAGCAGTTTGCGGCCGAGGAGATATCTTCTATGGTTTTGACGAAAATGAGGGAGATTGCGGAGGCTTATCTGGGACATCCTATTAAGAATGGGGTCGTTACGGTGCCTGCTTATTTCAATGACTCGCAAAGGCAGGCTACAAAGGATGCTGGTGCTATTGCTGGGCTGAATGTTATGAGGATTATCAATGAGCCTACTGCTGCTGCTATTGCTTATGGTTTGGATAAAAAAGCATCGAGAAGTGGCGAGCAGAACGTGCTTATTTTCGATCTTGGTGGTGGAACATTCGATGTTTCTTTGTTGACGATCGAGGAGGGGATTTTTGAAGTGAAGGCGACAGCGGGTGATACTCATCTTGGAGGTGAGGACTTTGATAATAGGCTTGTTAATCATTTTGTTGCAGAGTTCAAGAGGAAGAACAAGAAGGATATTAGCGGTAATGCAAGAGCTTTGAGAAGGTTGAGGACTGCGTGTGAGAGGGCGAAGAGGACTTTGTCTTCTACTACGCAGACGACTATTGAGATTGATTCTCTGTATGAAGGTATTGATTTCTATGCTACTATTACTAGAGCAAGGTTTGAAGAACTGAACATGGATTTGTTCCGGAAGTGCATGGAACCTGTGGAGAAATGTCTTCGCGACTCCAAGATTGATAAGAGTCAGGTTCACGAGGTTGTTCTTGTTGGTGGTTCAACAAGAATTCCCAAGGTTCAGCAACTCTTGCAAGATTTCTTTAATGGCAAGGAACTTTGCAAGAGCATCAATCCTGATGAAGCTGTTGCTTATGGAGCTGCTGTCCAAGCTGCAATTTTGAGCGGCGAAGGAAACGAGAAGGTTCAAGAATTGCTGCTTCTTGATGTCACTCCTCTCAGCCTCGGAATTGAGACTGCTGGTGGTGTAATGACGGTCTTGATTCCAAGAAACACAACGATTCCTACCAAGAAGGAGCAGATCTTCTCTACGTATTCCGATAATCAGCCAGGAGTGCTAATTCAGGTTTATGAAGGTGAAAGAGCTAGAACGAAGGACAACAACCTTCTTGGTAAATTTGAGCTCACAGGCATTCCACCGGCCCCAAGAGGAGTCCCTCAGATCAACGTATGCTTCGACATTGATGCTAATGGCATTCTAAATGTTTCTGCGGAGGACAAGACTGCAGGAGTGAAGAACAAGATCACCATCACCAATGACAAAGGAAGACTGAGTAAAGACGAGATTGAGAGAATGGTGCAAGAAGCAGAGAGGTACAAAGCAGAGGATGAGGAGGTGAAGAAGAAGGTGGAAGCTAAGAACTCATTAGAGAATTATGCTTACAATATGAGAAATACAGTGAAGGATGAGAAGTTTGCAGGGAAATTGGATCCAGCTGATAAGCAGAAGATTGAGAAAGCAATCGAGGAGACTATTGAGTGGTTGGAAGGGAACCAATTGGCAGAGTTGGATGAATTTGCTGACAAACAGAAGGAGCTGGAGGACTTGTGTAATCCAATTATTGCAAAGATGTATCAAGGTGCTGGTGGAGATGTGCCAATGGGTGGTGGTGCTGAGATGCCAGACGGTGGCTATGGCAAGCCTAGCTCTGGTGGTTCTGGTGCTGGACCTAAGATTGAGGAAGTTGATTGAGGTGAAGGCATCTATGTGGGCAAGTAGGGTGTTGTTCTGTTTCGCCCCTCTGCTCTTCTTACGTTAAATTGAGGTTTTGAGGGATTTACATGTACGGGAAAAAATTATGTTACTACTAATGTAAAAGATATGTCAGTTTGATGTTAGTGAATAAAAAAGCTTGAGTTTCCTTTTTCTTCTAATGTTGTTTTTTTTATCCCTTTTCTTTGTTGGGTTTTGATGGGAGAAATTTGTTAACAGAAATTGTTACAAAATATTCAGTTAAATTGCCTATTGCAAATCGTGTGCCTGAAACAAGACATACGCTGATGTCTAATTACAGTGTGTTCCTTGCATAAAAATTAACAAGATGATAATTTTTTTTAATTTGGAAAAAATTACCCCGAAATCAAAACAAAGAAATATTTCTTTATTTAGACATTTTTGAAGAGTATCTGTTGGTTTTGGGCCTTCTGTTAAGGGTAAAAAATAGAACAGCATAAGAAAGCATTGGAGGTAATTGTAACTTAGTGCGAGTAGTTTATTAAAACTATCTAATTAATCCCTGAAGTATCAGAAATGAATAAATAGTCCCTTTACTTATGTTGAATTGTTGACCTCCTCCGATTTTGTAGTTTGTTGTTCCTAAAATACTTTCTTTCATAATCAAATTCGCCCATTTGATCTAATTATATATATTTTTTCTATTCTTTAAAAATAAATTGAAAAACATGAAATTGACAAAAAGACTAAATTAAAAACAATGATAAAAAATCAGGGTTAAATATGTAGTTTCTTAAATATTGAGAATTAAATAATTAGTTTTTGTTGAACTACAAGGACTGACTTATAATTTACTCAAAGCGCTGCAAATTCACGGGCCAAGTCCTGTCGCTCTGCTTTCACCTTCCCAAAATCTCAGATGTCTACTTTTCCGCCTCAATTCAGCTAATCAATGGCTTCTGCTAACCCAATTTATTGGTAAGAATTTCTGTATTTCTGCAGTTTAAAGTGTTGTTTCCTTGTTATTTAAAGGGAATGGGATTTTCTCTTACATGCTTTAGTATAAGGTTCAAGAAAGGGGTCGTAGACTGGCATTTCTGTAACATATGTTTCATCTAAAGATTTGGAATAAGGAAGCCTATAATAACCATGGGTAAAACATCATGGTTGAGTACTTCCTTGTACTTAACAACCAAGTCTAACCCACTTTAGAATGTTTAATTTGGTCCAGTGAAAGAAGATATTGACATGACATGTTTATCTTATTGTGAAAGGATTTAGAGAGAATTTCTTTGTTGAATTAAATAAGGGCATAAGGCACCATGTGATTCATCTTCTGTTATCAAGTGGGTTGCTGGTTTAGATTAATCTATCACACAAATCCTCAAAGACTACGATGTGGTTTGGTCTTCGAAATAATTTATCAAGTCAAGCGGTTGATGGTGGTCGCTATTGTGGAACATCATCCCACTTGACGTTCATCTGATTCTGCTCCTATTTATAGCATAGATGAAGTTCAACTACCAATTGAATAAGCTTAGTGGGAAATGCACTGTACTTTCACGCAGTTTGAAAGCATAATTGTTTCTGGTTGGAACTTGGGATGGAAGATATTATGTCACTCTGTTCCTCCTTTCTTACCCTTTCTCCCCCCACGAAGGAAAAGAATGAAACAAAAGTAAAGAAATCTCTTTGTTGGCTTTAAATATATTTATTTTTTCAATTATTGCTTGATCTCATAGATTTTATTGTGAATTTGTAATTGATGGCATTACTTGTGTGAAAGAATTGCGTGTAGGCATAATTGATGGCATAACAGCTAGGCATTCTCTTCTGGTTGTGTATGGTTCGGCTCAAGTTCTTGACATTTGGGATTTGGGGATGTATATCCTTTTGATATTATGTTTGATATTTACCTTATTGTCTGGAGAGAAGAAGAGAGATTTGCTGGTGGTTTTTAGCCTAATTTTTTAAAAGGTTAACATAATACTAAACCAGAGGCATTACAGTGCATGTACATAAAATAGGGACGGAGTTAGTCATTTCCGAGAGTGGATGATGAAATTCCTAGAGAGGAAGCAAATGTGGCAGTTGTGTCGTCACTAAGATACCTCTTTAGTCTATTCAAGTCATCAGCAGCATCAAGCATTGTAGGCCTAGTAGAGGGAGACTCCTGAGTGCAAAGAATACCCAGCTCAACTAATTCTCCAATTGCAACTTCCCACATCCTTTTCACTTCAGGGAATTGATCTCCTGAAGCTCTCATTAAGGAAGAGTCTACCACTTTCTCCAATCTACCATGGTAGTGAGTCTTGACCCATCTTTGTAGGTTTAGCCCACCAACAAACATGTCATCCGTTGGCCTTTTTCTAGTCACCATCTCAAGAACTAGAACTCCAAAGCTGTAAACATCTCCTTTTGTAGAAGTGTTTGATCCACACCCATACTCTACATTATAAAAATTCAAAGTGATTTATTATGTGTTTACTATTAGTGTGAAGTAATGGAAGCATTTTGTGATTCAAAACTAAATTTAGAACTAGAGTAAATGTACATGCTGATTGACTAGATTGTTTTTGGCACAAAAGCCGCAATGCTAGCGTGGCTAGGGTTAGATGTTAAGTCCTGTTTGTGTAGATTTGATTAAAACTAAGTTTGGAAATACTATTACTGTTTTCATTGCCTTTGTTATTTTGTTGTTCTCTTTATGCATAACATGGCTGGATAAAGTATTTTTAAACTGCCTGAATTCTGGAAAATGACTTAAAAAAACGATAATGAAGACGGGAACTGCTGGTTCCCTTTATTTTAGATGAACGTGATGTCTCTGTTAGGCATTTAAGCATGAATAGTGATGCTTTTGCCATTTCCAAGCTCAGTATTAAATGAAGTCTTAGAGAATCCTTTTATTGGATTTCTATAAGCAGAAGCAATGAAGAAATTTGTACCTGGTGCGATGTAACCGATTGATCCGCATAACAAATTTGCTGTACAGTTTCCCATGTTCTCAGCCACCCCACAATTTCCACCCGCAACTGTCATAACTAACCTTGCTGTACCAAAATCAGAAACCAGAGCTGTCATGTCATCATTGAGAAGAACGTTACTCGGCTTTAGATCGCAATGGATGACTTTAACAGGAGAGTGGTGATGCAGATAGGCCATGCCTTCAGCTATGTCACTGCAAATGCTAACCCTCTGGAGGAGAGTCAAATCGGAACTGCCTGAACCCAAACCTGTCTCTGAATGTGGATATAGACGGCTATCCAAGCTTCCATTTGCCATGTATGGAAGAACAAGAGCCTTGAAATCTGGAAGACTGCATGCTGTTATGATCCTTATCAGATTTCTGTGCCTTATCCTCTTCAAAACTTGGCATTCTCTGTTAAAACTCTTGGTTGAATTCCCAGACTGAAATTGCAATACCTTTACGGCTATGGCTGTCCCATCCAGAAGAAGTCCCTTATAGACACGTCCATAGCTACCTGTCCCAACTAGTCTGTGCTCATCAAACCCTTCTGTGGCTTCAGAGAGTTCTCTATATGTAATTCTTGGAAAATTGTGGATCAGTTCTGGAGTTTTTGGTTTTCTTGCCAGCTCTGTATCCGTAGAGCGTCCAGAGGAAACCATTGCCTTAATGTGGCGGATTCCAATCACGCAACATATCGTTGTTAAGAAAGCTGATACAAATGTGACTAGTACAAATACAATCAAGAACATACGTGAGCGAAACCAATGCCTCTTCTGAGAGCATTTGGGCATGCCAGGAACTGTGCCACAAAGATGCCGATTGCCTAAGAATGACTTATCTGTGACAGAATTGAAGACACCGCCAGAGGGTATCACTCCTGCAAAGTCATTGAAAGAAAGATTTAGGAAACTGAGGCTTTGAATTTTGTTGAGTTTTGTTGGGATCCCTCCAGATAAGTGGTTTCCTGAAACATCAAAGGATTCAAGGTTCTTTAGATCACCAATGGAATCAGGAAGGTGCCCTTGAATAGAATTATGTGCGAAATTTATCAGCTTCACTGCGATGCAGCTTGATATCTGAAAGAAGATGCTTCCACTGAGGTTGTTTGATGAAACATCTATCTCTTCAACATTTTCCAACTTACTGAGTTCTATAGGTAATGGACCATCAAGATGATTGTGTGAAAGATTTAGATATCTTCGGATCTCGCGTATACCTGATATTTCTGGAGGGATGCTTCCTGTCAATCTGTTATAGGACAAGTCCAGCATGGACAAATCAGTGCACTTCCCTAGTGTTGGAGGAATAGTTCCCGAAAGGAGGTTGTTGTTGAGAAACATAAAATTCAATCGAACCAAATTTCCCAGACTTGCAGGGATTTCACCAGAGAATTGATTGTTTGACAGGTCAAGCAGACCAAGATGAGGGAGCTGACCTAATGCTGCTGGAATTGCTCCAGTTAATAAGTTGTGAGATAAGAAAAGCTGCTCTAAGGAAGACATCCGGTTGATATCGGCTGGAATGGTTCCATTTAGAGAATTGGACGTCAAGTTCAGCAACGTGAGACTGGAAAGATGTGTTATATCTGGAGGAATCGTTCCAAAGATCCTGTTTTCTTGCAATAACAGACTACTTAGATTGACACTAAGTCGGCCAATGGAACTGGGCAATCTTCCTCCAAGGGACATACCAGCCAATTCCAACTCCTCTAATTCGGTACAATTTGCAAGTGCTGTGAAGAATGGCTCGAGGTTGGTGTTGTGATCATGGCTGACCATCTTATTATATGAGAAATGGAGTAAGACAACTGAAAATAGTTTCCCTATGATATTTGCAGGCAATTCTCCAGTAAGATCGTTGTACTCCACATCTATATTATATAGTGCTGAATTGTTGGCTAAAGATGCAGGAAGTTCTCCTGTAAATTGATTGTTGTACAGATTGAGGTTCCAGAGATCTGGACAATTTCCAATCTCTTTCGGAATGTTTCCTGTGAGGAAGTTATGGGACAGGTCTATATTTGCTAATGAAGTGCAGTTAGAGAATAAGGAAGGTGGAAGTGTGCCCATCAAATGGTTTTCACTGAGACCTAGCACAGTGAGGCTGGGAAGAAAGGCAAGAAATTCTGGAAACGAGCCATTTAGATTGTTGCTGTCTAGCCGGAGAGAATGCAGATGCTGAAGAGCAGAGATTTCTGGAGGAATAATCCCATAAAAGTGATTCTCATCAAGACTCAGATGTCGAAGCCTGCTGAGATTTGAAATGATAGGTGACAGTGGCCCAGTGAGTTCACTTCGGGAAAGGTTGAGTCCTACCACACTGTGATTATGTTTGCTACATCTGACTCCTGTGAAGCTGCAAACATCTCCGGCCTCAGTCCAGCTAGCTAGCTTGGACTTTGGATCAAAAACTATGGTCTTTTTGAATGCTAGAAGAACAGCTTCGTCGGCAAGCAAGGAATGGTTACGATGGTGGCGAGAACCTGAGGCTGCAAAAGGAGACATTAGAAATAAATGCTGGAGCAGCAGCAGAAATGTTCGGATGGGGATCATTTTTTTTTGTGTTGGAAGCGTCCAATAATGTTTCTTTTATGAGGACCTTTGCTCTTCACACTTTCATCCTGCTTCATACTAATGAATTACTGTCAGCAAAAAAAAATCTTGGAACTTTTAAGAGAGAGGTATAAATGCGGTTGATAGAATGAAAGAGTGGTACAGTTGAATTGATGATAGATTTTTCACGAAAAAGCAAAAAAAGAAATTCAATGCAAGCTATGATTTTGTGGATGGACTAGAAAACTAATTTACCTCTTTCCTGATGATGAGTAGACTTTCAACTAAGCCCAAATGAATATTCATTGGAAGGATTAAGGACAACAGAACAGATTGGCTGATCATTTTCTTCATTACGCAGGGCATGCGCATTTTCAACCTTTGCTGTTGGAACAAGCTTTGCTTTGCCCGTACGGTTGCATATGCATGTGATACGCACACAAAGAGGTTGATATTGACATTTCTTTGCCCTGTTCATGGTGGATGCAAGATGTGTATCATTCTGGTACTGCAGTTGACTTTTTGGTGTTCTATGAGTGAGCCTTGTTCGTAGAAGAATGTAGTTGACATTTATAGTGTTCTTTTAGTGCAAATGACTATGACCACTGTCTGTAGCTTATCCTTTTGGAACAAGATGCTAATCGTGAGTCATATCAATCGAAGACGGCTGGGATGAGTCTTCTTCGTTTTCATGGCATAGGAACACCCAATATTTCTTGGGCATCCTTGGATGGTTTTAGCTTGGATTTTATTCACCTTTTGCATTGGCTGCGGCTGCACAGAATGGATTTAGGAAGATCAAACTAGTTATGTTCTACTGATGATTGAAGTCAGGTTGTCTGGATCATGGGAAGAGCAGAAGAAAAAAAACACCCACGGTGATTCTGTAGTACTATATGTGCAGTTATTTGATGACGAGGTATTATTTTCTTAGTTTTAACTAAAGTTTATTTACTTGGAAAGAAAAAAGAGAAGTTGATTGCTATTCTTAGCTAGTGCTGCTTCGTCTGCTGTTTTTGGCTGTCGTTGTTGATGTCATCATCATAAATGGAGGAATTACAAGACTCAACTAGGCTTGGAATGTCAATATCTTTTAGGACCGTCCCACCGTCTCTAGGGAAGAAGTTTGTGGCAATCCAAATTCGGATCCACTCGAAAGCTTTTTGAACTCTTATCATTAAATTAGGCACCTCCTGCACTCCTGCTTAGCAAATTGCTTTTTTAACAAGAGAGATGATTGGGTCACAGCCACTGTTATTCCATATGGGTGATAGCCCGACGTGGCGCCCATTTGGTTACTAGTTTTTTTTTTTTTTTTTTGAATTTCAATTTTTTAACCTCTCAAGGTTAAAAAAGGAAAACTAAACCTTTGGCCCAAAAAAAAAAAAGGAATCAAAGAAAAAACCAAGAACAGAAAGAAAAAACAAGCAAAAGATTATAAATTTACATATTTATGATAGCTCACATCGTTATTCATTAGAATCAGAATCTTATCTACAATAGCACCTGCGATTGCTCTAAAAATATGTATATTTTTTTTAAAAAAAAGTTATGTGACTCACGCAAGTTCAATTGAGAGGTATTTTTTTTTAAAAAAAAATAGTTATATATAAATCATGTGATTTTTTCTAATGATTTGATCGAAAAAAATACAAAAAATATAATTAGGTAATTTTTGAATATAAAATTAAATTTTCTACTCGTCTCGTAATGTAAAGACAGGCTGGGTTATGACCCTATATTTGAAAAAGAAAGTAAACTAATTGTTACAAAACTTGGGGATTAGAGATTGGCTTGACGTAATATAAACTAAATCTTCAGACCTTTCGGTCTTATTTGCACAATTTGAAGGTCCACTCTCATAGATTCTGCCTTGAACCACTACCACCTTCTCGATCGATTTCCCTAATTTCTCTTTATTAAGAAAGGCAGAATCATGAAACAGAAAATTGCGAGACTGGTCATCAATTTCATTTGATAATAAACACATCATCATTAGCTGACCTACCAGAAAATAGCACCATTCTTGTTATCATCAACTCCATCCGCATTCTGATCATATCCAAAATGTTCTCTTTGGTCTTTGTTTGAAGTGAACAACCTTCCGATTTTGTATTTCAGTTTCTTTGGGTTACATCTGCATGGCTGATGCACCTCTTCTTCAAGTAGATGGTGCCAATGTTAGTGCGTCCAAGCATTTTTGGGATTCTGTTAGGCCTTTGCCTAGCTAGTCTGTCCAGTGGCCTAGCTGATATGTGCCTTTTCTTCTTGAATACAGGCGGTCCAACTTTCTCTATTTTGTCAAGTTTGATCCTTTTATATGCTTTAAGCTATGCTTAAAGTTATGATAGCAGAGACTGGATCTCATGTACGTCGGTCGTGATGAATTGAACTCCATGGTCTTGCTTCCATCAGACGCACCACATATATATCCACGATCTTGCTTACATCACACGCACACGTATATCAAAGGATCATCTTATTTAGAAAGATTTTAAGCTTGGTTATTATTTCATGTTTAATTAATTAAAAAATAAAATGAGATGATAGGATTTGACTTTACGATCATTTGATCATTAATCGGTCATTAAGATTAATATTATCTCACTAAAAAAATTAAGTTATTAGATGAAACTCTCTCTCTCTATATATATATATATATATATGGTTTTTTCTTGTTGTACCTTTTGCACTGATTTCTATTTCAATCCATGTCCTTACGGTATCACACAAAGTTTCAATTTTGTCATAAAAACCACAAGAAAAAAAGAAAGAAAGAAAACAGATGCACTTACCACGCACTCCACTCACAACCGAAAGCTAACCATGATCAGAATTACGAAGCATTTTTGAAGAACATAAAAGGTTGACAGAGCAGTCACTTTATTTTGCAACCTAACTTGGGTGGGGATACTGTAAATTTGCCGCCCTTTAGGCCTTTACCCTATCCTCCAATCTTAGGCTCAAGGGCTCCATGGTTGGAGCTCCAAACAGTTTATCCTATAGTAGCATTTTGCTGGACAAACAAGAATAAACCTTTTAGGCCCTGACCTCGCTGGGTGTCTCTATCTGGACCAAAACTGGATCCTTGACTAGGCTTGACAACTTTTGAACTTTGAGCTAGGCCCATTAATTGTCGAAGCAGTTCTTCTATTGCACAAACAAAAAGAAATGCAAAAAAATTGATACTGTGAGGATGAATTTCTGCGTGCTTGCTTGGAGTCGTAAGTGTCAGCTAGCATTGAAATCTGACTTGGCAAAATAAGAGTTTATTTCAGATACGTAGGGGAAATATCTAATTCGATGTTTGATTGTTTCAAGTCCTCGAGAAGGAAAGTAGCCAACCTTGACCACTTGGCTAGTGGACAAGTTACCAAGATGCTGGAACATCAACCATGATTAAAAATAAACAAGTTTGAACCCTAGAGAAATATTGATAGCTCAAGTTGAGTTAGAATTCAAATCGAGTATACTGGCATGATTAGATTTCAAGTTGTTTGGAATCACAGCATTATACTATACTATCTTTAAACTAGCCATCAAAATAATATACTATATTAGTAGTAGATTTCTTAATAATTACAAACTAATCTTGAAAATTAATTATGGCCTTGACATTTATAACATTAAAAGTAATTTGTAATGTTTCCACTTTTGAAACTTTTTTTTTTTTTTTTTTACCCTAGATAGGCACTTTTGAACATTTTAATTGTTCCCTTGTTTAGAAGCTAGTTACATAAGTTCACTATTTTATGTCCAGCATCTGAAAAATTGTTAAAACCTATGAAAAGTAGAGTAAATTATAAATTAGTCCCTCCCACTTCGAGAAAATGATTAATTAGTTCCTCTAGGTTTAAAAATTAATTATTTAGTCCTTTTGATATTCTTTAATTTATTTGATTTTTTTGTTTTAAGAAATAAAAAAGCAATAAAAATAATTAAAAATATGAAAATATTGATGAGAAAATAAGATATTTTGTAAAATAAAAAAAATATAAAATTAATTGTGATCAACACTAGTTAAAAAGATTAAATAATTAATTTTTGAAACTGAAAAATTAATTAATTTATTTTTCAAAGCATGAAGGACTAGGGTATAATTTACTCGTGAAAAGTAACATACTAGTAATTAAGGACAAAACTTAAAAACGAGAGGCTACCGGTCTCAGTCGCACATGCATAGAGGCTGCCGGTTAGACTCTCTATACTAAAAAATACCAGAAATAAGATTAGGCAATAGTTAGCTCCTCAACTTTCTATGGTGATCAATGAAGTCCTTTTTCTAGTAATGCGATGCTTTCCGCTAACTACTAATAACTAAAGCTGACCCTACTATATAGATTGCAAAAAAAAAAAAATCAATACATAATAAATATAATAGCTAGGTTTCTATGGTTGGATATTTTATGTATTTTAAACATTTTTGTTATCTTAAATTATCGGTTATGGCTCATTGAAAATTGGTATTAGTATATCCCTTAATCAAATTCTTGAATTATAATTTCCAAAATAAACGTTTTTTTATTTGCTTTTGTTTGATTTTACTATTAGGTTTACGGGTCAAATCCATTAACCATATCCTCTAAAAATTTGTGTTTTTTTTTTTTTGACAGTTTGAATTGAAAATTTCACAAATATTAATCAAAATCCATACTATTTTCAAACATAATTTCAAAGTCTGAAAATATTTTTTCTCCTTTTTTTTCACGTTAAATGTTCACAAAATTACAACAAATAGAAAGTAAGTCGAAATGCTCCTAAACTTAACGAGGAAAGGAGGCTAAAAAAACATCATTAAAAATAAAATAATACTTTCCGACACCCAAAAATTTTGTAATTAGTGAAATCAAATTGAGGCAGAATGGCAGATGGAGAAAGTATGCTCCCAGATGAAAAAAATGATAATTCAATACCCAATGTGTCATATTCTTAATAGTTGAGGGACAAAAGCTGCCAAAAAAAAACCCAATTTAAACCTTTCGACAATGAATAGCGACGTAACAATCCGAAAACAGTAAGGTTTCGTTAGCAAATTGAACATAAACAATTTAGAATTGGTGAAAATCCAAACCCCAAACGCGTTAAGGTTTTCTAACTCGCTTTCTTTATATATCGACAACCCTAAAGAGGCATTTTGTTGACAATTCACTTGCGTTGAGCTTAGAAAACAGGGAAAGAAAAAGGGAAGCTGCTTGCAATGAAGAGAAACGCAAAGCATATAGAAGAAGAAGAAGAGAGCATGAAGTACAGCAATAACAATGGTGGAGTGGCATGGTCAAGAGGGCCATTAATTGGCAAAGGAGGGTTTGGATCAGTTTATTTAGCAAGTTTAAAGAATAAAAAATCAAGTAATGGCTATTATCCTCCAGTTATGGCCGTCAAGTCCGCTGAGGTCTCTGCTTCTTGTTCGCTTCAAAAGGAGAAAGAGGTATTTAACTGTCTCAATGGCTGTCCTTTTATTATCAAGTGTTTTGGTGAAGAAACTACTAGCAATGAAGATGGTGAGATGTTTTATAATGTGTTGTTAGAGTATGGATCAGGAGGGACCTTAGCTGGTCTTATCAAGAAATCTGATGGTGTTGGTTTGTCTGAATTGGATGTGAAGAGATACACTAGGTCTATTCTTGAAGGGATTTATTATATTCATAGTCATGGCTATGTGCATTGTGATCTCAAGCCTGAGAATATACTGCTTGTTTCCAGTAATACGAAGGCAGGTGAATTTTTGCCAAAGATTGGGGATTTTGGGTTGGCAAAGAAATCTGAGACGAGGAACAAGAAAAGGAAAATTGACCCTTATTTAAGAGGCACTGCTTTGTACATGGCACCAGAGACTGTGGGAAATCATGTGCAGGAGCCTCCTTGTGACATATGGGCTCTTGGATGTGTTGTTCTTGAGATGCTTACTGGGAAGCCAGCTTGGGATTTGAAACCGGATGTTACTACTGAAGAACTTCTGAGAAAGATCGGTGATGGCTATGAATCGCCTAAAATTCCTTCTCATATTTCGAAGGATGCAAAAGATTTCTTGAAAAGGTGTTTTGTGGCCAATCCTATGTTCAGGTTTACTGCTGAGATGTTGCTGGATGAACCTTTCATGTCAGGAGTGGCTTTAGATGGTGGTGACTTTGTGGAGACTTTGGATGCAGAAAGGGTGGAATGGACAGTCACATTATGCGGGACAGATGATGAATTTAGTGGTTCCCCATTTTATGAAGAATGGAGCTTCTCATCAGATGATGGTTCGTGTTTCTCTCCTTGGTCTGATGATGAAGAGGGTATTGCCAGTGATGTTGATGCAATGAAGCATGCATCACGGGTTGAAGCAAACCCAGTGGAACAGTATCCACCAAGCTGCACTATACCTGCTGGTGCATAGGAGTGAAGTAATTACAGAGTTTTCAGTCCAATAGGTCTAGGTTGAAATTCTTTGTTGAGAATTCTTCCATTCTTTCTGCATATTGCAGTAGATTGCAAGATAATTTTGTTCTTGTAATCGATGATTCATTGATTTTAGTTAGCAATATAAATAGAAGAACTATGTTTGTTACTGTTTGATAATTCCTTTCATTGAGTATTATTATTTTTAATTTAGAGTTGCTATTACACCTTTTTCCAGCTTATGATCCTTGATCCATTCGTATTAGTAGCATCTTACTATTGTTTGAATGTTAAGGGTGAAAAGCTGTATTTGTGTCTAGGATATGCAGGTAACTGGTGAATTCAACATCCTAGAGCATAATTCAACTTTTCATGCCCTTAAGCTAAATAATCATAGTCTTACTAGCTGCAGTTTGAAGTAACAGATGCAATAAGACTCGGATCTTCCACATTACAACAAAGTTCACCCAAAGCTACCCAGATTCTTGGAAATAGGAGTTTCATATCCTCCACTCTAACTCCAGAATAAACCAAAATCATGATCCATTACCATTTAAATCCATAGAGAACTAAGGAATATCTGTCAGGAAAGCCTAAAGCTCAAACTTTGCCTTTGGATTTTTGGGTTTTGCGGTGGTCAGTCTCAGATATTATGATTCTTTCCCTTGCTTTTGCAGTTCTTTTTAATAACTTAGTTACAATCAACTTGGTCGTTGAGATATTCCCTTGAAGATTGTCAATACTTGACTACTACTATATATATGCGTTGAAGTTGCTTAATCTATCCCCACTTCCCTCTTTGTTTCAACTTTATTTCGAATAGCAGAATAACAACAGTATTTGTTCTTCGAACAGCCTTCCCTGCTAGAATAAGTGCATCCTGTCCTTAAATGCTAGTTTCATTTGGAAATGGGGTTTTTCGTACCATGTGTACCTATTTTTTGAATCTTTCCAACTGCCATGACGGGTTTTATTTTTGTTCTAGAATCTTTTTGCAGTACAACCAGAAGTGACATGGCAGTAATTACAGACATTTAGGATACAGTTGATATATAAATAATATCAGCTAATGTTCCAAGGGGCTAGAGAGTCGGTGAAATCTCATAAAAATGGCATGACAACAGATACAGAATCCAATCTTTATAAGTTCTCCCAGAATCATAATAAGCTTATCATAACCTTGTCCTTGTCCTCTTCATCATTGTTTACCAGGTCCCTGTCAACGACTCCAAAGACTCAATTTGTCTACATTTTCAGTTATCTGTTATCAAATCTTTATTTCCTAATAATCATCACTTTCCAGAACTTTAGACGTTTCAGTACGGTTTCTATATTTGTTGAACGTTCATAATGACATTTTTGGTAGGAGGAGGACCATTGTCAGCTGCGGCTAATTCCTGGCACTTTCTATTCCTCAACTTCAGCTAAGGCATCAAGAAACATAAAGATTTCGACCATTACCACTATAAAAAAAAAAAATGGAAAAACAACTTGCATGATGACGATATACTCATAACTAGAAAACAGAATGGTAAGAAACCATGGGGTTGAAGCATTACAGTGGAAAACAAAGGGAAAAGCAAGAACTGGGAAGAGACAACCAAATGATCGAATGTATGGACTTGTAAGTTTTAATGGATAACAATTGCACATAATACCAATGCTGAAGCTGAGTGTAGAAGTACCCCTGGCACTGCCTTTGTAATCTTTAGCTCTATTAACCTAACAATCAATTTCAAGTAACCAATACTACATTCTAACCATAGCATTACTTATCTGTTCAGTTGTTTTGTGCTTTAACTTTTTCTCATTATTGCCATTATTGCCAGCAAGTGAAATAATAGAGTTTGTTGCAGACAATAAAATGGCAGAAAAGAATGTGTAAATGCAGCAGAAGGAAATTATTAGAATAAGAAGAAAAAGCTTAAGAACAAATCATCAATAATTTTATTGATTGATTGAAATGCATCCGAACTAAAACGTACAATACTGAAACTCTCATGAACAATTAGAACACAGACATTAAATTTAACGTTGAAAAAAAAAAAAAGTTGAGCGATCTAAACCGCAGCTTGTTTAACTGATGTGTTTGTAAATATTGGAAAGACATCAGGAACAGGGCTGGAGCTGGAAACACCTTCTGAAGGGGAAGCGGATGATGAATCCTTCAGAGATATAAAGCTGTCCTCCTCGTAAGTTGAAGACAGTGGTGTATTGATCCCTTCAGGATCCAAGACCTCCTCTCTTTCTCTACCCTTCTTCTCTCCTTCTTCTTCAAAAGCCATCACAAATTTGTGATTCAGGAGCTCACTTGCTGTCGATCTCAGCGCAGGACTCTTGGGGAAGCAACATCTGAGGAAATCCTTACTTTCCTCTGATATGTTGCTAGGAATAACCGGCAATTCATGTGTGGAACCAATCCTAGAGAAAAGGTCCCTCATAACTAAATCAGGATCCTTCTTTAAATCAGTCTCTAGAATCCACGGGGGCTTCCCTGTCAGCATCTTAAGCACTACGCAGCCAAGTGCCCAAATATCGGATGCTGATTCTTGGCTACCGAAGTTCAGTATTTCAGGTGACACATACATTGGACTTCCTCTTAAAGAAGTCCTTTTATTTGCCTTCTTTGCCATTCCAAAATCACAAATTTTTGCCACATTGTTAGTAGCACCAAGCAAGCCAGCTTTATCCAACAAAATGTTGTCAGGTTTTAGGTCACAATGAACATAACCAAACTCATGAACTTTTGAAAGCCCTTCAAGAATGCATCTTGTATAGAACCTTACTTGAGGTTCAGGTAATCCACAGCCTCCACTTTTGTCAATAAGATCAGTTAAAGTACCACCATAAGCAAATTCCAACAACAGATTATAAACTGTCTTCCCATCTTCATCCAGGGTAATGTCTTCTCCGTAACATTGTATCACACTAGGACAACCTTCAAGTTTGCTAAGAATCTTTCTCTCCCTTTTAAGCGAACGTGCATCAGACATATTTGCCGACTTCACTGCCATAATAGTTGGTAAAACGGTGGAATCCTTTGATATTCCCATATGAACTGTCCCACAACTTCCCTGTCCAACTAATGGACCTCTCACCCACAAATTCCCCCTACTAAATCAATAGCCTTTCTCTTCATGCTTCTTGAAGAACACATGATACTCACAAGATAAAACCGTTTTCTTTTTTCCCTTTTCATGACTTATTATATAGAGTAGTGAGTCTGGATTCCTGATCCTAAGGTGCTGTTTGGTAATCGGGAATAGAGTGGTGTGAATGAGAATGAAAGTTTTATTCCCACATTGTAGTTGTTTGGTTAAAAGAAATGAAGTGGGAATGGGAATGAAGAGTAGGAATGGGAATGAAAATTTACACACAACTTCATTCTCACATAAAATATGGGAATAAAAAACAAGAAATGGGAATAATTTTTTTTCAAAATAATAATATATTTTATTTATTTATTATCTATTAACTACTTTTTCCACCATCACCACCACCACCACCACCATTACAATAACCACAACCACCACCACCACCACCACCTGTCATTACGACCACCACCATCACCATCATCATAACTACCATCATCACCATCACCACCACCATCACTACTAACATCATCACAACCACCACCACCATCAATAGAACCACCACAATCACTACCATCACCTTTATTATTTTTATAACTATTATAGTTTAATAAAATTATTTTTTAATTATTATTTATATTTGTATACAAAATCATATATTAAAAAATTTAAATTACATTCTGATTCCTTATTAGTATTCCAAATATAGTATTGGAATATAAATACCATTTCGATTCCTTAATTTTCATTCCGATTTCTGTATTTTCATTCTTATCACTTTATTCCCGATTACCGAAAATCACTTAAAAGGACGAGGATTTATGTACGTAGTCGGTGAATTCATATTTTTGGTTCTTGGATGCTAACGGGGCACGAAATAAGGGAATAGCAGCCCACCAAAATACGTTTCTAATTAAATCTTTCCTGTTACTAAACTGATATATATACATATATATACACACATTAATTTGTGTTGGGCCTCCTATAGAAAAAAAAAGTAATAATAACATGGAAATTATGTTAACCAAAATTTTAAAATTTAAATTCCCAATAAATCAAATACTCTTGAATTTACCCACCTCTTGCTTTTTTTTCTTTTTTCTTTTTAAAGCAGAATTCAATCCATCTTTTTGGAAGGAAAAAAGGTCAGAGTTTAGTAAAAATAGTTTTTTTTTAATTATTTTTTGAAAATATGATATCAGGGTAAATATTTTTTTAATAAAAATATTTATAATATTAATTTAATTATTTTTTTATCTTTATAATTATGATTATCTGTATTGGATAATTATTAGATAAATTTTCTTGTAAGAAATGAAAAAATAAATTAATTATAATATTTTAATAATAATTTACAAAATTTTAAAAAAACGAAATAAAAAAAATGTAATGTTATATGATTTTTGTTTTGTTTTGTTTAAATAAAGCAAATACGTAATGTAAATAAATATCATTTAATTTGTCCTTGATGAAAAGAACTTTTATACCCTTTACTAATACTAATCCAGGAGCTGAATATGAGGACTCATCACAAACAAGAATACGTAAATGGCCCAACACGAATCAAACTGCTAGGCCCAGACCTTGCTGGACTCTATAAGGACCAAAACTGGACTTTTTCTAGACTTGATTCTTTGAATTTAGAACTGGGCCCAGTAAAGTAATTGAACTTTTATTGCTTATTAAAATCAATGTGATTACAGCAACACAACCGTCAGAATGCAAATAATTCTGGGTTTCACTACATTTTTGCAGGAAAGAAATTAAAGTGAAGTCAACAATGATTTTCTATGAACACCTTAAAACGGAGCAGTATTACACAAACAGACCTAATCTAATGATTGTATACTCAGTTAACTTTTTTAGTAAAATAAGATTCGAGAATATTGATAATTCAAAATTTTATTATTATTATACAAGAGGGAGGGATTATCTTTATCATGTAGCCTAATAAGTTCATATGCCTCCTATGAATAAAAGAAAAAAAGAAGAAGTACTCAACGAAAGGAAGCATCAAACATAGACTCAGTTGTAAGTTAATGCTAGGTTCTTCCCTTGAAAAAAAAAAAAATTGATATCATGTGGCCGCTTCTGCTATTGCTATGTCAAAAGGCCGTGAAATTTTTGCTTTGTCGAGGAATTTTATAATACATAAGATTAATTAGTAGTATATACAGTAATTAATCTATAAATTTATTTTGAGGAGATAGATAGAAACATTGAATTATATCTTGATTCATTAAAGGTGATAAAAAAAATTATTATGTTTGCTCAATTTTATTTTAATTTTCTCTCTTTTATTTTTTTTATTTATCTCTTTTTTTAAAGTAGGTTCATGAAATAACTACCGTACATATCACTAGTTACACCTTATGTATTATAAAATTTCTCTCGCTTTGTCAAATGTCGGGCTTGCTTTTTTATATCCAAGTTCCTTTGGTCTAATTATTTTGGATGTAATCGAAGGTGTTATATCTCTCCATGAATAATATATATATATATATATATATATATATATATATATATATATATCATGGAGAGATAAAAAGACTTATATAGCTTTTTTACTGTACTATAAAAGATAGTTTTTTTTAATTTAATTATATAATAATTAAATAAATTAAAAGTATTAAAACTCAAATTGATTTTATTAAAAAACTATCGAATACACAACCCCTAGCTATGTTTACTTGAGTATATGGTATTATATTCTTAATTATACTAGTTTTATAAACTCTATATATGTTTTTTATTTTTTGTGTGTATTGACTATTGCGTTTTAACCGATCAAAATTATGGATTTGGAGTAAGCTTTCATATAATTAACCACATTTAAAGCATTCAAATTGCAGCAAGTGACAATTAGGTAAGGGTAGGGAAAAATGTTGGAATAACGTTACTTTCCAATATTAATGGTGTTATTAGTTTATGCAAGACAATATGATGTATCCATTTAATGGAAGTTGTGGGGAATGAGATAATCCCACTAAGAAGATTGTATTGCCCTGTAGCTAGTTTGACCATTGTGCTTACGGATTTGATAATAATTTTGTTGGTAAGGAATGTGTTTTTATTAGTGCCCAAAAGGCACAGAAACGACACTTACTGCAGATTCCAAATCTTAATCCATCGCCAGATCATGGCATCCATGCAGTTCAACGTATTTTTTGTCACTTTTCAATGTCTTTATGATTTTAAAATCATGGAAAACCTTACCAAGCTAATAAATTTTTACACAATTTCTTTTTTTTTTTCCCCAAAGGCTCAAGAACGTAGATGCTGTAAGCAGAGGGAACCTTGCAAATTAATTGCTGGCAAATACGAGTTATATTTAGTCATTTCAATTCATATATATTTGATTATATTTACGGAAAAAATACAAAAGAAGAGAATACAAAAGAAGAAGGAAAAAAAAAAAAAGCTAAATCATATTACAAACCTCCCATTTCCATTTTCAACAGAACCTATATGAATGATTATACAAACATGACCGTCCAAACTTCAAAATTAACAAGGAATCCAAACATTGACTTTATATGTAGTGTAAAACACTAAACAAAATCTATGTAAAGTTCTAGGTGATACATAATAAATGCTAATGTTGGAAGTGCCACCCATTCACTAAAAAATTTAAAAGCACTTAATTTAATTCTCACTTTCACCAGGTTTTAATACTAATTATAGGAAATGAAAGCAGGTGGCCTTTTCCCATTGGTATACATGTTGTTTATATTTGTTGACGCAAAACCTAATTAATTAATAACATATACAACTTCTAATGAACTGTTAAATCCACTAATTAGGATGTTGAAACCCACTCGGGATGTTTATCATTGGAAATAATTACTTTTAAGAGACAGGCTTTATATGAGTGGAGATTTCAATCATTGCAGAAAGGCATCCAGATAATCAACTGTTACACAACTGTTTAATTAAACCCAATTAATTAAAAATATAATTTAGTAGTTAGAGGATTTAACGAATCATCAGAGATTAACTAATTAATATGCCTACTCCACTCCTCTATTTTGTCATATATTTTAATGGAAAATTCTATCTTCACTCTTCAAATGGATTGGACTCTAGCGTAGGATGGGGAGAAAGACAAAGATGCTCTTTTTTTACTCTTATTTTTTGTTGGAGAAAAATTTAGCATCTCGATCAGTAATAAAGTGAAGCTATAGATATAGACAAATATTACAAACACTCTTTCCATAAATTGCTAGAATAACTACCCTTTTCACTTCCGATCAACTTATTAGTGTTTTTTTTATTTTATTATAAATTATTAGTTAATTACCATTTTCTATTTTACTTGCAATTTTTTTTTACATAAATCATTTTCCTTTATATTACGTATTGGAGTTCTTCAAAAATTTAGTAGTTAGTAAAAACCTCAATATTTTATATTTTAAATATTGGTGTTTTCTTATACTTTGTAATATTTTCCATTATTACTGCAAAAAAGACAAACATTTTCATTTTTTTTATATTCTTACTTGTCGGTTTAAGTTAATTAAACCAATACTTATCTATTAAACCAATAAATGATCATTTTCCTTTTTAAATTATTAGTTAATTATAAAAATTAACTGGAAATTCATTATATTATATAATGACCGACAGATTAATTGCGTTACCACCTCCATTTAAAGTTGTTTTATCCTTCTATTTTCCTTATCTTTTTTCACACATCAGAAATATCTGAAATAATATGCATGTAGGACAAATATTTGACAATAGACTGTCCAAATTAAACAAAAACCATGCTTCTTCTAGTATTTAATATTAGAAAATATTTCATAAATTTTGAAAATAAAATTGAAATCAACACAGGATCAAACAAAAATAAAAAATATAACATCTAATTGAAATAAATAAAATTAAGAAAACACATAAGTTTCAAGGAGAGAAATTATATTTTACCTATTAATAGAAATATCTTTAACATTCACAACTCTTTTACCTTTTAGTCATTACTATTTTTTTTTACACGAGCTACGTTGCGAGTCGGACAAAATACATAAAAATTATTTCGTTTTAATATCTCGTGTTATATTGTGCATCTAACAAGATACATTAAAATTTATATTTGATTGATTATTCTTTATATTTTTCATAATTTTTTATAAAATTATTTAATATAAAGAATGTTAAAACCAATGGATTCTTAGCTAAAATATTATTTTGTAATGTTTTTTAAACATTTTTTTGTCTTAAAATCTTTTATTAAAAAAATTATAGAAAAAAAAAACCAAAGTGATAAAAATGAAACAAAAAAGAATGAGGAAAACCAAACAAAAAATATTTTACAGATTGAAAAAAATCATATTTCAAAAAGAAGAACCAAAGTAGAATGTTAGGAAAACTTTCATTATAAATATATTAAAAATGTTTGAAAACTATAAAAATGCCACTTGTATAGAAAAAGAAATAATGTTTTTGAATGTGTTTGAATAGTGAAATAAATGTGGATAAATAGTATTTTAAATAGTGAATGAACCATAAAAACAATAATTTTATTGCAGTTTTATTTACTAGATCAATGCCCGCAGGATGCCATGAGTAAGTCTATTATATTTATATTTTAATATTTTAAATAATTTAAAAATATAAACGTAAAATAAAAATAAATTAACACTCATTGTAAAAAAAAATGTTTAATTTAATATATATATATATATATATATATATATATCTTAAAAATATTTTTTATTTTGATAAATAAAAAATATATGAATTAGAGAGTGGGGACAATATAATAAAAAATGAAAAAAAAATATGTTGAGATGCCTTATCTGAGAACAAAACTCAAAAACAATGATCAAGATGAGCCATGTGATCAATAGAGAATAATCCAAGCAATCTAGCACGAAAATTAGAGAAATAGTGATGAATTAGGATGCCAATTAAAGAAATTCATGATAAGACATTATCCAAATAAAACTAAGAAAAGAAACACAAACACTCATTCAGGAAGACTGAACCGGGGAGAGAAAAAAATTGAGAGGTAATGGAATCAAAAGTTAAAAAGTTTATTTAGAAAGGCAACAATAAACCCAATCCCAAAGTTATTTAAAAGAGGAAATGGAAAATGAAAAAAAATTGAAACGCCCATCTACAAGCAAACCCATTCCGGACATGAGAGGCGAGAAAAGAAAAAGAAAAAGAAAATTCAAGATTAAAAGTTTTAAATGCTATGTGAAAGGTGAAAGGAAAATTCAAGATCAGGAGCATTAAATGCTATGTAAAAAATAAGAGAAAATGTTCAAAAAAGACAAACAAAGCGAGATAAATGAACTAAAAAGGGGCGAGAAAGAGAGAGAAAAATTGAAGATCAGAAGCATTAAATGTCTTGTTAAATATGAAAAGGAAATGTCTATAAAGGACAAACAAAGGTGCAAGGAAAACAGCAAAAAAAAGGGCCAAAAAGTAATGACAAGAAGGCACTCAATGGCAAAAATGCAATTACAATAGAAGAAAAGGGCAACAAATAAAAAAAAAATGAAAAAGAAAGAACTTGCATGCGGAGAAGATGGGAGAAGCCAAATTTTTTTTAAGCAATGAACAGCTGGGGAGTTACTATTCATTTACTGTTTATTTGAACAGTAAACTCCCCAGCTGTTTTAGTTTTGGGTTAGAATAATTTATAATTTTACGTGGTGGATGACTTTGAATACAGAAGTCCTTCTAACTTTTAGGAAGTCAACACGTGGTATCTACAGTTGTCCAACGCACTAACTGCGAATAAATGGCAAAAGAACAAGGAAATGGACCGCAGAAGACCATGTTTGGTTTCAGAACAACCGCTAAGTCTTTCCCATGTGATATTAATAGCAAAAACAAAATCTCCCAAACCGAGTCCTAAATGTATCTTTGTCCACTTCAGTGTTCAACGACGGAGCTTCTACATGTGAATCAAATTAATTATATTATAAGATATACTAACCAGTATAATTAATTACTATTGGATGATTTGCATCTTTTTCGATTATTTTTAATAAAAAATATTAACATTTACTCATAAAAATAAAAAATAAATCCTATTGGGTGTGTGGAAAATTCTATATAAATGTACATTTTTAGTACCAGTTTTTTATGGTAGCATATGTATAACAAGTTGAGTGATGTGGGCAGTTACCTACCGACTACTGAGTCAACACAGTAACATATCCCCCAGGTCTATAAATAATACCATCTCCAACAAGCTTTAATATCATATATACATGCCAAAGATCAATATGAAGAGTCCAATGATGAGTGCCCTCTTCCTTGCAACTACTTTAGCCTTTGTTGGACTCATAGCCATTGATGGCGCTCAAGCAAGAATTTTATCAGGTAACTTATGGTAAGATATGCTATCATGTCTATCTAATTTCACAGACGTTCTCTCATCATTTGTTTCTTGATTATAATTAGGGTTTCAAATAATTAATGAGGGGAAATTATTTTTGAATGTTAAATCTCTTTATATATATATATATGTTGCTTGCATTTTCTAATTAAACTTTATTTTGTTCATGTGTTGCAGATAGCCTTGGACTCGGACTCAAAGTAGCAATATTAGGTGCTTATGGAAGAAAGTGTACCCCACCACCTCCATCTCCTATCCCTTCACCAAGAACCAAGGAGCTAACCACCAAGTACGAGAAGTATTCGTCTCCACCACCAGAATCTCCAAAAACTGATCCCTCACTCGGTCAAGTAACCACTAGTTATGGACGGACCTTGCCCTCACCTCCTCCGACCCCGAAGCCTGCAACACCAAAAGGCCAACTTGAGACTGGGTCTCCATGCACTGATGAGACTCCATGCAATAATGGGTACATATCTATGATATCAAATTTTGAAAGGCCTGGGCCACGTCCTCCAACTCCAAAGCCAGCACCTCCTACACATCCAATAACCTTTGATCTTGAGCCGAAAGTCCATGCAAGATCACAACCAGGGCAATATGTATTTTCAACTTGAGCTACCTAGTTTGCCCAAGTGGGTCATCTAATTAATTAAGATGATATATTGGTTAACTACCGCGGAGTGATTAGTAAATGTGCTCGCGAGCTATGGTACTGACCAGGTTTCCCATCTCGGAGCAACTCACCTGATAGTAAGGTTACATATAGCTTGGAAACTCTAATGTCTCCTTAATTAATAAGGTTTTTAATGAGACATAGTACGTAGCACGAGGAGGTTAAAGAATGCATGTGATATATGATGTGATGGATCATTGTATGTAATATAGCAGTAAGAGCTGAAAGAAAGCAGCACCTGAGTGCGTGGTTTTAGCTAGCTAGTTGGAAAATTTCTTGTACAATGTTAATTTTACATATAATTATGGTAATGAATACGAAATATCTGTACTTGGTTTTTCATGTACCAAACTTTTAAAGACATGGAAGATCTAGATTACACCTATCACAATTCTGTGGCATTAATCAAACAAAACATTATTATACCGTATAATTTATATAGAAGATTTTAGTTGAGTCCGACCAATTTATCAACTATAATTATCCAACGAAGGGAAAGGTATTCTTGTTATATAGTTTAGCGTCTCTTAAACCTCTTATTGAATCGAAAAAGAGAGCGTTTAATATATTTTTTTTCAAAGAGATTGTTCACCTTTACTTTTTATATAGATTAACAAAGCTATTCATTGTTATTTTATATCAGCATTTTTTTTTATATATTTTTCAAAAATATATTTTTTATAATTGTATTTGAACAATATTTTATAAAATGAACTCAAAACCTATAGTCTCACAAGCTTTTCTCTCCCTCTCAATCTCTGTCAAACAAGTGGATGGCTTAAATAATCAAATATTTTTGGAAGTAAATACTGCATATTTGATTCGATTCATGGATATATTTTCTTTTCTATGAGTTCTATTCTTAATAAAAGTACTAGTTCTTATTGTTCATATGTTATGATGTGAATATACCATATTAATTTATTATGTATGGATGATAAGATTCCATTAATATATAGCCAATTCCAATAGATTTATTGGAGGATCCTACAGACATCATTTAAAATTTTGACTAAATTTTTGGAAAGATTTTTTAAAAAAGTGAACAATCACTTTAAGACAGAAAGAACATGTGATTGTGGTTTTCATATATATTGGTCATGCTTGCTTACTTTTTTGTAATAAAAAGTCTCGTGAGTACTAGGTTAGGACCACATTTCCATAATCTTAGAGATAAAGCAAACAAATTGCAACAAAAATGATGAAGGAATAGAGGATGCCGCCACTAACATGATCACAAATGTGCCTTTGCAAAGGAATCTTTTCCCATAGGTAGGAAGCCAAGTCGTTTTCCTTTTCTGGGATACGAGTCATAAATCATATTGATGCAAATTAATTATAGATACTACCAAAAATATTTGCTTATGCGCATGTTAAACTGTTACAATCCACTTCTATATTTTATAATAATTTGTTCTATCAATGATGATAAGATCCTCTTTCATTTATAGGCGTTAATGACAACTTCAATTGATTCTTAATAGAAAAATCCATTGATCCTATATATCTTGCCTAACCCCTAATTCTAGCTAGGATTCTACTTTTTTTAATTTTTTTTCATTTTTCACGTAATCGAATCCCATTATGTAGAAAGTTCAAACCTCCCTTTAAAAGTAGAATATCCTTTCTATATATATATATATATGTTAATTGTGAGTCCAATTTGATTGTTCGCCTTTGTTTTGGGGGAGGGTCGACGAATGAGTTTGCTAACAGTTAAAATTGACCCTAATTAACTATATAAAATGGTTCATTCAATTCACACCTGTTGCTAGCTAACATGTGCATATAATAATACTCTCATGCATTCCTTCTGAAACAAATTAAGAAAAAAATGGGATGCGTCACCCTCTAACTTGACACATTCACACACACACATATATAGTAGTTTCTCTGTTTAGATTTTGACCATCACCCCTAGCAAGTTGCAAGTTAAGTATATGGTTAAAATTTTGTAGAATCGTTCAATGCTAATGGTGTTCACATTGGTCAATATTGACAGAAGATTCAAGTTCGAGCTGCAGGGTCTCTAAGTTGAAACTTGAAATGCAGGAACCAAAATGTGTAGAAAAGATATAGAATCGCTTAAAACGCGAAAAAAATTCTCACTTCTTTATTGAAACTTGAAAGCATATCCAGGGCAGTTGTGTTTGAACCCTGGACTTGAACGCCTCATGCTTCTTCTGCTATAAGTTGGAGACAGGCCACTCATTACCCACTTTATCTTTTAAGCTTTCGCTATTAAGGTTTAGGCTAAGAAAGGAGGCCCATTTTTGTTGGGCGATGTTTAAGTGATGGGCCACAATGGTAATGATAAAAAATATATCGGTCCATTATTATTTAAATTATCCTTTCATGTTTTCGTGTTTTTTAATAAGTTACATGATTGCAATTAAAAAATGTCTTCATAATTGTTGCTGCACTTATTTTTATAATTTTTTTTTATGTACTCCTAAAAATGAGAGATAATACAATACGCTATTTACACAGAAAATAATTGTATAATTAATATATAGTATTTTGTTTTTGAAGAGTAAATTATAAATTATTTCTTTTAGTGTTACAAAATGAATCAAATAGTTTTCTTAATTTCAAAAAATAAATAATTAATATTTTGATCAATGTTTACTATGATTAATTTCATATAATTTTTTTTAAAAAAATTTATTCGTCAATTTTTTCATAATATCTATACATCATTTTATCTTTTTTTTCATTTCTTAAAATAAAAAATAAAAAAATTTGAAAAAATGAAAATAAATGAAAAAACTAATTGATATTAAAAAAATATTTAATTCGTTTTGAAAAATTAGAAGAATTAAATTATATTTTACTCTTGTTTTGAACGGTATAATGTAGCCATGCATGATAAATCTATTTTCTTTGGGAAAAAAAAAACAAATATTTAGGATTTAAATTAACAAATTAAAAAATGATTATTAAAAAAAAAAATCACCAATCCATATATTTTGATTTCAATCCAACCGTTCACCTTAATATACCTTTCTATTCTTAGCTACCTCTTCGCCGTGCAATAACTTCATCCATCATAATCTTTCTTCCTCCGTCCTGTCTCTCGAGTCTATTTGTCACTTCTCAGTCCCATCTTCTTCTTCCCTGTGTAAGCAAAGCTCAAAACCTTAACTGTCAAAATTCATAATCAGATTGAGTTTTGGTGTTCTCCATCTGTTTGCTTAATGAGTTTTGGTGGATAGTTCATCAATGACAGACCAATCGAAAAAGAAGAAGGAGAAGGAGAAGGTCAAGGTCAAGGTGAAGGAGAATCCCTCACATTCCAAATCAATATCAGCCCCACAAGCATTTCTCATCCATCTGATTTGTGGACTTGGCTTAGCATTATCATTATGGGTAGCCAACAATCTCTACTCCATCAATCTCGTCTCTGATTCTTCACTTACCCTCCGTCTCATCTGGGTAAACTTTAAATATCTCTCTCTCTCTCTCTCTCTCTCTCTCTTTCATTTTGAATTCATTGTTCCAATTTCTCAATAATAGCTTGAGTTACTTTGTATAGGTTGTTGAGAGTGCAATTGTCCTACTTATTTACAGCCTCTTCCGAATTGATCCTCAACAATGTTCGGTATTACCTTGTCATCTTTTGCTCTTTATGTGTTATGGGTTTTTTTCGGAAAATGTGGAAAAGTGATGTTTTTGTATCATTTCCTTGGAAACCTAACAAGCCCTTTTTTCGATTGGTTTGCTTGTTTTAGTTAATCTGTTCCTTTTTTTTTTTTCCTTCTTTTTGTGAATTTGCAGTACCTGAAAGCTGTAGCACGGGGAATATTGGCACTTCCTGTTGGTTAGTATTGAGCCTTGCTTATTTTTCCTTTCTTTTTTGGAATTTTAGTTCTGTGATACAGATTAAAAAATGTATGCTTTGAGTAGATTAGCATATCTCTGCTTTTTATTGGCGTGTAAATATGTCACTTTGGTGAACCTATTCAACAAAAAGTTACGGTTTCACTTGGGACGTAATTGAGGTTTGAAATGAATAGAAGTAAACGGTATTAATTGATTTGGAATGTTCAAAATCTTCAAAGTGGAATTATACCACTGCTAAATTTAGTTTCTGGCCATTATTGTTAGTTTCTATATATGCCTTATGCAACTTAACATATTTCATCGTATCTTTTACTTTGTAGGTGCTCTGGTGATTGCACTTGGAGCCATTGCTTTGGGTGCACCTGTTGGTATCCAGTATGTGTACTTCTGGTTGATAGTTACATAAATTTTGAGAAATTAGAAGTCATAGTTGAGGTTGCAAGAGATAGATTCTTTCTAATACTGTTAAGACTGTAGTCCCTAAGAAAACCTTTTGTCAATATCAGATTCCTAAATTGGTTTTTTTTCTTTTTGCCTTCTTGTTCCTTCTGAACCTCTATTTGGGTAGCCATTGTTTTGTTTGAACCCAGTTTCAACATTGAACTTCAATGACTGGTGGTGGCTGTCCAGCCTCAACCATTGACTTACAGTTTCAGAACTAGGAAGAGAGAAATTACAAATTTGATTCATGCATATCATTGAATTCAACCTGTTCTGAAGTGTATTATTGTTTTTCTGTTTTGGTATTTGAGGACAGGTACTTGCCAAAGACCGTTAACTGGTCTCTTCTTATGTCATCATTCACAGTAAGTATTTACTGTTATAGAACTTGCCTAGTATGATTATTACTGTCTGATGAATTTCATTTAAATCTCCATTAGAATCTCATCTTTTCTGCTCTATCTTAATTCTCATTTTCGTTAATTTTGTTATCCAGAGGAATGTATCCTGATTTTTTGTGTCACTCCAAACTTTCTGTTATTCGATGAATGGGTCTCAAGTGCCTCTATGCCTTTTGGCAGGTTGCACCTGCTGCTTCAGTATTTGGTTCATCATGGACATTTTGGCATCATATATTCACACAGACAAAGTAAGGTTCCAACATTGGTAGGTGTTTAGTCCATGTTTAGTTGTACAACATACACTCTTTCTGTGCATCTCTTTTCTCTCCACGAAATAATTTGATTGTTCTGCTGTCTTTGAACCCTGGATTTCTTTCTAATTCAAAGGGAACCACAGGTTGGATACATGTAAACCTTAACTTTTTGGTGGGATTAGACATGGTACATGTGCTATATGCTAATTGAAACGGGGAAGAGCCCCTTAATAGCTAATGTTTATCTGCTAAGTTGATCAGCAATGGAAACCGACTGGAATTTTTAAAAAAATCAAGGCTGTGAAGTTAAAAAATCTGTTACATGAAAGCAACTGGTTAACTTTCCCAACAAATTTATTTGCATCAATGTTGAATTTTGTTCCCCCACTCTTAGGCCAAATGGACCATTGGAATATATGATCTGCATACCAGCACATGGAGCTGTTATTGGAGGCTGGTTTGGAGCTTGGCCTATGCCACTGGACTGGGAAAGGCCATGGCAGGTACTGCTCTTCTCCTTTAGTTCCTAAGTTTGATTTTGCCTGTTACACTTTTGGAAACTACTGTAACTATACATCTTCTAGGATGTTACCCTGTTTGTGTATTATCCACCTGTATATCCAGATTCCCATAATTGGTTTTACACTCTTTCAAAATTGACTATTTTGGGCTGGAACTGGCATGGGATGGCCCACTTTACACTGCCTCTTGCTTGGGTGATGCAACCGACTCTTATCTGTGTAGCTTATTAGGAATCACTTTCTGAGCCTTGTTCCTACCTGTCTTTGTGAGCCTTGATCTCGTTCTGCTTTACAATAAGAGAGTGGGGATGGTTTGTAGGATCTTACTTAGGTGGGGAGGAAGTCATTGTAAAGTTGATGAATGGCCCACTTTACACTGCCTCAGTACATCTTTAGACAAAGCAAGGCTGAGGACTTGACAGCAGGATTAGGGAAATATTCAGGTGTTCAGACTGATATCTAGTTTCATATTGCTATGGTATTGACTATGAGTCACGACGATTTTATGGAGGAAATTCCTTCCTGTTATATTTCTCTGCTTCTCACTTCACGCATTCTTGGAGTCCAGCTAACTTTTACTCGTTTTCTCTTCATATCACCTTCCTATATCGTTCTTTTGAGGCATGATGTTCATTATGTACAATTTTCAGGAATGGCCGATATGTGTAACGTACGGAGCAATGACTGGGTATTTAGTTGGAATGCTTGCGAGTGCTGGCTTTGTCCTTGCACATGGGAGACAGCAATGTCTTAAACGGGACTAACTGGCTAAGATATATAATATACCTTTACCTTGCTGTACGAACAAGCATGCCATTTTGGAGGAGATCGCCGACAAACCTTTTTAGTTTGGACAGAGACAATCAGCCAGGCTTCATCATGTATAACATTCATCATTTTTTATATTGGTTATCATGAAAATTCTTTTTTCACCAGAGCAGTACAGGATTTGTATATTTTATGCAAAGTCAAGTTTTTAAGTTTCAATGCTTACCTTTTATATGGACTTCATCTACAGCCAAAAATAATTGAAAGTGATTATCATAGGAATGTGAGAAAGGATGTACATCCATTTGTAATATTCAATGGTTCTCCCAAAATTTGATCATCTTGAAATTGATTTGTAAAAAGAGTTCTAAGTTGTTTTTTCATATTTTCAATATGTTAAAAAATATTTTAAAAAAAATGCAAACTTTGCTTTTGTGAAAACACAAAAAGAGAGAGAAGCCAAAAAAAATCTAAAAAAAAGCATAAATTCTATCTCTGTTCACAGATTGCACATCTCTTTCAAAATTACAGCCCAGCCATCACTGATTCACAGTTGCAATCCCCAACATCATCCCACACATAATTGAGCAACAATTCCGCATGGAAATTTCGAGCTAAAAACTCGCGAAAACAATTAAAAAAGAAGAAGACATTCTACTTGAAATTCATGGAAACAAAGGCCGATCGGTAGTATACACTTCTATTAATAACAAGATTCAAGAAGATGGTAGGTAGCTAGATCTCGTACTCAAACCAAACTAGCCGCATCCGGCAATCCTTGCTGGAGATCGTCAACATTATTTCTTCTGGATGTAGAAGAAACACTGGTGGGCCGATTATTATTATTGCTGCTATTAGGATGCTTGACAGGAGCAGGAGCAGGAGCAACAGAAGCTCGACAAACAGGACAGTTGGAATTAGAATTGAGCCACATCTGAATACAAGCAGCATGAAAGGAGTGCTTGCACACACTTAGTTGCTTCACTTCTTCCCCATCAGAAAACACTGACAAACAAACCGGACATTCACTTCCAATATCCTTCCCATGTGTCTCTTTCTGATACTTGACATGCTCCTTCTGATCACCAGTCGTGTTTAATTCGTTGCTTTCAGCTACAGAAAGTGTGTCGGAGAAATTAGAAGTGTTGCTGCTCCGGTAACGCCTCCTGAAAGGAGGAGGAGGGCACTTGACGGAGAAGAAAAAGGTGTAGATCAAAGCAGGAATGGCGATAACAGCTATGAGAGCAAGAATGAATTCAAGAGGGGACAAATCTACACTTCTTGGTGGAGCTGGGAAAGGCGGAGGTTCAGGTGCAATGACAATGGTCGGTGGACTATCCATGTGATGATGATAGTGATGACTATTACTCTGAAGGAAAGGATGGAAATAGCTGTGAGTTTTTTTTGTTTTTTATTATTAGCCTATTATTAGGGTTGATGGTGGAGTAGTTTATTTTGTCTTCCTTTAATTTTTCTTGATGGACGGCGAGGAGCTGGGAGCAATAATTGACGATGGAAAAATGGATGGATTAGAAAACAAGCTTCACATGCGTCGTCCCGTTAAGTTTCCACGTCCCGTGAAGATGTTACACGTGTATTTTTTTCCCTTTTTAATTAATGATCAATGTATTCCTAAGTAAGTTTTTATCTTTATATTGTTATTTTAAAAAAAATCTATAACAATAGTAGAATTAAAGAAAAAAATGATAAGGAAATGAAGTCACTGAATCAATTCATTATAAAATAAAATGAATATAAGAGATAATAACTTCAAATAATATCTCAATCTTTATAAAATATTTATACATAAACTAATGAACAATCAAGTCTATTTATAAGCTTTAAGATTATGAAGATAATTGAAAGAGATTATGACCCATTAAAAAATACATAAATAATTGAATAAATTGTATCATCCCTTTAATTTCTCGTATTGAAAGGTGAATTGAATCACATGAGTAGTGAAAAAAATGAAATGGTAATGGACATTCATTATTTCATAACGTTCCTCCTTTAATATCCATCTTACAAGGAACATGGCTCGTTAAAACCTTACTAGCAAAGAACCCAGGTGAAAAAAATTCTAGTGAAGAAAAAGGAGTACAATATTTTTTGTACACATTAATCTCACTTGTTGGGCTTCTTTGTTAAAAACATCATTTAAGATCTTTAAGATAATGCATCTCGATCTTATGAACCATTTTCTCAAAGTTGTGGCAAGTAATGACTTAGCAAATAAGTCGGTCGGATTGTCACTTTGATGTATTCTTTCTTTAATTGAATTATGCAAGCAAGCAACATTGTCTTTATATAATATTATTGGAAATTTTTTGTTAATAGATAAACCGCATGTCTCTCGGATATGATCGATCATTAATCTTAGCCAAACACGTTCTCGATTGGCCTCATGAATTGGTATTTATGGATGATTTGAATATGTAACAGCTATAATTTATTTCGTAGAACATCATGATATAGCTATATCACCATGCTTAAATACATAATTCATTTGTGATTAAATTCTATATGAATCGGATAAATAACCTACATCTAGATAACCAATTGAACATGATTTCGATTTATTTGTGTAAAATAAATACCATATCAATTTTTCCTTGAAGATAACGTAAGATATATTTAATTCCATTTCAATATCTCCATATTAGAGCAAAACTTATGTCCTACTAATAAATTTATAAAAAAGGCTATATTAAATTGAGTATTATTAGCAAAATACATCAATGCACCAATTGAACTAAGATATGGTAATTTAGGACCAAATAATTCTTTGTTATATTCTTGAAGTCGACGAAGATCTTTTTGGATATTAAGTGAACGAGCTACCATTGGATTAATCAATGGATGAGCTTTATATAGAAAAAGTATAGAATCATTATAGGACTTTTTCTATATAAATTGATCGAGGAATAAAATCTTGTTCTTTAAGTAATCGAACCGTAGGTCGAGATAAAAGTTTATTTTTTCAAGGTATTTTTTATCAAATTCTCCTTTTAGATAACTTATGGTATTTGGAATCTCTTCAAGAGTTTTAATAATATTTAAATCATCAACATAAATAGCAACTATCACAAACCCCTTTTTGAATTTCTTTATAAAAGTATATGAATAAATATAGTTATTTTTATAACTTTCTTTTAATAAATATTTATTGAAGCGATTATACCATATGCACACAAGTTAATAATAAATAGTAGATATTGAAAAAATAAAAAAATATATTAAAAAATATAGAATAAATTGAATTTTTAAAAACTAAAAAAATACTAAAATAATCCCGATAGAAATCTCTATAATTTAATTGAATTCATTTCTTGAGAATATGTATTACACGCTTGTAACCCCCGTAAAAAAAATATTCATATATATATATATATATATATATATCAAAATCAGTGTGTTGATCGGTGTGCTAAGGATTATATTCTGTCCGAATGTTGTGTGATTTATTTGAGAACTATAGAGTGGTTATATATGTATATATATCAAAATCGGTATGTTGATCAGTGTGTTGAGGATTATATTATGTCCGAATGTTGTGTAATTTATTTGAGAACTTTAGAGTGGTTTTTGAGTAAAACTTAAAGAATAAAGGTTGTTCTTCTATGTGTCTACTATCTCTCTATAAAATTTTATGATTTTTAGACATATATATAAAGATTTATGGCCATTTTAGTGTAGATTAGTCTTGAAGCATCACTACTGGAATTTTTGAAAAAATAATGGACAAGGAATTTGTGAGTTTTAAGAAAAGAAATTTCCAAAATTTCATGAAGGAAACTATGTTTATTTACTTGAATCAAGTTAATTAGGGTGTATAGTTAACCTAAAATTTTAGTAGACACCTAAGCAATGCATTAAATGAATTAATAGCCAACTCATCCATTTTTATCTCAAATCTACCACCTCTCTCTCATGACTCACCATTAACTTTCCACTCTTCCAAATTAAATCCAACCATTTGTACACTTACTTAGACCAAGACTTTAAGCATGTATATATATATGGAAAGAGTGCAAATGATGGGAAATTTTTAGGCGATCGTAGCCACCAAAATTGGGAGAGGAAAACGATAAACAAGAGAGGAAGAGGAAAGGAAAAGAAAAAGAAAAAGAAAGAAAAGAAAGAAGGGAAAGCCTAACCAAGCTTTAGGAAATTCAAGCAAGGTAAGTAGGTTCCATTTTTTGTTGATTAATGTCTTAAGTTATTTTTTTTAAGTTATTCTTTTTATTGTTTATTTCATGGGTTTGTAATAATATCTTTATGGATTGCTATGGTTGTTTGTGTTGGTGTTAGGGCTTGCTAAATTGTGATGTATTTATATATTTTGTTGTCATGCAAAGCTTGTTTGATAGGTTTAAATGTGTGGATGGGTTGGAAGGGAAAAAAGAAAGAAAAAGGAATAAACTTCTAGAGTTTCCCTAGGTTAAAACCATTCGGCCAAATGGGGAAAATGGAAAAAGAATTAATCTTTTGGGGAAATTAAGGGCATAGGACTCAAGTATAATTTAATTAGGTATACATTAGTAAGTTGGGATGAAAAACAAAAAAGTAATCTTCGGCCACTTTAAGGACTTATTCGGCTTAAACCCTAAACCGTGAGGATTTGGATTCCAATCCTTCAATTCTATAATTAATGGTTTGAATACACCCTAATAAGTATAAGAGGATGTTTAGATAGAAAAAAATTGCTAGGTAAATCGAAATTTTGACCTAGAACATTTAAAAGCCCAATTCAGACCCAAAATGCCCCAATTTGGGTTCGAAGAGAAACTGTCACCTTAGTATGTTTTAACTGGTTTAAAATGCTACTAATTATGCACGTCGAGTGAAGGATGAATTATACGATGAGACTTACTAAATTTAATGAGAGGAAAGTGCCTATGTGCAACATAAAGTTCATGACTTGGCTAATATGAGTCAACGGTAATTGATTTTCCTTGGAGGAAATATTATGAAAATGATATGGGAATATATCAAAAACCCTATGTGGGTTGGATCTTGAGAATGATTTGATAGTCTAAGGTCCGGCACCTATAGGGTGTTTAGTAGGATAAATGTAACTTCACGTACATCATATGCATTCGGAGATGGATTGAACCGATTGCCGAGGTTATTCCGTAAATGATGCGAGGTTATTCGCAATTGATTGCGAGGTTATTCGCGAAATGATTGCTAAGGTTATTCGGCAGTAATTGATTGCCGAGGTTATTCAATAGTAAATGATTGTTGACGTTATTCGATAATCACCGAGAATAGAGCGGACTTACTAATATCCATGGTACGCTTAACATTTCAAATTAATGAGAATAGTAGGGCAAACGGAAAAACGTTACGTAATACATACATCACCTTACTTACCGAGCTTTGGCTCACCCTGTTTGTTTTTGCATGCCATGATAGGTAAAAGTGACTTTAATACTAATAAAGACGCTACCGGATCCTCTAAAAAGGCTCGTGTGTGACACAAGTGTACCGAAATTTTTTTTTTATTGTAATTTTAGGGTGGGAGTGTTGATAAATATTTTGATTGTAAATAAATTTTATAATTTCTTCTGCTGTATTTGTTAATATTATGTAAATTATTTTGTACGTATTTCATAGTATGATAAATCCTTAACGTATGAGCACGTACGTGTCTAAGGTTAATTCGAAGATTGGTCGTGTCGGCGTGACGCTCCTCGCCCGGCCACCCCTATTTGGTTAATAGAGAGTGAACTGGGGTGGGGGCGCCATAATGCTTCAGTGTATGTTAAGTCCTTCTAGAACTTTCATATACATATCATTTCAAATGAATAAATAAACTATAATCATATTCATTGAATACATATATATAAAATTTTTCATATATTTTTTTAAGCTAACAAGTTAACGAAATGTAATAGCATTTGTATCAACACTTATGTTACAATTTTTGCTTTGTATCTCATAATCTTATCTTTCTTATTTCATTTTCACACAACTACTCATTTGTATCTCATTGGCTAAGCATCTTCGGGTGTTTTAAAAACTATTCATTTGTAAGGGAATATAATTCTATCTAAACATCTTCGAGTATTTAGAGAGAATATAATTTTCTCTCGATTGCTCTTTACATTTAGGTCAATCATCTCTATGTCGACATTCTTCAATAAATTTAGGATTAGGATCCTTATTTTCATTCAAAATATAAATTGCAATATTATATGTAAAAATTTTATCAATAAATGTTTCTTTTCCGTCCTATTTTCTCTCTCGTATTGACATAATTTATCAAAGTCTCTTGATTTTTTTCAAGCATTTGGACTTCTTCTAGAAGCTTATTATCAAAAACATCTTGAATCGATTTATGAATATTTGCATTATTTATATTTTTATCTTGATTATTTTTTTTCTTTTGAAAATTTTTATCTTTAGAATTGATCGGTTTTTCACGCTTCGGACGTGCCTTAGATTCATTTGTTACTCTTAGTGTAGGTGCTCAAAATCCAACCATGTTTGGATGGGTTTAGGTTATTGTATTATTTATATTATTTATAATAAAAGAGTCTTTCTATTAATTCTTGTCATTCACATTTATTAATTGAATAGAATTAGATAGAAGTTCATATGATATGCATTTATACTAGTGATTGATCAAAAAATGTAAGACAAATATGAATGTACATAAATAATATCATTAAATGTTTCAAGTTGTAGCATTATCAAGAATGAACATTGACTATATACGATTAGAATTATGAGTGCTATGCTCATGCTATACGATAGCAATGAGAGATCTCACACCTATTGACATGATAATGCCAAAGCAAACACTTAGGTAATTTATGTTAGAGAACATATCACTAAATTTGACTCGTCATAAGAACCGATTTGGCTTATTCTATAAGAATCTCATATGAGATGGGTACAATTGGTCCTTAGACTTGAAGTTATCACGATCGTCTCATTAGAGGATTTATACACTTTGACACTCGTTTTGATGGAGCCGATAACGGTTGCACATGAGCGATTCATTGGGTGTACTAGGAATGTAATGGAGGTAGGTGAATAACTAAGATAGGACATGTCATTCCTTGTATGCTAAAGGAGTTATCATATTGCATTTTGCACTTCGATGAATGTCTACTCAAGAAATCTATGACCATAGTAGGAGTACACCAATACAACATAGTTAGTTTACTTTAGGAGCTAAGACATTTAGGAATCGAAGAAAATATGTGTGGTCATAATCGAACAAAACTTATAACCAAGTTCAAGATCACATTGTGATAAGTTGACATAAGGACCGAATTGTATAGTAATCATGCTCATGAAAGATAATAATGAATTAATTAATCATTCTAGAGAATTAGGTAGTCATGATACATTGCTTAGAGGCCAACCTTGACTTATGTATCAAGAGATAAAAGAGGTATGTTTTTTTCTTAATACATTATCAACATATCTAAGAGCCTATTAAATCACACACATAAGTTTAAGTATTCATATGATTAAAGAGAAGTAAAGATGTTGAAAAAAAGTTTTCAATTATAAAAGTTTTCTAAAATGAAAAGTTCTTAAAATGGGACTTTCCTAAAATAAAAAATTTCCTATCTTAGAAATCAGTTTGCTAATTTGGAAGTTAGTTTCAAATTTGAAAGTAAATAACCTAAAATGGAAATGAGTTTTTAATTTAGGTTTAAGGGTAATTTAAAAAATTATTTTCTAATATGGGCATCCTAAAATTATCTAAGTTTATTTATTTGGATAGTCCAAATTAATTAATTAGGTCAAAATGATTTTGGGCCAATAAGTTTAATTAAAAGCCTAAAATATAATTTGATGAGAGGATAAACATGAACCTTATTGGATAAGAATGACTATTTTATAGAAAAAGATCAAAAGTTAACATGTTAAATAACTCCTAATCTTTAAATGATTGGGAAGCAACAACCAAAAGTCCAATAAGGATTAGTTGCTGCCCTCTCTCCTTGTTCTTGGAGGACAAGAAAACTCTTCCTTATAAATAGGAGGAGAGGTACGACAAAAGAAAAGAAGGAAGGGTTTTGAGAGACTTTTTGTGTATGAGAAAATTTGACAATAGTAAGAAAAAAAATTAGGGCATTTGACCCAAAGTAAAAGAAGGAGGATTTTTTTTCTCCCTAACCTTAGCACGCCACCTTCTCTCCCTCTCTCGTGGGTTGTCGTAAAATTACTCGGATTAGATTTCTATAGGAAACATTGAACAAATCAGAAAAAATGAAGTTAACACTTTATCAATTTTGAGTGTTTTTTTATGGTTGCTTGGATCGCATGGATAATCAATAAAGGTTGAACACTTGGATGACTCCTTTCTTTATTAAAGAATTTAGATATGCACTACTAGATGTAATTCTCTATTCATCATTTTAATTCATGAATATATAGTTAGTTGATTTAACGAGATGATCTTGGGCCCTTTAGATGAAGGAAAAAAATTTATTCCGCACCTTCGTAAGATATATGTCCCTCAATTATTACAACATTAATATATTTTTCTTCTAGGACATTAATTCTAATAGGAGCATTCTCGGCGAGGACATCCATTTTAGTTACTCTTTTAGGATCTAATAATGCATCCGATGCGTTAATTTACAATACCTTATTAATGAATTATCCTTTGAATTTCTAGTTCACATTGTTTTGTGCGAGATTTAAGGTGATATAAAGATAAAGTATTCTATGTAATTTTGTTCTAATATTTTAAACTATTTATTTTACTTATTTTCTCCCCTAATATTGGAAAAAACTATTTCATGAAGATGACAATCGATAAATTGAGCTATAAAATTATCTCTTATTCATGATTCAAGATATTTAATTATCAAAGAGGATTCAAATCCAACATATATTTTCAATCTTCTTTAATTTTTCAGTTTAGTTTGTTGTAAAGGAGCACTACGGATATGTACTATACAACCAAAAATTCTTAGATAAAAAGTATTTGGCTCGCAACCATAAACAAATTGAAGAGGGAAGAATTTCGATAACTTGTAACACCCCCGCCCCAATCGTATTTCTACTACCCAAGTAGGTATCGGACGAAGCGCGTTACACCGACATACCCTAAACTCTAAGTAGTTTTCTTATGATATTCTTAGGACTTTAACAAGTACATTACGTATATAACTCCTTAAGATAAAATTTACATAACATAATTAAATACATTAATAAAATATTACGAGCAATATTCAATTTCTCACGAACTCCATATCCCAAATTTACGGACAAAATAAAAACTAATATATGGTGCCTCACATGAGCCGGTTAGGAGGAGCCAGCCGCATCCGTACTAACTTGTCCTTTTTCTTTCAAGACATAAAAAAAATAACAACATGGTGAGCCGAAGCTCGGTAAGCGAGGTGATGCACGTGATATGCAATGTTGTTTTGACTTTCCACCATACTCATAAATTTTAATCTCGGGTACCACAGGTATTAGCCGATCTACTCTATTTATCATCCGGTGGTCCGCGGATCACCTTCGCTACAACGGAATTATCCCTCGTTGTAACTACTATTAACGAAAGTTAGCGGGAATCCATCATCTAACAAGGTGCAAGCACACAACTTGATTTCATCCGGATGATCCTCGGATCATCTTCCGCTACAACGGAATTATCCCTCGTTGTAACTACTATTAGCGAAAATCCATCGTCTAATAGTGCGAGCACACGACCTAGAGTACTCGGACTACTAATACCCACTTATTCCAATTAGGTTATCAAACCTAGATGTATAAATCGTTTCTCAATCAATTGACTTGTCTTAAACCACCCACTATGCACATGATGCACGTGATGACATATTTAATCACATTCAACCAAATTCGGGTACCAACCCTTATTCTCATGCCATACTCACGGTCCAACTCACACTCGGAATTTATCCATTGCTCACATACCAATCATGATACCCACAAGCGGGAACACAATCTCCGCTCATTAATATTGTTCATTAGGTTCATTAATATTTAAAAGAAGGTCCAAGTCCATTTAATTTAATCCAAGCCCATTAACTTTATCCTAGGTCCATTGACTCTATTTAATTCCATTTTATTTAGTCCAAGCTCATTTAGTTTATTCCAAACCTATTAATTTTGTCAAAGTCTAATTTTTTTGGTTTTAGGGTTTATTACCGGGCAACTCCTAATTGAGTAAATAATTTTCTAATTTCAGAACATAATTAAATCTTACTCATTTTATTTTAGATACTAGACATATTTATTTATAACATATCCAAAAAGTAGGTCTAAATACCAAGTACACAATTAATTACAAATTTTTGAAACTTAGGGAGCAATCTGCCTAATAGTAGTTTATCTAGAGCTATCCATACTAAATCGGGTGTAACTCTTTGTATACTAATCCAATGACCAAGATATTTTAAAGGAAGTTAGTTGAAACATAGATGAACAACTTTTATGCTTTAAGTTTCACCTAGGAATCGATCTAAAATCCTTGAATAGACACCCCAAAATTCGGACAGAGTTTACTCCTTATTAACACTAATTTATTAGTTCATTCCAAGCCAATTTTAAACATGTTTTAGTTCACTTAAATTTAGTCCAAGTTTAATCCAACCCATCACCACATACTTGGACATTTTACAAAAAATTATAACATCATAAATCATCACAAAAAGGCATCCATACATAGATTTATCCCAAGCATCAAGCATATAACCAATGAAGATTATTACAACCCATGAAATAAACACTAACAAAATAACTTAAAAAAAATAATTTAAGACATAAATCAGCCAAAAAAATGAAACCTACTTACCTCTTTTAGGTTTGAATATAGTTTTCCTAGCTCTTTTTCTTTCCTTTTTCCCTTCCTCTTTTTCTTTCCTTTCCTTTCTCTCCTCACGTTTTTCTTCCTCTCTTTTCTTTCTTGCCTTTTCTCTCTCAATTTCTGGTACCTACGGTTTGCTAAAGTTTTTCTCCTATTTTAACACTTGCTATATATATATATATACTACTTTCATTCAGCTACAAGTGTTAAAAATTAATGGGATAAGGTGTAAAGGTTGTGGGTGAGTCATGAGGAAAGCTGGCTGCTTTGGAATCCATAATGGGTGAGTTGGCATAAATTCATTTATTGCATTTGCTTAGGTGTCTATATAAAATTTAGACTAATTAAAATCATTAATTAACTTAATTCAAGTAACTAAAACTACTTTCTTTCATAAAAATTCGGAAATTTCCATTTTTAAAAATTCGGAATTTCTTTTCCCCTAAAATTCCAGCAGTGTTTCCTCCTAACCCATCTATACTAAAATGTGCATAACTCTTTCTATATGTATCCAAAATTTATGAAATTTTATACAGAGCTAGTACACACATATAAAAACAACTTTTATTCTTTACGCTTTGCTCAAAAATCAATCTAACAGCATCAAATAAATCTCACAAGATTCGGGCAGATTCTTCTCCCAAAATTCCAGCAGAATGCATTTCGAAACAACCCTCACTATAATTGGTATAAATCTTAATTTATAGGTCCAAATATTATCAAATGTTATACAGACCTATTAAACACATAGATGAACAACTTTCATTCTTTAAGGTTGACCCAAAAATTACTCTAAAGTTCTCAAATAATTCACACAAAACTCGGGCAGAATATAGTCCTTAAAACACTCATTTTGCATATTTGATTTCTTTAATAATTAAACCATTAATCTTAAGCACAATAACTTTAATTTAACATAAATCACATTTTTCAAGCATTAATTTTTCATGATGAAATGAGAATTATACTTACTCTTAATATACATATATATAGAATTATTCTAATACACGTCGCATTATGGATAAAGGTTTTTACGGAGGTTGCATAACTTATGTGTCCGATACGAATAAGTATTGCTGCATGTAAGATTGCATGTCCCCAAACATAAATAGAGAGTTTTGTTTCTATAAATAATGGTTTAGTTATCAATTGAAACCTTTCGATAAATGATTCTACTAAACCTTTCGAGTATAAACATGAGCAATAGGTTATTTAACCTTTATTCTAATAGCCAATCAATAATAATTTAATGCTTAAGAGATAAATTCACTAATACTATCAAGGTGATTTTTTTTTAACGACATAATTCATAAATTATTCTTGTAATTGAATTATTTTAGCTAGCAACATAAAAAAAAAGTCAAGTTTTGAGTAGCTAATAAACATAGATTTGACCATTTTATGGATACATATATTAAAACCATAAAATATCTAAATGATTCACATGATGAATGAATTGATCCACATATATCACCTTGAATACTCTAAAAATATTGAAAATTCAATGTCAAATTTACTTGGTGATGGCTTAATAATCAATTTACATTGAGAACATACAAAATATGAAAATTTATTAAATTAAAGAATCTTTTGACTCTTCAATAGATGTTCATATGAATTTTTTATAATGTTTTTTTGCATCATGAAAGACCCAGGATAAAATAATTAGTTATGCTACATAATGAAAGTATTTGAATTAGTAAATTTTTGATTTATTACAACGTTTGTTTCAATTATTTCAATGTTTGTAATAACGACCAAAAGAGAAAGCAAGTAAATTTTTTCAGTACATATATTCTATCTTATACAATAATTATAATATATAAGTATTTAATATTTGTTGTCTTTATATGATATCAATTTAGACAAATATTTTTGAAACTCAAAAAATTTCTATAAGACTTTAGAGAGAATAAAATTTGACCTTTTAGATAATAATATTTTTGCCCTTTTAGAGCTTTTAAATTATGTCAGTTCAAATAATAATTCACTTTTATAGAGTCTTTTAAAAGTTGTCTTTTCGGATAATAATATATTCACTCTTTTAGAGCCTTCAAAATTTGTCTTTTCGGGCAATAATAAAGTTACTCTTCCGAAGCTTTCTATTAGATTGATATTATTATATATAATATTAACATAAAAAATAATAAAATAAATAAATAAATATATTATTCATAAACATATATAAATAAATAGTAAAATAAATTTATATCTATCTCTATGTAATATAAATTATAAAAAAAATTATTTATAAATAAAAAAGCTAACAAGTTATTAATTTTAATAACCACCATTTTGAAATATAAAATTCGCTTCTATATTTTACTCTCTTTTTTTCAACGAGACTTAACAAAATTTAATGAGGTGTTTTTATGTACGATAAGTATGAAACCAATGTCCATTCATATCACATCTATAACGTTCATTTGTAGAATACTAACTTGATCCATTTTTTATTCTTTTCTCATTTTTTTTAATAGATTATACACTTCTAGTGATGAGATATATTATTGTGGTCATCATGATCATAATGATAATTATTTTGACCACATCCGTGACTATGACCACGTCTTCGTCCATGTCTAAAATTATTATAAGTTGTCACATTCACTTCAAAGAATGGAATAGATTCAGTTGGATGAGATTTATTCTTTTTCATCAATAACTTGTCATTTTATTTAACCACGAGTAAGTATGAAATTGATTTAGAATATTTCTTAAACTTTTTTTTATATATGCTACTACATAAGTATATTTGAGACATGAAAAATAGAGAATATTTGTTCACCATCAAGTACTCATGATCAATATTTTTTGCCCAAAATGTCAAGGGCCACAAAATCAAGTTTTGTGAGGTTTGATATCATAAAAATTCTATAATACAAAGTATAATAATAATATTAAAAAATAAAAATAAAATTTAAATAAAAACAAACATAATAAAATTTAAACTTTTCAAACATTATATATTAGATCATTAGATTCTATATATTAAATCATGTAAGTTTTTCAAATATATCTTCTATGTTTCATTAGATTTAAAATACAAGATAAATTAGATACATATCTTTTAATGATCTAAATAATTTAGTTCTTTTGGTAGGGCACTTGTGTAGGAAAAATCCAATGGTTGAAACAAATAATTAAGTCTTTTTATATGCTTCATGGTCTATTATCTTGATTGATTAGAGTTTCATTCGATAAGATGTTATAAAAAAATAGTAACAATAGTAGAATTGAATAGAAAAATGATAAGAAAATGAATTCACTATAAAATAAAGTGAATATAAGAGATAACAACTTCAAATAATTTATTAATCTTTACAAAATACTTGTACACAAACTAATGAAGAATCAAATCTATTTATATGCTTCGAGATTAGGAAGAGAACTAAAAAAGACTATGAACCATTAAAAGATACATAAATAATTAAATAAATTGTATTACCCTTGTAATTTCTCATATTAAATGGTGAATTTAATTATATGATTAGTGAGAATGTGAAATGATTATGGACATTCACTATTTCATAACATAACATATATATATATATTAAATCTCAATCCTTATCGTAAGCTTTAGGGAGGATTTATCTTGATTATTTTGCTATCACATAAGACACATCACTAATATTTCTTTTGTTGATAATATTAAAATTAGATAAATTAATATTAAATTAAAAATTAAATTTATTGCATAACAAAGCTAATTAAACGTTAACGTCAATAATTTTTTTTATAATACAAATTGATCATATACGTGTGTATTTCATTTTTTTTTTTTTTTTTTGTAATAGGTAAACTTTTTATATTTTTTATTAATGTTCTTTATAAATTTGTATTTAACACTCAATTTAGTATTTTTAATTCATCATTGCATTTTATTTTTATTTTATTGAATCAAATATATCTGTTTTTTTACGCCTACTACAATAGATTTTAAATTCATATTTAGAAATTTTATTATGAATATTTTTCAATGATATATATGCAATTCGTGAAATATTTGTCTAATTATACACTAAAATTAGACATTTTTTTAATTGAGAAACTAAATGTTAAAAATTTCAAATATATAAGTAAATTATCTAATCCTTTAATCCAACCTTAAACATTTATTTTAAAGCGCATGGGTTATAAAAATCAATCTAAAGTTTAAATGAGTTGACGTGAAATTATAGTAAATTAAATGGATTGGATAACGTTACTTATCTATCTTATTTTTATTACAAATTACTCCTTATTTAAACCTAAAGTTGATCGGGCATAAATGACTATTGATAACCATTTTTAAAATAATTGAGTCATACATGGATGACTAAATTAAATGAAAACACATCAAATTTACATGTACTCATAACTTTTAAAATAATTTATTTAACTATTAACAAGAAAAACTAAAATAAAACGATCGGTTACTTTTCATTATATTATTTGAAATACTATTTATCCATGCTCATTTACACTATTCATCAACATTTAAATGTATTATTTCTTTCACTATATTGTGATATTTTTTTAGTTTTTAAATATTTTAAAAACATTTTATATAAAAGTTCTCGCGACATTATACTTTGGTACTTTTTTTTAAAATATATTTTTTTCATTTTGGTTTTTTTTTTTCATTTTAATCACTTTGATCCTTTTTTTCATCTATTTTTTAATTAAAATTTTTCAGACAATTTAGAAAAAACAATTTATAAAATAAAATTTTTGTTAAGAATCCATTGATTTTGATTTTTTTATAATATTATAAAATTTTTAATTTATGGAATGGGAAAAATAAATAACTTTTTGAAAATTTTTGAAAAATATAAAGAATAAGTTAAATCTAAAATTTTGATTAAAAAATTAAATAAATTTTTATTTTGTTTTGATGTGATATATGTATAATATAATATGAAATATCAAATTAAAATAATTTTTTAAAAATAATTCTATATGTTTTATCCTATTTTCAACGTATTGCAGATAAAAAAATAATAATTATATACTATTTAAAAATTAGGTTTTTCAATCATTTCTCTCATATGATCATCTGAAAAATTGACACGCGACCCATTAATCAAACCACCTCCGCACGCGCGCGTCTGGATGACCGATCAAGATCAAGTCTCCATATTATATCCAACTGCTCTATCAACATCATCTTCCTCGTCACCATGAGCACAGGCCATCGAATTCAAAATAGCACCCCTTCTGATTCTAAATCCCTCACTTAACATCTGTCAAAACAATGAAAAACCTTCTTCACAATGGTGAAAAAGAGGGATAGAAGGAGAAAAAAGAGAGATAAATTAGAGAAGAGAAAAAAAATTTAAGGAAAAGGACAGGGATAGATCACTGGAGGGGGAAAAGAAGAGAGAAAAGTGAAGGAGAAGGAGAAAATGAGGGACGGATCTGAGAAGATAGAGAGAGAGAGAGAGAGAGAGAGAGAGAGAGAGAGAGGAGAACTAGCGATAGATCAGAGAAGAGATGGGAAAAGAATCTTTTTTTTCTTCTTGCAAAGCATTGATTTTGGTAACGTTAATGGAGTTGCAGTTGTCACCTAATCCAAGAATACCAACTTCATCTAATCCTTTGAAATGATGTCAAATTCTTTAAAAACCATCCAAAAAGTTCCCAAATTTATACTCCATCCTTTGATTCGTTCTGTCTAAATCTTAAAAACTACTGTTCATGAAAGGCCCCACTTAGATTTAGAGTAAGGGAGACACCCTTGCTCCGTTGCTGGAAGTGATATCAGTTCTTTGTTTTTGTTTTTTTTTTTGTTTTTTTTTTCGCAAAAGAAGGGTCATGCTACACTCAGGTATATTCAACCACTGTATGCTTTTGGATTCAAGGAGGGTCTCTTCAGCGTCTGATTGTTCAGTAGAGATGGGGACTGAGAATGGGGTACCTGAAATAAAGGTGCATTTAGTAAAATAAAGAGCGAGAACCAAAACTTCCAACGTTTTTTGGGGCTGCATTTCTTTCTTTTCTTTTTTTATTTTAAAGGGTCTTTATTGCTTTTATTTGAAAATTGAAGCCCACGAAAGAATCGTTTCGAAGAATTTGACATAATCTATGTCAATTTTGATTATTTTTGTTACAATGAGAAACTTGAATTCCAAACCTCCTACTAATAGAAGGGAATATTACAAAGAAACTAAAAAAAAAGGGTTTTGAACAGTAATTTTCAATGTTCATACTCTCATAATTCATTATTCATTTAAGTAGTTTAGATTTTATTTTTTTTTTGGTAATTTTAAAATTATTTCATTTTGGTCATAAAATTTTAATTCTCTAACCGATGCACTCGCACATGCATTTTTTCTTTAATTTTTTTTAATTAATTTATGTTCTTTTTTTAATTTAACTTAGGAGTATAATAGTAACAATTAGGAATAAATTACTTATAGTCTATTTAATTGATTTCGTCAATTGATTCCTTAAACTACCAAACTAAACAACTTAGGACACCATTTAATTCTCTAACACATAATTCATCATTTACAAACTATAAATTGCTTAACCTAACATCCATTTTCAAATCTAAAAATAAGTTAAGCAAAGGTAAAAGTTCCCTCATGTATTTTACATAATTAAGCACGTGATACGGCAAGTCGATCTTCCTCCTTTGTGATGGTCATTTTCTAACCTTTTATCACCTACACCATAAGAAACTAGGTTAGCGTTGCTCGGTAAATGTAATCCATGTGATGCATTTAGTGCTCATTATGCATTTATAATTGGTAAGTTTAAATCTTTTGGAATAATTGTTCTAAAAGCCCAAAAATTGATAATAGTTGTTCTAAGTCATAAAATTTCTTTTATTTGAAAATTGAAGCCCACGAAAGAATCGTTTCGAAGAATTTGACATAATCTATGTCAATTTTGATTATTTTTGTTACAAATGAGAAACTTAAATTCCAAACCTCCTACTAATAGAAGGGAATATTACAAAGAAACTAAAAGAATGGGGTTTTGAATAGTAATTTTTACTGTTCATACTCTCATGATTCATTATTCGTTTAAGTAGTTCGATTTTTTTTTTTTGGTAATTTTAAAGTTATTTTATTTTGGTTATAAAATTTAATTCTCTAATTGATGCACTCGCACGTGCATTTTTTCTTTGATTTTTTTTTTTATCAATTTATGTTCTTTTTTTTATTTAACTAGGTGTTAAAATTTTTTAAAAATCATTTGTTACTTTTTTTCACACAAACCGACGATTATATAATATATACAATATGTTTTTAGATTTTAGAATAAATATATACTACTCTTATTATTTAAAATTGATCTTTTCGATCTATTATAAAAATTCTATCAAGTTAATTTTTATTCTTATTTTTTTATATAATTTTATTTATTAATAATTTATTTTCTCTATATATGGATTCAAATAAGTTTTTTTATCCCTATTTTTATTTGCTTAATTCTTATATAATTAAATTTTAAAAATAGAATATATGTATTTTATGTTGGTCGACATACGGTCTAGCACTACGCCTCTCCCGCTAGATGGAGCCTCGTATCATTGAGCTCAAAGGCTACCCCCGGTAGCTAGGTTCTTCGGGGTCTCGAAAACATTTTCGACAACCAAACATGCTTATATATTTTTTAAATCGGTATTTCAAATACCATACATGTATTTTTATAAAATACACATATACTTAAAATAACGAACATAACGTATACACGTTCAATCCAAAAACACATATCAAATCTCCTTCCAATTCAAATAAAATCATTTGAATACAAAATCATTTCAAATATTCATGGTGTCCGCTTTCACCTAGGTTCTAAGGGAATGCATCTAAAACATTTATAATCCAATGATGCATGGATGACATATATAATTTCAAAAAATTAAAACACAATACACTATATAATATCCACTCACAAGTACAATTGAAAAATCAAACAAAAATCAAGATGGTTGGGATGGACTTGCATGCTTCGAAGAATCTAGCATCGTAAAATGATGAATCATCTATCAATATCACGTAATAACGAATAATCCAAACAATGAATTATTCTAGAATTAAAAATACAAGATTATCAAACAAAAATGAAATTTATTAAAAAAACTTGATCCGATAATCTAACTAAATTCTATAATCTCTCAATTGATTCTAAATAATAATCTAATCACATTCCATTGCCAATCCGTAACTCACTCCTTAAACAATCAACCTTCAATAAATCAATCTTTAATTTCATTAAATGATCAATTCTATTCTAATTCATCCAATAATCACTCCATTCATCTTTAATTATACTTTTCTAACTTAATTCCTCATTTTTTTCAAAATTCTTTTCAATTAAAACCTAAATTTAGATTTTTCACTATTCATCATCGTCAACCTCTCATTTTCTCAAATTCACTCAATTTTACTTTAAATTAACTTCATTTATCACTTATCTAAGATAATTAAACATCATTCAAGCTATCATAATCATTTAAGATCACCTTCCCTCAAATTGGTTTTAAAACTCTAACCTTAACCTAAGCAATTCCTTAAGTAACCAACTAACCCAAAGCAATTGTAATTCAATATCATCATTAATCACATATAAACTTCTCAATTCAAGGATCAATGAATCAAAATCCTTACCTTTATACTAAGCTCCTCAAATTAATCCTAGCTCTCCAAGCTTCCCAAGCTCCAAGTTAGTTAAACTCCACTTAGTCAACTAGTTTAAGATTTCTCTAAGCTAATTTAACAAGAGTTTAACTTCGAAATTGAAGAGAGAAATGGGAGAAAATGGGAGAGAATTGCATGAGGGAGGGGGAGAAAAGAAAGAAAATAAAAAGGATAGCCAAGCTATCCTATTTTTATACCAACCCCTTTTTTTTTTAAAAAAAAATCGAAGTTATTACAAGTGTGTGTGTATTAACATATACTTCATCTTATATTACTCTTATTATTTAAATTTATCATTTTTTATGAAAATTCTCATCCAATTAATATTTTTTGTATAAAATTTTATTTACTTATAAATATAATTTATTTTTCTTTATGTTTGAATTTTAGAATAAAGTTTTAAAACATGATTTTTTTTATCTTTTTTAAAAAATAAATTGGTATAATATATATCATTAATTCTTAGAATTTTTAAATGATAGTTACATATATATAAATAAATAAATATTTTTTTCTAAAAGGTTAAAAATGTATTTTTAATAATTTATCTCAGTTCACTATGTATGGTCAAGACATATTAAAAAAACTTTTGAATCATTTTTTTTTATTAAAAATTAACTATACATCTTCCAACATAATACAAATTATTTAATATGAATATTTTTTTAACGTTATAAAGCCAACTTATTTGAAATAAAATAATTGAAATAATTTTTTAAAGGAACCAACCAATTATTCAAAAATAGTTTTTTGTGCTAATTTTATTGATTATTTTGTAAATAAATATATAAAGATCAAATGCATATACTTTTTTTAAAAAATCTTCTTGCCAACTTTAAACAAGAATATTTTTTTTATTATTAGTTAATTTTTATGCAAGCCTATGCATTAATTGTAACTTTATTTTTTTAATAAATTTTTATATAAAAATATATTTTTAAAGTATTTTTTTTGAATTCTTAATTAATATTTCAGGTTTAAATTATTATAATTTTTTATTTAAGAATCCCTAAATAAAAAAGAATAAATCATGTTTTTTTTAAGCATAAATTTTATGAAAAACACAAAAAAGTAATAATTAAATAAAAAATTAATGAAAAAATTATAAAATTTTGAAATAATTTTGTTCTATTTGGTCATAGCATTTGGCGGATAATTTCAAAAACTAATCTTCTTATCAGTATTAAATAAGATTTTTTTTTCATTTGTTAATTTTTATAAAAATGTGCCAATTAATTATAACTTTATTTTTTAGAATACAATATTATGAAAAATATATTTTTAAAATATTTTTAATTCTTGATTAATATTTTAGTTAAAAATATTATAATTTTTTATTCTAAAATCAATCTATAAAGAAGAATATTTTTTTTTAACAAAAAATTTATAAAAAACATTAAAAAAATTAATTAAATAAAAAATTATAAAATAATTTTATTCTATTGGATTTGCAAAATAATATGGCAACCGGCTAGTTAATACTTGTTGAACTATAAATCTTTTAATTATGAGGCAACCATAAGCTTAACGCATGCACTGTCACTCCTAGGTGAATGTTTTTCAAAATGTTATTCCTGATGATTCATTTGAGAATCAATGTTTTCCCTAACTTATACTTAATCATCGTTTCGAAGAAAGAGCTTAACCGTACTATTGAATGACCAAAACAAGTGGTTCTAAAAAAAAAAGAAGAAGAAGAAGAAGAAGACAAAAACAGTAAGAAATTGGGTGCAAAATGACCACTACCGGCCGCATGTTTAGACCAAAATGCCAAGTCGTTCGCTTGTGGTTTAGCAAGAGAGAATCTTCGAAACTGATCAAGTCCAAGCTGGTCTAACATCAATCAGTCAATGATGAAACCGAGTTGAAAATTAAGTATATATTATTCTACTATGGAACTTGATCAATGTTCAGCGTTCAGCCATTTATAAAAAATAATTAGGGTGGAAACTGGAAGCTTAACTTCCACATTTACCTACTTCAGTTATCATATTCCTATAAATAACTCAACTCTAATGTAGTCAGTACTGTCATATATACTTACCAAGGAAGATGAATACTCCTACGGCCGCTGCTCTCTTTCTTGCCTCTGCTTTCATCGGTCTTATGGCCATTAATGCCGCTCAAGCACGAAGTTTACCTGCAGGTAAAAAACTTCTTCTTATATTGTTAAAAGGGATTCATAGCGGCCTGCTCCATTTTATTATATATTTTCTTGTTACGAGAACAATGATATATAGTTAAGATAAATTAACCAGTCAAGTTTAAACTTCTTTTTGTTCATGTGCTGCAGAAAGATTTGGCCTCAAAGTTGCAACAATAGCTACTTATAACCGCAGAAAAGCAACCCCACCACAACCACGACGGCCACCACCTCAAACTCAGCTATCTTCCCCAAAATCCAGGGAATTTACTAGAAATTATCGGAGGTTGGCTTTGCAGCCACCACAAAAGATGACTAGTTATGAAGGGACCTTGATTTCACCTCCAAAGCCTGCATCACCAAAAGGCCAGCATGAAATTGAGTCTCCATACACCGAAGAGATTCCATGTAATGATGGGTGCATATCTATGATTACAGATTTGTGGAGGCCTCTTCCAGGCAAATATACTCCTCCATATGTAGCACCTCCTGTTGTTCAAATAGCCCTTGATCTTGAGAGAATACTGCATAAAAGATCACCTCCTAGGCAATACCTAGTTTCAGCTTGAGATGATCTCAAAATAGTTAAGCAAGTGCACTCGCTGTGTATCCCACATCTATAAACTCAACTATTAATAAGGTTCAGCACCTGTGTATATATAGGCGCTGCGTATAATTAAAAAGTAATTAGGTTTTTCATGAAAGTAGGGTTTGTTTGCTTGCGAGTTTAACCGTAGAATATAATAACGTTCTGTAACGTTTAGTGATGGGCTTTAGCTGGAAAATTTCTTGTATTACGGCAATGAATTATCAATTTGTACTTGGTTTTTTCTTGATTAATTATTCGTTAGATGGATTTAATAATCCATGGCTATTTATATGATCAAATTAGTACAATTTCACTGAACTTTAATTCGTTGAAAATTATTATTGCTCACGTACAAATTAAGAAACCAATTGCATTCCAAGTAAAATTAATTAGAGACTAATTGTTCTTCTGTCAAAAAGACATTTGAGTAGTTGATAATAAGAATTATACACTAAAATTAAATCAATTTTTTCAATTGAGAAACAAAATGTTAAAATTATCAAATATATAAGAATTTACTCCTGAACTTCATTTAATAAATTAGACGGTGGTAAGAAAGATTGAAAACAACCATCCAATCCATTAATCCAACAATTGTCCATTTATTTTAAAAGGATATGGGTGATAAAAAGATCAATATAAAATTTAAACGAGATATACTAAGTTAAATTGATTGGGTAATATTACTTATTTATCTTATTTTTATTACAAATTACTTCTTACCTGAAAGTTTTTGGTTCTTGTACTTTTTTGTAAATACAATTTAGTCTTTGATTTCAAAAGTTATTACAAATAAGTCCTTCAGATGTTAATTTAACCTTGTTGATGAATAGGTTAAAAGTTATTTGGGTTTAAGTGGGTATTAATATCTGGTTAAAAAATAACTGAGTCATAAATGAATAGCTAAATTACCTAAAAATATTGTGAATTATTTGTTAAATTCACATATACTAATAAACTTTTTAAAAAAATTATTTGACAGTCACACATTATTTTTTGGTGACTAATAAGTATTTCTAATTAATTGTTTTACATTGACCGCACGTGATAATACGTAATGGCCTGAAAAGTCGACACGTTACCCATTGATCAGAATATCTCATGCTCGTGCGCGCTTGGATGGACTGATCAAGATCAAGTTCATTATCTACAACTTATACTCTATAAACATCCTCTTCCTCATCACTATGAACACAGGCCATCGAATTCAAAATATCACCCCTTCTGACTCTAAATCCCTCACTTAACATCTGTCAAAACAATGAAAACCCTTATTCACAATGGTGAAAAAAGAGGGATAGAAGGAGAAAAAAGAGATAGATTTGAGAAGAGAAAAAAATTGAAGGAAAAGGAGAAGAGGAGGCATAGATCACTGGAAGGGGAAAAGGAGAGAAAAGTGAAGGAGAAGGGGAAAATGAGAGACAGATATGAGAAGAGTAAAATAAAAAAAAAGGAGAAAGGAAAACTAGGGATTGATCAGAAAAGAGATGAGAAAAGCAGCTTGGTTTTTTTTTTTTTTTTTACCTCGCAAAGCTTTGGTTTTGGTAACGTTAATGTAGTTGCAGTTTAAAGGGTTTTTATTGGTTTTGGTAAAATAAATGTAATTGTGCGTCAATTTTTCAGATCAGATCATCATTTGCTCTCACGTACAGTAAATATCGAAATGATCGAAAATATCTATTATATACGACAAAATAACATACGCTAAGTCAAATAATTTTTTTTTCAAAGTTGTGGTAGATGTGAGTTTGACCAATAATTTATGGTGTTTTCTTAGAATTTAGACTAAATGGATAATGGGTAAAACATAATCTTTATTTCTTTTGATCCTTTTTGGTGCAAATGAGAAACTTGAATTCTAAACTTTTAACGGAAAGAAGATAATAATACAAGTTGAATTATAAGTCCTTTAATTATAATTAAGGAAACCACAAGCTTAAAGCATGTACCATCAAGACATATAAACTCTTACCCGAATGTTTTTCAAAATATCATTGTTGTCGCATGATTCATATGAGAATCCAAAATTTTAACTAACTTGTATTTCCCAACATTTCGAAGAAAGAGCTTTACCGTACTATTGAATGACCAAAACGAGTTGTTTTGAAAATAAAAAGACCAAAACGGTAGGAAATTGGGTGCAAAATATAATGAACAATGGCAGCCACATATTTAGACCAAAATCCCAAGTCGTTCACTTGTGGTTTAGCGAGAGGGAATTGGAAGCTGATCAAGTCCCAGCTGGTCTAACATCAATAAATAAATAATGAAGCCGAGTTGAACATTAGGTACATTAATTATACTACGGAACTTGTCTGTTCAATGCTCGTCCCTTTATAAAAAACAATTAAAGAAAAATGGAAGCTTAATTTCCACATTTACCTACTTCAATTACCATATGCCTATAAATAACACAACTCTTGTGTGGTCAGTACTGTAATAACCTATTTTTTTTTAATTTTTTAATTTATTTATTTTATGTTATTATTTATTTATTTTATTTTTTTTTAATTTGAAGTATACTAAAAAAAAGGAAAAAGAAAAAAAAGGAAAGAAAATGATGAAAAACACAAAAAAATTCATTTAGGGACACAATTGAAGTAATTAGGGGTGTAATCGAGTCAATTAAAAAGTTTAGGCCTTAAATTACACCTCAATGGACCTAATTGATGAGATTGTGCTGAAATTATTTCGCAGAGGGCGTAATTGCTGAAATTGAAATGCGAGGACCAAACCGAAAGTTTGGAGCGAACGACAGGATAGAAATGGAGAAGACGACTTGTCGTTCGCTCCAAGGAAAATTCTTTCCGAAAATCTTTGGGATAATCTATCCAAATCCTCTATGAATTTCTTGTTTTTGATTGTGTATTAATCGTGGATTTTGTTGTCAAAACCAACACTAACAGAAGCAATGAAAATTTTCTCGTTTTCATTTCACATTAATCATGAATTAAAAAGGAAAATTTTTGACGTAAAATTCGTGGATTTAGATTCGATTTTAAGAAATTTTTTTGGCTATAAAACGTTTGAATGTCACAAAGAAAAAAGAGAGGAAGAATTGGAGAGTAATTCGGGTTGGAGACTAAGTGAAAAAAAAAAAGCAAAAGGATTTGATCTTCGATTTTTGGCCTGCGTTTTTCCGGGGAATTTCCGGATAGGGGTTGTTGTTCTTGTTTTTCCGGGTTGGGTGCCTAAAAATTTTGACGAAGTCTCCTACATGGTAGGGACCGACGTCATCATATAAATAAATAAATCAATTCGACGAACTCTCTTATCTAATATGGATCGACGTCACCAAATTTAAAATTTTTGACGAAAACTCCTATTTAATAGGGTCCGACATCATAAAAAATTACCTTTTAATTAAGAAGTCTTTCGACAAGCCGGTTGTGTCAAGGCTTTTAGTGTATCCGATGTTTGAATCGACGTTTCACCCAACGAAGGGGATCGACAATCGTTTCAATATGATGCCACGCCCAAAACTAAAAAATTCACTTAATCTAAAAGAAAATAGGAGATTAAAATTTAGAAAATAGCTTGACATGGATTTTAGAAGATAATTCAGAATTAAACCGTACATGGTACCTTTTTTTGAAAAGGGCGATTTTAGGTAATTAAATATCTTTCTAAAAGCGTAACCAACTCCTTATCTTAGGAATCTCTCGAATTAGCGCTACTTTTAGGTTCCCGGTTCCTTAAATACAAAGTGACGACTCCAAAGCTCGTAAATAAATTTGTAAATATTCAACCTAATTTTAGATATTTTCGAGGAGTCCCATCCGACATCGGGTAGCGACAAGTACATTCATATGTGCATACCAAGGAAAATGAATAGTACTCCAATGGCCACTGCTCTCTTTCTTGCCTCTGCTTTCATTGGTCTTATAGCCATTAATGCCGCTCAAGCACGAAGTTTACCAGCTGGTAACAAACTTCTTCTTATATTGTTAAAAGGGATTCATAGCCTGCTCCATTTTATTATATATTGTCTTGTGATAGCTAAGATAAATTAACCAACAAATAATCAGGTGGCTCAAGTTTAAACTTTTTTTGGTTCACGTGCTGCAGAAAGATTTGGCCTCAAAGTTGCGACAATAGCTACTTATAATGGGAGAAAAGCAACCCACCACTACCACGACGGCCACCACCTCAAACTCAGCTATCTTCCCCAAAATCCAAGGAATTTACTGGCAATAATGAGAAGTTGGCTTTGCAGCCACCACAGAAGATGACTATTTATGAAGGGACCTTGATTTCACCTCCAACGCCAGCATCACCAAAAGGCCAGCATGAGATCGAAGAGATTCCATGTAATGATGGGTGCATATCTATGATTACAGATTTGTGGAGGCCTCTTCCAGGCAAATATACTCCTCCATATGTAGCACCTCCTGTTGTTCAAATAGCCCTTGATCTTGAGCCAATACTGCATGAAAGATCACCTCCAAGGCAATACCTGCTTTCAGCTTGAGATGATCTCAAGATAGTTAAGCAAGTGGACTTGCTATGTTTCTGGCCTGGTTTTGACGTCTACAAACTCAACTATTACTAAGGTTCAGCCTTGTGTATGGGGGCTGAGTATAATTAAAAAGTAATTAGGTTTTTCATGAAAGTAGGGTTTGTTTGCTTGCGAGTTTAACGGTAGAATATAATAACGTTCTGTAACGATTAGTGATTGGCTTTTGCTGGAAAATTTCTTGTATTTTGGTAATGAATTATAAATTTTTACTTGGTTTTTTCTTGATTAATTATTCATTAGATGGATTTAATAACCCATGGCTATTTATATGATCAAATTAATCCAATTAATTCATACAATTTCAATGAACTTGAATTCCCTAAAAAAATATTACTGCTTACGTACAAATTAAAAAAAACCAGTTGCATTCTAAGTAAAATTAATTAGTGACTGATTTTTTTGCTGCTCAACAGACATTTGAGTGGCTGATGATAAAATCGTTAATTGATCGTGAGAGACACCGTTCAATTTCATTATTTTGATATTCTCGACTTTTCAAGTCGAGACTATTCAACATGTAAGTGATGAGAGAAAACACATATATATATATATATATATTTCTACTCCAAATTACAAAATCAATCGATATCATAATCTTCTCTCACTCCTTTCCTCCTAATTTAACTCACCATCTCTTCTCCAAAATCAATAACCACCTTTAAAATGAAACTCAATTTCAAAATCCGCATCGCTAAAATGTATAAAGCAACCTAAAATAATAAAAATAAAATAAGTACCCACACTCAAAGTACACAAATCTATATGACTGTGATCATTAATGGGATGTTTGTTTATCTTTTTTGGGATCTAAGATTTTTTGTCTTTGGATTTAAGGCCAGACTCCCTTAGACTTTTATTTATATACAGTATAGATTAATTGAATTTGTATCTAAATTAATAAAATGACTGTTCAGATTTAAATTTATTCTATCTTCCTATATATTTTTATGGAATCAAGACTCTAGCATAACAAACACCCACAGATGCAGAGATGAAAACCCTAGACTATGTCTCAGTGCAAGGCAACAACCATGTCAGCTCAGAGAAGCAAAACAAGGAGAACGCAAGAAGAAAAACGTAAGCAGCACACTCAAGATCCAATATCAAAGTAATTGGGATCTAACATAGCCAGAGCCAAAGCTTGGCTCCATTACACTTGATCAAATTAAGTCATAATCAATTAATGAATTAATTACTGCTTAAACTTCAATACGTCTTTTATTAAATCTGTCAAAATTAAGCCCGCGTGGATAGTCAAGCTTGTGTTATAGACTTAATGTTCATTTATTTTATTACCTACACCAAACTTGAACTTTCATGCATGGAATCCGAAGTTTACTATATTTGACGAATTTTCTGCTGGAATGAGATATATAAAGTTCAATTCAATTTAGGCTACATATAAAGCATGCAGGGGCAGAACTGCTTTGAAAGGTTGGGGGCCATGATACCCTAAATTTTGAAAAAAAAATTACATTTTATTCCTAAAAGTTTGAAACTATTTAATTATAACTTTCAATTCAAAATTTAATTTATAAGAAATATACTTGTTTTGCATCCCAAAAATCATGTACTATCTCCCATTCCTAAAACGAAACTATGGTTATAATTTGCTTAATCTTTTTTTTTTTTTTTTACACTTGATATCCCACACCAAACTTATCCCTACTTAACAAATTAAAAATCGAAAGATCAGGGATTTAGTTTTCATTGATTTATAATTAAGAGAGTGTTTGTAACAAATAGCCCTTAAAATATAGCAAGGTTTACTAGTATGCATTTTTCACGTACGTAGGACGACGAACTTTGACGAGAAAGTACTTCTTGACACTTCAACTAACTTAAACTGCCAATCATTTCGAAGTGCTTAATTAATATAACAATACGATGGCTATGGATTTGGACCAAAGGCCAAGCCTTCCACATTTGAAACTTGTCTCCGTTTATTTTTTCTTTATAAAAAATAATTAATAGAGTGAAAAATGGAAGCTTGATTTCCCCATTTACCTACTTTAACGCGTATCATGTGCTTATAAATAGCATAACTCGATCTATATATATACATAATATGCTTTAGAGCCATACATATATATACACATGCCATTAAGGACAGATGAGTACTATTCCAATGACGAGTGCTCTCTTCCTAGCTTCTGCTTTAGCTTTTCTTGCACTTTCAGCCATTAATTTCGCTCAAGCAAGGACTTTACCAGGTGATCAGAGATCACTACTAGCTTCTTGTATATTTCTGTCCAAGTTATATTCATATGTATGTATAGTTGAATGTTTTTTCCTATATATATATATATATATATATCTTGAATTGAAAATGTTTTGTTTAAAATGGCTTATCCAAATTAATGATGATGGATAAGTGGTTTGAGCTCCTTTTTTTAAAATTCGTTTTTCTTTCTTATATTAAAGGGCTAGTTTCATATATATTAACCCTAAAAGGGAAGCTCAAGTACTGTCAAAGCATTTGGTAGCTGATGTTCCGTTAAAACTCCAACTTTGTCAAATCGGAAGAATCACTTCCTTTTCTCAAATATTTTTTCAAGCCACTAGCCTGGGTCTTAATTTTGGACTCTGATACGAGCGGTGGTTGCTTCTTGCTGGCTATATAATCATCTACGATCAGTCAGAGTTCCATGTCAAAAAAAAAAAATCCTAATAATAAAAAAGTGGTAGTGTAGAGATTTGAACCCTAGTTGTTTGCCAACGGTTTACTAGTTAGACATAATAAAAACCCTGAATCTAAACTTTCTTTCATTTATGTGTTAATTCGATGCAGATAGATTTGGCCTCAAAGTTGCAACAGCAATAGCTAGCCGACGACCTCCATATCTGGTACGTTCGTCAAAATCCAAGGAATCGACAAACAATTATGAGAAGTACTTGACTTCGCCACCACCAACGCCTGGTTATGATCAAGGGACCATGAGCTCACCCCCGGAGCCTGCACAACCGAAAGGCCAGCTTGAGATTGATTCTCCATGCAGTACTGAAGAGAGTCCATGCTTTAGTAATAGTTGCATATCTATGATAACTGATTCTGGGAGGCCTATATCAGCATACTCACCTCCAAAGCCTGCAACTCCTATAGTGCCAGTATTCCATCCAAATTCACCTCCAAGGAAATGCCTAGTTTCAGCTAGAGTACCGGATGATCTCTTGATACTTGAGCAAGTTGAGTCTCGATACAGCACTGAAGAGAGTCCATGCATTAGTGATGCTTGCATATCTATGATAACAGAGACTGGGAGGCCTATATCAGCATACTCACCTCCAAAGCCTGCAACTCCTATTGTGCCAGTACTGGATCCAAAATCACCTCCAAGGCAATATATACATAGTTCTAGCTAGAGTGGATGATCTCTTGATACTTAAGCAAGTGCATGCCGATGCCGTATAATTAAGTTACCGACCTGGTTTCCTGTTACTAATTAGGGTTACAGACTATTTAGGTGCATGCTGGGCCGCTGGGGTGCTGTTTGTGCTCGTCAAATCTTGTCTCTCTTTTAGAAATTAGGCTTCCAGTGGAAGTAGGGGTTTGCTTGTGAGGTTAATTAAGTAATAGTACATCAAGTTTTGTAATATTCACATAAGATCTAGAAGGCGTCAGATAAATGTAGCGGGTAATGTTAGTTATCTATTTTATTTTTATTACAAATTACTCCTTATTTGAAAATATTTGGTCCTTGTATTTTTTATAAATAAAATTTAGTCCTTGGTTTAAAAAGCTATTACAAATATATAAGTCCTTAGATGTCTATTTAAACGTGTTGATGAATAGGGTAAACATTAAGTGACTATTTTGATCTAACCTGTGTCATCCATACTTATTCATATTATTTATTGCAATGATGTGGTCAAAGTATATATACATCGGGTTTTTAAATGACATTCAAGTCTTTTAGTTGAGTGAGTGAGTCCAAAATTCCAACATAAAGATCATTCGTCCAAAATTCCAACATAAAGAACATTCTTTTTTGACTATCAGAGACACTTAAGAATGTTGTTTAGGTAAAAATATATTTTGAGTCATTTGAGAGAGATATCTATTAATTATTGTCTTGAGTTGATTTTAGAATGAGAAGAAGGTGTCTATTTATATTATTAGGATCTTAAGAAAACTTATAAAAGACTTATCCTTAATTTCTTTTTATTTTTTAATATAATGATATAACCTTTTTTCAAAAAAAAAAAAAAAGAAGTAATATGATTTAAGTTATATTTTTAAATTAAAATATTACAACATTTCCTCACTCATTTTAATTTTAAAAATTAGTTGAGAGAATTTACCAAAAGGAACTTTTAAGCATCATAAAAGTATGGTTTGCATTGAATGTTTATTTAGTAAAACAATAGTCTCTACTCGAGAGTCAATAGTGTTCTCCGACTTTAAGTATGACCACTTAAAAAAAATAAAGTATCATATAATAATTCAGGTATTGATATGATTTTTAATAGCCAACTCTTTTTCTGGTATTGTATTTATTAGTTTTCATTAGCGTAATCCTAATTCTCATAGTGAACGGTTCCACTCTCACACCTATATAGATTCATTTTGTGAAGAATTTTTTTGTAATTCTAACACCATTCTTGTATGAGTTAAATAACACTCGAATAAGTTACCTAGAGTCATTAAGAGTTCTATATAAAAACTCAACCTCCATACCATGACTCATAGGAAGGGATATAACAATTAAAATGAATTAATTGTTTAAAATAATATACTGCATCCCTAAGGCTACCCTATGATTCATTTTTTCATTGAATTTTGCTATAGGATCTTTTGTCCCTAGATCGGGTATTCTCATACATGACTCTTATATTTATGGACTTTAATCCCATCTTCCTGGATGTGCTCCAAATATTTTTTTCTTGCTAATTAAGACCTTATAAGGTCTACATTATTATGATCTACATTAACTCTGCTACTAGTCAAATAAGATCTCACAGTATTATGTTTTTTTTTGTATAGATCTGAATTTACTGTTATAAAAATGGTTTTGCACTCTATCAATGAAAGCAATACTATCATAATGAATTAAAACTAGTAAATCTAGTTTTTTTTTCAAAAGGAATCTCTCAACTGGTTTTCTTCTTCCCATGCTGAGGCTAAAGTAATTAGTTTAGCTTCATTATTGAATTAGCTTTCAAAATGTCACAGGAATCACAACATTCCGTTCTGAAAAGCATTAAAAAAAAAAATCTGAGACGAATTTGATCTATATATTGTGTCCTTCTAACTTATTTTTGTTAAATATATGGTGGCCATCTAAATTTGATGATACCTATTTAATAGAATATTCTATTTTTTAATTCTTATTGATATATATTGTCATCACCCAATTTTGAATTCCTTTAAAGGAAAAATAATAATAAAAAAAAGGAAAAAAAATATTAAACCTCCCTAAAATCATTTAAAATCTTTCACAAATCTTTTTAAATTGGAAGCTCCTTATTTTTAGGAATCAAATCTCAAAATTAAAATTTGAATTGATTTCGGGAGAAATTGTAGGAGGTTTCGAACTATAAAAAGCTTTCGAATTCTAATTGGCCGGGGAGAAAGGAGAAGGAAAAAAAAGCAGCCAAAAAAAAAAAAACACAAAAAAAAAACTAAAAACCTAATTGAAGCTAGCCAAACAAGCCCTAACCAGCCCACTAACCCGTTCACCAACCCGTTTACCCGATCGGACGTTTCACCGTCAATCCGATCATTTTTCGATCGGTTTTAGCCCTAAACACCACACCCTCATGTAGCCCATCACCGAATCGGCCTATCAACGCCGGTTAGAGAGAGAAAAAATCACGAAGGAGAGAGAAATCGAAGATCAAACCACCACGACCCAACCCAAAAAGATACCCAATCGTTTCTCTCAACTCCGGTCACCAACACAAGAACCACCACCACAGAACTGATCGTCGGTCTCCCCGAGTGTTTTCATATAAAAATCTCAACCCAACGACACCAAAAAACGATTTAATTGAGTTCAATCCGTTTTTGACCCGTTTTGACAAACCCGAAAAAAATTGGTCGATCTAGCAGGAATTGGAGGTCCTAACCACCACATAAATCCTTCTCTCAACCTCACGAGTCAACCGGTATGCTTGAAATCCCGAAAGGAGATTGGATTCATCACCGATGAAGAAAGGAGATCCGACTGAATCTTTGGAGGCTTCGATCTCCCTTCTCCGGCATTGTCTCCGGTCGATAGCACCACCATTGGATTCGCAACGATCGGATCTACAAGGCTAGGTGGTCCACGCTCCCGAAAGGTCACTGGAAGACGAACGGTCACTTGGCGGTGACCTTTGGTATTCTAGGGGCGTTTTTGTAATTTTGGTAAAGGTGAATTTTGGACTTGTTTGTGTTTTTTTTTTCATTTTTTTATGTGTTTTGTAATAATTTTTTATCTTATGCATGTCTGAAAATCTAGAGATATTTAGTTGTGAAATTTATTCTAACATGTGATGTTTTTTTTATGTGATTAAAATATTAGATCAATGAGTCTCCTATTTATTAGGGACGGACGGTGATTTTAATGCATTTAATTTTTCAAATTTTATTTTAGTTGATTTCAGTTACTTAAAATCTTAGAGTTTTTTTTTCTTTATTAAGAAAATAAAAAAAAACTAGAAAAAGATATATATCCAAATTTTCAACGAAGTTTCCTACATGGTAGGGACTGGCGTCACACAAAAAAATTTAAAATTCTCGATGAAGTCTCCTATCCGATTGGGACCGACGTCACAAAAAAAAATTATTTTTAAATCAAAATATCCTCGGACACACCAGCTTGTGTCAAGGCTTAAAGTAGATCCGATGTTTGAATCGATGTGTCGCCCGACGAAGGGGATCGATGATCGTTTCAATACGATGCCACGCTCAAAACTAAAAAATTCAATTTGTTTAAAAAAATGAGAGTTTAAAAAATCAAAAAATAATTTGACGTAAATAAAATATTTTAAGAGATAAATTTAAAGTTAAACCGGACGTGGTACCTTTTTTCGAAAAGAGCGCTTTTGGGTGATCGATATCTTCCTAAAAGTGTAACCAATTCCTTACTATAGAATCTCCGAACCAGTGTTTGTTTTAGGTTCCTAATTCCTTCAATACTAGGTGGCGACTCCAAACTCTATAAATAAACTTATAAATATTCAATCTAATTTTAGATATTTTTTAGGAGTCCCATCCGACGTCGGGTAGCGACACACACACACACACACACACACACACACACGGATATATATATATATCCGTGTGTGTGTGTGTGTGTGGTTGTGCAATAACCCAAAATTTACCTTCTTTTTTTTATTATTTTCTACTTTTATTTTTATTTTTATTTTTTACTTTTTATGTCATGTTTGTTTTGTTTTATTTTGAAGTTTATTGAAAAAAATGATGAAAAACAAAAAGTATTTTATTTAGGGACACAATTGAAGTAATTAGGGGTGTCTTCGAGTCAATTAAAAATTTTAGGCCCTAAATTGCATCTCACAAGAACCCAGTTGAGAAGATTGTGTTGAAATTATGCCACAAAGGGCGTAATTGCTAAAATCAAAATGCACAAAGACCAAATTGGAATGTTGGAGCAGACGACAGGACTGAAATGTGGAGGACGACCTGTCGTCCACTCCAAACCCAGATTCTCTCCGCAAATCTTTGGAGAAATCTATCAAATCCTCCACAAATTTTTTGTTTTGATTCTATATTTATCATTGAATTAATTTTGGACAGAGAATCAAGCAATCACTAATTTCTTTCCTTGTTGATTAGCTAATCGAATCTCAAATTTGAGATTTTGAAATCTTGACAGAAAAGTTTGGGATTGTTTATTGATTCTAGGAGAAATTCAAGGAGATTTGTAGCTATAAAAAGGGTTTGATTTTACAGAAAAAAAGGGGGAGGGAAGAAAATAGGAAGAGAATTTTGGGTCGAGAGAGTAAAAGAAAAGAGTATAATTCAAAGGTTTTTTTTAGTTTGGGGTGGCTGTTATTCTAGGAAATTTCTGGGCGGGGGCTTTGTTCTTAGCTTTCTGGATTTTTTGTTTCTTCACCAGTAGGGGTTTTTTATTTTTTTTCTTTGATTTTTCTAGGCTTTTTGTTGAATTACCCTGTTTATTCAACTCAATTCACTGTTTTTTCTTGTGATTAATTGGCATCTTTCGGATTTTTCTTCTAAACTTTTTAGGCAGAAGTTCATTTGTTCATCGTCATTTCTTCGTGTTCATAATTCTGGGTTTCGATTCTGGGATTCTAGTTATTAGCTAAGCCATCAAGATTAATCGTAACTCCCTTATCCCTTGAAAGTCAGCCAGACATTTGGTGCTCCTTCATTCACTTCATAAAACAACAGTCATTTATTTCAAGTCAGTTTTTTTCTTTTTTGAGTTTACATTCCTTTAATTATCATCATTTGATTTTCTTGATATCTAAGATTTAATTTTAGTTTGTTGAGATTAGAAAAACAAGAATAGTTTAATCAGTTGGCCCTTTTGTTCAAAAACATGAGTTAACTCTTGTGAAATCAAGAATAAGAGAGTTGGAAAAAAGGAGAACAGAAGCAGAGAAATAAGAACATGAGTGAGAAAGAGTAAAAATCTGATAAGTTTTCGTTTGATCCAAAAAATAAAATAGGAGGAGGTTGGGTCTTGTTATGGGTTGGAAGTCCAGCTCAAGGTTTGATATTTTTTAAGAAAAAAGATTGGGACGTGGGTTAGCCCAACCCACACGGATTGAAAGACTGGGCTACTTTCAACCCAGCCTTGGCCTAGGCTTTTAATAAAATAGGGGAGCAGAAGCTGGTTTCAGTCCAGCTCCTACCTCTCCCCCTCTCCACCTTTTACTCAAAAAAAAAAAAAAAAAAGTGATAAAGAAATAAAAAATAGAATTTAAAAAAAAAGTAAAAGGAAGAAAAAAATAAGAAGGAAAAAGGAAAAAAAATAGGGGATGGGTAAAAAAAAAAAAGTAAAAGTTGTGGGTTAATGGTTTAGGTATATGATGATTTTTTTTTCTTTTTCTTTAATTATTCATTCATTCATTTATTTATTTATTATTATTTTGCCTATTTATTTTTATTCCTTGTCGTTTTTTATATTAATTTAGAATTATTATTTCAATTTTTTATTTTATTTTTTTCTTTAATATGTATTGCTAGAAAAATAAAAATAAAATCTTGACGAAGTCTCCTATCCGATAAGGATCGACGACATAAAAAAACCCCTAAAAATTTTGGCGAAGCCTCCTACTTGATAGGGACTGACGTCACAAAAAAAAATAACATAATAATAAATAAATAAATTGACGAAGTCTCATATCTAATAAAGACTAACGTCACCAAAAAGAATATTCAAAATTTTCGACGAAGTCTCCTATTTGATAGGGACCGACGTCACAAAAAATCACCTTTTAATTAAGATATCCTCCGACACACCGGTAATGTCAAGGCTTTTAATGAATCCGATGTTTGAATCGACGTGTCACTCGACGAAGGGGACCAACGATCGTTTCAATATGATGCCACACCCAAAACTAAAAAAAAATTCATTTAGTCTAAAAAATAGGAATTTAAAAATTAGAAAATAGCTTGACATGGATTTTTAAGAGATGAATTTAGAACTAAACCATACATGGTACCTTTTTTTAAAAAAAAGCACTTTTAGGTAATTAAATATCTTCCTAAAAGTGTAATCAACTCCTTACCTTATGAATCTCCGAACCAATGCTATTTTTAGGTTCCTAGTTCTTTCAGTACTAGGTGACGACTCTAAAACTTTGTAAATAATTATGTAAATAATTAACACACCGGACTTTAATTTCTTTGGGTGGTCCCATCCGATGTTGTGTAGCGACAGGTTTGATGATATTTATTTAATTGAATATTCTATTTTTTAATTCTTATATATATATATAAGAAACGAAATATCGTAACACTCCCATATCAAAATATTTCTTTCTAATTAAAAATCTAAATCAGTTTTCAAAACAGTATTGACATCTATAACCAAAACTTTTCTTTTCTTCTGATAAATGTAAAATTTTTATAATAGATGAAATAACTAACGAATTTTATTTATTTTTTATTTATAATAATAATATAATATCCTTTTGTTAAAAAAGAAGAAGAAGAGAATATTCTTCTAGGTTTTGCATAAACATAGAAACTAAGTTAGTTCGGACAGACGGTGGAGTTAGAGTAAAATAATGGGATGTAGGCGGAGAGGGGCAATGTGAAAATAATATAGCGATGAAAATAAGGTTAAGCTAAAAGAAATGAGACATAACTATAATTACCTAATTTTTAAAGGGGCCTAATTGACAAGACCCTTAACTATGAGGGCCAAACGAACTTCGTAAGAAATTTGGGGCACCGGGGCCTTTTCAACACAAGCTGTAGCATTGTTCTTGCAGACAAGTCTAAAATAAGATATATCTATAAGAACCCTCTTTTTTTTTTAAAAAAATTTCTTTTTATCCGAAGATTAAGATTTTTAGATAGGATTTAGGAGTATTTTTCATTTAAATTCATGTTAATCACAATTAAATCTCTTTTTTCAAACAATGTTTAAGATCCATCTCTCATATGAATATGATAAATTAAGAAAAGAAACCCACTTGCTCATGAGACTTTAAACATGCAATAAAACTTGGGAAAAAAATGCCCCTTGCATTTCTCGTAAACATGAAAATGCCACTCCATCTCTGTTAAACAATGTTGTTTCCAAGTGAGCACAAAGAAAAGAAGAGAAAAAGAAAATCTCAAAAAATGAGTAAGCTATATTTTTGTTTATACTGATTCGCCATTGTTCAACTTCTACTACCATACTTTATAATTTTCCAATATCACCCTCATAATTTCTTAAAATTTTCAATTTTGTTCTTTATTACTAAATAACTTGGAAAAAAAAACTCACTTTTGTTCATATTTTATTTTCATTTATCTTATTTTACTCTCAAATCCCCATGAATATAATAATATTTGGTATAAACACTTCGAAATATAAAATAAAAAGTCAAAAACCAAATTCAAAAAAGTAGTTTAGTTGATGATTAAGGGTAAAATTAGAACTTTATTGAAACAAGAAGGATAATATTGAACAAATTAAACTAAAGGAGTAACAGTGTAACATTGATGAATCTATAGGGAAAAAACTGAAGTTTACCATAAAAAAGTTCTCATAAAATGACATGGCAAAACCCACAAGGACAAGTGGGACCCAAACCGAACCCTTTAAAAGCTCCTCTCTCTTCAGGGCCCTAAAGCGCCAAAATCCTAAAATCTCTCCCACTAACAGAAACATCATTCATTTTTCTGCTTCTTCTTCACTGCTGGTAAGAGTCCTTTCGGTTCCTTCTTTATAAACAAATAAATAAATTATCAGTTTTTTATATTTCTCATTCTTTGATTGGCATTTTGTGTGCCATTTCTTTGCTACGAAGGTTTAAGATATTTAGGTTTTTGTTATTTTTTTATCTGTGAATTTTCATGGGTTTCTTGCTTGAATTATGAGTTTTTTGGGTTTTGATGATGTCATCTTTTCTTGTTGTTTGATTTTTCTATGTGGGTTTTAGGTTTTCTTCATACTCTTTATGGGTTTTTCTTGTTTTGTGTTTGTGTTGGGTTTAGAGTGGTTTTTTGGGTGTTTTTATCTCCAGTAATTTCTTTGGTTTGAGGAATATTTTGTTGTTTTAGAATCAGTTAACTGATTGATATTACCGTTGGTTAACTTGGATTTTGTTGTAAATTTTGGGAAATTATTGTTTTAAAGGATGACACGAACTATCTGCTTAATGTATTTCAAGATTGTAGTATTCCCTGGGTTTGTTTCAATGTTGTTCTATTATTAAAAGACTAGCACATTTTTTTTGCCAAATTTTTACCCCTTGTATCCTTAATTCTGGTAGGAACGGGTGTTTTCTAGTGACTATTTTATGAGCTACTTCTACTATGTATAGCCTTAAAGGCAAACTTAAAAAGAACAAAAAATTTCATGTATTGTTTGTAATCTATTTGTTTCTTTTGCTAGTCTATGCTTGCTGGGATTTCAATTCTGTATATTCTTCTAGTAATGTGTACATTTGATTGCACTCATCCTTTTCCAGAACTTGTTATGCAATGGCAAGTGAAAAGCCAAAACTAGGAGATAAATTACCAAATCCTAGTTCTGCACCACAAAGGAATGAAGAACTCGAAGCTCTTGATCCAACTAATTTACATGCTGACCATAGTGGGAGTTTTGATGATCTGTTGCCACCTTTTCCTTTTTTCCAAACTGGGGATATGCAGGGAATGCCTCAACATTATGCTCAGGAAATGCCATTGCCTGCCATCCGTATGATGAATGAATTTTCCCAGTTCAATTTCTCTGACCATACTGCATTTGACCATGATTACTTACATAGGTCAGTTCCAGATATTCCCCTCTCAGAAGGGAATGTGAATGAATCAGTTGATTACTTTCCCTTATGTGCTTTAACAAATGTTGCTAGTAAGATGTATGATGATCTTCAGAACTCCAAGATTGACAGAAAAGTTGAAAGTGTCAGGAGTGATATGGCTATAGGCTCAGAAATGTATAGGGAGGCTGCTGAAGCAAATATTAATGATGTGCATAGATCTTCTCTAATTGGAAATCAAATGCGTTATAGAGCTAGCACAAATATGCCAACACATTACTCAACTAATGGAAAAGGAGGAATTAATAACACCGTCCGGACAAGGGCAGCTCATTCTACTCATCCTCAAATCCTTGATGGGAGTTCTCTGAAGCTGGGAGTTGGAACTAATACAGAGACCAGATCTACATCTAATGTCTCCAGCAGATACAACACTCTTAAGTATAATGAGGCTGCTCGTCCCCAATCAAGTGCTTTACGTGGTCAAAAAGATGATATAAGTTCTTTGAGTTCCTGTTCAAAGGTGACTGGGGATTTTTCTACTATCCGAAACAATGTTGGTGGATTTAATAATCTAGTGTGGGATGACGGTGGATTTTCCAGCCTCACACAGAATGTGGATGGGCTTTCTAGGGTAGAACGAAATGCAGGTGGGGTTTCTCAACAAGTGAAGAATGTTGTTGAATTTTCTAATCTGCTGCAGAATGTTGGTGGGCTTTCTCCTCAAACAAAGAATGTGGGTGGATTTTCTCGTCAACTGCAGAATGTAGAGCAGCTTCCTAGACCATCTCAGAATGAGGGTGATAGGAGTTCGTCACTTTTAGCTGATAGGCAACACTATCATTCTGTTTCAAGCAACCGGAACTCGGGACTCAGAGTGAATGGAAATGCAAGATTTTCTGATGTAAATCTTAGTACAGGTTTTCAAGGTTTTCCTACTGAGCCCTTGATACTACGTAATAGAAATCAAGTGGGCATACCTGATTATGGACATTTGGCAAATGGGTTACAATCATCTTCTTTCATTAGGAATGCTACTCAAAGTGCTTCTGACCAACAACAGAATCCTCATACAGGAAGTTTCACGAACCTCTCACCTGAGCCTTCTCAGGTTGCTGCTTTTGTAGGGGTCACAAGAAGCAACAGCGGACAGATTCAATCAGGTGAATTATTTAGTTCTCAGTATTCCACTTAAGATTTAACTATGAATTTGCTTAGAGCTTCTAACAGCAACAGTGGACAGAGCCAATCAGGTGAATTATTTAGTTCTCAGTATTCCATTATTCCACTTGAGATTTAACTATGAATGTACTTGGATCTTCTAACAGAAGGTTTCTACATTATGTAGTCTGATATTTCTTTGTTTGGGTTTTTCTTTTTCAAAATCAATGGAGAATTTTGAGAATCAAGAATGCCTGTCAAATCTTTAAGTTTACCAGACTATAATCTAAAAAGAACCTTGTCCAGAACTTTATCAGTTAAATGTTTGATCAATGATGAGCAACCAGCAAGCTATTCTTTGTTTCTTTCATTGCCAAGTTTTAAATTTAATTTAGGTGTCCTAAGCTGCAGTTGATCTGTCCCCTTTAAATGGCCATGGGGTTCTTCTTTAGGATTCTATTAACGATTTTTTTTTCTTTTGTTTTACGGTGTATAAACAAATGAGAAGAGTCTGAGAGTAAATAAAATTTGAGAATTGGTATGAACTGTAGATATGGTGGAAGCCAGTAATTGAACTTTTTCCAAGAAATATTTAAAAAGATGAAAGTGGTTTACTAAATATATAGAGGATGTTCTTGTCTTTTCCAAAGGATATATAATTATTTGTTACTCTTTCCTCCGTTTTTTATGTTTTTCCCTAATTATTTTTCACTTACTGATCTAACCATTAGATTAAGAGAAATGCATAACTGATGTTTAATAAGCTTCTCACTGAATGATAGTTGCTGAACTTCCAGCCATTCAGCCTTTTTGATCTAAAGAGGTCAGTGCTGCTCAATCTGCTGAAAGCATTCTGTTTGCCAAGAATTTGGAGTTTAACAAGCAAGGGCATCCCTAGTTTTCTGCGCTAACATCACAGCTTTGGCTTGCATGTCTGTGTGTCATAAAGCTCTTTTTCTCATCTCCTGAGGCTCAAATTTTCCAATAAGGATAATATTGGTAAATTATTCATTGATCCATAATAGTATCCATCAATTTATAATGTTCATTTTGCTTGATGAAAGCCTCAAGTGCCATAGTTGGGATGCTGAGAGATTCTAGTTCATATTATCAGCCATAAGATTTCATTGCTGCTGATTTACCTATAGAAGATGACTGATGATGATAACAAATAGATTTAGATGATGATTATGCTAATTAATTTTGTATTCATACTTTTCATAATTTATGTTTACAATATTATGTTCAGGACACAAATTTGACTCAGGTAGTAAAGTGGGTTACTTAATTCATTTGTCTGGTTTCCCTTGTTATTGCTTGCAGTTAAGCTCGCTCAATCTCAAGGCACTGTTCCTGTCCAGCTTTTCAGGAGTTCTTCTGGATCTTCTTCTAGCACTGGTAATTAGTGTTTAGCTCTAATTAGCTGTAGCTTTGAACCATGTGCTATTATTATTCGTGTTAATTTTGTAACTTACAGGTCAAGTAATTTCAGCAGTAAATGCACCTGGTCAGGCTTCCAGTGTTCCTTGTAGACCATCTCTTAAGAGGGATGCAGCTGAATCTCCTCTGGCTACTTCTGAGGCTTTGCACAGAAAGGTCAGAGTTACTAGAGCTTCGAGTCAATTGTCTACTCCAAATATGGACCAAATTGCTTCACCTCATGCACCACCACCTCTGGCTTGGACTCCTTCCTTGAGGCCACCCTTTATCCAACCTACTCACCCACGCGTAATCCAGTCTCCTCCAAATGTGGCACAAATTAATGCACCCCATCCAGCTCTGGTTTGGATCCCTCATTTACGCCCACCACCAGTTCAACTTCAAACAGCTCACCAAAACCTAGCCCATTCTGTTTCAAATCTGGCCCAAATGACTCCATCTCACTCACCTCTGGCTTCGACTCCTACCAACCCAGTCCTAGTCCAAAGTGCTCATCCTCGCCTAGCACTGTTTTCTCCAAATTTGGCCCGAGCTCCTCCACCTTACGTCCCATTGGCTAGGATTCCTCGGTCAAGCCCATCGCTAATCCAAACTGTTTTCCCAAACTTGGCCCAGAAGCCTCCTATTTGCCTACCCTTGACCCAAAATACATCTGTTCGACCACCCCTTTCCCGGAATGCTCCTCATGTTCCACCCTTGCCTAGTACAAAAGGAACCGATCGCATAAAATGGCAAGGTATCTCTCAAGAGTTCCATTAAATTTTTTTGTGACAATTGTCTTTAATTGTTGAAATCCATTCTTTTCATTTCCAATTGACACTTTTTTTTTTTTTTTTGCCAGGTTGTTTTTCATGTAGCCTTTATTTATGATGCATGTAGTGTCTTTTTTTCTTGATCATTCCATAGCAGCCTGAATTGGCAAGCAACGTGTGCCTGGCAGGAGTAAGGCCTGCCAGGTTATCTCTGGATAACTATTGTTATCCGATGCTCATTGTTATGCATTAATTTACCTGAGAACTTGCTTGGCCACCAACAGAAGATTTGTGGTGCCTTGTGTACCAATTACCATGGTTTATTGAACACTGAAGATTTGTCCTTCAGCTGGGACAGTTCCTCACGTACGGGAACTGCTTCATCCTGGTTTTGCCCAGACACGTTTCACCTGTCTAATGATATAGGCACCTGACAGCAGAGGCAGTGTTCAATATAATATAATCAGACTCATACTACTACTAATGTGCTTGGATATTATTGACGTTAGCAATGATTTGGATGATTATATCCGTGATACAAGTAATGATGATACTCTTTATTGCAGATCCAGAAAAAACTCCTAAACTAAGCGGACACCAGTGTTTTATATGCAAGAGGGATCTCTCATTCACTCCCGAAGGGCCAGTGGAACAACCAGTGAATCCACCTCCTGTTGCTGTCTTGCCATGCCGCCACCACTTTCATGCTTTCTGCTTGGAGCGTATTACTACCAGAAGCGATGCTGAGGATCCTCCATGCATCCCTTGTGCCTTGGGTGACAAGAACTAACTCTCATCATGATCATTCATGCTCTCCTTCCCCCCCCCCCCCGGTTCCCTTTTTTTTTCAATTTTGATAGCATTTGTCTCGATACAGTGGAGAATAGCGACCATTTTAAATAGCTAGTTGTAATTCATGTGACTGAAAATAGCAGATGACATTACTAACATTAATTGACTAACTACACCATTATAAAGTGAATAAAGTAGAGGACCTCTTCGATCAATAAAATGGATCCTTTAACCATTCTATAGCTCAAGTAATTTTCCGAAATTCTGGACAGGGTGCATCAAGAGTTTGCTTGTGCTTGCTGTCTCATGATTTTTAAGTACATTCAAGTTTTTTTCCCTTAATTTATTTTAATACTAACCTACATCATCTTGCGTCACCCTAAAGAACAAGCACGTTTTACAAAACCCTTAAAATTTCCTCCAATTTAATCATACTCAATTTGTTTATACCATTAGATTTTTGTTTTCCAATCATGTCTGTGATGAAGACACATGCAAGCATGCGAAACTGGATTAATCCCTAAGCCCAGCCCAGCCCATCCTGCCAATGGTTCATGTTAATCCTAAGCCCTACTACGATTTTAACCCACCAACCAAACCAAGACATGAAGTCAAGATCATGAGAAATCATGAAAGGAGCTACTGCACTGGTCAGTTTTTCCTCATAGAAGGGTGGTTGAAAGACTAGCGGAGTAAATTATAAATTAGTCCCTCTCTTTTCGAGAAATGAATTAACTAATCTTCTTGGTTTTAAAATGTAATCATTTAATCTTTTTAACTAGTATTAACTACGATAAATTTAATATTTTTTAATTTTATAAAATGTTTTCATCAATCATTCCATAATTTTTATTTATTTTTTTCTTTTCTATTTCTTTAAAAAAATAACAAAAAGGACTAAATGATGGGTTGTGAAATAAAAAAGACTAATTAATATGTTTCTGGAAAAGAGAGGGACTAATTTATAATGTACTCTGGATTAGTGGGTGCATATTGGCGTTTCTGATTTGAGTCTGCTAACTTTCACGGAGAATCCAATCTCCAAGAAATTTCCACCTTCCGAGAAAAAATTCCTCGTGCACCATGGGATATGCTTTCCTCACAAAGGATGGTATCAAAGCTGGGAGTAGAATATGATTTGGAACAACTATTTCAGGAAATAAAAATACAGGAGAAAACAGACACACAAAACAAATGGCAATAAAAAAATAAAAAAAAACGATGCTAAATGAGATAACACGTGGAAGAAATTCAAAACATAGAGCAAATGAATGGATGAACGAACTAAAGTACAGAGACACAGGCTGAGGTCATGGGACCCACATAGACAGACAACTGTTGGCTTAATATCTTCCACCCTACAGCTAAAATCTCCACCGTTCAAAAAATAAGAATATAGAAAATTCCAACAACAACGTTGATGCTACCGTCATCAGTTATGACCCAAAAAATGGATCAACTATATTTTAATCCCTTTTTATTTAGTATTATTCTAATTTGTTCCTTAAATATCTAAATTTCTCAATATGAACCCTATAATTTCCCAAAAGTTACAATGTAATTCGTTGACGTTAAATACCTAAGAAAGGCTTGCACTAATTATGGTCTAACTCTGTCAATTAGGTCTGCGCTGCGAATTGAAGAGCTTAAACTTTAATTTTATTTTTTTCTTGATTATTTTCTTAATTTTTCTTTCCCTAAATTCCTTTTTTTTTTTTTTTTTGTGACGGTATTCTACCAAATCTTTTTTTTTTTTAAAAAAAAAACAACTTAAAATACTTGAAAAAAGAAAATGATCCCCGTCTTTAGTTGTCATTAGCTACATGTATTTTTTTGTCTTAAAAATATTTTTTTCTATTTATATAGTTCCAAAATATTTGTATACTAAAAAATTTAAGTGATATAATCTCTTAAAATACATTTAATTAAATTTTATTTTATAAAAAATATCCATATATAATTTTCTAAAAATATTTTAGGAAAGAATAAATAAAATACATTAATATGAAATCATAATTAATAATTTTCTTAAAATATATAGAAAGTCAAAGAAAATAATTATTTGTAGATAGAGGGAGTAGAAAAAAGTTACAGTATATGGGAATGGGAAGTTGTTGAAAGCTAAAAGATTGACAATTGAAAAGGTTTTAAAGTATGAGATCTGAAAGGAACATTGTGAAATCTATGGGGATTGGAATATAGTTTATCCCAAAAATTCGGAAGTGCAAATAACAACAGCAGCAATTATCTTCATATTTGTCATTGGAATTGAATACCAAAGAGAGCAAACAAAATACTAGAAAGAAAGTTGAAATAGACACTACTTGTTATCTTCGTTAGCAAAGAAACCTCTCTCTCTCTCTCTCTCTTCCTCTTTCTATAAGCAAAGAGAGATCTTGTTGTTCTTAGTTCTTGAAAGTTGAAGAAACTCCTCCTTCTTCAATGGAAAAAGAGAACAATAATAATACCAACGATATGAAGATGGTTGAAGTTGAACCTTTGAATGGCTTCTCTCCAGTCTCTTCAACTAGGATCTTTTGGAAATCTAGAAAGAGATCAGGTAGTTCCAATTAAGCTTTATTTTTCATTTTCTTTTTCCTTTTAGCCCCTTTCTTCTCCCTGTTTGCTTTCTAAGAAATTAAGAGAGAACAAGTGAAGGGAGGTGTTTGAATTTAGTCTTGTTTGTTATGTTTGCATGATATCCAAACATATCTATCAAACCCATAACATGAAATCTGAAATTAGTAAAAAAAAAAAAAAAAAACTAATTATTGTTGCATGTTCTTGAAAGATCTGTGTCAAAGAGTTCATTTCCAAACATTTCGAAGCTTAATTCTAACATTTCTTATGAGAACAAGAACAAATCCTTTGATTACAGTAATGTTCACGATTATTAAAACAATCTTCTATCTCCACACAGCAGAGAGGGAGGCAAAGATGATAGCTTTGACATTTGTTACTTAATTAGAAAGAGAGAAAACAGTTTGATATGACTTCTTGTGCTTTTTTCTTTTTTTGTTACACAAGACTTGTTTACTTCGCTGGTACGTTAATTCATTAGGTTTGGTTGAGTTTGGGTTACCAATCACTCTCTCTTTCTTATTCTTATTATCATTATTATTATATCCATTTTCTTTTTCTGTAACTTTTCCTTTTGTTATTTCTTACAAGATCTCACCAAAACATCTCCAATTATTAAGGCTGGTATCCTGTTTGTGTTTCAACTTTTTGGTGTGTGGATTTTATAATTCGAGTCAATCTCTTAGTCACCTAACCCATGGCCTACCTCTCCTGGCCTTAGGGCTGTAGGAAATTTGCAATTAATTTTTGTCAGGGCAAAAGTGACCACCTTCTTACATTTTCGGTTTATTACTCATACTTAACCAACTTCATCTAATGGGGACATTTTTTATAGGTTAATCTGAATTGTAATAAAGGCAGCTTCAGCTAACAATTTTGGTTGATGGATCTGTGATTCATCCATTGTAAATGGTATTTTGTTAACCTTGAAATCAACTTCAGCTTATTCGAAATGGAAAAACCAGGTGACTTTAAGAATAGGATGTGATGGTTTCTCTCTTTTTTTTTTTTTTTTTGGTGCATGTCTACTATCGAGAAAAGGGTACGAAAAGGTTCTGTTTTAATAGTTTTCTGGAAAAAGTGATTGTGTTCTCATTTAGTTTGGTACATTTCAATGCTCCTTGCTTGAGTATATCAATGCCAAAGGGGAAAACTTCCTTATGCCCGAAGGAGATTCAATTTACTTAAAGTTTGATTTTAGTTGGTTTCAAAAGAGCCAAGAGTGGATTGTGGATTTATGCAGTTCTCTCTGTGGATGCTATGCTCGTTTATAACATAAAAAAATGTGTGATATGTACCACCATACATGATTAGTCCGGACAGACTACAGTTTTCTGCTGTCTGCGAACATGATAGCATAATTGTTTCATTGTTTATGACTCTCTTTCAAGCTTAAAATGTGGAGGACTGCATATAGTTGTAGTTTATATGTGAATTGTTACTTTTTTTTTTTAGTGCTATGATATGTATAATATAGATCTGCCATGCCTCTAAAATTATTTGGAACTAGAATGGTAACTTCTTTCCAACAGCCAACGGGAGGAGTTCGGACAAGGTAACCGAGAACCCTGCTAATGAAACACCCGACAAACAGGAAGAATTTTCCAATGATGAAAAGATGCAGGACCCAAATACAGCTCCAGATCTTTCTGATCGGCGAAAGGCCCTCTTTGAACCATTGGAACCTGTAACAAATATCAATGGCAAAAGGCCATCTGCAGAATCCCTACTCCCTCCACCAGATTTTGATGCTGCAAGCTATCCCAAAGGCTGGCTGATTGGAAAGAAGCGTAAGCTCGTTAATGTAGATGTCGTTGAGAGTATGAGGAGGATTGCCGTGCAGGAAATGAACAGAAAGGTATTGGTTTTGCATAAACCTAACCCCTCTTAAGTATTGCTTTGACAGCAGCATGTGCGGATTGAACTATCATTGAATTATTCTTGCAGGACCGAGAAATTGATGGCTTAAATGAGCAGTTGGAAGAAGATGCACGGTGTCTAGAACATCTCCAACTCCAACTTCTGCAAGAAAAAAGTAAACGCTCCGAGGTAGAGAGAGAGAATGCTATGCTGCAAGACCAGATATCAATGCTGATGAACATGCTACAAGAAAATGAGCCAATGGGCGATGAAGATCTTGGTGAGGGAGGTCCTGATGGACCTTAAATATTTGTTTGATTGTTTATTTATTCTTTTTGTAGGTTTGTTTGCAAAGTTAGTGAATATATACATGAATATATACGCGGTTTTGACCCAATATCTGTTGAGGTCTTGTTACCGTATTCGTTGGAACTGGTCGCACCCTTGTGCACGCTTCGTGTTGTTTGCAATCGTGTCTCCGTCCTAGCTTGTAAATGTATATAGGCTTCTGGTACTTTGATCATGTGTTGCTGCCTCGCGGCTAATAATATATAGACTCCATAATGCGTCTATCAATTCTTTTACCCCTCAGTTGCTCATTTCTGATTTTATCATTTGTTGTTTGCGTTCACATGTGAGGCTATACTACCGGTACTGGCATGTGACACTGTTATTTCATGCAGCTTTTTTTTTTTTTTTTTGCCTTTTTTCCTATCCATGATTTCTAGTAGATGGCAGGCTGCACTACAGTGGCCACGAAAGATGTTTCCTCAAAATTTCAGCATCCATCTGCCGGAAATTCCCATGATGTGTCCCAAGACTTTGGCAAGGTTGCATTGAAAACGAAAACACCACATTCCATGTATAAAGGTTGTGATCCACTAGAAATTACAAACGCCAAACTTTACATAAATTTTTAGGATTGCAAAAAGTTGTACAAAGAAAACACTACAGCTCAAACACTACGGACAGCGGACACCAGTATCCTATATATGAACATCCCAGGATTCTTCATCAATATACATTTCTGAACCCCCCAAGTCCTACAAGTTGAAAGAGAGAAATTATAACACTATACTGCTTGATTATAACAATCTTCCTATAGATTGAATAAAAACTGTGGCAAAGAGGCAATCCTTGGAAGGTTTAGAAGTAGCTCCCCAACTGAGTCCTTCCTTGACATGGCTGGTGGCTGCTTGCAGATGGAAACATTGCTGGCCTCTCCTTCAAGTACAGGGAAACCCTCTATAAATTTGCTTTGACAAGCCGGCACAGTGACTGAACTAGTTTTATCTATTCTCCCATCATGATCCACGTCAAGATTGTCGAGATTCTTAGGCTGCAAGTCTTGAGCTGTTGCAGGATCCTTTTGGAGCAGAGAGCAGAGAGAATTGACCCTTGACATGAGGGATTGCTCATCCGAGGCTGATGTAACTTGAGTCTCTCCAAGCAAGTATTGAGTAATTTCATCCAGAATGTCACTGCTCTTTATGTCACCACCAGTGCGGATAGAATTGCCAGAGGTCATCTGTTCTGAAATGCAATGTCCAATGTGGTTCACTAGATCGCTCATTGACATGGATGGGTGAAGTCCAGGTACTTTAATTTGGTCCCAGTTGCTCGGCAACTTCTGTTCCTCTGTTCTGTTGCTCTTGATTTCTTCATACGCATGGGTCTCCATTACTAGAAATAAGAGACAGGTTGGAATGATTGGAATGATTGGAATGATTGCAGCAGGCAAGATAAGAATTTAAAACATGCAAATAAATCCACAAGAAGAATGAACACATTTCAAACCACCATTCCAGGTTCTGATCTTAAAAATGCCCGCCATGAAGGTTTAAAAGCTTTATATTGACTGATTATTTGGAACCTTCATCCAACAATTTACTAATTTTAGCAGCTAGCATAACAAAAACACTTTCAAGTTACTTCATAGTTGTTCAATTACAGCTATGGGTTCACATAATGTAGTCAGTTTGCCATTGCCAATAATGCGTTTAATCCGAACTAGTCGACATTCTGTACTACTTACAGTGAGCTAAATCTGACTCCTCACAGTAGTCAACTGGAATGGAATCAGTTAGTGCTCACTGTTCATTCAAACTGCAACAGACATTGGTGGTTTCAATCCACCATTAATTGTTAAAAAAATTGGACATTACAGTAGATCAGATACATCTGATTGCTTCTACGGCAAATTTTTATGTAAAGAAAAGGGTTCTTACAATTTAGAACAGTAGTGAGCAGAGATGCAGCTCAAACCTCACCAAAAAAATAAGACTATAATTATCCAAGATGAAGAGAGCAGTGTGTGTAGATATAATATGCAGGCATGCTTTTACTATCATCTAATACCATCATTTTCATCAATATTTTCAGTTTTAGGATTATAATCTTACCTAAGCTCGCTGAAGAAGTTTCCTGGGAAATATTTTCAGGAGACTGACACATGAAGCCTGGGCATTCGCTATTGAAGGAAGATGAAAGAACTCCAGATGGTGGTCCTGCTTCCTGCAGAGAAAAAACAGCACTTCTTTCCTCAACTTCTGAATCAATCACTTTTCCAGGTTCATGCAAGTCACCAAATGCAGAAACTCGTTGCTCAAAATATGGTGATTCTAATATAATTTCTTGCTGCCGACTGAGAAAGTTGAGACGGGGATCACATTGAATAAGTTTTTCAAAATGCTTGCCCATGAAGCCTTGCTGGCACTGTAGAAAATGTTGCCTGTGTAAGTAGTAAGAAAATCAGCATTTGCAGGTTCAAATCAAATGATAGAGCAAAACGTGAAGGAATTAATCAATAGCAGTGTCTTCTACACATCATAAACAAATTGAATCTTCCAACAATGAAAAATCAAACTTAGTTTAAATCTAGCCAATTTGGTAGTAGGAAAGAGACGATTCATGGTCAAGGCTAAACCATATGGGGTAAAGAGGGAAAGACCACTTGATAATGATTACAGCATGTTAGAAATCCTGAACAGAAAGGTTGATCCCTCCACATCAGATGGGCATAGGATTCTACTATAACCAACAAGGGACAGTACTTAAAAGAGTTTTGATGAAAATTATAGAAGTCCACTGATCTCATAGACAAGATGCATTGTCATCTGACTGGACTGCAAATCATCTTAGAACACTAAGACCATCCAAAATATAACTAAGAAATCCGATTTACTAGATGGACCGATCAATACTTCAGATTCTATCACCTGAGACGATGCTAAATTCCAATAGCCTGAGCCAATCTGATGTGGAGAAGCATCTCCCATAACGTTACATAATGGAGAAGCAAATCCAGACGGCTGTGCAAAATAAAACAGTTTTCATAAAAAATAAAGTCAGGCTCATTTTTTCTAGACCACCTCGTTTAGAAGCCTAATTGTCTAAAACTGGAAGGAAAGAAGAGCAAATAGGACCATACATTCCCAGAGTATAAGGCGAGAACATTGAATCATTGAAAACCCTTTGCAGCATAGCAGAATCATGTGATGAATTTTAAAGCCATGTATAATAATACTATAGTGTGTTCATTTGTATGTACTCACGTTTTTCCATGAGAAATAGAAGGGGGCAAAATCATTGGGCTACGCAGAGAGCAAAAAATCACAGTTCATGATATAATAAAAAGCACCAACATTGGGGTCCCCAGATACGGCAATCCATGAGGCAACGAAATATATGCAAATCCCCTCAAATTTACAGAAGCTTAAACGAAGTATCGGTACCTGTGTATGCTTGCTTGTCCACCAGTAAAATCTGATGTTGCCTGCCACAAAGTATGCTTCCTAGGTTGTGGATTTGTCTCTCTAAAGAAAAGGGGTTGTCTAGCCAGCTGCAACAAACACATACGACCCTCCATCACCACCATCATTTTTAAGATTACGCTTGTGTGTGTGTGTGTGTGTGTACACACGCCAATAAAAGGGGAGTATATTATACAAGTATATGATTTTGGTCAAGAGAGAAAGTAAAATACCACTACATCCAAGGTTTCAGGTCCATCATCAGGAAAATTTGCCTTGAGAGCCACAATATCTGACCACTGAATTTCAATCTTATTCTTAAGACCACCATCAAGAACTTCCCAAACAAGTTTATGCTTAGCAAAATAACACTTTGCCACCAAATCCCCTTCATATCTTGACTTATACTAAGTCAACCAAAAAAAAAAAAAAAAAGATCTTCAGAAAAAAGGAACCGAATAAACACCAAATACCCAATTACAAATGTAAAGAGATCAACTTGGATACCTCCCAACTCCCTATTTTTAGAAGTGAAGCAGGAAAGTTTGAAGCTTTAAGCTTATCGGCAGCAACAGCAGCAGCACTTGGTTTCTTTGACAGCATAGTATTACTTGTGTTTTTTTGAGATAACTTCATTTGAATCAAATCCAAAAAAGATGGGCTCTTTTTCAGTGTCAAACCAATGGGACTTGGCTCTTCAAGTGGATTATACACTACGGCATCTAGGTTCATCGCCTGCCGTCAAATGAATGAATGAATCAATCAATCAAGAAATCAAAACACCATAATTAAATCCAACAATAGAAACTCAAAACACAAACAAAAAGAAGATCAGATATTTAGTTCGGTTTGGTTATTGAGAAAGTTGGAAAAAAAGAGGAAAGAGAGTAAAACCCGTAAAGAAGGATCAAGTTTTGAACGTTTATGAAGTGGACTGAGTTGATCCTCTAAAGAATCCTCAGCTTCCAGCTTCACTGCTGCTTTTTTGCCTAAGGAACTCATTAACTGAACCATCTGAAACCTTTCGTTTTTATAACTCAGTGAGTTAACCCAGATACTTCAATGAACAGAATCAGTCTCGTCCTTCTCTACAACGCTCAGCTGAAGCAATAAAACGGGCTTCTATAGTAGTTTTCTGTTTCTTTTTTATATTGGCTGTCACGTGCCTGAATAGGATCGGCACGTGTTCGTATCCAGTCAAATGGGAAATAGATGATTTGTAGCATGACGACTATACCCTTCAAATGAGAAGTCATGTGAGTTTCGATGGAGGGTGGTTTCGTCATCCGGGTCGTTTGGTGGGTAGATTGACATCATGTGGTGTCTCTGTCACGTGACATACACGTGCGCTGTTTTTTTTGTTTATGGATAAGTGTGGGACCCAGTTCATGAACCTTCTACACGAGTTGTCTTTTGTCGTTTTTGCTATTTTTCCTATAAAAGGAAGGGCTGCGATTGGTTTGAGGTGAAACGTGTAATAATCTGGTGGAGTGGGAAGGACACGTAAGTGTATTTTCTTCTATAAAAAAACGAGGATGCTTTGTGGATAAGAATTTTCAAGTTGGATTTGCCATCCTTTGTTGACTACTGATCTTACCTTTTCCCTCTTTCTAACCTTCTGTTCGGAAAGTGGAGAATATAAAGGTTAATCAAATTCAAATTTGAAGATAATTTTTTTTATTTTAGATTAATGGAGGTATATTTTTATGCTAGTTTACTAAATCTCTTATGATAAATTACAGGATTTTGAAAATGGGATAAAATATTTAAACTCAAAATAGAATTATTCAAACTCTACGTACCCTTTTTTTAAAGAAAATTTCTGTTTATTATTAAAATGCTAATTTTATTAAAATCTATTTACTTGTTTCTCGTATAGGTTTTTTTTTCCTTTTATTTGATGGTAAACTTGAAAAATTTACGACTATTTTTTTTTTTCTGTATTAAGACTCGGATATTAAATTACTCAACTATATTTGAATTAATATATTTACAAAAAAATATATTTTTGGAAGAATATTTTTCAAAAATTTCTAAATAACAGCTCGGTCTCTCAAATTGCTAACATATCTTTAAATGGTTAATAGTGATGTAGTTGATCTAACTTTTTATCTTCTAATGAATCAGGAATGTATAATACGCATACGAGCTCATGTTACGAGTTTAACTTACATTCTTTAATGGCAACTTTTTTTCTTTTTTTCAGCATCATGAAGTTGAAAGACTCTCGAATTAAATTCGAGCCTATCAGTTTGATATAAGTTGGATCGGTTCCATCTATCCTTGTTGATCCCGAATCATTAGCCAAAAACTTTACAAATAACTCATTTTCTTCCTAAATAAAAAAAAATGGTATTACATACATTAGATTTTCTTTAAAATTAATTGAGTAATTTATTTAATTTTTATTTTATATTAATTCTATTATATTTTTTTTATATTGATATCGGTCTAAACTTCACAACAAATGAATTGAATTAAAGATGAACTTAATTTATCATAAAATTTTGGATCACAAGGATGAGCACGAGTGTTTTAAAAAAGTTATTATTCATATCTTATTTTTTAGATGCATTAGTGAGATTGATTCGATAGACTCGAAGTAGTGTTCATTAAAAAAAATTCAATTGTTACTTTTTACAACATCTCGCTAGCAAATTAAAATAGTTTAGCCTAAAAAAATTAAATATTTCAAGTCAAATTTAGGCTATACAAAATTGAGTGACGTGGCATGATTTTAATCTTCAGTGACCATTTTTTCACTACAAATATCAATATCATTTTATTATAAAAAAATAAAAAATTTTGTATTAAAAAACTTTTAATCTTTTTTATAAAAAAAACTTACGAATTCTCCGTCTCAAAACTTTTCGACTTACACACTAAACAACACTTACCAACCAATCAGTCAACCAATCATTTGATCAATTATCCATAACTCTCTTCTTCGACCATAAATTAGAACATGCTTTAATCATAGCTCATTGACTTATTAATCACAAGGAGATGCAAACAAGAAGACGAGCTAAGTATTTTAGCTTACAAGATAAGTTAATAGTTATATATTGAGTAATCAACTTATGCTCCAACTAGAATATTTTTTAAATTACTTATAACGTCATGTTTTGCAGATGATTATTAAATATTACCTGTACGTGGGGCAATTGTTATATCATGCACGATTCCATCCACAGAAGGTCCATGGTTGTAAATCCTTGGGTCTGCTTTGGACTCTCCTCATTCTGGGCTTAAAGCTTATAGTTTCTTCCTTGACATACGTATTGTCACATTTGGGCCGAAGCCCTCACGATTTGATCTACCAAAAACCATACTTTTTATGATGAGAAAATGCTCATCAGCACCAAGGTCCAAGGAACATGTGTGTTCAGCCTTCAGGTTGCATCAATTTTTTTTAATAACAATCATTAAACCTGAAATTATTAAGGGGGTAAGAATTAGTTTTCAAGAGGTTTAATTTATTAATAAACAGAAGTATATTATTAGTAGAAAGAAAAAAAATGATTAACATGCCCGTCTTACGTTTTTATCGTTAAAAAAAAAAAAAAAACTATATATGAAAAAAGTCTGAAGCCTATAAACTTTCGATTCTATTTCAAATCTCAATAGATTTTGTACATGTTGATGATAATACGAGTAATGTTAATTTTACATAATTTTCTTACAGAATTAACTTACTAAAAAGTATTAACAATCACATGGATATCTCATATATTAAATAAATAGATTTTGGTAATTTAGAAGCGAATGAATGTGGGGAAGTGGCTGGCTAAAATGGAATTTAAATATAAGGTATAAACGTTGTGCAGGGAGCAGGCCTGGCCCTTGAACGAGAGAAGTCAGAAGACCATTCCATTGATGGATCAATAAAAGAAAACTGATTAAGCCTCATTTTAGGACTTGGTTCTTTCCTTAAAAATAGGGAAAAGGTAGTTAATTAATGTGGAAAGTGTTGCTAAAGATGATAGTACCGTGTTATGCAAGGATCGATTTCTAGACTATATTTTGGATTTCATTTTTTTAATCAGTATTTTTAAAAATTTATTTTTAAAACATCTAAAACTATGCGTTTGAGAATATTCTTTAGTTAAGTTCAAGAAAACATTAATCAGGAGATATGTGAAAGCTGGTATAGAAATATCTTTCTTGTTGAAAAAAAAAAAAGTGTTGCTAAGAATGCAATTATTTAACGACAGTTGAGGTTTTTTTCAATAAAAGAAAACTGATTAAGCCTCATTTTAGGACTTGGTTCTTTCCTTAAAAATAAGAAAAAGGTAGTTAATTAATGTGGAAAGTGTTGCTAAAAATGGTAGTACGATGCTATGCAAGGATCGATTTGTAGACCATATTTAGGATTCTATTTTTCTAATTAATATTTTTAAAATATTCAAAACTATCAATTTAAGAGTGTTCTTTAGCTAAGTTCAAAGAAGGATTAATCACGAGATATGTGAAAGTTGATTTAGTGATATCTTTACTGTTGAAAAAAAAAAGTGTTGCTAATAATGCAATTATTTAATGACAGTTGAGGTTTTTTTCGATTTTTTTATTTTTTTACGCAGTAACTCAATTTGCTCTACCACTGCTATAGTGGGGTTCCATATTCGTTAAGGTTAATCTATGTAGACGACTTTAGTCTATAATTGTGCTTTGGTGTGTTTATTCAGAAATTCTGACAATACATTACCTATTGCGCAAATTTGGAGAGGGACACTACTGTGCACGCTAGTTTAAAGTTAAAACAAAAAATATAATAATATTCAATTGAAGCTATGGTTTAGATGAACTAAATAGGAATCAATGGATAGAACACTCCAAGGTATTGCAGGTGATCTAATAAATGTTGGTACATATATAGACTTAAATTGTGCCTCATGTTAGTGTAGTTTGTATGGAAAGAAGGAACAAGAATTATACACTATATTGAAAAAAAAAAACTTTTTTACTAATAAGTTGTTAGTAATAAATGAGCTGATTTCTAAACAAATTTTAATTCGAATTTTAGCTTTATGCTCATTAAGAATGATTAAATTTTATTATTTTCGTTCTAAACAGAATTAGTTAAAAAAAAATTCATTGTAAAAAATTAAATTGATTCAATAGTAGATGATCATTCTAATGGGTTACCTGATAAACTCTTGAAAGATCTCATATATAGATATTTTATAATATTAAAAAACTATCATTAGCATAAAACTTTCTTTCTATATAGAAATATTTTAGCATCAGTATAATGTCCATGACCCTCGCATTTATTAGAATTACTATTTTATTAAAATTTAATTATCTTAAAAGTCATCAAACATTACATTGGTGCATGGAAAGAAAGAAAAAGAATTATATCCTTTATTAGAAAGAAATGCTTCCTTATCAATAAGTTGTTAGTACAATAATAAACGAATTGGTTTTCATACGAATTTTATTAGTGTATAATATTCAAATTTTAGCATTGCACTTTTTAAAAATGATTAAACTTTATCATTTTTGTTTCGAACACAATTAATTATAAGAATTTGTTTTTACAGTGTAACAAATTAAACTAATTCAATAGTAGATAATCATTCTAGTCGGTTACTTGATAAACTCTTGAAAGATCTCATATATATATATATATATATATATTAAAAAACTAGCACTTAACACTTAGAAAATAAACACCAATATAGCATAAAACTTTCTTTCTATGTACAGATATTTTAGCATCCGTAGAATGTCCATGACCATCACATTTATTAGAATTATTATTTTATTCAAATTTAATTATCTTAAAAAGTCATAAAACATTACATTGATGCATCACGGATATTAGATTTACTATTTTTAAACTCAATATTTATCCTAAAAGTCATCAACATTACACTAATTAATACTCTAATCATCGACATTCTAGACTTTCCCAAGCAAAAGAAAATTCAAAAGTAAAGTCCAAAGGGTTTCCATCCATCTTGTAATAAGGTTGTTTAGAGGGGAAAGCAATAGAGGAATGTCTAATCAAATAATTATGACTCGTAAGATCAAGTTGATTGTTATCCTATTGGTTCGCAAAACACAAGAATCTAAAGTTATGTGCATAGATATGATGCACAAGTACCCCCACTATCGAAAGGGACAATAATCAAAACGCAGAAAATGCTTCAACATCTCTCTCCCCTCTCTCTCTCTCTCTCTCTCTCTCTCTCTCTGCAAGTTGTGACAGTTGATTCCGCGATGGGTGAGTCCTTATCTCAGCAAACCAATCAAATCGATGTAAATATCACAACTTCTTCATTTCCCACCATGTCCACTACTAGCTGCGAACACAGTAACGCAAAACCCTTTTTTTGTTGCCAAGAATTTGCACGTGAATCTACAATAATTTCTCATGCACCAGTGGGGTCCTTTGGCCAGCTATTTCTCTTTTGTTCTCTTGCCAAACTCCAACTCGTAAGAATCTCCCTCCCTTCTCCCTCCATCCTTCCCTCCCACTCTCTTTCTCTCAAACACATTCAGATAAACATAGCTAAGATTCTTTCTTTGTTCTTTTTTTGTTCTTGGCAACTCATAATTTATTATCTTTCTCCACTATCATCAAAATGGTGCAAGCAAGACCTCTTCTTCCATCACACCTCTTTCTTCTTTCTCTTCTTGTTTTTCTCCTCACAGTTTTTGATAATGGAGTTCAATGCTCTCAAGGGAAGAAAGTCCTTATCATGCAGAAATTTCAGTGGAACCAGGAGAGTAGTATTTCAACTTGTCTCTCCCAAAAATCAAGTGAGTAGCGAGCAAAGTAAAAAGAAAAGTCTTAAAGAATAGTTTGGCCAACGGTGACCAAATCTTTTTTTCAGCTATATATATATATATACAGTTTCTTTATTTATCTGTTCTCCACTTTTGGGATCTATACTTACTTTCCTTTTATGCCAGCACTATCTAGAACTCATTTCATGCTTTATGGGAAACATCCATCATTAGTAAGCCTTATCTTGGCTTTACTTTCTTTTCCTTTGTATAATGTACTCCATTGTTGGATTGTTTATGATTCTTAAAAAATATTTGAAAATTTTCATACTTATCCCCCCACCCTAAAACTAACTGTTTTGGATCATTGGAGATCAAAATAATACAATATTGTTTCTTTAGTGAGACCTAATGCATCCAAATACAATCTTCATTTGTAATTAATTATTTTCTCTGCTTGCAGGTAAAGTTACACTAGCATCTAATTTTTAGAATTAATATATACAAGTTCAGTGCCAAAATATGATGAACTAACATTCTCATTTTGTTTGGAATTTAAAGGATGGGAGAATGGAGCAAACATATTGGAAATGAAGCACAAAGATTCCTGCTCAGGAAAGATCTTAGACTGGAACGAGAAGCTTCAAAAACACTTGATCATGGATAACTTTCAGCTTCGATCACTTCAATCTAGAATGAAAAACATCACTTCTGGCCGAAATATTGATGATTCAGTGGATACTCAAATCCCATTAACTTCTGGGATAAGACTTCAGACACTAAACTACATAGTTACAGTGGAATTAGGTGGTCGAAAAATGTCAGTGATTGTGGACACTGGAAGTGAGTTGAGTTGGGTTCAATGTCAACCTTGCAAAAGATGTTATAATCAACAAGACCCTGTTTTCAACCCTTCAGCATCTCCTTCATTCCATACAGTTTTATGTAATTCATCAACTTGTCAGTCCCTGCAATTTGCAACTGGGAATTCAGGAGTTTGTGGGAGTAACACTCCGAATTGTAACTATGTTGTTAACTATGGTGATGGGTCCTACACACGAGGTGAGCTAGCTATGGAACATCTTAATTTAGGAAACAGTACTACTGTCAACAACTTCATATTTGGCTGTGGTAGGAACAATCAAGGTTTATTTGGTGGAGCTTCAGGCCTTGTGGGATTGGGAAGGAGTGATCTCTCTTTGATTTCTCAAACTTCACCCCTGTTTGGAGGAGTTTTCTCCTATTGTTTGCCTATAACAGAAGCTGAGGCTTCAGGTTCTCTAGTCATGGGTGGAAATTCCTCAGTTTACAAAAACACAACTCCAATTTCATACACTAGAATGATTCCCAATCCACTACTGCCCTTCTATTTTCTCAATCTAACTAGCATTACTGTTGGTGGGGTGGCATTACAAGCGCCAAGTTTTGGTAAAGGCGGAATTATGATTGATTCTGGGACAGTTATTACAAGGCTTCCTCCTTCAATTTACCAGGCACTAAAGGGTGAGTTTGTGAAACAATTTTCAGGTTTTCCTACTGCACCAGCTTTTCTCATTTTGGATACTTGCTTCAACCTTAGTGGATATCAAGAGGTTGAGATTCCAAACATAAAAATGCACTTTGAGGGAAATGCTGAGCTCAATGTGGATGTAACTGGGGTTTTCTATTTTGTTAAGACTGATGCATCTCAGGTCTGCTTGGCTATTGCAAGTCTCTCGTATGAAAACGAAGTTGCTATAATTGGGAATCAACAACAGAAAAACCAGAGGGTTATATACGATACCAAGAGGTCTATGATGGGATTTGCTGGAGAAGCTTGTAGTTTCGATTAGGTCGATGATTCGAAGTATTAAGATCAGGTGTGTTGCTGTGCATATATTTATTTGATGCAACGCCAACTGTTCATGTTGGCAAAGAAATCATCAAGCAGTAGTTTTTCTTATTTCTCACATATAAATATCTATTGTCATCCATAGGGGAAAGGTATAGAATATGTAAATGCCATTTCCAATTTCTCAATAGTGTTCCTATAGTGCAGTCCCAACACGGCAAAGATATCTTCTGTATATTTAGCCTATTTTTTTTCATGTAAGATCTGTTTGAGCTTAGGAAAGGATGCAGAATCACTCTAAAGAAGGTTAATGTGGTTATATAATTGCATACTCTTATATGCTCTGTGAATCTAAAGACGATTAACTGATGAATGATTTTGATATTTCACAATTTTCAAAGACTAAAATACTAGGTGGGAAATTGATAAGAACCCACAACCAAACAAAGAAGAGATAGAGAAAGGAACGACAGAATAATGTAGGGAATGAGAAATGATGAATAATACTGATTCTTTATTGAAGTAATAGGTCTGATGTGTCCTCTGTTACAATGGCAATAAGGAAAAAAGATAATGGCAGCCATTCTAGAGGCTACCTTTCTTCCACTCTCTCAACAAAGAATATTTTCATAACAAACTTATGGTCCCTCCTTTTTCCAACCTTACACTCCCTCCATATATATGTATAGTAAAATACATATATGTAACAAACTCAATATAGCATATTCCAAGAATTCTGTCATCGGCAGCTGGCCTAACAAACTTCCTTCACTCGGTGGCAGTTGGACCTCTCTTTCCTCGTTTTGTGTAAACTCGCACGCCGGGGGCCTATCAATACTTCCCTCATGGAAAGACCTTGTCCTCAAGGTGGAATTCGGAAATTGCTTATTGATCAGCTCATATGTTTCCCAAATTGCCTCAAAAGCGAGAAGGTTCTTCCATCCAATAAGTACTTCTAGACCTTCATTGCCCACTCTAGTGTCTAACATCGACTCGAGCTCTACGAGCCATTGCATTTGATCGATCAACACATAAGGAAGAGGTCGTGAAGTGGTGGTCTCGCCAACGAAGACGTTTTAGTCATGAAACATGAAAAACGGGGTGGATAGAGGTGGAGCTAGGTAGATCCAGACTTATAAGCGATCTTACCAATGCGCCGCAAAATCGTGTAAGGGCAAAAAAACGAGGAGAGAGCTTCTCGTTTGTTTTTCGAGCAAGAGATTGCAGCCTATAGGGTCGAGTTTCAAGTAAACTTGATCACCAATATGAAATTCCACTTCTCGATGATGCTCGATCAACTCTCCGTTTCATAGCATTCGAGCAAGCAACAATTGCTCCCTTAATTCGGAGATCATGACATCTCTTTCGAGCAACATGTCCTCCAAGTTTGAGTTAGAGGTGGGAGCAACGGAGTCATACCTAAGCAGAGGGGAGAGTCTCTACCGTATACTAGTTTAAAAGGGGTAGACTTGGTGGATGTATGATAGGAGGAATTAAACTAATATTCTACCCATGACGACCGGTTACATTAGATTTTTTATCGCGAACTTGCAAAACATCGAAGGTAAGCCTCCAAGCATCGATTAACCATTTTTCTTTGGCCATCGCTTTACGGATGGTAAGCGATCTTGCGGTTCAATGAAGTGTGCTTGCAAGTGAAATAACTCCATCCGTAAATGACTCAAAAAGATCTTATCTCGGTCCAATACAATGGATCGAAAAAAACCATATAGTTTTACCATATTGGACGAGAATTCTTCTGCTACCTTCCTAGTTGTGTAAGGGTGCTTCAAGGGAATAAAATGACTATACTTGCTTAATCGATCCACAACTACCAAAATGGAGTCATACCCTTAGGATTTAGGCAAGCCGTCCATAAAATCCATCGAGATGTCTTCCCAAATGGCATGTGGCACGAGAAAAGACTAGAGCAACCCAGCTGGAGACAAGGTCTCTTGTTTGTTCTATCGGTATACTTGGCGAGAAGCAACAAATTGCTTTTCATCGATTTTCAACCCCTTATAATATAATTCTTGAGAAATCAGCTTATAGGTCTTTAGGAACCCATCGTAACCTCCAATCGGGTTGCAATGAAATTCGACTAAGAGGCCGACCTTAAGAGAAGAGTTGACAGAGATTGCCATCCGTCCCTTATAAGCACGAATCGTCCATGATGAAGGGTCCATCCCGGTTTTGCATTCGGATCTTCCTTAAGTATGGCAATTACCTTCGCAGTACTGTTGATCTTGGTTGATTTCAAATGTAATGGTGGCCTAATCCAAAAGCATCGGCATGAAAAAAGAGTGATTTTCAGCTACGAGTATGTACTTTGAGAGGGCATCTGCAGCTTAGTTTTCGCTACCCAATTTGTACTCGAATCTCAAAATCATAGCCCGAAGCTTGGTGAGCCATTTTTGGTGTTCGAGTACAACCAATCTCTCGCTCAAGCAAATAGCGAAGGCTCCACTGGTCGGCTCGTACAATGAAATGTCTCCCCAATAAATAATGACGTCATTTTTGAATGGCAAACACAATGGCCATAAGCTCTCGTTCATAAACGGACTCGAGGCGGCTCTTCTTGTCGAGCTTGGCTGAAAAATGCAATAGGCCTCCCATGCCGAGATAGAATTGCCCCCATACCAATCCCCGATGCATCCGTTTCAACCAAAAACGCTCACCAAATTCGGGTAGTGCCGAATGGGAACCGACTTTATGGCATCTTTCAACTACTCGTACTACCTCGGTTGTTTCCTCTCCCCAAACAAAATAGTCCTTTTTAGCGAGTTGGGTAAAAGGAGTCGTAATCTTTCCATACCCATGGACAAACCTCCGATAGTACCTCGTAAGGCCTGAAGCCCGGGAGCTCCTTTAGGTTTTTTGGGATAGGCCATTCGTTTATGACTCGGACCTTTTCGGGATCAGCTTGAACTCCTTCCCTTGAAATAATATGGCCCACGTACTCTAGCTGGTCTTGACTAAAACAACACTTCTTTAAGTTAACGAATAATTGGTGCTCCCGTAGAATTGTTAGCACTTTTCTCAATTGCCCTACATGATCGATCAAGGAAGCACTCGTAAACTAAGATATCGTCAAAGAACACCAAGACATACCTCCGAATGAGATTTTTAAAGATTGAGTTCATTAGTGTCTAAAAAATGGCGAGGGCATTGGTCAATCCAAACGGCATGACAAGAAATTCATAGTGTCCCTCATGAGTTTGAAAAGCAGCTTTATGGGTGTCTCGAGGTCGCATCCGTATTTGATGGTATCCTAACCTAAGTTCTTACTTTGAGAATACACGAGCTCCATTGAGTTCATCCAATAGTTCATCAATGTTGGGAATTGGGAACCTATCGTGGACTCGTTGCTTTGTTCAACTATCGTCTTTCTTTTTTACTAGAAATACCGGGCTTCGAGAAATGGCTAAGTACTCGCTCTAATGATCTCTCGCTTCCAACATTTCTCCTACCAACCTTTCAATCTCATTTTTTGGATGTGGGGATATCGATAGACGTATATTGATTGGCTCGTGCCCTCTTTAAGGATAATAGAATGGTCAAAATCCCGAATGGAAGGTAACTCGGTAAGGGCACCAAACGGATCTTCAAACTCCCCAACAAGAAACTAACCTCGGGAGCAATTTAACCGTCCTCTCGCCTATTCTAAGGCCGAAACATGGCATATTTCCAACAACAATCCTTCTCTCTCTTATTGAAATGGTCTTCACCATTGACTTCGATGAAACTAGAGCCTTGCTCAAACTAGGATCCCCCTGCAACATCACCCGTTTTCCTCCTAACTCAAAGGTCATTGTTAGGCGTTTTCGATCGACTTGGGTGACCCCCAACGTTGCCGCCCATTTCACTCCTAAAATGACGTCGCATCGTTCATCGTCGGAGGTAAGTAGTCCTCAACAATGGTGAGGTCTTGTAGTCGTAATAACACACTTTTACAAATCCCCTTTCCCTTCATCTCGTTGGCCATTTCCCACTATAACTTCATAGTTCACAGTATCCAAAATTGGTAAGTTCGACTTCTCCACCAAAGCTTGAAAAATAAAATTATGGGTCACCCTATAATCAATCGACACTACCACAGGTAGTGCCCAAGATCCGCCTACATAGCTTTAAGGTTCATGGTTCGGATAATCCCACTACCAAGTTCAAGGACAACTCCACTCCCTCGAAATCGCCCTCGCCTATCCCTCGCTGCTAGTGTATCCTCCACTCCCTCACTCGCCCTCTCGGCCTTCACTAACCAATAGTACGTGGAGCTCTTTATTTTTGCAATGATGGCCAATATGCCATGTCTTGTCACATCTATAACACAACCCCTTTTCTCTCTTAGCTCGAGCTTCGGTGGTCGTCGATCTCTTGAATTGAAAAGGTGATGTGTTGTGGGTTGATTGTCTCCGGTCATGGTGAGGTGGGTTTGTCCAAAGATTTGCGATAGATTGTGTTTTTGGTTACGAAAATTGATGGTGGTTGATAGTGTTCGGATAGGTGAGGTAAGTTTGTTTAGTAGGGGTCCAAGAGATGGTTTTGTTTTCGGGTTTTATGCGGATTAAAGGGGGCTCTTTGGGCTTGGGTAATGGGCCAATGATTTGATTCTTCCTTTCAATGCGGGTTGTGGTCCGCATTGTTTCTTTTAGGCTCGTGGGGTTTAGCATGAAGAGCTCGGCTCTTATTCGTTCATCTAAGCCATCGATGAACATTGATGTCATGGTTTCTTCATCCAGCCTCCCGATTGAAGCTCGCAACCAACTCGAAACAAGCTCGATATTTCGCCACCGTGCTTGTTTGCTTAACCGTAAAAAATCGATGCAATACCGAGCCATCGTCCGGCCCCAAGAATCTCTATAACATCCGGGTGTTTAGATCATTCTAAGTGGTGAAAGACGTCTCCCTCTCTTCAAACCTCAACCATGTTTGGGCCTCCCCTTTAAAACACACTCCGACCGCCTCTAGTTTGTCTTCCTCGACCAATCGCTTAATGGAGAAATATCTTTCTACCCTAAAAATCCATGCATCGTAGTCCGTCCCTCCAAAGGTAAGGAATTCCAATTTTCTCGGGAACTTGTCTCTATCCCGGACCTTCTCGCTCCTACAAGCAACCTCCACGGAATCGATGGTGTTTACAAGCGATTCGGGGCTATTGTTACCCTTGTTCTAGCACGGCTCGCCTCGGTTGGGTCACTTCCCCGTTCCTTGATGCTTAGAAAAGAGACGATAAATGTCTTCCAAGCATTAAGCAACAAGTGGCCATGGAATTCTTCGGATCGCCCACATTGTCTTTTAGAACGAGTAAGCACTTAATTTCAGCCTCAACTTGTTCCATTTGACTCTCCATTCGAGTAGCCGGCATTACCTACTTGGATCAATTGCTCGATATCAAATTGATAAGAACCCACAACCAAACAAAGAAGAGATAGAGAAAAGAACGGCAAAATAATATAGGGAATGAGAAATGATGAATAATACCGATCTTTATTGAAGTAATAGGTCTTATGTATCCTCTCGTTATAATAGCAAGTAAGGAAAAAAAGATAATGACAACTATTCTAGAGGCTACCTCTCTCCCATTCTCTCAACAGAGAATATTTTCATAACAAACTTATGATCCCCTCCTTTTTCTCGACCTTACACTCCCTCCATATATATGTATGGTAAAATACCTATATGTAACAAACTCAATAAAGAATATTCTAAGAATTCTATCATCAGCAGATGGCCTAACAAACTTCCTTCACTCGATAGTGCTTGGACCTCTCTTTTCTCTTCTTGTGTAAACCCTACACACCGGGGCTTATCAGAAATTCATTTCTTTCAATAGCTGGTACCTAAAAAAAAAACAAAAAAACCCCTTAAAAGTACGAGCCTTTGAGCCAAAAACATAAATATGACGAAAAAGATTACGAACAAAATCACTTTACTTCATTCGAGACAGGTTACAAGCCGCATAATTTAGGACAAGATCAATTAGGGCTTTGGAAAATACGTGTATAATTATCTGTAAAATCTACACAGAAAAAAGAGAAGCACAAAAATTTTGAATGCTAATTTGGAGCTATTATCTTCAATAATGTCGAGAATAATGTCTGCTGTTCAGATTGATTCCAGGGTTCCCGAAAACTAGATTTTGACCGAGGCAGGATGGACTTGATCTCTTCTCAATGTTGTCCACCAGAGACATCAGACAATCAAAGAATAAAATTGTCTTTTAGATTGACAGCAATATCAAGGAGAGATGACTTCTGACAAGAGGCATTCCACGGGACACTCTGTTGACAGCCTGCAGCAGAAAGTTATGTCCTGTTTTGAAATTGTAGTGGAGGTGTTCTCAAGGTGATGCACCAACAGTCATTCTAAGCGACTGAACATAAAAAAATCTTCCTTGCGAGCCAAAACTGAGCATTTAACTACTAGTCTTGGAAACTATCTGACTTCTGGCTTTTTTACGTTGTTGGATTAAGTGAAGCCATTCAAGTGCTATCGACGAGGGAGACCATCTCGGTGTTTTCAGATTCGAGTGTACCATCACCTTTTTTTGTCTTCAACATCTCTGCTGGGAGGATGGATAAGTTCGGATCACTTCTAGGTATCAGAAACAGCAGGAAAACTGGAACTATTCTCATGAGGCTCCGGATCAAAATGGCTATCCAAAGATTGTCAAATTTTGTCCGTGTAACCTTCAAGAATTTGAGTAAGAGACCTCCTACCCAAGTTGATGAAAGCAAACCGACATGGTCTATTGACATAAGCAGAGCAAAGAAAGTGCCCTCTATACCAGCCGGGCAAAGCTTGGAACTAAGTACAAGAAGAGGCTGCCATTTGATGCGTCCAATCATCATAGAAATGGCTTCATCAATTACAACAAAAAAATAATCAGGCAAACCAAGTTTCAAGTTCAGACGCAGAACCAATATCAAATCTAGCAATCCTGATGCACCATACAACAACTGAGACCAGAAAAGTAAGTCACGAAAAGGATGGTCTTTTAACAAATTTTGGTAGATAAGTACTCCAGAAAGGGAGCCAACTGCACCCACAGAGAATATGGACCCAACAACCTCCTGCATACAATGATCATAACAGGAGTTATTTATGAATTGCATTCTGTTGCAAATAGAAACTTCTGAACACACAGAGAATTATGCATTTGGATACATTTCATTTTGTAAATGGTCAGGAAATTGAGTAATTTGAGTAATGATGCAAACCAAAATGAACAGTAGGCAAGTGAAGAACGCAATAAAAAATAAGAACAGATAAGTGGATACATTAGGAAAAATTAAGAAAACATAAGCATGTAGTTTTTGCAGCTTATAAAAAATCTATTGTTGCAACGGATGATATATAGAAAGAAAGATTTTATTGCAAAATTGATCCTTCAAGTTTCTACCAATTTTCAACTTTGTCCTCATGGTTTTTTACTTTGATAATTTAGTTCAGACTTTTACCAGTAGTTTATAAAGTCACAACACTCGACTTCAATTTGTAAAATTGAGAGAGACGTGACACCAATTAAGTGACACAACTGAGACAATATGGGCACCAAAAATCTGATGAAATACCATTTTTGAACACTCAATTTTACTTTGTTTTGGATAGAGAGGGCTAAAAGTTGTGGTGGACCTGCATCCCATACAAAAACAAAACATCAGAACAACCCAGCTGAGAATCGCTATTAAGCCAACTAAACTTCCCATTGTAGGTAATGGGCAACAGATTCGAGTTCTTAGAAGCAAACACAATCCATGGTGGGGTTCCAAATGAGGGCACATGGCAAACCTGTTAAGTTTGTATCACAACATTGGCCTATGGGAAAATGGACTGATATAAGATGCATAACCTACTAGTTTTCTACCACATAACTTGTTTAGTGATTGTTTGATGATTAAAGCTTAATCAAAGAAGCAAATAAATCATCTTTGGAACAGAGTGAACATAAACAATAAACAATGGAGGTGATACGCACAATATCCTACTAAAGTTCATTTCAACTTTCAAATCCATCCACTGCCATTACCCTGAATTTTTGTAAAGTTGTCAGAATTCTTGAGAAAAGGGTTCCAGTTTCAATAGTCTCTTCTATTGCTGAGGGCTTTTTGAATATTAGAAAGTCTAGATTTGTTGCCGAAGTTTTCAATGTAGGATCTGTATATGTTTCATCACATTGATTGACCATAAAGGTATGCAAGCAAATGCTCCTCGCTTTACAAAACAGAGCAGCTGAAAATCTTTTAAAATGATATAGTTTGGAGAGTTTCATTTGATTTCAAAGCACACAATTAATCCTATGACATGCCATTGCCCCAACCAAGAAAATAAAAATATAGGAACTAGCTAGAAGTACTTTCATGTATAATTTTTTTTATTTGTGCTTTCTTGGTTTGCATGCAAAAATCAAGACAATGACTAAATAATATTTAAGAAAAATCTTCTTTGTGTGCTGATAAGCCTTCAATACCACTAAATTGAATCAGCTGCATGAATTTTCCTGCATATTTTTGCTTACAAAAGATGAAAGGCAAATACCTGCGAGAAAGATGGACCTCCCTTCGCATCTGCATACCAATAGAACATCCCTTCATGAATGTTCAAGCTCACTGCAAGTGACAAGTACATGTATAGACACGGCCTCCATACATCCCGGAATTTCAGTGCTGTCCACATGGCCTTACCAGCATCCAGAAATTTCTCATTTACCTAATTCAATGACTTCATATGAGAATGGAAGAAAGCCGTAATATAAATTGTGCCAAAACAAGACAATCACAAAACCTTACTCCTCTCTGGGAAAATTTATGAACACGGGATTCTCTTAGTATCATTCCAACCAAAATAACCAAGCTTGCTGGCACACTGAGAAGCCCAAACACACCCTGTGAGGTTTGAGTAACACTTGACCGATTATTAAAAGGGTAAATGAAGAAAAAAGCAGTACAGCTCAACATATTATCAATTTGCACTAGATTTTTAACCATCGTTTACAAATTCATATTATTAATAGGCAATTACATCACAGATTCTTTATCAAATCTGGATACAAGAATCTTTTTTTTTTTTTTTTTTTAATGCAGGAAAGCCTCCATAAATGGTTAAACCCTGCACTCATGACTCATGAGAACCCTGCTAACCCATAGATCAATGAAGCTGAGGCCTAGGTAGGTGGCCCAAGCATTGTATTGTTGGCACCTAGAAGCACTGGGAATCGAATTCAAGACATGCGCCTGAACCACACAACTCAAGCAAGCATTGAACAACCAGGCCAACTCCATGGGATTAAGAATCAAATTGTTAACTGAACAGGGACAGTGATTTAATTTATTAACTACCTAAAAAGCAAAGCAAATGGATTATCGAGGTTTGAACATCAATAATATGTGAAGAGAAGCTGACCTTAGGGCCAAGTAGGTGAACCAAAAAGCCACTGAGTGAATAGCCCACTAGTGCTCCAATGGAAGAGCTGACTCCACACAACGTTTGCATATCACCAGCTAAAGAAGGATGACTTATGCTGTTTTGTGTTACGCAGGCATCAATGGCTACATCTGCTATTGCCATCCCAGCACTTGTCCCCGTTAGAGACAATAGGGCAAATGCAAGACTCAAGTTTCTTTGGAGTGATAGAACAAGCATCGAGGTGACACTAAGAAAACCTGAAATTAAAGGAGGGATGAACTTGCTGATCGAACAACTACTGTTATTTGTCCTCATAGTATTATGCTCTTACATGTCATATTATAAAAGGGTCAGCCTCTCATTTTCTTTTAGATGGTCTTTTAAAGGAAAAAAATGTGATAAACCAAAAAAACAGCGCAGGGACCAAAATCAAATAAGAGAGACATGTGAGAAGAATTCAATGTGCAGAATGCAGCGTTTTCCATCATTGCATAATTGCATCTGAAAGAGTCAAAACTTGAAAATGAAAAATATGCATGTGTAAGAGATCAACTAATCTTCATTCTACCTTCTCCACTATTTAATAGCACAGGGAAGTTGTTCTAAAAGAAGATGCCAAGGGGCAAAGGCCAACCTAACATATGGAATGGGTTGATCCCCCATACCCATATTAACAGCCGATTCTTTCCATGTGCTTAACCTGTATTCATCTGAGTTCATTTAACAGTCTCTCGGGAATTTTATGAGTGGAAGACGAAATTGAAAGTCGGAACATAGTTATGTGTAAGAACCTATCTTCGGATGTCTATTTATCTACCTCTATATGCCCTATCCTCGTGATCATGGTCTAATGCTTTTATCTCTTTTATCATCCAAGCTTATACTGTTGACCAAACTCAGCCCTAAAATTCTCCAGTTCACAATCAAACTTTTTTTTAAAATATATATGTCACAAAACTAAAGTCTGCCAAAGGTGCTTAAATGTTCATTCTAATCTTCATGTAATAAATCTTAGTCAACCTAGTCTAGGGCCTTCCATGAAAAGCTCAATTTGCAATCCATGGGTCTTCCCAAAAACCAGAAACAATATCATAGGCTACAGCTTTATAAAGTCTATATTGCAATTTACTCATCTAATTCGTGTATATGTATATATAAACGCTAAATAATGTCAAAGCTTAAATCCCTATCTGCAAACAAACATAAGCTGGACACCAGATTAACAACAAAGCTAAAAGGAAAAGGCACATTTTTTGTACCTGCAAAAAAGAAATAAGGCCGCCTCCTGTACCCAAGAACAGGAAGTGTATCAGTGATGAGACCCCATAAAGGCTTGATTACCCAAGGAAGTTGAAGCAGCCCAAAATACACCTGCAGTTCAGATGGTTGTACCTTCTGCTCATCTTTCATATAGTACTTGGTACTAACTTTACTCATGCCAACAGCAAATCCCTGACTGATCCCATAAACAATCATAACTCCCAACACAAAACTCCAATGCAACTCTTCACCAAGCATTTTGAACCATTGTATTGGCTTTAATACCAAAGCCAAGAGACCCTTTTTCGGGTTCCTTTCTAACTGGGATTCTTCCATGTTTTACCAAAGATTTTGGAGAAATGAGAAAGACCCAGATGAGTTTATGGTCTTGGGTATTTACCGTATCTCTGCAATCCAATCCATAAAGTTTTTGACTTTCACAAGCAGTGTGGCTTCTCGGATCCAACTTCCTTTTTGGTGGCTTCTTGACTCTTGGAATTAGTGATGTGATGATTTTAACGTTGGAAATTCAATGGTCTTCCTTCTTCGGACAGAATAAGAAAATATTAAAATTAATGTTCAATATTAATTAATGTTTTTCTTCTCTCCAGTCTCCAGTCACTCCAGCAACTCCGGTGGCAGCTCCTCCACATGTTTAATTTTATTTTGCCCTCTCCCCTTTATCTACTATTTATTTCTTTTTTCAGTCCAGTATTTCCGATTATGCAATTCTTTTTGCCCACAATCATTTCAAACCCAAAGAAGTTAATTTAGCTACTAAAACTCTAAAAGGATTAGGAAGAAATAAAAAACATAAGTAGATTTTACTCACAGAATCACAGTTTACTATATGCATAGGTATATGCTGATCCGTGTGCTACTGCTATAAATACTGGCCTAAACACAATCTACTGCCACAATGTTTTTTCATTAAAAATATCAAAATCATCGAGTAAATAATAAATTAGTCCCTTTATTTTGAGAAATGAATAAATTTTTTTATTTAAAAAATAATTATTTTTCATCAATCTTTTTATAATATTTATTTTTTTTACAGAAAACAAAATAAATTAGAAAAAATTAATTAGTTTGTGAAATAGAGAACTAATTATTTCATTCTCAGAGAACTAAAAGAATTAATTTATAATTTACTCCAAAATCATGCTTTAAATTATAAAAATCAATAAGAAAATTTAAGTATATTTACGAAGGGGAATTTAGTCATCACGTGTTGTGTATAAAAGCAGTTCATCTAAACCTGTAAGGAGGCATTTTATCTTATATAATACTAATTTCCTCTAACAAAATTAAAGTGAAATATCACATTTAGAAATTACATGAATATAATTTTTTTTTGTTTTTTATTCGAAAGTAAGGAAATACTTTTAGATTAGTCTGTATATTAATCAATATTTTTTTTTTAATAATTTTATGGATATGTCTAATACATTCGAAAGAATTTAATAAATTTTTATAAATGCTTGTCCAAGATTCGAAATAAAAAAGTTAAAGAAAAATTAAAAAAAAACATAATTGTCTTATATAATTCAATTATATGATTGTCTTATATATTTCAATTATAATTAATATTTTTTAGTAAATAATTGTTATAAGATAATTATTTAAGAATAACATTGCTCAAAATAAAAACTCATAAAAGGGTTATGGTAATATCATTAAATTCAAATTATTGATTAGGATTAGATTTTCATTCATGCATCATGGATAGTGTGGATAGTTTTTCAAATATGTTAGTGGATAATTACTTAATTTTATATATGGTTTTTTTTTCTTCTGAATTTAAGAGATAAGATTCAAAGAATACCATGCAACCTATTTTAAAAAACATGAGCAGATATCAATACATATGATAATATTTTCTTATTGTTATTGTCATTATTAAAATTTAGTTCAATTAGATCAAGAGAATTCAATCACAAAAAGTGGCTCATTAATATAAACTTTGGACTTTTAATAAGAGATTTTAAGTTTAAATCTCATTTTTCATGCTTTTTTATAGCCACTAGAATGCTTGTGTTTGTTTATTTGATTTCAAAAGTATGAGACTTATGTTAAATTCTCTTGATTTAGTTGAACTCAGTTTAACTAAATCAAGAGGATTCAATCATAAGAAGTGACTCATTGGTAGAAGCTTTAAACTCTTAACAAGAGATTTAACGTTTAAATCTCACTTTTTATGCTTTCTTATAGCCACCACAAGATTTGTGTTTGTTTCTTTAATTTCAAAAGTGTTTGTTTCTTAGAATTTAATAGTTAAGATTCAAAGAATACCATGTATCCTATTTTAAAAAATATAAGAGGATATCAATACATATGATAATATTTTATTATTGTTGTTGTTATTGTTAGAACTTAGTTCAACTAAATCAAGAGGATTCAATCATAAGAAGTAGCTCATTGATAGAAATTTTAAATTTTTAACAAAAGATTTAAAGTTTAAATCTCTTTTTTTTTTTTAATAGTCATTCTAAGATTTATGTTTGTTTTTTTTAATTTTAAAAGTATGGAGGTCGAGTACCTTCAATTTTGAAATTAATTTATACTCATTGGAAGTGGTTAAAAGATAATCTGTTTTCATATTATTAGAAAAAAAATCAAGAGTACTAAACTTAATTGTGACTCTTTGTGTTTAATTAATGTAACAAAACGCTGTGATTATTTTTGTGCTCAAATCATGATATGAAACACATACAGTTACGTTGAAGTCCACCATTTGAGAATGTTCCAATCCAACACCAAACTAACGAAACCATTGGAAGCTGATCAGTTCAACAATGCGTTGCTTCCCAATTGGTGTGGTCTTTTGAACATGGGACCAGTTCAGAATTAAGGATTTTCCACCAATATTTTTGTCCTTGAAGAGGCACAAATTGTTGGCAGTTATTTTGGCTTTAATATGATTGGTGCTGGAAATTAGGCACCCGCCGCTAAATACGGCACACCAAAAAGGACAGCATGATCTAATTGCGCTTACCCTATAGTTGCTCGCATTTAATGGTCCATTTCATTTCCATATATATATATATGGTTTAAAAGTGGAATTAAATAAATAAATGAATAAAAAGCTAGACAGTGTCTGTCAAAAGGGCTAACAGTTTAATTAGAGGAAGTTTGTATGATTTAGCACTAAAAAAGGAAGGGAAAAAAAAAAAAAAAGGATGTTGATGAGGAGAATTGGCATCGAATTACTCACAAAACTTAAATATATTTTGCACCCTTTGGATTATTTGTTCCAAACTTTTACCATTGTCAAGCAACAAAAACCCAATTGTTGCGAGTTATCAATTGATATTATTCCTTCATGCTGTGAAATTTAAAATTAATTGATTTAGTTTTTCTCTATTGTCCAAATCAAAGAAGCCGAAAATAACAGCACCAAAACTATATGCTTAATTTATTCATTCACCAGTCATATACAACATCTGAGACTAGTAGCCATTGGTCATTAGTCCTTGTCTCTGAAGTATAATTGGCAAGCCACATAGTATTAGATCAATGGCAAACTCTCTCCAACAGGTTAGGCCCTTTGCAACAAGCCTTTTGTGTGCTGATTCTCATTTTTGTTTTGGGTATGGTTTTCTTCCAACGGTCTCTAATTGCCCATTTATAAAATGTTCCATCACAGGCTCCACCTCCACCGGATCCGCTCTCCTTTTGCACACTGTTCATGTGTACGTTTTTGGTTTAATATTGAATTAGAGCCGTGATCTGGTTGATCTGCTTAATGGAGACCGGGAAATAGTGTGCGTACTCCAAGTTCAATGGACGTTGACATGCATGACTGGTTGTTCATGGAAAAAAAAATCAATATAGAAATCTTTTTATCACTTTTGATCGATACGGATATGATTCTTTTTTTATGTGTCTATCTTTTTCGTGAAAAATAAACCTATAAAGTAATTACTCTATATGCATATTAGTTACTACTTGAACATTATAAAATTTCTCATGCATATAGGTTTTTTTTTTTTTTTCATTCTTCGGAGAGGTTCGATGTCTAATAGATTTTGAGCAGTAAAGTAGATTAGTTGTTCGTTTCTCAATTTCTATATCTAATCTTTCTAGTTAAGGTTTAAAGTTTAAACCAATGACTTTCAAAATTCAAATGAAAACTTAAATCTTAATCGTTAGGAAGTCTTACTGAAAACAATTTGTTTGGGTTACGATAATGATTCAATGCTACTTTCTTGTGGAGTGGTTGCAAAATTCTACCTTCCTTTAGTCTGTATATTCCAAAGCCTAAATTATTATTGGAAAATAATTGCCTTGCAATCATGATAATATGAACCGGTAAATATCTTAATTAGAATACTGTCAAATTCGCGTTCTCATACCTTTAAACTATCAAAATAAGTGTAGTATATTTGTTTGTTAGGAAACTCTATCAATGCACGGAGGTCTTTCTATTGCAAAGAAACAGATCATTTTCATATCAGAGAGGGGGGAAATCAGCAGGAAGCAAAAGTTTTTGGATAAAAATGGAAAATGAAAAAATATACTGTATTTTTTTTAAAAAATAATCAAGGAATTAATCTAGATTTTCAATTATTTTTTGTTGGCATGTCTTAAATCTCGGAGCGTATAACCCCTCGTATCATATATATCGGGACAGACTTTCAACTTAATTTGTGATGGCCACAAAAGAGTAAAATATTGAGCTTCAAACCTTAGAAATATATATGAGATTATAAGTTTAATCACTAATTAAAAATTTCTTGGAATTCTAATATAAATAATAAAATATTGAAGAGCAACATCACTGAAAAAAAAAAAAAAAAAACTAATTTGCCCTCTTGAGATTCGAGGGATTTTCAATTTATTCTTAGAAGTTTAGTTTGTATCAATTATTCTCCTCTGAAATTCAGTTTATGTCAATTATTCTCTTGAATCTTTTTTTACCAAATTTTTATTTCTTTTCTTCTATATATTAAACTAACATAACTAAATGATGTGGAGTTGACTTTCTAAAATTTTTAAAAAATTAATTAAATGCGCATTCTTCAATAATATTAACTATCTTACTCTTTCAAATAGAATTATATTTTCTTTTTTTATTTATTTCATATTTCTCAAATTTATAAACTTTAGCATATAAAAAATTCATAAAAATAAGTTAACTTAAACTATAAATCTTGTATATTTTAATAATCATAATTATCTAATACCAAAATAACATAACTTCTAATAAAGGAAAAAAAAATTAACAAGAGTTTGCTATCATTTTTTTTATATTTTCGTTTAAAAAAAACAAAAACAAAAAACATTTGTTAATTTTTTAAAATGAAAATTTTAATATAATAAAATTAATAACACTACTACCTATATTTTTGTCCAAATCATAATTAAAATTTTGACATTAATCCCTCAAATCATATTAAAATTCACAATTGAAATAATATTATTTCTTATAATTTTTTCAAATATCGATGAGATGAATTTTATAAATTTTTTAATATTTCAGAAAATCAATTGAAAAATAAAAATATCACATAATTAGTTATATTAGTTTAATAGAAGGAAAAGAATAATTGAAAGTTTGATGAAAGTTTAGAAGGGTAATTGATACAAGTTAAAAGAGAAATTGAGAAATCTCTCAAATCTTAAGGAGGAAAATTAAAATTTATCCTAAAAAAGAAAAGAAAATAAAATAAAGAAAGCTAGCAATTTTTTGAGAAAAAGAAAAAGCTATGGCAACATTAATTAAAGAATAATGCTAATCATAAATAATTGTCTTAAAAAAGTTATTATCTAAAAAAAATATTAATTTTTTAGATAGATATTTCATGCATTAAATAAGTAAATTTAACCGGTAACTCTTATAAATCCGATGATCCATAATAATTTGCATTACTCTTAATTAAAAAAATAAAAAACTAATCATGCATGAACGCAAAGCCTCAAGCTGCCCTAAAATTCGAAAGCCGAAAAGGTCACAACCCAAGAATTATCCAAGCAAAAAGCCCAGTAACATTGAATCAAACCAACCCATACCATTTCCACATGGCAGAACCAAACATCTTTGATTGAGAAGAAAAAAGGGCAGTATAAGTTGGCACCTAATCTGGAGAATAAAATGGAGGTAGTTCACAAATTAGGGCTGAATAAGCCAAACATAACATTTGTATTTACAACAAAATTACTTCATTGATTAGGGCAACAAAACAAAAGGGGCTAAACGTCCCAACAAAAAATTTCTCACGTAAGTGAAGACAAGAGGGAAAGAGGCTACACACAAAGCCGCTTATAGACGGCCACAAAAAAACATCCTCCATCTCCAGCCGGCTTCCCTCCCTATTTTGCCATCCCATTAAACAAACAAACACCCCTATATCTACCCTCTCCTTTCTTTTAAAATCCCTTCGATCTCATTGGATGACCCTGTCATCATCCCCTCTCTCTAAATCTACCCCCACTCTCTCTCTCTCTCTCTCTCTCTCTCTCTCTCTTCACTTTTTTGTTCTTTTTTTTACGTGCCTCTCTCTCTCTCTCTCTCTCTGTTTTCCACTTCTCTTGGTGAAGTTAAATGGGAAAGACATCAAAGCAAAGCCTGAAGAACACTGCAAACAGTAGCAAAAATCCTACAACCAAGGTGAAGCGGACACGAAAAAGTGTGCCACGAGACTCACCTCCTCAACGTAGCTCCATCTATAGAGGCGTTACAAGGTTATAGTCACATTCTTTGATTCATTTTCTTGTATTCTGTTTTTTTTTCTTTTTACTCAGCAATTTCTTATTCTTAGGATTCATTTATATATGATTTGCTTTAGGCATCGATGGACCGGACGTTATGAGGCTCATTTGTGGGATAAGAACTGCTGGAATGCGTCACAGAACAAGAAAGGAAGACAAGGTTATTTATCTTCTTCTTCTTCCTCCTCTTTTTAGTCTTTTTTTCTTCTCTCTCCAAATCTTTCATTACCTCTTTTCATTAATTATAAATTGTTGACTTAACATTTCCTTTTCTTGGTACTGTTTTTCGGCTTTGCCTTCAATGGTGCGATGCTGGTGGAATTCAACTCTATGCAGTGTATCTAGGTACATATATCCTCTTTGCTTTACATTTATATATTAAATATTTTTCTTATCCTGCAAGTTTTCTAACATTATTTCTTAAAAGTGGAAAAGCCAATTATCATTATTCAAATTTTCTTATCTGTTTATCATCTTTGGTGTTTTTTAATTCGAAGGGACACATAAAATTCTAAATAGTTATCTTTGATACAGTAAAACTAATGTATGATATAAAAAACTGTATAAATAATTAAATTTGTGACATTGGTTCTTTCTCAGGGGCCTACGATGATGAAGAAGCGGCAGCACATGCATATGACTTGGCAGCATTAAAGTACTGGGGACAGGATACTATCCTCAATTTCCCTGTAAATTTTTACAACTCAAAAATATTTTGTTCTTTAAATCTTTTTTACTTTGTTTTGCTTGTTAATTATATTTAAAGAGGTTAATCGTTTATTTCAGCTGTCAACTTACAAAGAAGAGCTCAAAGAGATGGAGGGCCAGTCAAAAGAAGAATATATCGGATCATTGAGGAGGTAAATATTAAAAACTTTCTGAGTTTAAAAAAGTATATTAATTGCTTATTTGTAGATTTAATTAATACCATGTTCATATTTATTGATGCAATTTACAGAAAAAGTAGTGGGTTTTCACGCGGGGTGTCAAAATATAGAGGCGTAGCCAGGTAATATATTTACTGCATTTTTTATGCTCTCTCTTATTTATATCATGGGAAATATACAATTAATTGTCTTCCTTTCTTAGAAAGATAAATATATTGCTCAGTGGATTTAGTGTAGATTTTTGTTGACAAATACTATTTAGCTGTTCTTTTGTTAGCTTCTTTCACGGCAATGACTTGATTTCTTTTTTATGATGCCAGTAATAATCCTTCTAAAAAAATAAATAAGATAAAATATAAAACAGAAAAAATGATGCCAGCCAATATATATATTAGGTATTTGGAACAGAAAAAAAATATTATTTTAAATAATTAAATATTAACGAGTCTCTATTTTCTGATAATAGATTAAACAATGAGAATTGTCTCTATTTTATTTGATTCGGTGTTTTATATTTTTCTTAACTGTTCCCGGATTGGTGCATGCATAAACCTCTCAATCTCCCATCTTTTCTAGCAATTAATGCTTGCTATTCTCAACTAATTAGATAAGGCCCATTAAAAAAAAAAAAAAAGATAAGTCATGTAACTTTCAAGAATTAAAATTGATGAATACCATACATTAATTAACGAATCTTTATACAAAATTAGGTAAACAAATATATATTTAATAAATAAGCCCAGTGTAATATTCTAGTTGGTACATGTTTAAATCTTTGCTTTGTTATTTATCATAAAAAAAATCTTTTCTTTTATGTGATATTGGCACTGATATTCATTACTATCTTAAATTTGTATGCAGACACCATCATAATGGAAGATGGGAAGCTCGAATTGGCAGAGTTTTGGGCAACAAATACCTCTACCTTGGAACATATGGTAATTTTTTACCTTTAGAATATTTAATCCTAAAGAAAATGTTTAAGCTTGCATGAGCCTTATTTAATTTCTCCATTTATCTATATCTTTTTTTTTTTTTTGGGAGAATCCTTGCTTATAGAGATAATTAAGGTTGCTAGGACTGAAGTATGCGTAGAAATTAAATTCATAATTATTATTAAAAAAAAAAACTATAAGAGCGGAAAGTCAAGGACGAGGTGGGCCATAAGTTACGTACGGTTGCAGAAAGAAAGTCACTTAAATTGCTGATTTCCTTTTCCACCTAAACGTCAAACAAGTTTTATTCAAAGAATTAACTTTAGTGCATGACTTTATGCCCAAATCCACTTTGATGAATCTTTATGTGTAACGATACTGTTGCTTGCACCGATGTCACTTTACCGACATAACATATATAATAACTCCAAGTAAATAAGGTTACCCTACAGTGCAACTAGAACTTGCAAACAAAATTAATTAATTAATTAATTTCATTTTAAATTAAATTATAATAGCATGTAGTTGGTAAATGGTAAGTAAACTGATATCTATAGATAAATTTTATGTCAATTACATATTCGAATTCTGTATTCACACTTATTGAAAAAGATTAAATTTTGTTATTTTTGTTTCAAAAATAATTAATTATATCTTTAATATGAGATAAAAATACTTAAATAAAAAAAATATATAATAAGTGGACATGAGTCAAAATAATAGGATAAAGACTAAAGGTAGGTCTTTATTGTGCAACGAAATCTTGTTGGTTGGGATATAGATGAACCAAACCCCAACTACTTAAGTCAGCAATTTAAATTTCAAACCCCCACCAAAATATGCATGCATATTTAAATTCTTCTACAGATCATATCTTCCTTTTTATGACCAAACTGTCCAAAATTTATTTACGTACGTTTTCTTTTCAGCCACTCAAGAAGAAGCAGCAGCAGCATATGACATGGCTGCAATAGAGTATCGTGGACTTAATGCTGTTACAAACTTTGACCTAAGCCGTTACATCAAATGGCTACGTCCCAATGACCAAAATAATGTTAATAATCCTCAACAAAACCCTAATGATGATGCGGACCCTATACAAAACCTTGATCAAGAGATTGGATTGGATTTCATATCCCAACAACAAAGTTCGAGTGTTAATGAGACAGAAGTGGCTGATCCAACAAGGTCTAGTGACACTGGTGGCTCGGCATCATCAGCATTAGGGCTTTTGTTGCAATCCTCGAAGTTCAAGGAAATGTTGGAGAGAACATCGGCAGCTGATTGCCCTTTGACCCCGCCCGAGTCCGATCGTGATCCACCGCGTCGGAGCTTCCCAGATTACATCCAAACTTTCTTTGATTGCCAAGACTCCAGTAGCTACACAGACAGTGATGACATTATTTTCGGTGACCTAAATTCATTTGCTTCTCCGATTTTTCATTGCGAATTGGATGGATAGAAAATGGTACTTAATTGGCACAAATAAGTCTATCCTTACGGTATAAATATCTTTGGTTTTGTTAATATGAAGGCAAGGATGATGACGAGGGGAAGATGGATGATGATGATGATGAACAAGGGTAAGGTCAAAGAGTAAAATTCAGATTTTTCTTAGGCACATGCTTCTCTTCTTGGATTAAAATTTGGAAAGAGAGTTTGCTAATTTTTATTGTTTCATTTACATGTAGATATAGATAAAGTTAGACATTCGTTTATCAATATTTCGATTAATAAGAAAAATTTGGCAAGTTTTGGCCTCATTTTTTTCCTTCTATTTGAATATATATATATATATATATCAACTTCTGATCACATGGTTTCCTGTCTTGGATTTTCTATTAGAGTTATATTTTCTGATAGAATTTGTAAATAGTAGTTTTCATATACTACGTATGCAATTTATTAATAATAAGGTGAAATCATGTCGAAAAGGATATCATATTATATATTAAAATGATATATCATGGCCTTCGTGACATATATATAGATGTGTGATTAATTGCTTATATATATAAAGAATTGTGTTATGATAGGAGAAATAATGTTCTAGTGATAAAGAAATATAAATTAAGATTGAGACTCTAGAAGTTGTACTGCCTTGAATCAAAAGTTTGAATACAACTTTTTAATGGTATAAATAAGTTTTATATTGTTAAAGCTCTTGAGTTTCATACTTCCATTTAACAATATACTACCCATGGCTTAAGATTAAATGCACAAGTCACCTTATAAATTAATTTTGTTTGGGGTTGATTTTTAGTTTTTTTCAACTTTAGAAAAAATTCAATATTAAATTTCACCATCAAAATTTCGAAAATGTTTCTTAAAAGATATATTGTTGTTTCAAATCTAGCCACAGTAATTAAATGAAACAAAACATAAAAATAAAATTTGTTTTTACAAATAAATTCCATAAACTTTCTGTTAAAAATAACATAAAATAGCTACATTAATACCTTTTTGAACTCTATACAGTATCGAACTTTTACAAAACCCAATAGCTTAGTAAAGATTTTAGAGTTTAAGTCAATTGACAAACTCTAAAGAATGAATTGTAAATAAAGAAAGTGTTAAAAAACATATCTCATGTTTAATAGTTAGATAAAAAATTAGAAATATGAAAAATTGAAAAGAAGTCATTCATTATAAAATTTAAGTTTTTTTTTTTTATGTAACTTAATCTTAAATAATAAACTGAAAAATCATTAATTTTTTTTTTAATCAATTGAGAAGTAGAAATGTTAACTGATAGAAAGGACTACTTAATGATGGGTTGATCTGGATTTTTTATTTTTCCTATCAGAAAAATGCAATAAGTCATTGTGAGTATCATGTTGAATTAGTGAAGTTGAATTCATCATTATACACTGACTTCCTCTTATCTTTCTTTCATGATTCTTTAATTGAATTGAATAAGGTATTTAACCAGAGATTATATGGCAGGAAGTCGTTAGCAAGATCCATGAAAATGACATTTTAATCAATCAAAACAGGCAAATCCAAGATGGAAAATACTGTTCCCAAAATTAGAGTGGACCACAAATATAATGTGTACTATCCGACACATTGTTCGTTAGAAGTTGAAGTTGGAATTTAGAGAACCATCTTTTTCTCCTAACTTTTTAATTGTCTTTAAAGGATTCGTAGGTACTAACCGTAAGAGACTCCTACAGCCTATCATGCTTAGGGCTTCGAAGTTTAGGGGCTATGTCCTTGATTGATTAGGCAAGAGATAGAAGAAAAGATTTTATGAGGATTTTTGACTTTTTATTTGATTGGGGGAGTTAAATCAATTTGGTATTAGGCACCGAAAGCAGTACTTTGGGCCTGGAAAAATAGATCATCAGATTAACCACTACTATATTGACAAATTCTACGTCATGTAATGGGATTTGTTCGGCTATATAGTTGACTTGTGTTGTAAGTATTGGCTGGGCAAGAAGTGGATAGGTTATGGGTGAAAAATTACTATTAATTACTTAGTCGCCATGGATTGCATTTGAGGCTCATGCTGCTCAAATTGGAACGTATGCCCTTAATTCTACCCAAATCAAGCTCTTTAATTTAGGAAAATAAAAATCATTCTTGTAAGTTATTAAAGGTTTTTTTTACTAAACAATCATAAGTTCAAATTCAACTAAACTTGTATACTTATTTATGTAGATTTGATGTTTAAAAATTTTGGCAAAAAAAGTCAAACTTCTCTTGAATTTTAATTCATTTAAAAATTATATTTTGAACTTTTAATTTGTGTTTTGAATTTTTTGACTTTTTTTTTTTTCATCCTATAATTTTCAGTTATCATCCCTTCATTTAAAATTTTTTAATTTCTGGTCTAAGATTTCGTTCAAGTATTGAGAATTACAATTGTCTTTTTTAACGTTAATTATATACCAAATAAAAAATAATCTTAAATAATCTCAAATTTTTTGAAGAGCTTTAAATAAATTTCACTGAAAGATTTTTATTATGAACTTATTTATGTAATTATCATTGTTTTGAAATAAATGAAAAAAAAAGATGCATTAAATCTTAAAAAAATCAAGAAGATCAAAAAAATAAATTAAAAAATTAAAAATTGATTTTCATTAGAGACATTTGGCCTTTTTAGTTAAAGAATTTTTGCTCGACATCGCCTTGGGACAAGGGAAATGGCAGTTTTGAGTAAATTCTGGAAAAACTATAAATTGATAAAGCCCATCTGCAATTTAGTTACCAAATTTCAAATTGTGGCCCATTTGCCATATGTGCTTTGTTTGCGTTTTCCTCTTTCAATTACTTAAATTGTAAAAAATAAGCCCCCAACTTCTCATTTTCTCAAGCTAAGTCCTAAACCTTTAATTCCTAACGTACAATTGGTCCAATTTCTGTTATTCCTGCTTCAGGATGAAATACGTAATATCCTATAGTTGTCTTAACTATTGGCTAGGCAATAAGGGGATAGCTTATGGGTGAAATATTACTAGTTATTACTCAATAGCCATGGATTGCATTTCGGTTTATGGTGTGCAAGTTAGAATGTATGCATTTAATTCTGCCCAAACCAAGCTCTTTAATTTAGGAAAATAAAATCATTCTTGTATGTTATTAGAGTTTTTTTATCAAATAATTATAAGTTCGAATTCTACTAGCATGTTTATGTATTTAGGTTCGATGCATAAAAAATTTGGCTAAAAGAACCAAACCTCCTTTGAACTCTAATTCATTTGAAAATTATTTTTCAAACTTTTAATTCTTATTTTGATTTTTTAACTTTTTTTTTTAATTTAAATTATCTTATAACTTTCAGTTATCACCTCTCTCTTTTTTTTAAAAAAAAAAAATATTGGTATTTTGATATGAAATTTTTTATAGGCATTGAGAATTACATTTGTTTTTTTTTTTAATATTAAAAATATAAAAAATAAAAAAAAATAAACAATAACTCAGAATGATCTTAAATTTTTTTAAAGAGTTCCAAATAAATCTTATTGAATGATTTTTATGATAAAACTATTTATGTAATTGTTATTGCATTTGATAAATGATAAAAAATTGAATGATAAATTAAATTTTTAAAAAATATATATTCAAAAAGATTAAAAATAAAAAATAAAAAATTCAAATATTATTTTTTGAAATAGATTAAAATTTTGGAAAGATTTGACCCTTTTAGTTAAAGAATTTTTACCCAAGAGACTAATCATTGATTATTTTTTAACGAGGAGCAGGACGAACTACCCAATCTAGAAGAACTGTAGGTAAAATTGTCGTATGAGGTTAACGACAATCGACAGGGGAAATGACATTCTGACCCCTTAAATATAAAAAGACAAATATGCTATCCAGCATCCAGTATACACTACCGGTCCACCACCTGGAAAGAAACTATCAAGTGATTTGGCCCCATTTGAAATTTAGTAACCAAATTTTAAATTGTGCCCCATTTGCAATATCCTATTTGTTTGCCTTTTTACTCTTCCAATTGCTTAAATTGTTAAAACTAAGCCCCCAACTCTTCATTTTCTCTAGCTAAGTCCTAATCGTTTATACGTTATTCCTGTCTCAATATTAAATATGAAAATATCCTATAGACTATAGTTGCCTTAACTATATACAACAATTTTCACAATCTTGATATATGTGTGTGTGTGTAGAAATATTTTCTCCATGACGGCCTTTTATACTAAATGGGGATCTTGGAAAGTTATGGAGTTAGAGAAGGATCGAGGCGCTCTAGTTACTACTGAGTTTTTTTTCATCAAGAAATATTAGTGCATGTTGTTTACATTAATGCCTGGTGTGCATGCACATAATTTAATTGCTAGACATCAAAAATTAAATGGAATGTACATTGAAATCTGAAGGCTTCAATTATATCAAGAGTTCATCAGATTGTTCACTAGCTAACTATCGCTACGCCTTACAAAACATCAACTCTTGTCAGTTATGCTTTTGTCGGAATCTAAAGCACCTGCAAGAAGCAAAAAATGGGAACTAAATATTTTGAGAGGTTGAACAGCAACAAGATGTTGTCGTTACACTGAGCAACAAAGTTTGGTGTCGATGGATGCTAAACATATGCAAAATGCTTGGTAACCTGTTAGAGGATATCTGCGAGTGAAAGATAAAGAGTGTCATCTATTTTGTTCAATTTCCTCCATAATGAGAAGATAAAAACTTCTCCAAGTGTTTCGAGGTATATTCAAAACTCCATCTCTGGAAAGAAATGGATCTGCATATATAGTTTGTACCTGAAATCCATAACAAACTTTGCCTTCCCTATCCTTCCCAGCTGTAAAATCGTCTGCTTTTCGTTTTCCTGCAAAAATCGCATGCTGTCAGAATCCAGACACACAGGACATGGATGTACTTTACGATGATTTGTTCCAACATGTAATTATCAAGACCAAATTCATGATACCTCCAATGTGAGCTGGAAGTTCTTCACCGAGCTTTGGATTCTAAGCCCAGCTCTTCCTCTGTCTCTGAAGTCTAACTCGTACTGCTTTGACATCTGAAAAATTGAAAGAAATGAAATCAATGAGAAAAAATGAAGTCCAAAAGTTCATCTTCTATAATGCACAATAAACAATCTGTACTCTCACATTATTGTATCGTGGAGTCCTTGAACATAGCTTATGTACTTTGTCCATTTTTCCCTCCCAGTCCTTGGCCAAACCATTAATATGCTGCATCTACCACAGACGAAGAAAGAAATGATTATCCCATTTCACAACGCTTCATATATTATTGAAAAATAGTGAGATGAGAATGTCACAACAGAATTCCAAATATATGTGTTCACATTCATATAGAGGTGAGGACCCGTGACATTTCAGAATCTCCCGAACTCACCTGGGTTGTATTCTTTAGCTGCATGGATTGGTGTTTTGGTAGATATGCCCTCATGCTTCTGTAACTTCCGGTCCAAGTGGCTATTGTAGGCATGAACCTACAGAAACAGAGGAGATAAATAACAACCAGATGAGAGAAAACAGAATACAGAAAGTGAGCTAGAGAGAGGGTATGCCTTACGTAACAACAGCCAGAAGTGGATTACTCCTTTTGGAGTTGACATTGCCACCCTTCAATCAAACACATCGCCAGCCATTTCAGTCAACAGAACATCAAACAGGTCATTGTGCTAATTGATTTAGGAGATTTAGGAATATCTGATATCTTAGAAACTACAGGTAAGGTAATCCGGTAAATTTGCAAGGTCTAAGGAATTGAACCTGATCCCAAATGTGGTACTTGGAACCTATGAGGTTTGCTGTTACATTTCCGACAAAGCCATCATCTGAACTAGACAAAACTCCCTTCAAATTCTGAGCTATGGTGAACTCTGTCTTTCCATTATGCCGTTTATGGTGAGCTACAGCTAGTTTCCGGTCCTGTCGTCCCTGTCCTTCCTGTAGTTTTGATATCCAAAATCAAAGTTCCAAGTGTGAAATTTTAATCGCAGTGTTACTTTGGTAGTCTCAAACAGAAGTAATTAGTCTCGGTTTGTTTATAATTATGGCAGCCTTGCGCCACCCAAATAAGAACACAAACATAGTTCTCCAAATTCGCTATGCATTGCAGATGCTATATTTGTGTAACAGGTACAAGTAGTTAACCAGGTATGCAGAAGCTATAAATCCCAAATCGTTAACAAGATAATATCTTACTTCTCCGGTTTGAAAAATTAAAACATCTCAATATCAATGTTTTTGCAGAATTGTAATACTCCTCATCTAGCAATTCAAATCAGAATTAGTAGACTTGATAATTTAACTTTCTCTTCATCATATAGACTGCTCTATCCACTTGCAATTGCCTGCCAATAACATCACAGATAACTGACAGAAGTATATGATGTGCATACTGCTGTTGAAGAAAACACTCAGCACAGACCATCAAACACACCAACTCGGAACACATCTAGTACCGTTAGTAATACACTATTGTTGAAATGTTTTAGGGTCCAGTCTATTCATGAGTTGGTATAATGAGGAGAGTTTTATCAGTTTAAATCAATCTGTTGCTTCAGAAAATGGAGAAAAGGGCAAAATCTTTTTCAACCGAACTAAGGTGATCAGTTTCAATCAATTGCCACTTACAATCTCTAATCCTCAGCCTTCTATCAAGATCCAATCAAACTAGTCCTCCATTTGGGAGCGTTGCACAGCAGATGTTGTGCAGCCCCTTGAAGCTTACATGATGCTTTCGAGACTGCACAGTACTTGCTATGCAGCAATCCCAAACAAAGCTTAAATCTTGTTGGGCTTAATGGCTCATATTTCTTAGAGTAATAATCAAGTAAATAGAGCGGAGCAGCCTCCGAGTTTTGTAAACTTGGTCACCAAGTTTGTTCCTTTCTTGTCCACAAGGATTTATAATAGCCAAAATCCTTGGTGGACAGAGAAAAAATAAACTTGGTGACCAAGTTTACAAAACTTAAAAAGGCTACTCTACTCTTTCTTGAAGGTTATTCCACTCTTTGATCGTTACTCTACTCTATTTATTTGGTCATTACTCCAAACTATATGCCATAAACCCAACAAGTCTTTGTCCCAAACTAGTCAGATCGGGCTATAATTTCTCTCTATTTTATTTGTTTTGAGCCAAACTTTCACTTTCCAAGACTACTGTAATAGCAAGTTCTTTTCACTACGTCAACCTCTATCTCTTTTCTATACTCGAGTGTTATTGGAAATAACTGAAATTACTAGATTTATGTTTAAACACAATTTACAATGACTTTGCATGACATCCTTCACTAGTATTATAGTTGTAGAATACTCCATACCATGTTCTTGAGAAGCTCTTCCATATTCTGTTTGTTTTGGACAACCTTTTATGAAATACAACTACATCTCAACTGTTGGTGATATGGCTCATTTTCTTGGAGTAGCAGCTAGGAAAATTGATGTAATGAACAAGAAAGAGTGGAGTGGCCACCGGGTTTGTTCTTTCCTAAAACTCACCAATTTTTTGGCTGTTATAAATAGATGAGAAGAATAGTGGTTTCAGGTGGTGCAAAAACACCATGGTTGAGAGGTTTCTATGGGTGAGAGTGGATGTAAAGGGGGTTTGAGAATGTTTTGGACATAAAAACACAATGATATTATTGTACTAATTTTTTCTTTAAGTAAACAAGCATTGCTCTCGGACATAGTAGCCAAACCTTGGAGGCCAAAGAGAAATAGACAAACAATTCAACAATTTTATAGTTACCCCACTCTCTTTTGTCCATCTTTCCTTAGCCATTACTCCAAAATAAATAAATAAATAAAATGATCGCATTACTAACAGAATGCCCTTAGAAGTTGACATAATTACACTATGTTAGTGCTAAGGGAAGCCGTTGTCGCAGCTGTCCTATTTAGACTGCCTATGACCCGCATATGTTAGTAGAATTCAGTAACATGTGTGGCTTATGGACAACCAAATAGACTGTTTGCGACAAGGCAACTTCCGCTAACATTTCTTTTTAGGCTAAATCGACACTAACACATTAAATGATTACAAATTCGACAAGTTTGGGTCAACTTTGCTACGAATCAACATTTCAAATGGTGAGCTTTCACCAAATGGTTATCAAATCTTAACAAATCTGACCTAACTGGTTTGGATTTATAGAGCATAGAATGGTTAATCTACAGGTTCTTTTTAGAATGTTTAAATAGAATATTTCCCTTGTTCTTCAAGTAATGAAAATAGATTGTGCAAATCAACTCACGTACATTGGACTGTATCAAACATACGAGTTCTGTGTTCATCATAAAATTTAATTTAACTCCATACAAGTTTCGTGTACTAATAATGTTTGGTTTGCCAATGGTAAAATTAGAATTTCCGAAGAAACGAGGTATTATATTTAGATAAAATATGTGAAGAGGCAAAAGCACATGCGACGACGGTCCTACCTAGACTATCCATGACTCACACATGCTGGTGGGTTCCACACTTTGGGAGACACAGACAGCTAGATGTGGCAGCCCTTAGCACCAGCCATTGTATTATATCTACCTTTCTTTGGTGATATTAAGATTATACAACGATTAGAGTTGATTTCAGATAAAATTAAAATATAAATCTTATTGAAATCAGAACAGGAATCTTATTCCTATTCCATTCCAGATCCTAACGGAACCAAATGCCATGAAAGAGACTGACTCTAAAATCGAACTTCAATGGGAAATCTGGCAACATTAGTTCAAAACATTATCATCCATTCATACGAGAGAAGCTCAAACTATTCATAAGTACGATAACAGCTTACATTGGTATAAAGCGAGTACAAAGTACCCCCATCTAACCCTTTTGGCAATGCTTCCTTCATAATAACACAAGTACATCTTCCTATGTCCAGAGGCAATGGCCTGCACAATAATGCCCTGAAACCACACCCACATTACTAAATTTATGTATCAAAACCAAACCTGAACAGAAACATGAATAGATATATATATATATATATATATAAAAGACCTGTTGGGCAATGTAGACCAAGAAGAAGCTGGAGCAGCCTCGGAATCGGAATAGTCCCAAATATTTACAGAATTTGACTTCTCAGACTCAACAGAGTCCCAAATTCCAGATTTAAAAACCTTTTCAGGCTCATTCATTTGCATACACAACTGTAAAGAAGAAGGCTTTAACACTCTGCTCGTGGACAAAGACTTCATATTGGATAACTGTGGCTTTGGCAAAACGGAGAGAGACCCATTTGAAGACAAAGGTTTTAAGCTGTTGGGCACTGCATTTTCTTTGTCAACACCACCAAGCATGGTAGTGTTAATGTTCTCTTTGTTGTCGGTGAAAACTTTTGTAATGAGGTCACCTTCACTGCAAGTATGATGGTGTTTGGACTCAGTGAGGGGATTTACATAAACGGAGTTGTATGAAGATTGATTTAGCAACGGGGGTTTCTTGAAACCAGCCATATTCTGGTATAGAAACAAAGAAAGATTCGATCTTCGTTAGTTTTGAGAGGGTTTAAAGTTGAGTCTTTAATGGGAGTGGATTTGAATTCTGAATGTTGGTTTGTTTTGGGAAAGACTTATATAGCTGGGATTCTTTGGTTTTCTTGGAAACTGTGAGAGATTTGAATGAAGTTGCAAATGGGAGGAAGGATCTTCAATGAGCTGAAATATAGTACTCTACTAGCAGCCTATATTTTGGTTTCCAAAGATTTTGGCTTTTATAGTAAAAATTTAGTTTCTGTCACTTCATGGTTTTTTGGTGCTTAATTTAAAGTCTTATATGATGTAGCAAGATCAGATTGGGTGAATTTTGAACTTGGGGTTTGGGTTTTGTTGAGTCCAGACAATTGATTTGGTTGTTTGATGTAATTTATGGTCTGAAAACAGGATTTGAATTTGAAAAGGCATAGATAACTGTGCAGAGGGATTTTGGATTTTGATGTGGTTTGGTTTAGTGGGTTTAACGGTAACTATTTGAATATGTTGTCTGTGTCCTAGACCGGGACTGTGTAGATTTTTGAGGTTTGACTAAATAAAAGAGATGAGAAGCGGGACCTGTCAATGTTTGAAGTGCGAGCCAACAAGATTTAAATTTGCCGATGCTAAGAGAATTTTAGATGTTGGTCACGACTTGGGTTTCACATATAGGGCAGGACTTGGATTCGGGATTTTATAGAAATGCGGATTCATCTTCTTCATAAATATAATCCCATTCCCTTTCCTTCTAGGTTAGATAGAATATAAAAAGGACATTTTCTGAAAATTTTATAATCTGAACGTCACATGTTCTCATTAAATAGGTAATTGTTTAATTTTAGTTTTGAATTTGACCTTACCAAACTATGTTTCATTTGAAATCACGTCATTGTACTAGTTTTTTTTTTTTTTAAAAAGATTTTTTTGGAGTTTCATTCATAAGAATTGTTGTATGTGAAAATCATAAGACCATTACAGAATAAATTGGGTTTTCAATTGTATTTTTTCCTTTTATGGTATGTATTTTTGCTATTTTTTATTTTTATTGAATAAAATATTGTTTTTATAGCAATCGGCTGATTTTTATATGCAATATCTTTTTAATTATGGATGAAATCCTACAAAAACTAATAAAGGATTTGAATTTAAATAGAACATAATCTAAAAAGGTCAAATATGAAATATAAATTAAGTTACTAATTAGAAAATCAGTTATATTTAAAATATATATATATAGTGCCCGTGTAACCTAGTTTATATTCTAACTGTATTTGAAATTTTAGAGTACCTCAAGATAATTGTTATTTTATATGAGATAAATAGATACATAGAGAAGAGAAACAAAACAGAAAAATTTTAAAAATATATTTTTGAGTTTAGATGGAAATAAAGAATTTTTAAAATACTCACGAAGTAACTAATGATACTTATTCTAGATTTATTTTGATGAAAGAGATAAAAAAAATTAAGAAATCACATCGATACTCGTTAAAAGCGATAAGAATATTTCTATAGAAGCTTAATTTTTTTTTTCATTTTTATATTTATGTTTTCTCTTTATATCTATTTTTATCTTATGTAATAAGTATTTTTAGTTATTTCATGAGTAATATAAAATTTCTCGTGAAGATATTCTTATTACTTTTAATTGACCATTATGTGATTTTCTATTATGTATTTATAAATGTTTCTCACCTCAAAATAAATGCATAAAATAAATCTTAAATATTAATAGTTATTTTTAGAGTATTTTTAAAAAATTGTATCGATGGGTTACTTTTAGAGAGACCAAAAAATGTATTTAACTTTGATGCATGAGATCAATCCAAATAAATGCAATACCTTAAAAAGTAATTACTAAGACTTAAAAAGGTATATATATATATATATATATATATAGACGCACACATTCTAGTTCACTTCTATCTTCTTCAATTATTCAACTCATTCAAGTCATTTTTATTCAAAAAGTCCATTTAATTTAAAAAATGTTATTAAACAATGCCAATAATATACAAGTATTGTTCTAACAGTAAAGAAAAATGTCTAGAGGCCACAAAATTTTTATTTAAATAAATTGAAAAGGTCTCATTGGTAGCTTCGTACTCTTAGAAACGATGAGACTACAAGTTGAAATTTTCATTTCTCAAATTTATGGAAACAATAATCAAAGTCTTCAACCAATATATGTGGACAAATTTTATGGTAATAAAAGGTAATTACTAAGACTTATTCCATATAAGAGAGATAAATGCAACAAAAAAAAAAGGGAGAAATTTAAAAAAAAATTGAGTTTATGTGAAAATATTCTTATCATTTTTCATGAGCTTAGATGTGATTTTTTATTTTTTTTATTTTTATTTTTTATTTTTTATTTATCTATTATTCACCTCAAAATTGACCTATATAATAAGTATTCATAGATACTCATTAAGTATTTTAAATTTTATCTTACTTGGAAGCAAACTCTTAATTTTAAGCAAATCTTAATTTGTTTTCTAAGATTTATATGATGTCCCAGTTTCACCTAAAATTTTTTATTTGTTTCAATCAGATCTCATATCCATCATATTTGTTCTATTTTTTTTATTTCCATTTATTTTTGTTAGAAATAGTAACAAAGAATGTGCATAAATTTTAATTATATCTTCAAAATTAATAAAATATCTTAATAGAACCCAAAAGGTAATAATGAACAAATTGAAATTAAAAAAAAAATTAAAAAAAGACTATTTGTTAGTAAAACAAATATGATTAAAAAAAGAGGATTTTTTTTTTCAATCAACACTATGTACCAATCATCTGACAATACAAGAATAATATTAAGCAAATATATATATATAACAACAACATCAACCACCGTTATTGTTATTTCTCCTCTGGTCCTTCGCTAGCATATTATATCTCTATATTCTATTCAATCTCCAAAATCTGTTATAAAATTTTAATCAAGAATTCTGAAAAAAAAAAAAAAAAACTCCATATGTTTGGAATCATAGAATATGGATAGGACAAGTTAGACATCTCCTATGGTAAAATTTATTTGAATTTTTATTCTTATTTAACTGTACTCTTGACAATAAAAAAAATAACGTTGATAAGTGAGAATTGAAGCTGGTAAAATTGAGATTTTTGATGAAAAACTAAACTTTTCGAGTTTTATCATGTTTGTTTTACTAAAAAAAAAAAAAAATATCTTTGTCAACCTTTCTATCTTTGTTGTTGTTAATTTCAATTCTTTTTTTTTACTTTACTTTTTAGGTGATATTGAGATATTTTATAAATTTCAGAAAAACAGTTAAAATTTATACATGTTTTCAATTAGTATTCCTGAAGATAATGGACAGAAAGGGAGGAATTAGAGCAAAAATGAAAGATTTGGGGCTGATTGGAATAATAATGAAAGACACGAGGGCTAATTGAGACAAAATAAAAATTTTAGGTGAAATTAAGACAAAATATAAACTTCAAGAGAACAAATTAAAATTTACTCCCTTATTTCTTATGGAAGGAGGTGGAAATTTTTTTTTTTTTAAGGTTAAAATTACATTCAATTACAAATCCATTATCTAAGATTATCACTAAATCATAACATTTGCCTTGAACTTTAAATTCAACTAAAATTTTTAATAAATTCACCACAAATCAACCATGACCATGATTTTCTTTTTGCTTCCTTCTTATTTCAAGGGAACGATGCAAGAAAGAATTTCCTCATAAATGCATCAATTTGGATAGGAGCAGCTTGTCTTAAAGTGAATCAAAATATTTTTTTTAAGAATGGATCTTAAAAAGCAACTATATATCAAAAAAAAAAAAAAAACCAGAAAAAAGAATCAGACGCTTGTCTTTCGTTTTGGATAAATAGCTAGAAATTGAGTGGTAATCGCTTCCAGTTGTCAATTTGCTTCTTCAATATTATCAGTCACCATGGCCCCAAAACAATCACCATCCCTCTATTGCGCTACTAATAAACCCACCATCATCACCAAAACACATGGCCGCCCACACACTCACTACTAGCACTACTCTCTTTAACTCCTCTCTCATTCAACCCAATTCAAAGTTCAAATTTTTTAACACTAAAACCATTACTAGGATTCAAACTTTAGCTATGGCCACAGCCCCGACTGATGCCAAGGTGGCCCCAGCCGTAATTGTTGGTGGTGGAAGGGTGGGAAGGGCCTTACAAGAAATGGGTAGTGTTCAGGATTTGCTGGTGAAGAGAGGAGAACCTGTGCCACTTGATTTTGAGGGTCCCATTTTGGTTTGTACAAGAAACGATGATCTTGATGCTGTTCTTGAAGTTACACCCAAGTCTAGATGGAGCGGTACCAATACCTGATTATACGTTACTGTTTTGCTTTATAAAAATGGTTACAAAGCAATTTGTTTTTGTTTTTAGTTTGTTGATTGAATTATGCTATTGTATGTTCTAATTGAATTGAATGGTATATAGGATTGTTCTGTTTGATTGAATTGGAAGTTATAGGTTAATATCTGTTAAACTTTTGAATTGCTTAAATTTTGATGTCAAAGGAAAAAAAAAGAACAGTGGAGAAAAAAATTCAGTGTTTGTTTCATTAATGTTGTTGGATTATGTTATTATGAAATTATTTGAGCTGAAAGTTTGGATTTTTTAATCTTTGATATGCATTTTATGGCTTCTGATAAATGGTAGTGAAGGATTGAGTGGATGCTGACAATCTAGCAGATTTGGTTTTTTTCCAGAATGGGATGCTGGAGCCTTGGTTTCAAAGTAAAGGTCTTGGTGATGCAGACCAAGTGCTGGCATATTTTGCTGTATCAAAGCTCGGAGAACCTCCTACTGATGGAAAGACTGATACCAATCCTGAAGGATTGACTGCAGCATATGGGAAATGGGCATCTGCAGTAGCTGCTAGATTGCATGCTGGAGGGCTATCCTGTAAGGTAAAGGAAGTTTCTTAATCTTCATCTGATTGAAACTGTTATATGGGGTTTCTTTAGGCTCTCAAAAACAAAAGAAAGAGAGGCACTCTGTTAAGATGAGGGTTGTGGTGGTATTTGGAGTGGAGTTTGACACAAAAAAAGGTCAGAGCCTCAGGTTTAACTCTGTAATCCAACGATATCGTATATAACAGGCAAGGTTGGCACTTTGATGGGGTGGGTGTTCTGGGGTTCTTTTCATTTTTCTTTTTTTCAATTGCTAAATTTAGTCTAATGTTCCTCTCTTTCCCCGTTATATTCAGAATTGTGGGATTCACTTTCTGATATTAGTCTAGCATAATTACATTTTTATTCATTGTTGCAATCAGGTTCTTGACAAGGAAGGTTTTCAGAAGCAAATGTTAGAGAAGCTGATCTGGATTTCGGCATTCATGCTTGTTGGAGCTCGTCATCCAGGAGCAACTGTTGGTGTTGTGGAGAAAGAATTCCGCTCTGAGGTAAAGCTGGATGTCTATTTAAAGCATCAGAGTTTGAGTTACTGCATATCTTTTGCTAATGTTTATAGTTTATACTTAGATCAATTAATTTGTTTCAATCATTATTTATTCTTTGAATGCCTTCATTTTATTGCAGCTAATCCAGTTTCTGCTTGACGCTAGTTAGTAAATCCCATGCCTTATTAGTGCTATTTCTTTATGCTTTGCGGACTTTAAGATATAAATCAATTCAATGATATAACTGTGAAACTAGGTATTTTTAGCACACCATTTTTCTATTTTCTATGTGGTGTGCATATCTAAGCAATTCATGCTCCAACAACTTGGCAAAGAGCCCTTTCCTTTCAGCCATTCGTGAAGCTTCACAAGATTATGATTGTCAAATTATTGAAATTGTTCTCGCACAATAAAATCTCTAACATGAATAGATCTGATCGATACTGATATTTGTGTTTCCAGGTGTCTAGCCTTATTGCAGAACTTGCTTCTGCAGCAGCGGCAGAAAAAGGAATAGCATTTGAAGAAGCTATTGAGGAAAGATTATGCGCTTATGCACGCGCTGTTGCCCACTTCCCAACAGCTGTTAAGGAGGTACATGTTTCTCTTAGCCTTAGCTCTTTAAGCATTTAGCATAATTTTATCAATTCTGATTTAGTTGGTGATGCTAAGTATGATACATATATGTTGGTTAAGGGGTCTTGAGCCTACTTAGACCTAATAGTGGAGGCTCAACGGAGGATGAATTTTACCTTATTTTGTAGTACTTCAATTGAAAAAATAAAAAAATAAAAAAAATTGTAAGTTGCTTCTCACTTGGAAGTCTCAACTTTTTGCAGTTTAAATGGAGGAATGGCTGGTTCTACTCTCTCTCGGAGAAGGCAGCTGCTGAAGGGAAACCTGATCCTTGTCCCCTACACACAGCGTGGCTTAAAGAGCTAAATGTCGTCTAGGATATGAATTTTTACCGTCGATGGACTGGAATGCATGCTTCTCATGGTGAGCCTCTCTGAGGGACTCACTGTTTTCTTTCCGTTGTTTCTTTTTTGCTTCCAACTTTTCTCTTTTTTCTTTTTCCAAATTGACCTTGTCATGAAGTTCCCAAGTAAGCTTCTCGTTAGTATTACGACGTGAAATTACTTAAATAGTGAGAGAATGGGCCCCACCCCAAAGACAAAAGTATTAAAAAACAAAACACGATAAACACTCTATGTCTTTCAAAATTAGAGTAAATTATAAATTAGTTTCTAGTTTTGAAAAACAAATTAATTAATTCTTTCTGTCTTAAAAACTAATTATTTAATTATCATGTTCTCTAATTTTTTTTGTTTTCTGTTTTAAAAATAAAAAAAGATATTATAAATAAATTGACAAGAAAAAATTATTTTTTGTAAAAATAAGATAATATTCAATTAAATATGATTGATATTAATCACCAGATGGAATAATTAATTTTTAAAAACAAGAGAGATTAACTAATTCATTTCTTGAAATTAAGAGGATTAATTTATAATTTACTAGTCAAAACTAATCTTCTGTCTTTCTAAGTTCATCTTTTATCTTTTTCTTTTTTCTAAATAAAATAGCTCTCATTTAGTTTTAATTCATATTGTGGGCTCATAACATTGAACCTGAATTAAAGTAGGCAGCTTAAACTTTTCAGATTGAGGTTAAAAACCATTTTGTTTTGAATTGACAAAATCGATTGTAAAATTAAGAAAGAAATTCGGATTGAAATAATAATAATAAAAAAACAATAGTTTTTTTTTATTTTTTGGTCACCACCGTCAATTGAAGTGGTGCAAACACTCACTAGCAGCTGCTGCTGCCGCGTTTGATTTTATGTCGGTTTAGGGATTTGTTTTACCATATGATTTCTTCAAAAAAAGAAAAAGAACTATCAGCTATGCAATGATCAGATTTTACACTAGACCTGAAACAGAAGCTCGAAGTTTGGAGGATGTTATTCAATGCGTTCAAATTCGCAGAAACCTAAATGCAAGGCAGCAGCAGCATTCCCATACGTTTCCTGATTGATCACTTTGAAATAAATATAACAATCTCTAATAATCTGCATCATAACAGAGATCAATTTCAAACAGCGAAAAAATTCAAATTGTTCAAATGCACACAATAAGATAGCAATTTTGCTGAATTAATTTATGGAAACCCTGAGGGTGCTATGGTATAGGCGTCCACTTATCCTCAGCCACTTATGAATCAGATTTGGCCAGACAACGAAGGGATCGGTCAAATACTGAGCGCTAACTTTGCTTTGCTATTTCATTAACAACGGAAAACTGGGGAGCTATATCCACAGGCACCTGAAAGACACGGAAAATGGGCAAAACGATAAGTAACAAGTACGCATTCCTGAAAACAGCCCTGGTTTTAGACAGCCTAGCTATTTTAGGTAGAAACATGTGCAGTGGGAACTAGTAGGGTTTCACAGAACATACCTGAACACTCTCTAATTTTTCCAGTGCGTGTTTTAATGGCAGTGTCATTTTACAGTATTTCTGAAGCAGCAGATTTGCAGCCCCCTTGTCACCTTTTGCCTGTATGGTAAGTATCGCTCTACTCAAGCTTTCAACTGCCTCTTCAACCTTTCAAATTTAAACAGACTTTATGGTCTTATTCAGTCAGATAAATCCACGAACAAAGAAATTCAGAGCAACTATACCTTGGCAAAATCAACAGAAAATGTCTCATCGGAATGCAAAATGAAGGCTTCTTTCTCAAATAACCAGTTAAACTGCAGTGCTTGTCCTTTCCTAATGATTTTCAGTAGATCCAGAATCATTAAGATTATGACAAACATTGAGTCAGAGAAGAATGATTAATTAGCTTACCCATGAGCTTCCTCTAAACCAAAACGAACTGAGCGGAAGCATCCCGCGAGGAATGAAACATACATAGATTTTTCCAGGCTCTTTGGAAGCAAATCCTGAGAGAAAAAAAAAGTATCACGTAGTAAACCTTAAAATAAAATCATAATAATAGCCAATCACACACCAAAAAACTCAACCATTACCTAGTTATTATTATCCCACTAAAGTGGGGTCCTGGGAAATCAACTACAACTAGAATACTGATCAGACAGCTATAAAACTATTCAAAAATAAATCATTATAATTCTTCTGCCAAACATAGGTCACCATTTGGAAGATGCAATCCCAGGATTCTAGGAAAACATATTACGAGATTTCTTGATGTATCTGAAATACTTTAATGTACAGGCTGACTCAAGTCAAATTTGCATCAAACGCCCTTCTTATTTTTGATATGTTACAAGCAATAGGGTAAATCCACTACTTGAAACTGGCCGCACAAGCACTTGGCTCGATGAGGGCCTTGATTTTTTGGGAAGAGCCCATGCCTGATAGCCCACGGGTATTAGAAATTCACAAGCCATCCAAAGGCAAGACTTGAACCCAGGATGACCTCCCAATATCCTAAGCGAATTTTCAACCACCTGAGCTAACTATTTGGCGGGATTTTATTTAGCCTCTGACTGAAAATCCAGACTAGCTACTTGATGAACGCTTACAAATGTATTGTTGGATGAATTTGAATTCAGCATCTCTGACATGAATCTAAAGTGGCAGTGTGGCACACATATACTCATTGTTTATATGGAGCGGTATTAATTCTATTTAGTCACTAACCTGGCTGATTAAGAACTTAAGGGCCCAAAGGCCAACTATATCAGCTTTAGCTTCTTCCAAAGCTGAGTGGAGTTCTTGCAGCTCCTGCATTAAAATATAAAAGGAAAAGCATGGACAATCAGAGACGGTTTCTATCAGAATGCACATAAATTGAAACTACACAACAACTCTCTCAAATGGAAGTATTGTTCTCTTTCTTTTCCATTACACTTATTTTGAACAGGTAACTAGGTGAAATAATGGCCAAGTCCTGGGAAAGACCATGCAAGAGATATGCTATAAGATCACACCAACTCTATCACTTACAAAAATAATGGATTAAGGCAACTAAATCACAAAAGACGTAACTATGGAACTGGGAGAAATAATTAGTTAGATCATCACTTCCAGACACCTATATCTGAGAACATAGAAAGATCAAAGGAACTTTCAACAAGGCCACCACCTACAATGTCAAGGCCTAATAGACTACTCTTCAGGTACATCTCGACAATGGAAGATACATCTGAGGCAGAATTTCTACCAAATAAAAACGAAGAAAGGAATATTGAATAATAGACTATCACTGAGATTGTAGTAATTACATCAATCACACCTCTTCTTTTCAAAATTAAACAAGCCACCTTTTCGTTAAGGAGAAAAAACTCTAACTCACCAACACGAGCAGTTGGCACTCTTGATTGCAAGAAACAAGCATTCCACATTCACATGCATTCCCCATGTGCATAATGAAGCATCACAGAAATAACAAAGCTCCCAAGTTTTTGTTTCCCCCAAACCATCAAGCAGTATAAATTGAGGCTTATAAGTACTTTCTGTGAAGAAGGACTCAATATAAAAGCAAACTGTTTGGGATCAAACATAAGGTTGTAAAAACTAGAACATCAAATTGGAGGACTCAAGAAAGTGACCTAGAGTTTGCCACTGAAAGCTTTCTGCAAAGGCTGGTTTGCAATTGGTATGAGTTTTAGTAGTAGTAGGAGATGGATTAAAAGAACATGCCACAAAGCATAATTATGCAATATTTGTCTCATTTTAACGCAGTCAAACATGTGTAGAGGTTGAGATGCTTTCGGGTTATAAAATAGACAAAAGTAAGATCACAAAATGCAGGTACACAAGCGATACATTCCAGCAACCCATATTAATATATCCAGTTTAAATTTCTGATATATTGCTTCAGTTAATTATTATCCAATTAAAACTCACAATTGTATAAATCGAAAGTTGCTCTCCCATACTCAGCAGAAATAAAGACTTTACTAGGAGAAAATATTTTGAAGAAGAGTGTAGCTACGTATAAATGCCCAATCATCTAAAAGCATCTGAATGCAAGCCAATCCATAAATAATAGCAGTAGCATAAAAGAAAAGTTACGTAAATAACCTTTCTTACTGTAGACGTTTGCCCATCTGGAAGTGTGATAGTATGAGGCCCAATACCATGGCAGCACTCGTGGCAGATAGTGTGTGTAAAGAAAGATTCAAAATCTACCAGTCCTTTTTGTTCCTTGCTAATACATACTTGAGCTATGGGCTGAAGGATATGCTTGAACCTGATTAGGACAGGAATGTGATATTTAAATTATTTTCCAATGCTAATTATAAGATATTGTCAAAAAGCAACAAAATATAACAGGTTTAAAAATCAGGGAAAGAAATTATACTTTGCCTCTGAAACATTCTTAAGCATGACCATTGAAGTTCCTCGATCTTTTACTATACGTTCATCATTTGGTAAATTGAAAGCAACAGTCTGAGGACCCTTTACATCCTGGTGACAAATTAAAACCCATCAGCCTTAGTTCCACCCCAACCCACCACAAAAAAGGTTCATATATTTGAGGGTGGGGAGAAGTCAACTCCAGCAAAAGTTGGTCTTAATGGACTGACAGAATTTTAGGTCCCAGTCTTGTAAACGAGCTGGGTTCATGCCATAAAAGAAAGTACAAAAGAGTAAACAACAAAAATCATTAAACTTTTTCTTATATATATTCCTTGAACCTACCCCTGCGTTATAAACAAGCTGGATGACCCGAATGGGAGCGGCATTGACATGTTTTGATTTGTATGTGTTGTCCATTGGAAGATTTTGCTCCAAAAACTAAATAGATATACTCTTTTGTTAGAAAGTATGAATCTATAAAGAAAAGCTACAAGAAAATGAGGCACAATTTTGCATGTACAATGACTCAGTACCTGCAAATTATCACCAAAGAGTTTAAGTTGAGCTGTTGCTTTGTCATCACGGACACCAATGAATGCTTCAAATGTCGCCTGAGAAAACATAACAGAACTCATGAGTCATATATGCCACCTGAGAGATTATGAATCTGTCAGGAAAGAATTTAAGATCAAATCATCATAAATGGAGTTTAATTAATGGCCTCAATCTTACACTACACGGGAGGTCATTCAAGTGGAGAAAAATGCAGCTTTATGTAAATGTTACCTTGTACCCGAAAATTGTATCCTCATACGTCTCATATGGACCAATGGTAACATCCAGCTTAGAGTCCTACATGCACAAACAGATTAATAAACATTACGAATAGATGAGAATCCTAAGAATTTAAGCACCTTAACAGTAAAATGAAGATCTCACCCTTTCATTCATTTTGGAAAAACTCAAGTCAAATACAGTTGAAGTTATTAAAAGTAAAATATACAGCAACAACAATTATAGCTACATGAGAATAAAAATTTTGAAAATGAAGACTTCAATCGTTGAACCCTTTCTTTTTCATGTTATCACATAATTTGTTTATTTGGAAATGTAACGATCCAATTTCAAAAATTGTTGGTTTTCATCTTTCCATAGTACGTATAGATCACTTTTGTGCTTTATTCCTAGCCTACACTATTTCCTTTTTTCTAGAGGAACAAAAAGATAAATCAGGTACATTATGAAGACCACTAAGACCTCTACAATGTCGCCGAATAGCAGAAGGTTCCAAATTTCTTCAGTTCATACAAGCTTCCTTTGACCCACTCAACTGAAATCAACATTGAAAAAGAAGACCTTGGTAGACATGGAGAAAGACGACCTCAGTAGACTTCCAAGTGCCTCTCTTGCTCCTTTCCTAATTCCACCCTCTTCCTCACCAAAAAATGAGTCATATAATAATAAAGTCACAGTGCCCCTGATCGCCGCCATGATTCAGCATCCATTGATGGTGTGATTGTGGTGGGGGAGGCAAAGGTGCAGGCAGCAAGAAGGCATGCTAATATTTATATAAGGATCACACCCCCAAAATCATATCTCTTCTTCAGCATTGGAAAACTTGCTAATGCTAAACAATTTCTATAGAGCCCTTTATCCCAACTATAGTAGTGATGACAGGGGAAAAAAATAGATGCAATAGATGTCGTTCTTATCACCATATTCCTGAAACAAACACAATACGTAACTATGAGCGTTTTCTGGAATATCAAAAGTATTCTGGGTACTCACCAATTCCATCCAGGCTATATCAGATTCATAATAGTCATTTGAGAGGAATGAGTCAGCCTTGCTGTGCAGTAACCTCTTCAAACTACAAAGCACAACAAAGATTCAACAAACATCCATTAGCAGAATAGTATTCAGCATGATGAGAAGCAAATGAGTTATTGACAAAAAAAAATCTACTATAACTGTGTACCTAGGTGAGCCAGCCAAGTCCCCAGCTTCATGCAATAGTTCCGCAGCTTTTGAAAGATAGGAGTTATACTCCTTTGAGTAAGGAACACTATATAGATCAAGAGTACCTGCTAAATAATTTGTACCATGAACCACGTGACTAGGTAAAGAAGAGTCCAAACTCAATTCACTGTGTCTTTTGATGACAGTGAAAAAACTTGTTGCATCATTTTGTTGATTCTCTGGCAAACTGTCTGCCCACAATTCAAATTCCTATGACACAAGACAAACTTATTGTTACAGTAGGTGTAGAGGTAGAGAGATTTAAATGATGAAAAAAATACCAAACAATTGCATAGTCACAAAAATAGGATGTGGATCTTATTAAAAGTTTAACTTCTAATTGCATAATGAGCCTCCCATCCTATACCATTTTGTCCATATCTGGAGGATAAAAATTTGCACCAGGTGGTTTTAGAATGGGAAATGCTGCTTTATATTCCAGACCCTTCCATCCACTGACTGCCTTTGTTGCTTGAGGAAGCAACTTGATTGCTGAATCTGTGGTCGTTAAAAATGCCTCATTTTCATCAAGACAGGACCTGTCGATAAACAATAAATTCTCATTGATGGACATTTCTTATCAAAAATACAAAAATTTGGGGTATGGTGAATTTCCTAGCTTGTGCCAGCGCGCACACACATGCAGAGCTCAAAGGAGCAGCACCTAAAAAAAGAAAAGACTTACCATGGGCTCTTATTAATCAAATAATACATCCATTTTAGTTTGTCTAATTCTGATGCACCAGCATGCTCCTTCAACCAATCTCTGAGAGCTGGATTACTGTACCAAACCTGAGTAGAAGAGAGGGGGGGGGGAGGACAGAGGCACCACAAACAGTTAGTTACCGTTGCTAATTATTGGAAGCATCAATAGGATCATTGTATTGCATTTCCAAATAGACTAATCATCTGAATTTTGTAAGGAGAAACAAAAGATGTAAAGTTACGCAACAAGACATTCACATTTCTTATATGATGTCTCAGATACAAATATCGACTATTTCACACAGAGAAGATCCAATTGGAAAGAATTTGGGCAAGTTTGCAACATAGCATGAAATCAGCAAGAAACTACTGTTTCATTATGAGTACACGTGCAAAAATGTTTCATGAGTTAGTACTTTATGCAATGCCAAATCATTTCTTTAAGGCTTAAGCCAAAGTTTTTTCTTCTCAGTTACCTTCTGTGCACAATTGCCTAACAACACTCAAAGGCCTCAACCAGACCTTCCCATTGAGTAAATTACAGGACTTGTTTCCCAGCTTAGCTTTGTTTGCCATGATCACCTTTGGCCTCCCCCACCCCAAAAGAAAAGAAAAAAAGGAGGAGGATAATGTGGGATTCCAAGTTACCAATATGCATTACTTGGGCTAGAGAAAACTTTACTAACATATTGAGATCACAAAGCAAATTCCACTTTAATGGGGTATGTGCAGGGAATGTGCTTATATTCAAGCATGCACATGGAAAAACATATCTGTAAACCAGCAATTCTGCAGATTGTATGTGTCTTGTCCTTCTCATATGTGTGCATCCATGTAGATTAGCAAGGGTAAATACCTGAAGGGAGAAGATTTCATCCATAAATTTTGCAGCCTTGATAAGTAAACCAAGAGCCTTAATGTCTGCATCTGATAGACCTGTCAACTGAAGAAACAAAACAAAGAAAAAAAATACTGAATTCAATCCTATTTGCATTAAGAACAAACAAAAAACATTTAAGAAATAGTAATAGCAATAACAATACTAGCATTCTAGATATAAGAATGACAGAAGTAAAAGTGCTATTAATTTCTTTGTTTAGCAAAATTGAAGTACCATTAATCAAAAAAATATCTTAAATACAATATACCAGCAAAATGTACCTCTTCAAAGAAATTAAATCCATTAAGAAATTTTCAGTTAGCAAAATGTAACACAGGAACAAGTTGAAGCCACGAAAAATTTTAACTTAGCAACTTCATATATTCCCTTCACATCTACTTTGCCAATCATGTCCCATGTTCCACTTTCAGCCTAGCATTATTAATAGGAACAGACATTAGGTAACGGCTCTCGTATTTGTCTGGGACGATCAGTAACCATGGGATGTGAAGGTAGGAACTTCCTTTTCAATTGCATTCTGTCTTTGTTGTCTCTCAAATTGCAGAATCCCCCATTGCTAGTTTTCATACATAGATAGGACATGGGAGTTATATCTAGATGATGATGCATGGGTCAGATCCAATATGTGCCCTTCTTGATCACAATTGCTAAAGAGGCAGCCTCCAATTACTCGATAATTTCCACATATTCAGCTTTTTATAGGCCTAAAAAATCTTTCACAGACTGACCCCTTCCTTTTTACTGACAGTTTTTATCCTTTTCAGAAAGAAAGAATATCTTATAAACCGACAAAAAAGTTAACCATTCAACTTATGTTCACAACTATTTTTACATAAACTGAGAATCCCTTGCCAAAAATAGTTAGCATAGCTACTAAGATATCAGAGAGATCAATGCCAATGGCAAGAGAAAGTCGACAACCTCAGCATTCAGAGAAACGGGAGCATATCGACAGAGTTGCTTTTGTAGACTCAAACTGCGTGCTACAGTGTTTACTGTGTACCTAAGAAAAATAGATGAAATACATGGCATGAGCAGAAGAAATTATTAGAAACTCTTCCATGTATTAAGGTGATAATAAGCACACAATTTGCGTCTTTTGACAGAAAATTAGTACTGAGGTATCCAACACAGTGTTTTAGGTACTGATTTAACAATAAAAGGAAAGCTTTTCCAAAGCCGAAGAACATATTGCAGTATTAACAAAGATGAGGAACAAAAAGCATTGATTATCGTGCGGAACTTTTTTGCATACTCTCATAAGAAGTTTTTGCATGTTGAGTCAAATATTAAAGATGAAATCGTATGGAACCATGTAAATAAAAGAGTAAATATGTTCTCCAATCCACTTGTAAAAGAATTAGGGGCAAAACTAACTTCAAGTAGAATAATAGTCAAAAGATGGATTCCACAACAGTTGACAAAAGATGTGCTAACTAGCATAGTTGATATTACCATGAAAGAAACTGTTTAGCATACCTTTGCCTAATGACGTTGAAGAGTTGACCATAGTGTTCGTTTACATCATAGGGCACATAATCAGGATCTTCTTTGGCAAGGAAGCTTCTGTATTCCTCATACGAAATGTAATTAACAGCAGATACTTCTGTTTCCTATCATAAAAGGAAGGCACAAACAAGCATTCATATTTTCACAGTTTATTAGCAGTAACCAATTATTTGATATTCAAGTCTGAGATGTCAGACATACAACCCTCCTAGGAACCTTTGAATCAAATCGCAAGCAAACAGAATAAGCATGTGCTGCCGCATGTCAATAAATTTCAGGGATAAAACACCAATTGAAAAAGGGCAAACCTACAAAGAGTGCTAGAAAAAAGAAAACTCTCAAGCATAAACAAGCATTGATATTCTCACAATTGATTCCATCCAAAATAAATGAAGAGCTTGCTGCGTTAGATCAAACGTGAAGTAACACAAACCAACACTCATAGAGGGAGAAGGTAAAGTTATATCGATTCTTAACTGGTTGTGGTGATTCTTGTGAAGAAACAAAAGAAGGTTGTAATGACATTAGCATTATTTTCTTAGTGCAAGAAAGTTGAATTACGAAGACAATACATACATGCAGTTGTTTAAAGATTTTGCAAAAGTATGTTTATATTCATCCACAACCAATACAAGAGTCTCTAATATATTTAACTCAGTTAAAGAAGCATTACCAATGGACAAAAAATCAATTGAGAATAATAATCACAATTTTCCTTGCCTGAAGAGTAAATGCCTCAAGAGGAATTGGATCTACAGTTGTCACAAGATAAACATCATAAAACTCGTTATAGGTGAGTTTCCCATCATTTATAACACTGCATTCAAATGTCAAAGTACAAACAATTAATGCAAGTCTTGTTGCATTTTGCCCCCGGGCTATTTCACCAATTAATTTAATCGGTCCGGTCTCCATAGACCGAGTCTATACAACTCATAGTTAAAAAACTGATTTGCTGTATAGAAATACTAACCACTCTTGAAGAAAAGTAAAAATAGGTTCAAAAGCGTCTTTCGGGAGGCTAATCCCTAGCTCTTCCTGAAGCTCTCGCCTAAATGCATAACAATACTAATAATTAGTTTAATAAAAAAGCAAACAAACAATTAATTAGCCAAAATCAATAAAATAAAGCAGGAGAAACTGTTACAAATTGACTCACTGAGCGGATACAAGTGAAGAATCACCAGCAGAAATATGGCCAGCGCTTGAGACATCCCATTGGCCAGGCCATGAATCCTTACAATCGGCACGGCGTTGAAGAAGCAATTCTTGTGTGCTTTCTGCAAAAATCCACACGTGAACTGATCTGTGGTAATCTCCATCTCTATGAACTTCTCCTCTACATTTCCCGAAAATCAAATAAAATAACATAAACGATAAGAATTACAATTTCTTTTCTCAGCAACCAAACACCAAACAGAGTAACGGTCAAAAAGAAAATAAGAAAACCACTCTGTTTTAATTTTGGATTGCTAAATATCGATGAACTGTTGGAGTCAACGACGTCGCATTGGAGCGTAATTAGAGACATTAATTAGGTCTTTAATCAAAACAGAAGTAATAACAACATGACTAATTAAGACAGCGAGAGTGAGAGGAAGATGAGAAAATTAGGCTTGCCTGGGCTTGGAAATGCCGGTTTTTTGACCAGTTTTGGTCAGAACATCAAGGCGCTCTTCTTCTACTACTGCAGCAACGTCTGCCATTTTTTTCTTTCTTTGTCTGAGAGATACTTCTCTTGGGAGAATAAAAGGCTAACTTAGCTGTATCCTTTTAGGTGTTAGAAAAAAGAATAAATTCGAGTACTGCAACTATATCAGTATAGTACCTGCTGCCTGCGTTTTCTTCAGGCAATCCAGATTCTTTATATTTTAAGAATCAATTTGTTTTTTACCTGTGGTTTTTAAAACACCAATTTATAACCTGTTTAAATTAGATCAATTAGTTTATACTTAGATCAATTAATTTGTTTCATTCATTATTTATTTTTTGAATGCCTTCATTTGATTGCAGCTAATCCACTGTCTACTTGATGCTAGTTAGTAAATCCCATGCCCTATTAGTGCTATTTCTTTATGCTTTGTAACTTTAAGATATAAATCAGTTGGACGATATAATCGTGAAACTAGGTATTTTTTGCACACCATTTCTATTTTCTATGTGATGTGTATATCTAACCAAGTCATGCTCCAACAACTTTTCAAGAGTCCTTTCCTTTCAGCCATTCGCTAAGCTTCCGCTCCTTTTGCAGAACTTTGCTTCGCAAGATTATGATTGTCAAATTCTTGAAATTGTTCACGCACAATAGAATCTCCAACATGAATAGATCTGATTGATACTGATGTTTGTGTTTCCAGGTGTCTAGCCTTATCACAGAACTTGCTTCTGCAGCAGCTGCAGAAAAAGGAATAGTATTTGAAGAAGCTATTGAGGAACGATTATGTGCTTATGCACGTGCTGTTGCTCACTTCCCAACAGCTGTTAAGGCGGTACATGTTTCTCTTAATTTTAGCTTTTAAGCATTTAGCATAGTTTTAACGACTTGAGCCTACTTAGACCAAATAGTGGAGCGTTAACGGAGGATGAATTTGACCTTATTTTGTAGCACATCAATTGAAAAAAATAAAAAAAAATTGTAAGTTGCTTCTCGCTTAAAAGTCTCAACTTCTTGCAGTTTAAATGGAGGAATGGCTGGTTCTACTCTCTCTCCGAGAAGGCAGTTGCTGAAGAGAAACCTGATCCTTGTCCTTGTCCCCTACCCACGGCGCGGCTTAAAGAGCTGAATGTAGTGTAGGATATGAATTTTTACTGTCAATGGACTGGAATGCATGCCTCTCATAGTGCGAGCCTCTCTATGGGACTCACTGTTTTCTTTCCATAGTTTCTTTTTGCTTCTAACTTTTTTTTTTTTTTCTTTTTCATTTTCAAATTGACCTTGTCATAAATGTAGTCTAGGATATGAATTTTTCATTTTCTCGCTATTATTACTGCGTGAAATTACTTAATAGTGAGAGAATGGGCATCACCCCAAGACGAAGTATTAAAAAACCTAAAACAAAGAACACATTATCTGTCATTCAAAATTAGAGTAAATTATAAGTTAGTTTCTAGTTTTGAAAGACAAATTAATTCATTCTATCTCAAAAACTATTTATTTAATTATTATGTTCTCTCATTTGTTTTGTTTTTCTGTTTTCAAAAGAAACAAGAAAAAAATAGATATTATAAATAAATTGACAAGAAAAAAATATGTTTTTTGAAAGAAAATAATATTAAAATAAATATGATTGACATTAATCAATGAACTAAATAATTAATTTTTAAAACAAGATAGATTAGTTCAATCATTTCTTGAAATTAGGACTAATTTATAATTTTCTATTCAAACTTCTCTGTCTTTCTAAGTTTTTCGTTTTTTTTTTTTTTTTTTTTTAAAAAAGAAATCCAACTCTTATTTAGTTTTAATTTGTATTGTGGGCTCATAACATTTGGCTGGAATTAAAATAGACATCTTGAGATTTTCAGATTGGGTATAAATGCACAAATCCGTTTTGCTTACAAAGTTAAAGAAAGAAATTCGGATTGAAATAATAATAAAAATAATAATAATGGTTTTTTTTTTAAAAAAAAAAATTTGTCACCAACGTAAATGGAGGTGGTGCAAACACTCACTAGCAGCAGCTGCTGCTGCGTTTGATTTTATGTCGGTTTAAGGATTTGTTTTACTATATGATTTCTTCGGAAAAAAAAAAAAAACCTATCAGCTATGCAACGATAAGATTTTACACTAGACCTGAAAAGCATTCCCATGCGTTTCCTGACTGATCAATTTGAAATAAATATAACAATCTCTACTAATCTGCATCATAACAAGGATCGATTCAAACAACGAAAAAAATCAAGTCGTTCAAATTCACACAATAAGATAGCAATTTTGCTGAATTAATTTATGGAAACACTGAGGGTGCTATGGTATCGTTGTCCACTTATCGGCAGCCACTGATGAATCAGATTTGGCCAGACAACGAAGGGAAATCGGTCAAATACTGAGCGCTAACTTTGCTTTGCTATTTCATTAACAACGGAAAATTGGGGAGTTATATCCACAGGCACCTGAATGACACAGGGAAAATGGACAAAATGATGAGTAACAAGTACGCATTCCAGAAAACAGCCCTAGTTTTAGACAGCCTAGCTATTTTAGGTAGAAACATGTGCAGTGGGAACTAGTAGGGTTTCACAGAACATACCTGAACACTCTCTAATCTTTCCAGTGCGTTTTTTAATGGATGTGTCATTTTACAGTATTTCTGAAGCAGCGAATTTGCAGCCCCCTTGTCACCTTTTGCCTGTATGGTAAGTATCTCTCTACTCAAGCTTTCAACTGCCTCTTCAACCTTTCAAATTTAAACAGACTTTATGGTCTTATTCAGTCAGATAAATCCACGAACAAAGAAATTCAGAGCAACCATACCTTGGCAAAATCAACAGAAAATGTCTCATCGGAATGCAAAATGAAGGCTTCTTTCTCAAATAACCAGTTAAACTGCAGTGCTTGTCCTTTCCTAATGATTTTCAATAGATCCAGAACCATTAAGATTATGACAAACATTGAGTCAGAGAAGAATGATAAATTAGCTTACCCATGAGCTTCCTCTAAACCAAAACGAACTGAGCGGAAGCATCCCGTGAGGAATGAAACATACATAGATTTTTCCAGGCTCTTTGGAAGCAAATCCTGAGAGAATAAAAAAACAATCACGTAGTAAACCTTACAATAAAATCATAATAATAGCCAATCGCACCCCAAAAAACTCAACCATTACCTAGTTATTATCCCACTAAAGTGGGGGCCGGGGAAATCAACGACAACTAGAATACCGATCAGACAGCTATAAAACTATTCACAAATCAATTGCTATAATTCTTCTGCCAAACATAGGTCACCATTTGGAAGATGCAATCCCAGGATTCTAGGAAAACATATTACGAGATTTCTTGAAGTATCTGAAATACTTGAAGATATAGGTGCATTCCCAGGATTCTAGGAAAACATATTATGAGATTTCTTGATGCATCTGAAATACTTGAAGATACAGGTTGACTCAAGTCAAATTTGCATCAAACTCTTTTATTATTATTATTTTTTTTTGATATGTTACAAGCAATAGGATAAATCCACTACTTGAAACTGGCTGCACCAGCACCTAGCTCAACGAGGGCATTGATTTTTTGGGAAAAGCCCCATGCCTGATAGCCCACAGGAATTAGAAATTCACAACCCATCCAAAGGCAACAATTGAACCCAGGATGACCTCCCAATATCTATGCGAATTTTTAACCACCTGAGCAAACTCTTTGGCTGGACCTTATTTAGCCTCTGACTGAAAATCCAGACTACCTAATGAACACTTACAAATGTATCATTGGATGAATTTGAATTCAGCATCTCTGACATGAATCTAAAGTGGCACCGTGGCACATATATATTCAGTGTTTATATGCCACAGTATTAATTATATTTAGCCACTAACCTGGCTGATTAAGAACTTGAGGGCCCAAAGGCCAACTATATCGGCTTTAGCTTCTTCCAAAGCTGAGTGGAGTTCTTGCAGCTCCTGCATTAAAATATAAAAGAAAAAGCATGGACAATTAGAGCGGTTTCTACCAGAAAGCACATAAATTTAAACTGTACAACAACTCTCTCAAATGGAAGTATTGTTCTATTTCTTTTCCACTAAACTTATTTTGAACAGGTAACTAGGTGAAATAATGGCCAAGTCCTGGAAAATGATAAACTTTCATCAAAGAAATATTGTTGAAAAGACCACACAAGAGATAAGCTATAAGGTCAAAACAACTCTATCACTTACAAAAGTAATGGATTAAGGCAACTAAGCCACGAATGACGTAACTATGGAACTGGGAGAATTAATTAGTTAGATCATCACTTCCAGACACCTATATCTGAGAACATGGAAAGATCAAAGGAACTCTCAGCAAGGCCACTGCCCACGATGTCAAGGCTTCAGGTACATCTTGACAAATGGAAGATTCAGCTGAGGCAGAATTTCTACCAAATAAAAACGAAGAAAGGAATCTGAAATAAGAGACTATCACTGAGATTGTAGTAATTACACCAACCACACCTCTTCTTTTCAAAATTAAACAAGCCACCTTTTCATTAAGGAGAAAAAACTACAACTCACCAACACGAGCAGTTGGCACTCCTGATTGCAAGAAACAAGCATTCCACATTCAAATGCATAATGAAGCATCACAGAAATAACAAAGCTCCCAAGTTTTTGTTTCCCCCAAACCATCAAGCAGTATAAATTGAGGCTTATAAGTACTTTCTGTGAAGAACGACTCAATATAAAGCAAACTGTTTGGAATCAAACATAAGGTTGTAAAAACTAGAACATCAAATTGGAGGACTCAAGAAAGTGACCTAGTGTTCGCCGCTACAAGCTTTCTGCAAAGGCTAGTTTGCAATTGGTATGAGTTTTAGTATTAGTAGGAGATGGATTAAAAGAACATGCCACAAAACATAATTATGCAATATTTGTCTCATTTTCAACACAGTCAAACATGTGTAGAGGTTGAGATGCTTTCAGGTTATAAATGAGACAGAAGTAAGATCAGAAAATGCAAGTACACAAGAAATACATTCCAGCAACCCATATTAATATATCCTGTTTAAATTTCTGGTATGTTGCTCCAGTTAATTATCATCCAATTAAAACTTACAGTTATATAAATCGAAAGCCACTCTCCCATACTCAGCAGAAATAAAGACAAGACTTGGAGAAAATATATTGAAGAAGAGTGTAGCTACGTATAGATACCCTATCATCTAAAAGCATCTGAATGCAAGCCAATCCATAAATAATAGCAGTAGCATAAAAGAAAAGTTATGTAAATAACCTTTCTCACTGTAGACGTTTGGCCATCTGGAAGTTTGATAGTGTGAGGCCCAATACCATGGCAGCACTCGTGGCAGATAGTGTGTGTAAAGAAAGATTCAAAATCTACCAGTCCTTTTTGTTCCTTGCTAATACATGCTTGAGCTATGGGCTGAAGGATATGCTTGAACCTGATTAGGACAGGCATGTGATATTTAAATTATTTTCCAATGCTAATTATAAGATATTGTCAAAAAGCAACAAAAATATAACAGGTTTAAAAATCAGGGAAAGAAATTTTACTTTGCCTCTGAAACATTCTTAAGCATGACCATTGACGATCCTCGATCTTTTACTATACGTTCATCATTTGGTAAATTGAAAGCAACAGTCTGAGGACCCTTTACATCCTGGTGACAAATTAAAACCCATCAGCCTTAGTTCCACCCCAACCCACCCCGAAAAAGGTTCATATGTTTGAGGGTGGGGAGAAGACAACTCCAGCAAAAGTTTCCACAAAAAGTTGGTCTTAATGGACTGACAGAATTTTAGATCCCAGTCTTGTAAACGAGCTGGGTTCATGCCATAAATGAAAGTACAGAAGAGTAAACAACAAAAATCATTAAACTTTTTCTTATATATATTCCTTGAACCTACCCCTGCGTTATAAACAAGCTGGATGACCCGTATGGGAGCAGCATTGACATGTTTTGATTTGTATGTGTTGTCCATTGGAAGATTTTGCTCCAAAAACTAAATAGATATACTCTTTTGTTAGAAAGTATGAATCTAGAAAGAAAAGCTACAAGAAAATGAGGCACAATTTTGCATGTACAATGACTCAGTACCTGCAAATTATCACCAAAGAGTTTAAGTTGAGCTGTTGCTTTGTCATCCCGGACACCAATGAATGCTTCAAATGTCGCCTGACAAAACATAACAGAACTCATGAGTCATATATGCCACCTGCAGATTATGAATCTGTCAGGAAAGAATTTAAGATCAAAATATCATAAATGGAGTTTAATTAATGGCCTTAATCTTACACTACACAGGAGGTCATTAAAGTGGAGAAAAATGCTGCTTTATGTAAATGTTACCTTGTACCCGAAAATTGTATCCTCATACGTCTCATATGGACCTATGGTAACATCCAGCTTAGAGTCCTACATCCACAAACAGATTAATAAACATTACGAAAAGATGAGAATCTTAAGAATTTGAGCACCTTAACAGTAAAATAAAGATCTCACCCTTTCATTCATTTTGGAAAAACTCAAGTAAAACACAGTTGAAGTTGTTAAAAGTAAACTTTACAGCAACAACAATTATGGTTACATGAGAATAAAAATTTTGAAAATGAAGACTTCAATGGTTGAGCCCTTTCTTTTTCATGTTATCACATAATTTGTTTATTTGAAAGTGTAACGATCCAATTTCAAACATGGTTGGTTTTCATCTTTCCGTTGTAGGTATAGATCACTTTTGTGCTTTATTCCTAGCCTAAACTATTTCCTTTTTTCTAGAGGAACAAGAAGATAAATAAGGTACATTATGAAGACTACTAAGACCTCTAAAATGCAGCCGAATAGCAGAAGGTTCCAATTTTTTTTAGTTCATACAAGCTGCCTTTGACACAGTCAACTGAAATCAACATTGAAAAAGAAGACCTTGGTAGACATGGAGAAAGAAGACCTCAGTAGACTTCCAAGTGCCTCACTTGCTCCTTTCCTAATTCCACCAGCTTCCTCACTAAAAATCGAGTCATATAATAATACAGTCACAGTGCCCCTGATCGCAACTATGATTCAGCATCCATTGATGGTGTGATTATGGTGGGGAAGGCAAAGGTTTAGGCAGCAAGAAGGCATGCTAATATTTATAGAAGGATCACACCCCCAAAATCATATCTCTTGTTCACTATTGGAAAACTTGCTAATGCTAAACAATTTCGATAGAGCCCTTTATCCCAAACTAGAGTGGTGACGACAAGAAAAAAAAAAATGCAATAGATGTCATTCTAATCACCATATCCCTGAACCAAACACAACACGCAACTATGAGCGTTTTTTGGAATATCAAAAGTATTCTGTGTACTAACCAATTCCATCCAGGCTATATCCGATTCATAATAGTCATTTGAGAGGAATGCGTCAGCCTTGCCGTGCAGTAACCTCTTCAAACTACAAAGCACAACAAAGATTCAACAAACATCCATTAGCAGAATTGTATTCAGCATGATGAGAAGCAAATGAATTATTGAAAAAAAAATCTACTATCACTGTGCACCTAGGTGAGCCAGCCAAGTCCCCAGCTTCATGCAACAGTTCCGCAGCTTTTGAAAGATAGGAGTTATACTCCTTTGAGTAAGGAACACTATATAGATCAAGAGTACCCGCTAAATCATTTTTACCATGAACCACGTGATTAGGTAAAGAAGAGTCCAAACTCAATTCACTGTGTCTTTTGATGACAGTGAAAAAACTCGTTGCATCATTTTGTTGATTCTCTGGCAAACTGTCTGCCCACAATTCAAATTCCTATGACACAAGACAAACTTATTGGTACAGTAGGTGTAGAGGTAGAGAAATTTAAATGATGAAAAAAATACCAAACAATTGCATAGTCACAAAAATAGGACGTGGATCTTATTAAAAGTTTAACTTCTAATTGCAAAATGAGCCTCCCATCCTATACCATTTTGTCCATATCTGGAGGATAAAAATTTGCACCAGGTGGTTTTAGCATGGGAAATGCTGCTTTATATTCCAGACCCTTCCATCCACTGACTGCCTTCGTTGCTTGAGGAAGCAACTTGATGGCTGAATCTGCGGTTGTTAAAAATGCCTCATTTTCATCAAGACAGGACCTGTCAATAAACAATAAATTCTAATTGATGGACATTTCTAATCAAAAATACAAATATTTGGGGTATGGTGAATTTCGTAGCTTGTGCCAGCGTGCACACACCCATGCAGAGCTCAAAGGAGCAGCACCTAAAAAAAGAAAAAGACTTACCATGGGCTCTTATTAATCAAATAATACTTCCATTTTAGTTTGTCTAATTCTGATGCACCAGCATGCTCCTTCAACCAATTTCTTAGAGCTGGATTACTGTACCAAACCTGAGTAGAAGAGGGAAAAAAGGACAGAGGCACCACAAACGGTTAGTTACTGTTGCTAATTATTGGAAGCATCAATAGGATCATTGTATTGCATTTCCAAACAGACTAATTATCTGAATTTTGTAAGGAGAAACAAAACATGTAAAGTTATTCAACAAGACATTCACATTTCTTATATGACATTTCAGACACAAATATCGACTATTTCACACAGAGAAGATCCAATTGGAAAGAATTTGAGCAAGTTTCAACATTGCATGAAATCAGAAAGAAACCACCATTTTATTATGAGTACACACACAAAAATGTTTCATGAGTTAGTACTTTATGTAATGCCAAGTCATTTCTTTGAGGCTTAAGCCAAAGTTCTTTCTGCTCAGTTCCCTTCTGTGCACAATTGTCTAACAACATTCAAAGGCCTCAACCAGACCTTCCCATTGAGTAAATTACAGGACTTGGCTTTGTTTTCCTTAATCACCTTTGGCCTCCCCCCACCCCAAAAGAAAAGAAAAAAAAAGAAAGAGGATAATGTGGGATTTCTAGTTACCAATATGCATTACTTGAGCTAGAGAAACACTTTACTAACACATAGAGATCACAAAACAAAAAAATCCACTTTTATGGGGCATGTGCAGGGAATGTGCTTATATTCAAGCATGCACATAGAAAGACATATCTGTAAACCAGCAATTCTGCAGATTGCCTTCTTACACGGGTGCATCCATGTAGATTAGCAAGGGTAAATACCTGAAGGAAGAATATTTCATCCATAAGTTTTGCAGCCTTGATAAGTAAACCAAGAGCCTTCCTGTCTGCATCTGATAGACTTGACAACTGAAGAAACAAAACAAAGGAAAAAAAAGCACAGAATTCAATTCTATTTGCATTAAGAACCAAAAAAAAAAAAAAGGTTAAGAAAAAAGAATAGCAATTAGAATAATAGCATTCTAGATATCAGAATGACAGAAGTAAAAGTGCTATTAATTTCTTTGTTTAGCAAAATTGAAGCAACATTAATCATCAAAATATCTTAAAGATAATATACCAGCAAAATGCACCTCTTCAAGGAAATTATATTAAGAAATTTTCAGTTAGCAAAATGTAACACAGGAACAAGTTGAAGATACAAAAGCAATCTCAATCTAAGACCGAATACACAGACACAATAAATTTCAACTTAGAAACTTCACATATTCCCTTTGCATCTACTTTGCCAATCATGTCCCATGTTCCACTTTCAGCCTAGCATTATTAATAGAAACAGACATTAGGTAATGGCTGTCATATTTGTCTGGGACGATCAGTAACCGTGAGAGGCAAAGGTAGGAGCCTCCTTTTCTATTGCATTCTGTCTTTGTTGTCTCTCAAATTGAATAATCCCCCATTTCTAGTTTTCATACATGGATGGGACATGGAAGTTATATCTAGATGATGATGCATGGGTCAGATCCAATATGTGCCCTTCTTGATCACAATTGCTAAAGAGGCAGCCTCCAATTACTCGATAATTTCCACATATTCAACTTTTCATAGGCCCAAAAATCTTTCACAGAGTAACCCCTTCCTTTTTTCGACAGTTTTTATCCTTTCAGAAAGAAAGAAAATATTATAAACTGACAAACATGTTAACCATTCAACTTATGTTCACAACTATTTTTACATAAACTGAGAATCCTTTGCCAAAAATAGTTAGCATAGCTACTAAGATATCAGAGAGATCAATGCCAATGGCAAGAGAAAGTCGACAACCTCCGCAGTCAGAGAAACAGGAGCATATCGACAGAGTTGCTTTTGTAGACTCAAACTGCGTGCTACAGTGTTTACTTTGTACCTAAGAAAAATAGATGAAATACATGGCATGAGCAGAAGAAATTATTAGAAACTCTTCCGTGTATTAAGGTGATAATATGCACACAATTTGCATCTTTTGACAGAAAATTAGTACAAAGGTACCAACACAGTGTTTTATTCACCGATTTAACAACAGAAGGAAAGCTTTTCCAAAGCAAAAGAACATATTGCAGTACTAACAAAGATGAGGAACAAAAAGCATTGATTATTCTGCAGAACTTTTTTGCATACTCTCATAAGAAGTTTTGCAGTTGAGTCAAATATTAAAGATGAAATCATACGTAACCATGTAAATAAAGAGTAAACATGTTCTCCAATCCACTTAATTGTAAAAGAATTTGGGCCAAAATCAACTTCAAGTAGAATAATAGTCATTAGATGGATTCCACTGCAGTGGACCAAAGATGTGCTAACTAGCATAGTAGATATTACTATGAAAGAAACTGTTTAGCATACCTTTGCCTAATGACGTTGAAGAGTTGACCATACTGTTCGTTTACATCATAGGGCACATAATCAGGATCTTCTTTGGCAAGGAAGCTTCTGTATTCCTCATACGAAATGTATTTAACAGCAGATACTTCTGTTTCCTATCATAAAAGGAAGGCACAAACAAGCATTCATATTTTCACAGTTTATTAGCAGTAACCAATTATTTGATATTCAAGTCTGAGATGTCAGACATACAACCCTCCTAGGAACCTTTGAATCAAATCGCAAGCAAACATAATAAGCATGTGCTGCCGCATGTCAATAAATTTCAGGGATAAAACACCAATTGAAAAAGGGCAAACCTACAAAGAGTGCTAGAAAAAAGAAAACTCTCAAGCATAAACAAGCATTGATATTCTCAAAATTGATTCTTATCCAAAATAAATGACGAGCTTGCTGTGTTAGATCAAACGTGTAGTAACACAAACCAACCCTCGTTTAAGGAGAAGGAAAAGTTATATCAATTCTTAACTAGTTATGGTGATTCTTATGAAGAAACAAAAGAAGGTTGTAATGACATTAGCATTATTTTCTTACTCAGTGTAAGAAAGTTGAATTACAAAGACAATACACATATACAGTTGTTTACAGGTTTTGCAAAAGTAGGTTTATATTCATCCACAACCAATACAAGTCTCTAATATATTTAACTCACTTTAAAGAAGCATTACCAAATGGATAAAAAATCAATTGAGAATAATAATCACAATTTTCTTTACCTGAAGAGTAAATGCTTCAAGAGGAATTGGATCTACAGTTGTCACAAGATACACATCATTAAACTCGTTATTGATGAATTTCCCATCATTTATAACACTGCATTCAAATGTCAAAGTACAAACAATTAATGCAAGTCTTGTTGCATTTTGGCCCCGGTCTATTGCACCAATTAATTTAATCGGGCCGGTCTCCATAGACCAAGTCTATACAACTCATAGTTAAACAACTGATTTGATGTATTGAAATACTAACCACTCCTGAAGAAAAATAAAAATAGGTTCAAAAGCGTCTTTCGGGAGGCTAATCCCTAACTCTTCCTGAAGCTCTCGCCTAAATGCATAACAATACTAATAATTAGTTTAATAAAAAAGCAAAAAAACAATTAATCAGCCAAAATCTATAAAATAAAGCAGGAGAAACTGTTACAAATTGACTCACTGAGCGGATACAAGTGAAGAATCACCAGCAGAAATATGGCCAGCGCTTGAGACATCCCATTGGCCAGGCCATGAATCCTTACAATCGGCACGGCGTTGAAGAAGCAATTCTTGTGTGCTTTCTGCAAAAATCCACACGTGAACTGCTCTGTGGTAATCTCCATCTCTATGAACTTCTCCTCTACATTTCCCGAAAATCAAATAAAATAACATAAACGATGAGAATTACAATTTCTTTTCTCAGCAACCAAACACCAAACAGAGTAACGGTCAAAAAGAAAATAAAAAAACCACTCTGTTTTAATTTTGGATTGCTAAATATCTATGAACTGGTGGAGTCAACGACGTCGTATTGGAGCGTAATTAGAGACATTAATTAGGTCTTTAATCAAAACAGAAGTAATAACAACATGATTAATTAGGACAGAGAGATAGAGAGAGGAAGAAGAGAAAATTAGGCTTGCCTGGGCTTGGAAATGCCGGTTTTTTGACCGGTTTTTGTGAGAACATCAAGGCGCTCTTCTTCTACTACTGCAGCAACGTCTGCCATTTTTTTCTTTCTTTATCTGAGAGATATTTCTCTTGGGAGAATAGAAGGCTAACTTAGCTGTATCCTTTTTGTTGTTCGAAAAAAGAATAAATTCGAGTCCTATATACTATATCAGTATAATGCCTGCTGCCTGCTTTTTCTTCGGGCAATCCAGATTCTTTACATTTTAAAAATCAATTTGTTTTTCACCTGTGCTTTTTAAAACACCAATTTATAACCTGTAACTAAAATTTGTTATGAATTGTGGGTGACGATAGGATTATAACTCTGTAAATATAGTTACTATTGTTATGGTTTTCACTTAGTAGTTAATGTGATATGCTAAGATGACATTCAGTTAAAAATAATCAATAATGAGTGTAACTAAGGGGTGAGCTGGCATTATTATTAGTTACATACTTGGAGGAACAAATAAATAATAAAGCAAAACGTGTGGAGGATATCAGCGAAGAGAAAAGAAATCAAATTGCAATTTTCTTCTCTCTCTCTCTCTTCAAAATCTTCATCGCTAAACGAATAACACTTAACAAATTGGTACGAGAGCTGCTCTAGGACTGGTGAAACTTCAATCATGGTGGATAACAATCGGATTAGAGCATTGGAAGATCATGACACGAAACAAAAGGAATGAATTCAAATCTTATAGCAAGAATTTCATGAGAATATGAAAGCTATGAACAAACGCATGGAACGTCAGGCAGAGCAAACATAGCTTCAATTTAAAGCTCTATTTTAAGTCAATCTAGTCATTAATGGTAGAGAAAGAACCTGTAAGAGAACCACGGGCAGCTTCTACTTCTTCATAGGAAGCAAGTCAAGCTCCAAGACCTACATATGTTGTGACTCACGGTGAACCTTTTGTTGAATCTTGAATTTCTGAAATTTACCTACAATTCATCAATACCTAAGGTTGAGTTGCATTTGTTTTGGGGGAGACTCCAAGAGGTTGGATAAGAAAAAGCAGAAAATTTTTTAAGATGAATTTTAAACTAATTCATCAATAGGTGAAAATATTTTCGATGAATTCGAAAAGGCGAGCAAAGATTTGGTTCGAAGGTTTTGTGGTTGGAAGTGATTTAGGCAATTAGAAGGAGTTTGTAAGAGAGCTGTGTAAAAGGTTTGCGAATAGAGAAGATGTAGTAGAGGATTTCAATAAGCTAAATCAAGAGAAAAAAGTTAATGAATATGTAGAGAGATTTGAGAAATTAAAATCCATGATGACTATAAACAACTCACACCAACCTGAATTATACTCCATCTTTAGCTTTATTAGCAAAATTAAAAAAGATATCAAATCCATGTTAAAAGATCCTGCAGCCGACCACATTAACACAAGCTTTTGACCAGGCAAAATGGCATGAAGAAACTTCTACTGCCATGTCAAAAAAGCCAAGTAACCACCAAGATTTTTTTTCCTATTTACAGTACCCTTAAATGATAAACTATTCATGCAAACCAACCTCACAAACCTTATATTCCTACCAAACCTTACATTTCTACAAAAAATGAACGGGAGTCTGACGAGTTTATGGATATGGAAGAGGACAAGGAAGGGGGTGTGGAACTAGATGGAAGAACCTTAGAAGAGTGTGGCAAATCATTTCATGCTTTGGCGGCAAAGTATGCTAATAATACCATCCAGATCAAGGGGAGTTATTTGCAAATAATCATCCTCGTTGATAGTGGCAACATGCACAACTTCATTGATCACAAAGTTCTACAGAAGATAGAAGCTATGATTGAGCACACTACTTCTCTTTCAGTGATAGTTGCTAATGGGGATGTAATGAAGTGCTAAGCTAGGCGTCCAGGACTGGTTTAGTTTATGCAAGGGCATGAATTCAAGGCTGATTTGATAATTTTAGACTGGAAGTTATGATATGATGTTAAAGGTTAATTGATTTAGGATGTACTCTCTTGTGCTATTTGATTTTGTGGATATGAAACTATCATTTAAGAAAGACGACAAGAGGATTGAGTTAAAAGATACCTTAGAAGAAGCAAAACTTCAGCAGATAGCCGTAACCAAAATCCATAAGACTTTGAGTACATTAGTTTATGGACTAATGGGATAATTTTTCTTTGTGACAACTTATGTTAAACTAAAAAAAAGTGTTTGACAAGGAGATAAAAGCCTTACTACTCAAATATGAGGGAGTCTTTGTTACTCCAAAGAACTTGTTTCTAATAAGGAGATTTGATCACAAAATACCATTGATATCAATTGCCAAACCTATAAATATTCAACCTTACATAAGTTCATATGTACATAAGGAAAAGATTGAAAAAATGGTGAAGGAGATGCAACAAAATGGAGTTATATAATCCAACCGAGTCCATTTGCATCTTCGGTGCTTTTTGTCAAGAAAAAGACAGGACTTTGAGGTTTTATATAGATTACCGCTAACTCAACAGTATCACCATCAAGAATAAGTTCCTCATACCTTTGATTGACGATCTCCTAGATGAGTTATAAGGCTCTCACTTATTCTCCAAAATTGATTTGGGCTCGGGATATCATCAAGTGAGGATGAATGATATAGATGTAGAAAAAACAACCTTTAAAACTTATCAAGGGCATTATGAGTTTAAGGTGATGCCCTTCAGAGTTGACTAATGCTCTAGCAACCTTTCAAGCTATGATGAATTTAATTTTAGAACCTATTTGAGGAAGTTTGTTACGGTATTCTATGATGACATCCTAGTTTACAACCCTATATTAGAGTCATACGTATAACATCTTACGAGAGTATTGGAAGTTTTACTACGAAACAAACTATATGCGAAGAGGTCCAAGTGTTCATTCCGCTAGTCTAAAATAGAGTATCCTAGCCATATTATATTTGGAGCTAGAGTAGCTTCGACACAAAAAAGATAAAAGCTATCGACGAGTTGTCCAATTCTTAAGTCTATACAAGAATTGAAGAGGTTCTTAGGATTGGCTAGCTATTATAGAAATTTCATTAAAAGTTATGGTATTGTTAGTAAGCCTTTAACTACAATGCTAAAGAAGAATGACTTCTAGTGTAACAAGCAAGCTTAACAAGCTTTTGAGCAATTAAAGACTATGTTATGTCATACTCGTTATGCTAGCCTTGTCTTATTTTCATAAACCATTTGTGCTGAAAATAGACACTCGTGAAAGTGGCAAAGGGTTGTTTTGTCTCAAAAAGGGAGACCCTTATGCATGACATATATATATTTATATGTGTGTATGTGTATACATACATACATATACCCACACATAGGTATGTGTATATATATATATATATATATATATATATATATATGGAGCTAGAGTAGCTACCGACCCAAAAAAGACAAAAGCTATTAGCAATCGGCCAATTCTTAAGTCCGTACAAAAATTGAACGTTCTTAGGATTGGCTAGCTATTATAAAAATTTCACTAGAAATTATGGTATTGTTAGTAAGCCCTTAGCTATACTTGCTAAAGAAGAATGGCTTCAGTGGAACAAGCAAGCTCAATAAGCTTTTGAGCAATTAAAGACTATACTTGTATAATACTTTTATGCCAACCTTGCCTAATTTTCACGAACCATTTATGCTAGAAATAGATGCTTGTGAGAGTGGCATAAAGGTTGTTTTGTCTCAGAAGGGAGACCTTTTATAACGATTGAGCATGATATATAGACACATACACATGCACGCACACACACACACACACACGGATATATGTGTGTGCGCATGCGTGTATGTATGATTCACTTGATGTTTTATGTTTATATTTGCATTATCGAAAATAGCTATATCATGACATGCTAGTTTACGTCGATGAAAACCATCAAGTCATGACTTGCAATTTTCATTAACAATTTTCATGTCTTATTATATGCTTCATTTTTTATTGTTATGCCTTATTTTCCCTTAATATTATGTGTATTGCTTATATGTGATTATAACACCTCCAACCTAGGACTTAATTGGTTGAGAATTTTTACGTCGTTAAGCCACATTCGAAGTGCAATGAATGTAAGCTAAAAAGGTACTATGATCTTTCTATAACTTATTTAGGTAAATTTACACTCGTAAAAGTCCTTTACTAATGATTAGGTCCTATACTTTAATTAAAAAGTCATTATAAATTTTTCCTATCTAATTGATTTATTCACATTCTTTAAACTACCTTATCGGCTTCATGACTCTTCATTGATTTAATTCCTTTCTCAACTAACTCGTTATGATTGATTTATATATAATTCCTTTTTATAAATATTATTATATTGCTTACTTTTTTTCTATTTATTACTCTTTTTTTACTTAATGAATGTTTAGGAACTTAGTCGAACTATTTAATGGCACTAGCATGCGAGTGGATAATTTAAACTAACTATACTACTATCATTACTCTATCATTTTATTATTAGTGATTTGATTATATATATTCACTATTTACTTAGAATATCAGTTTTATGTCAACTACTATAAAATTGGCTTATTTATTACCATATCATGGCTTGCTCCTACCCTTTCATTTATCGGTTCATAGCTTTAACTATTATATAAAAGAACACAACCATTACTATAAAGTAAACTAAAATACCCAGTATAACTAGAACCATTATGTGTATTAGATCCATACGCCAACCATATCTCATATATATGTGACGGATGCCATACTTGGTAGTCGGCTCAAATGTCGTGAATACTATCTTTACTCGTATTATCTACATCACAAGCATATTAGTGAGCGACAACTCGGTAAGTTAATCGATAAATGTAGTGTATATATATGCATGTATAAAAGATGGTTATATGCATAATAAATTTTCTTTTTCCTCACGTTGTTAACATTTCATAAAACAGATCGAAATTCCTTTTTCTATCTTTGGACATATTCCATTTAGGCATTTTAGGGTTTTCATAATATATATCTTGTGAACCGGACTCGTTCATGGATGACCCTATTGAACCTTTAAAAGTACACGCTCGTACTTGCCTAATCTCGAACCATTGCTATTTCTATATGAAAAACCCATAAAGCCTTTTCCTTAAAGAAATCTTCAAAGTCATGAAAAACCTTTTCCTTTAAAATAATTTTGATCGCCTTTGAAAAATCATGACATGAAATACATTTTTATGACTTGAAACATCTTTCATAACTTTGGCATGCTTATGCATTTTAGATGAAAATGCATAACTAATATTGATTCATTAAAGCATGCCCTAAACGGTTACGTAGCCATGTCATGAAAATATGCATAAAATTAGGCGAGCATAATGGCATTAATAACATTACCTCATATCAACCATTTCCACCATCATATACCATACCATACCATACCATTTAAGAACACAACTTCACAATTAAACACATTTCAACCATATGCCATATTCATAATTCAAAGATAATAGTTCACCATTCAAGAACACCATTAAACATGAAAATCAAGCAAAACCATTCAAAATTTCATTTTTTCTTTTTTAAGGCCGAATTATGCCCTATTTCAAGCTATCTATTTTCTTCTCAATTTTTGATTTCCATTACACCTTAAATTACCTTAAATCTTAACCCAATATAATTAGGTATGGTTTATTTGAATCATTAGGTGTTAATCTTAGTTTGGGCCTTAATGGGCCTAAGCATCAAGTTGACTAACATTAGTGAATTTTTAGGTTTTGTTGAAATTATTCACCTTAAGTCATTTAATTAATTTTTTTTTAAGTATAAAATACCTAATTTAACCCTTTAAAGCCAATTAAAATCTAAAACTATAAAGTTGCCCATTTAGGCCGAATGCCTTTTGAGCCTAAACCTTAATGTTTTTTTTTTCATTTTATTCTATAATTTTAATACTATGTAGCCTAAATACACATCAACCATATGGATCAATTTAATTAACATTTAGGGTACAAATTTCTACCAAAACCCATACTCGGGTCTTAATGGGTCAAAATTAAGCCTAAGCCCATTTAATCAATTTTCTTCAATTTCTACTAAATTTTTCATTCCTACACATCAAAGCATGCTCATTTAAGTTTAAATTAACCATAAAACCATAAATTAGATGCATAAAACTCAAATCCTAAAAATTTCTATTTAGGCCGAATATACCCCTTGCATTTTCATCGGTTGTTCTTCAATTAAAGTGTAATATTTCATTTTTAAATATTAATTCAAACCTAATTAAATCATATTCAAGTTTTAGAACATCAATTACATGAAGGTAATAAAAACTCTCAAATTAGGGATTTGGGCCGAATAGGATACCTTAAACAACCCTAGGAATTTTTAAGTTTTAAATCTAAAGTTCAACCCCAATCAACCTATTTCCATCCCAATTACATGTATTAGAAGCTTAAAATCATTTCTCTCAAATTTGGTTCATCAAGAACCCTAACTCAAATTTTTCTTTAATTAAGCAATTAAACATTAAATTGACATGAAATTATATATGCTTGTGATGTAGGTAAGGTTAACTTACCTAATTGAGCTCTAATTCAATCTTGAAAAGCTAGGTTTTTTGAAATTTTCCCTTCTCCTTCTTTTGCTTCTAGACTTGAATTAATTCCTTAAAATTTCTCCTTCAAATTTTTTGGCCCCAAGTTGAAATTGAAGTTGAATCCATTGATTTGGAGGGTTTAAAATTTATTGGACGTGTTTTAAGTGAATTTCGGATGGAATTTTTGCAAAAGTCTCCCTTGTGTTTTCCTATTTTCTTGACATTTTTAATTTTTCCAGCAACACTATTTATAAGCCAATTTTGTAAACTTTTTGGTTAGATCTCCACCCTTAATTTGGGTGAATCTTAACTCTTAATTTAATTTCCAATTGTAAATTTTCATTTTGCTAAATTTTTGACCATTTATCCCTTTTTTTATTTAAGGTGTCCAACTTGCTTGATTTGTTTTTGAAAATAGCACCTATGAAAGGCATAGTGAGATTTAGGAGAGAAGGAAAACTAAGTCCAAGGTACATAGGACCTTATGAAATACTAGAAAGGATTGGTGATTAAGCATACAAGTTGCCGTTACCACCGTCACTCTCATCAATCCATGACGTATTTCATATATCTATGCTTCGAAAATATATGGAAGACCCAAACCACATATCAAGCAATGAATTACCTAACCTCCAAGCTGATCTAAGTTATGAAAAGGGACAATTGCAAATATTAGATCGAGCGAGTTAAGAAATTTAATTAAAATTTATTTGACACTTCTACATGCCCCGAGTGATTTTTCCATGCCCATAAAAAAAATTCCTCATCCTTTTAAAATGTCCAATTTAATTTTTCTATCTCTAAAACATTATTCTCATGCATAGAATTTCAAAGAAAATATTCACACCACATAAAAAAATTCACATAATCATATAAAATAATACAACACCCCTCTACAATTATTCTAAGTAAATAAAACATTTTTTATGCACAAACAACACTCTTTAATTAATTATTTCATGTAAAATTACTATTCATGAATCGTAAAATCAATAAAATATTCCTTGAGCATGGAAAAACTATTTTAACTATTCGAAATATTTTTTTAAGTCCCTTCAAATTATTTCTCACCCTCAAAATATGTTTCACATATATTTAATATTAAATTTTTATTTAATTTAGTTTTAACGAGTGTCAATTATTACGAGTGATATTGTGAAAACCCTAGAATGATTCATGCTTAATCAAGGGGTTTGATTGAATTAATTGAACAAGCGGAAAGGGGCTTGTTTTACCTTGAGTTAGGGGAAAAGTACATGTTACCACTTAGGCTTGCATGGATGAGTTGAGTAGGAAAGTGTCACCACCTATGATTTTTGACCATTTCTTTATGCATGGCTTAACACTATAAATAGGTGAAAGTTTGCTTTGGCCAAGGTTTTAGCCATTTTGTTCTTGCAACAAAAAAACATATAGAAAAAAAAAGAGCTTCAGAGGTAACTAGCCAAAAGGCATGAAGCTTTGGGCAATTGGTTGATAGCTAGGAGAAGGGACAAGGTGAAGTTCTTGAGGGATCTTGAAGTGTTTTCCTTCATCTCTAGCTTATCCAAGTAAGTATAATCTAAACTAAATTGCAAGACTCGGTGGTCTTAGGCTTTTATGTGTTAATTGATGCATGTGATTGAGCATGGATGGTTTAAGCTTAATATGTTTATGTAAACACTTAATGAATTGATTATTTAATTGTAGTTTGTTCATGTTTTTATATAAGGACAAATAAGTATAACTCTCACCTACATCACAAGACCTAATATGTATGAGTTTCACCGATAAGGGATTATGAACATCCTTGTTAAATTATTGTGTTTTGGGTGAATTCTTGCTTGAATTGATGGATAATTGCTTGATCCTTTATTTTGAATGAATTGACCTTAATTTTTATAAGCATGATGAGGCATGTTGTTTCGCTAACTTGTGTGAATTCTTGTCGAATTAATGGATAAATACTTGGTGCCTAAATTTTTGTAACTTATGTGAATTCTTGTCGAACTGATGGATAAATACTTAGTACCTAAATTTTCGTAGCTTATATGAATCCTTACCGAATTTATGGATAAATGCTTGGTGCCTAAATTTTCATAGCTTGTGTGAATTTTTATCGAATTGATGGATAAATGTTTGGTGCCTAATTTTCATAGCTTGTACGAATTTTTGTCGAATTGATGGATAAATGTTTGATGCCTAATTTTCATAACTTGTATGAATTATTATCGAATTGATGGATAAATGCTTGGTGCTTAAATTTTCACAACTTATATGAATTCTTGTCGAATTGATAGATAAGTGCTTGGAGCCAAAATTTTCATAATTTATGTGAATTCTATAGACAATAGCTTAATGCCTAAATTTATGTAGCATTGTAGGATGGATTCTTGATAAATTGACATTGAACTTCTTGAGTTCATGACATGGCATTGATATTAAATTTCATAAACTCATGTTTTAAGGAAGCAAAAAGATAAGTGCATGTTTATAGAAAGGCCACCTATAAGAACGATCCGGTGTATATCTAGGGTTGACACCCAACTAGACTATGTCTAGCTTATGACATGTTCATAGAAAGGCCACTCACGAGAATGATTTGGTGTATACCTAGGGTTGGCACTCGACTAGACTATATCAAGTTTATGACATGTTTACAGAGATGCCACCCACGGGAATGACCCGGTGTATACCTAGGGTTGGCACTCGACTAGCCTATGTCTAGTTTACAACATATTCATAAAGAGGCCATCACGGGAATGATTTGGTATATACCTAAGGTTGGTACTCGGCTAGACTATGTCTAATTTATGACACGTTCATAGAGAGGCCACCCTCGGGAATGATCCGATGTATACCTAGGGTTGGCATTCGACTAAACTAAGTCTAGTTTATGATATTTTTGTCAAGGTTTTAAAATAGGGCCGAATCGGACATTCTATAAGGTATGTTTGAAAGATAAAAAAAAAAAAAGAATTTTCATCACGAAACATGTTAAAACAAACTCATGCATGGTTACACTTATTGAACCTTTGCTCATAATTTATGTCTTGTGGCATAGGTGATCGTAACACGACCTAGAGCATGTTATCACATTAGAGGTGTTGTTAGACACATTTTGAGTTTGCCAAAAAATGTAACATAGATGTAGGTTTTAAGCTCGTAATTTAGATATTGTCCATGTAATGTGTAATGCCTAGTTTTGGTTTGTAAAAGCATGTGTAAATAACGTTTTTTACTATGACAATGTATGAACTAGTTGATATTTTTTGAAATGAAACTTTTTTTTACAAGAATTACGTGGGTTTAATTTATATTGGATGTTTCACTTCATAACATCGCTCTTTCATTGATGAAATATTTTTACGTTATGACATAAAAATTTATATTGGCTTTTAATAAGTTGAACCAAGGTTGATATAGGTTTAATTGTATGCCTTTGAGCTTTAAAAAGAAAATATTTTTCTGCTGTACATTTCATTTTTCATATAAGTCTCAAGTCATAGAATGTTGCCGTGCATTCGAAGAGTGTAGGATATGGCCATAAGCACATCTAGCCTCTATCGACCAAGCGTCTCGCAATCACGTCCAAGTGCTCTACTAATGTTTGATGCTATCGTAGTACTTGTTGCCTTTATATTTTGGCCTCAAGTGCTATACCCTTAGCTTTATTCAGCAAGACACTATGTCTTAAACATCAAGGTATATCAATATATGAAAAGGGTTTTTTTGGCAATTTTAGTGGTAGTGGAAAAATGGAGACATTATTTGAAAGTCGACAACTTTGTTATTAAGACTCGACCATGAAAGTCTTAAACATATGTTAGAACAACCAATTCACACCCCAATTTAGTACAAGGGACTTACTAAACTCCCGGGATTGAGATTTGAGATTTAATATAGAAGGGCATATGTATTGTCAAGAAAAGTGGCAAGATTAACTATCTAATCTGAAAGAGATCTCTCGTGTTATTACTATTATGGTACAAGGTAGGTACCAAGATATCATAACAACATATGAAAATGATACAAGAGCATAAGAGGTTATTACGACTAAAGCTTTACATGAGGAAGCTTTTCCATAATTTACTTATCATGAAAGAATATTGAGGTACAAATAGCACGGGGTGTACAATAGGGAAAATCATGAGCTTAGGAGGAAATTACTTTTAACTACTCATAGCTCAATTGTGGAAGGTCATGTAGAGGTTTAGAATTCATACGGAAGGCTTAGAGGATGTTTTTACTAGCTAACCATGAGATCTATTATGAAAGTTATGGTAGAGGAGTGTGATGTTTACAAAATAGCTAAGTCAAAAAGGTAGGATGCCCAAGATCATTACATGCCTTTGCCTATACCAAGAGGGGCATGAAATGATATATTTACGAACTTTGTGGAAGGGCTACCCAAGTCAAAAAAAAAAAAAAAGATACTATTCTAGAGGTAGTAGATAGGTTTATCAAGTATGGTCATTTCTTATCTTTGTCTCATCTTTTCTCGCCTAAGGATGTTGCAAAAAGCTTCTTGGATCACATCTACAAGCTTTATAGATTGCCGTTTCCATTGTCACCGACATGGATAAAGTATTCATAAGCATCTCTTTGAGGGAACTATTTCAATCAATAAGAGTTAAACTCCTCATGACTTCGGCGTATCATCCATAAACAGATGACCAAACGAAAAGATCGAACCAATGCTTGAAAACATACTTACGATGTATGTGTATGGAATGCCTAAAAAAATGGAATAAGTGGTTGCATTTAGCTTAATAGTGGTATAACACCAACTTCCATTCTACCATCCAAATGACCCTATTTGAAGCTTTATTTGGGTATCCACCTATTATTAGAGAATTGGCTATTCATGGCACTTCCATAGTTGTTGTTGTCAATGATTTGATATAGGAAACAAGAGCTAGGGATTTATTCTTAGTAGCTTAGTTGGGAAAGGCTCTACATCATATAAAGCAAATTGTAGATCGTAAGAGGACTAAAAGGGAATTTACTCGTGTGATCTTAAAATTTAGCCATACATGTAAGCTAGCATAGCTACGTGCAAGAACTTCAAATTAAACTCCAAGCACTTTGCTCACTATTCCATCGTATAAAGGATTGGCAATGTTGCATATAAGTTCGACTTGTCAAATAATGCACTTATGCTTCCAGTATTTCATGTCTTTTTGTTAAAGAAAAGTGTAGGAGACTTGGTTGTGGTCTACCACACTTTCATTTCATTTTTTGATATCCAATACCATTAAATTAGCATTTTTGTTAATGGTCAATCGAAAAGGAGAGAATCTATAAAGTCTGGACATAAAATTTCAAATTTGCTCACCAATGCTACTCCTATCTATTGTACTAATTTGTATTTAGTTAAACTTATTTTGTTATGCTTTTAAGATATAAAATGATGAATAAGTATTGTAACATATTAAAGATATTTTAATAAATATATTGCATTATATTAAGTAATTTATCACTTTTTAAACTCATATAACTAACAAGTGCCTTTATTTTTTTATGAGAGTAATTTTTAAATTCAAAAAGTACAAAAGAAGAAGAAAGGATGATAATAAATAGTCTCACATCATTTCAACAAAACCAATTATATAAGGAGAAAAAAAAATTGAAATAGAGCTACATATGTAAAACACTAGTTTTATGAGACACGTCATTTCAATAAAACCAATTATATATATATATATATATATATATATATATATATATATATATATATATATAGATATATGTGTGTGTAAAAAAGAAAAAATTAATGGAGAAACTTTTTATTTTAATTTAAAAATTGGATCCGTACTAAGAGGGGGTACCCTCTTGTTTCAAAAGAAATGCTTTTGGTTAAAAAAAGGGTACCCTGCTTTATTTAAAAAATAAAATGATTTTCTTTAAAATGACATTTGTTTTGGTTTCAAAGCAAAATACGCATAAACTAAGTACTGTTTTTAGATAAAAAAAAAAAAATAGTTAAAAACCATTGTGCTTTAAAAACGCCGCGATATCAAACAGTCACATCGTGGCCTTCTTCAGATGAGACTACTTTGAAAATTTAATCAAATATCAGGGAGTGTTTCATTAAACAACTTGGCGAGTTGCGTAAAACTTGAAAAGCGTTACCACAAATCCGTTTTCAACAATTAACCGTATACTTCCTTTTTTTATTTTATGAAAGTCAGATTCAGATTATCAGGATAAGCCAAATAGCCAGCAAGAAACTGGCTCGAAAGTACAACCATATATTCATTAATAGATTAATTATTCCCGTTTTCAAAATCTTTGATAATTAAAAAAAAAAACTAAAACATTTAGGGCATTTACTGTCCATAACATTATTGATCTAGATTCAAAACAATATTCATTTACTGTTTACTTATAATTATATGCACTATGAAGTGATATTTTTGTTATTTTAAAATTGTGTTTAGGATATTTATATGTGAGGTTTTTCAAATACTTTATTTCGATTTTTAATGTTTTTTTTTTATTATTTTGATCCTTAAATTTATTTGTGTCGCAATTTAATTCTTAAATCTAGATATAGGAGTGAAAAAGCCACAATTGGCTTTAATTTCAGCCTCTTTTATGGCTGATCTTACATTTATATTACTTATTTTAGTGAAAAAAAGTGCATTTATAATGGTCTCAAGTCATAAAATAGTTAAAAGAGGTAAATTGAAATCTAAACAACATTAAAATTTTCAATTTGATGTGTATATATATATATATATATATATACATTGATTTTTTTTTATTATTTGCTTTTTATAAATATATGAATATAATTCACATGATCAATTCTTAAGATTTTTGAATGAGTCTTAAAAAACTAAAAGCATGTTTCAGATAATTTGTCTCAAATCTTCTAAAAAAATCAACTAAGAAAAATTAGAATTCACATTTTTTATTTGCTTCTTTTTTATATAATTAAAATTTATCAAAATTAATTTTGTAGCTTTTTTATTTCATTCTATTAACTTTAATATATTTCTTGTAATTTATTTATTTTAAAAACATTTATTTATTTTTGTTGTATATTTTGAATCGATCGAGTATAGTAAATGATGTATAAATAAAAAAGCTGAGATAATTAATTTATTATAAATTAACTATGTATCTACACAAATAATACCAACCATTTGTTATTATTTTTTTAATATTCTAAAATTAATTTCTTTCAAATAAAATAGTTAAAATAATATTTTAAAAGAACTATCCAATAATTCAAATACGAGTGTTTATTAGTAATGCTATTGTTTTTTTTTTTTTTGTGTGAATAAATATATTATATACTAAAAAAATTGTCTCATCAGCGTTAAATAAGAATGAAAAAAATTAATTTGTTAAGTTTGTGCAATTTTTTATGTTAATTGTTGTTTTATTTTTTCAATACAATCTTATGAAAAAAATATTAAAATATTTTTTAAAATTTTGGATTAAATATTCTATTTAGACTATTACAAGTTTTTATTTAAAAATCAATGCATAAAAAAATCATGTTTTTTAACTATAAATTTATTAAAAACATAAGGAATAATAAATTATAAAAATATATGATTTTTTTATCGTTTAATTCAATATATTTTAATAGACTTGTAATATAGTACAAACTATCAAACTAAATTTTTCTTTTTTAATAATTTTACATATTTTGCTCGATCTGTAACGTTAACACGGTGCGAGTAACCAATTAGTTTCTCTATAAAAAAAAATTGGTCCACAATTTCATCCCTTATAGTTTCCACATCAATATTGAAAGGGTTTTCTAGTGGTGCCAAAATAACGAAATAATTTTCTTTGATCAATAAGTTCATCCTTACCACTTCCCTCTTCTCCCATTCGCTTATTTTCAATTTCACACAATATATATCATAAGAGCTTCGCCATAATCTAGAATTTTACAAAACCTATTTTTCACATGTTTCATTGAATAATTTTCAGATGGAGCCAAAAATCTAAACTTGAATTTCTTATTTTCGGAAAACAAACAGGAATTGAACTATTCAAAAAAAAAAAAAAAAAAAACAACTAAACAGGTTCTCGAAACAGCTTGGAAAATTCTCATAGAGCTTATACTGAATAGAAAAGTCTAAATTTTCTAGATAGGACAATGAGAATGGCACATGATTTATGTGGCTTAGGAAATTATTTTCTAAATTTTAAAAGAAATTCACTAAAGAACGTTTTATAAAATGTTTAGCACTGTAATTAAAGAGGTTAGCTTGATGATTATGAAGTTGTGCTTCAATTTTGGCTTATATAAATAAAGTATAAAAGTTACTGCAGGATGTGAGCGTGTATTCAAGAGCGAGTAAATTATAAATTAATATTTTTAATTTTGCAAAATGAATTAAATAATTCTTTTAATTTTAAAAACTAATTATTGCTTTATTTTCTTATTCAATTTATTTTTTTAAGAAATAGAAAAAGGATTAAATAATTAAATAATATAGAAAGATTGATGAGAAAAGAAAATATTTTTTAAAGTAAAACAATAGTAAATTAAATATGGTCAAAACTAATCAAGAGACTAATTAGTTAATTTCTTAAACTAAGGGAATTATTCAATTCATTTTGCAAAACTAGAGGGACTAATTTATAATTTACTCATTCAGAGTAGATGGACTATGTTCCGTCATTGACTCATTGGCATTATTGCTAACGAAATTCAACAGAAATATCCAGAGCCAGTTCTGGACAGTAGGGATTAAATTCTATTAAAAAAACTGAAACTTTATTAATTATTTATTTATTAGGTGGGAGATAAATTCTCTCACACTTATTTGTGTAAAAAAAAAAAAAAAAAAGGAATCTTTCCATCTGTCACAGTCAAGGGCAAGGCGTTGCAAGGTGGACGAGATAGACGAGATGTTTTACCGTGGGGCCAAAACCTTTTTTAATTAAACTCTTTCTTACAAGAATTATGGAATTGCGTCATACAATATGTAATTTTTTCCCCCAATATATATAATAGTTAAATCCTTATCCAAGGTCCTTTGTTTTTATGCTGACAGATAAGTAAAAGCATCAAAATACTTGTATCACGACTGTTTTATCCAGGGAAGTTGTTCAGAAATATCCGATTTCAGACTTTTCGCCGCCCGACTCAAAGTCTACTGATCCAGACAACTGAGTTTAATATTTTAATGGCTGTTCCTTTCCACTTTAAAGTCTTCTTAATTAATTTCTTGTATTTGGTAATTAGCCGAAAAGACTAGACTCGAAGGCACAAAGAAATTTCTTAGATTCTCCGTTGATCCGTTTTTAAATTCAGATACGAACTTAGCGTCGGTGTGAAATTTGTTGAAAAGAAAAGGAAAGAGAGAGAGAGAGAGAGTAGAAAATTAAGTATGGTAGTGAAATTGGTGTTTCGAATAACGGTCTTACTATTGCTAACGCTTCAGCTAGCAATGGCCGTAGCACCTATAGCCAGACCTAATTGTCTTGACAGTTGCGGGCAAAATATAAGCATTCCTTTTCCCTTTGGAATCGGAACAGGTTGCTACCTGGACAAACAGTTCGAAATTGAATGCAACCAAACTGCCAAACCTCCTAGAGCTTATATACGTAGCATCAAATTGGAGGTGGTGAATATTTCAGTTGACAGAGGGGCTGCTATTGTCAAAGGTCCGATAATATCCTTCAATTCTTCTGGCAGGCAAGCCGGTTTACCTGTGAATTTAACGGGAACTCCTTTCATCTTCTCTTACCGGAATGTATTCGTAGCCATGGGTTGCAACACTCGTGCTGTCATGACTGATATTCAGCCCTATCTCATCGGCTGCGAATCTACATGCAAAGACCAGAGTGCTAATGTTAATTTACTAGGAACTGATTTTTGTTCTGGTAAAAATTGCTGTGCGTCTTCAATAAGTTCATTCGTTCAGGTTTTTAATCCAAGGTTGGAGGCTCTAGATGATAACCAAGGCAAAAATGGACGCTGGTGGGCCTTCCTAGCTTCGGACGAATGGTTTACATCCAATAAAACGGATTCCTTGGCTGTGCCGTACATGGATTACGTACCAATGGAACTCTTTTGGATAGCCAGTAACTTGGATCTTGAGAAAAGTCCAGTGCATTGCGAACTAAGGAATGACAATAGATCTTTAGCGGCTGGGTGCCATTGCTATATGGATAGCTATGAGGGCAACCCCTACCTTAAGTCTGGGTGCACAGGTACCAAACCCATGTTTTCTTTCCTGCTGTGTTTGCGGAATCATGTGCACGAGCGATTGATTTTAGAGAAAAAGTTCTATTACATGAAAAAAAATTTGCCGAATCATTTGAATATTATTGGATATGTATTTGGTTTTAATATTATTCAACATGTTATGTTTACATGTTAGGTTCTTAAAATTTCTTTTTTGTTTTTAATAAAGAAAAATTAAGTTTTCTATACATAACACTCGAGAGCTTTTATGATTGTACAACTTGCTTTAATTGTATGATCATTCTTTTTAACATATAGATTTAGTTAATCTGTCCAGTACTCTTTGAACATGTCAATAACATGACCATTTATGTATGAAAAAAGATTTTGCTCCAATTTGTCCCATTCTCTGGTTCGTTCATTAATGGAATTTTGCTTTCTTATATCATCAGATATTAATGAATGTGAAGATCCAAAGCGACATTCGTGCGGTGGGATAACAAAATGTGTGAATAAAAGAGGGTGGTACATTTGCAAGGTCAACAAAGTCTGGATTGTCGTTATAGGTTAGTTTCTTTGATCTCTGTCTCAAGATCTGAAGATCATGTATTTGGTTCACGTCTATCTGTTGCAATCTGAGAAGATAAGTACAAATTTGGAGAAATTTTATATAACTATCAAAGCAAATATATATATATATATATATATATATATATATATATATTTATGTAGAGAGAGAGAATGAAAGAAGATTAAAAATTATTTAAGAACTAATTAAGTCCAAATAGACATACATAATAACTATTTATATAACTTAGTTCTGAAGTACCAAAAATTTCTCCAAGTGATTATGTCTTCTCTAATGCGCGCCTTTGGTTGAAACTTGAAGGGTTTAAATGTTTTTACGTTATATGTTCTTAATTTAAATAAAGAAAGACTTGAAACTGTCTTATAACAACGTATGAAAAAACGTTGTTCCATTTCTAACTCTGTCTATTGATAAATTTTTCTGTAAGATTTGTTGTGATAAATATATTATTAACTATTAAATATATTTATTTTTTTGTTCCTAATCTTTATTTTAGTGTAGTTAAAAATTATTATATATGTTAAAAAAAACTAATTCAATTATAAATTATCAAATTTTATATAAAAAATTCAAATTTTAAGTAGAAAAATTCAAATTTGTTCATTTATAAATAATTCAAAACAATCCATTTGAGATATAAAAAATATTCAAAAATATTTGAATACTACAAAGGTAAAGCACTTGCCAAGCAAATCCCCCATTGTTTTCATGAGTAGGAAGCATCCAACAATCATTGACGAGGCCACGTACACTTGAGGGGGGTCAACTGCCCCTCAATGAACAAATGTTTATTTCCTATTCGCACATTTTTCCAACTCCTACTCTCCGTATATTTTTATCAAATTTTTAGAATTTTAATATCCACAAGCAGCATAAGCCTACAAGGTCTTTGATTTTAAATATTTTAATTTTATTTATTTATCATTAACTTTATAAATAAAAAATACCTCAATTTATTCTTATATTTTAAAGAATTATCTCTTGTGTATCCATTCTTACATGTATAATTGCAATTATTATATTCTTAAATTATTATATAATATTCAATGGGTCTTATCAGAACATTTCATTCAAATTAACGTTACTTAGCTTATGGATTATAGATAAAGCATTAGTATATTTTCTAATACTAAACTAACAAAATGATAACAATTAAATTCATCCTTTTTAATTCTATTTTATTATTAAATAAATTAATATTAGTATAAAAATAATTAATATAATTTTTTTCTTTTAAAAAAAGATGGTGGTTGTGGATTGATCCTGCTGAAGAAAATTCCTTGTCATATCCAACAATCATAGTCAAGAACAACCATTAATTTTTGCACATACTACAAACAAGTTTTTAACTGCCAGCCAGTTGTTAAGGAGACGAAAAACAACAAAACTTGGTACATAGCAGGAGTCTACACCTGACTATATTTATGTTTCTAACACCTTTTTTTTTTTTTTTTTTTGTGTAAATATTTAAGAGAGTTGAGGCTTTCTTCTATAGACAAACAATGCACAAGGGTATTAGTTAAAGATTTGTTTGGCATCACTATGAATAATAATTTTTAATTTAAGTAATAATTTAGAAGTTATTTTTTAATTATAAATAATTTACGATAAAAATGAGTTGATTTAGAAAAATAATTCAAAAGAACTATTTTTTTTTAAAAAAATAGAAGGTAGTATAAATTAAAATAAAAAATTATCTTGTTATCACAGAGAAGAATAAAATATTATTTATTTGGTAAAAAAGTTAATTTTTAAATGATTATGAATTAATAAGTAGTTGGATTTTAGGTACCATAAACCTTGTCTTATTATTTAGTAAATTTGAAAGTGTTATAATTATAATATCTTCTATTAATATATCAAACTATATATCTATCTATCTATTAATATATCAAACAACTGTTGATTATAATTATAATAACTATCTATTAATATATCAAAAACCTTTTGATTAAAAAAAAATAAAAAATAAAAAAGTCAAACACCTAGTCTTAGGACGTGTTTAGCACGAAAGGGTAAAGGGTAATCATCAATTAATTTGATTGGTGCAGAAACTGCATGGAGAGGAAGAATTATTAAAAAGATTACTAAGTATCCTCCACACATGTGGGGTAATTAATTGTTTTTGAATTATATATGCAAAAAACTGACAAGCTCAAACATGGCCATGATTAATGCAGTTATAGCCGCGGTGGTTGGAGTCTTGTTACTGCTAGCAGGCATATGGTGGTTATACAGATTTATAAAGAAAAGGAAAAATGTTGAACTGAGAAAGAAGTTCTTCAAGCGAAATGGAGGTCTATTATTAGAGCAACAATTATCCTCCAGTGAAGGAAGTATTCAGAAAACAAAAATATATAGCTCAAAGGAGTTGGAAACAGCAACAGATCGTTTCAATGAGAATAGAATACTTGGTCAAGGTGGTCAAGGAACTGTTTATAAGGGGATGTTGACGGATGGAAGCATTGTCGCAGTTAAGAAATCTAAACTTCTGGATGAAGAAAAACTTGAAGAATTTATCAACGAGGTTGTCATTCTTTCACAAATTAACCATAGGAATGTGGTTAAGTTGCTAGGTTGTTGCTTGGAGACTGAAGTTCCGCTTCTCGTCTATGAATTCATTCCCAATGGAAATCTTTACAAGCATATCCATGATCAAAATGAGGAGTTTATATTATCATGGGAAATGCGATTAAGGATTGCCATTGAAGTTTCTGGAGCCCTTTCCTACCTACACTCAGCGGCATCTATTCCGATTTATCATCGTGACATTAAGTCTACAAACATACTCCTAGATGATAAACATCGAGCAAAAGTGTCAGATTTTGGAAGTTCAAGATCGATTGCTATCGATCAAACTCACTTGACCACTCATGTTCAAGGCACTTTTGGATACTTGGACCCAGAATACTTCCAGTCTAGTCAATTTACGGAAAAGAGTGATGTTTATAGCTTTGGAGTGGTTCTGGTTGAGCTCTTAAGTGGACAAAAACCAATATTTTCAGCAAGTCCAACAGAAACCCGAAGTTTAGCAACGCATTTTATTCTTTTGATGGAAGAAAACAGACTGTTTGAAATTCTTGATGCTAGAGTCAAAGAGCATTGCCAGAATGAAGAAGTTGTTGCTGTTGCTAATATTGCAAAAAAATGCTTGAATTTGAATGGAAAAAAGCGACCGGTAATGAAATATGTAGCAACCGAGTTGGAGAGAATAATTGGATCGTCACAAAAAGGAACAAATGTTCAGCAAGACAGCCAAAAGACTGAGAACAGCGTGGCTGATCAAGTAAGCAATGCGTGGCATGCAGTTCCGACATCACCAACTACCTGTGACTTTGACATCGGTATAGCTCCAGCATCAGATGTCGATCCTCTGCTTACCTATAAAACATGGTGATGTTAAGAATAGTTACCAGATGATCTGTTTTTCTTTTATCAATTACCAAATAATATGCTGCCTTGGTGTTCTATACGACCATTATAAGTGTTTATGATTTTGTTTTTCTTGAAAGTTTTCGGATAAACTTAGGATCATGCATTTAGCGTTGTGTTATCATGATATGATGATATGCTTCTACTTGTGCGTGCTAGGCGTTTCCCTTCTTGCCCATGCTTCTCCAATTTTTGCTTCATGCTTGCTTGGCAGATTTTTATGCTTTTCAGGTCTTGCATGGCTAGATGTTTGATTATTGGTTTACAGGTTTTGGGGACTCGAACAATTTCACCTCCAATGGACTACCCAATGCCTACGCACTTGTTTTACAGCCCAACTTTACTATGCATCTTTCTTTTTTCTATTTAATGTAGAAGATCCATTCTCTCTAACAATAATGATCGAATCCATGTTCAATTAGGAGCTCAATTCTCATTGCATGTATGGGCATTTTTTGGGCCGCCAAATAAGTGTATGGAAACTTATTATTGCTCAATTTCCCATCGGGTAAATTCCACCTTGTGCTTTTATTTTAATTTTTCTATTCAGATTTGGTATAAAATATTAAAACTAACCAATCTTTTTATCCATCTTCATTAACCACAAGTTATTATTTGTTTAGTCAGATGGTGGATGAAATTTATTCTAGCATTCAATAATACATAATTTGTTTTGTTTAGTACCAGGATAAAGAGCTTAAAATAAAAACACTAAATAGTATTAAGAACATGTCATGAATTTCATCCATTTTCTATCATTTGTAACACTGCCACTAAAAATTAAAGTAGAAAAATCAATCAAGATACAAAAACAAATGGAAGGTCAATTAGCTAAATTAAGAGTAAAACAAAACAGACTTTACAATAAAGAATGAATTTATCTCAGGTTTTACTAGTAATTCGCTTTTATACTTTTTGAAATTTTTTAATCGAATGTCTCTATTATTATTATTATTATTTTGGTTTGATTGAGTTTCTATATGTTATACAACATCTGTAATGTAGTCCATCCATCATATGATTCGTATTTGATGGATGGTTGATAAAACTGAACCAATAGATGTTTGACACTTGTCTATTTATAATAAAAAAATATAAAAATAATTTTAAAACAAAAAAAATATATTTTTAATTTTTGTATACGTAAAGAAATTCAATATTCTTTTAAAAACATATAAAAAATCAATCTCCAATGAAAATTTTCATTTCTAATCAGGAATACGATAATTAATAACAAATGCTAACATTAAAAATAAAGTTTTAATTTCAAAATCACTTTCAATAAAAAATAAAAAGAATAGTAAAAGTCTAAAATTAATCAATTAAAAACCTAATCATTTTCATAATATTAAAAAAAAAAGTTCCATCTTCCTTATTAAAACTAAAAAACTAAATTAAGGAGGAAAAAAATCAATTTAAAAGAAATTATGGAAATGAAAGTTTTTATTGATTTTTTTCTATTAAAAATGGACCCCTGTCAATCATTAATTGATTAATGGACGTTTCTTTGGCTTTTAGATGGCCGGATGAACCGGTCAAGTAGCGTGCGTCATTTTTTTTTAATTATTATTTTCATTATAATAATGTATCAAAAAATATTTAATAAAGTATGAAAAAAGCAAAAAAAAAAAAAAAAGCAAACTTAAATTTAATCATTTTTTTTAATTATCAAAACTTGATATTAGCCAATGAAATAACTCAACTGACATTAGTGTTTTTTTTCCCTTTATAACAACAAAATAATAATAATAAATAAATAAATAAATAGATATTATTTTGTATATGATTTGTGTCTCAATTGACATTAGTATCTTATTCTTCTCTAAAAAATTCCAAAGTTGAATCTGTCATTTATAATAATAATAATAAAAAACTTGTTTTTTCTTAAATAATTATTTTAATTATTGAGCTGAAGCATATAAAAATTGACTAATTATTTCTTGGACGGTGCAATTGACTCGCTAATTAATAGCACAACGACTTTTCCCAACTATATACGAAAGAAAATCAACATTCAAGCGGTTGCTTGTTCTTTAATTATGCTAGCTGGTTTGACCGGTAAGTGACCAAGAAGGTATATCTTTGATCCTTCCTTTAACTCTGTTCAAGGGCGGCTTTAGCGAATTCAAAACCGGCCAAAAGAAAAATGGCTGTGAAATCCATATTTCGAATCAGCCTCTTACAATTGCCGATATTATTTCAGGTAGCAACAGCCGTAGCAACTATGACAAAGCCTGGATGTCAAAATCGTTGTGGAAACATTAGCATTCAATACCCCTTTGGAACTACAAAGGATTGCTACGCAAACGAAATGTTCAAGATTGTATGCAGCGAAACTGCCAACGAGCCTCCAAAAGCTTTTATTAGTAAAATCAATATGGAGGTTCTGAATATTACAGAAGGTGCAGCAGTTGTCAAGGGTCCAATAATGTCCTTCAATTGTTCTGACAGGCAATCCAATCTACCTGCTCTGAATTTGACAGGGAGTCCTTTCTTTTTCTCCTTTGGTAATTTGTTCACTGGAGTGGGTTGCAACTTCCGTGCGTTGTTGACAGAGATTGGGCCCCAAGTCGTCGGATGCGACTCGACTTGCAGTGCTAACTACAATCCGACAACCCTTCTTTACGGTGAAGATATTAATAGCGTATGTGCAGGTAGAAACTGCTGTGTGGCAAGAGCGCCTTACCGGATGCAGGTTTTTCATCCAAGTTTAGATACAAAAAATGGGAGTGAAGACAGCAGTGGATGCAAGGTAGCTTTCCTAGCAGACAGTAGCATTTTTTCACTTCCCAATATAACCAATCCGCAAGCGCTACAGGGTTGGAATTCTGTTCCACTGGTTCTGTCCTGGGTGATGGATTACAGCATTTGGAGATACGATAAGAGTACCATGGATTGCAAGTATTTCCTAATCGAGTCATCTTTGAATAACGTTACAGGATATGAATGTTCTTGTGGTTACGGCTATGAGGGCAACCCTTACCTTGGATGCACAGGTAAAATTGCTAAAAAGGAGACTAAATATATACATCAGTATTTACATGCTTTTTGTTTGTTGATCATTTTACTTTTTATTTCTTCTAGTTTGACGAAAACACGATAGCATTCCTATCTCACTAAAAGTATGATAAAAACTTTTAATATGGGGGTAGGAAAATGTCTAAAGAGTGGAATTCCCCTGTTTTCTTGTTTCCTTTTTTGTGTGCATGCATTCATTCCTTGATTTTGGCATTTCTTAAATTAGATATCAATGAATGCAAAGAACCAAATCAACATTCATGCCGGGGGATAAAAAGATGTGTGAATACACTGGGATCATACAAATGCGAGGTCAATATGTATTGGACCGTCCTAATAGGTAAGTATCTCTATGCTCAGTTTTATTTATTTATTTATTTTTGGGTGCTGTAATTTACTTTCTCTTATAATTTTGAATTTACTTGGCCCTTTTGAACTTAATAATTGATAGCCAAGATTTGATATTGTGAAAGTCCTAGAATCTGTATTTACTTTTTCCTAGAGTTCTATTTGGCAATTTGGATTGTGATCTTGCGTTTTTCCTGTCAATGATGCAGTTGCCAGTGCTATCGCTGGAGTAATGCCATTGCTTATTGGCATATCATGGCTATACAGGCACGCAAAGAAAAGAAAAAACATAGAACTGAGAAAGAAATTCTTCAAACGAAATGGTGGTTTATTGCTACAGCAGCAGCTATCCTCATATCACGGCAGTGTTCAGAAAACAAAGATATTTACTTCAAAAGAGCTGGAAAGAGCCACGGATCGTTATAATGAGAATAGAATACTTGGTCAGGGTGGGCAAGGCACGGTTTACAAGGGTATGTTAGAAGATGGAAGAATAGTTGCTGTTAAAAGGTCCAAAATAGTGGGTGAGGAAAAGCTTGACGAGTTTATTAACGAGGTTGTCATTCTTTCACAAATTAACCATAGGAATGTGGTTAAGTTACTAGGATGTTGCTTGGAGACTGAAGTTCCTCTCCTGGTCTATGAATTCATTCCCAACGGAAATCTTTTGCAGTATCTGCATAATTATTATCAAAATGAGGAGTTTAAATTATCATGGGAAATGCGATTGCGGATTGCCATCGAAGTTGCTGGAGCACTTTCCTATCTACATTCGGCAGCATCCATTCCAATTTATCATCGTGACGTTAAGTCTACAAATATACTCTTGGATGAGAAATATAGAGCAAAAGTGTCAGACTTCGGGAGTTCAAGATCAATTGCAGTCGATCAAACTCACTTGACCACTGATGTGCAAGGGACGTTTGGTTATTTAGACCCAGAATACTTCCAATCTAGTCAATTTACAGACAAGAGTGATGTTTATAGCTTCGGAGTTGTCCTTGTCGAGCTCTTAAGCGGAAAAAAAGCGATTCTTTCATCAAGAAATTCACAAGAAACGAGAAGTTTAGCAACACGTTTTATTTTTTTGATGGAGGAGAACAGACTCTTTGATATTCTTGATGTTCAAGTTAAGGAGGGTTGCCTTGAAGAGGAAGCGATGGCTGTAGCTAATCTTGCAAAACGATGCTTGAATACGAGCCGCAAAAATAGACCAGCAATGAAAGAGGTCTCAGCAGAGTTGGAGAGGATTGGGTTGCTGCTGAGAAATTCAAATGTTCAACACAATAAAGAAGAGACTGATCAGAACACCGGGGTTGGAGTTATATGCAACTGGGATACAGTTCCTATCTCAACTACCTGTGATTTTGATAAAGACAGAGTTCAATCAACAGATGCCGAACCATTGATTACTCACAACACCTTATGAACAAGATGTATGTCAAAATTTGGGCCTGCCAGGCAGGATGATCTGATTGCTTGGTTCCGGCGTTTCCTTTGCTTTCATAAGACCCACAGTCTAACTCGGTCGCTTTTGGTTGATTACTCTCGGGCTATTCAGGCATGAGGGATTTATTCTGGCTGGACAAGTTATACTTCCCCTCATCCTTCCTTGCAGGATGATCTGATTGCTGTGGCTTTTGTTTCTATTTTGGAATTTTTTTTTTTCAGGAAACTATTTCTAAGTTTTTTTTTTGGTAGCCTATTTTTCATAGAGGACGTTTGTTTGTGATTGTATGCTATGACTTGTTCTTATTTATTAATCAATCATCGTTTTTCATCCCCCTCCTCTTGCAAGTATGCTAAATAATTTCTCCATGATTGTTCCAAGCTAGAATTTGGATTTCTTTATTAGTGTGGCAGGCGTTTTGGTTTTGGTCTCTATTGGCTTCCGTAGAGGAATTTGTGAACGGAAATACTCTTATCATTAGTAAACTGAAACAAAACAGTTTAGAATTCATTTTGATTAAAACTACATAGAATTCTGAGCAAATTTTGATACATGACTGGCCATAAATGATTTTTATCCATTTGAGAAAGGAGAAGGTCAGCATTTTGGGTAACTAATAGGAGGTTAAATATGTTAAAGAAAATTTTCAGGGAGGAAAGAGGACAAACTTTTAAATTCTGGGACCGAAATGAACTTTTTCGGGGAGGAAAGAGATCGAATTCGTAGATCTGTCCTTGAGTACTAATACGTAAATCAACACAAGGCATGCTTGTGCTTTCAGCGAATATGGTCAGAAGAGTAGGTTGCAGCAAGCGTACATATTAGTACACCGACATTCGATGACAAGTTTTTTAATTTTTTTTGTTTTCTGTGCCATTGTTATGAATTAGCCAAATGACAGTAGAAATTAAGCTGTGAAGGGAAAAAACTCCATATAATTTCATCAATTAGATTTCTTTTCTTTAGTTTTCTTTTATTTTCATCTTTTTGAAGATTCAGACGTAAAAAGTATTAAACTACACAAATGTGTTCTCTATTTTTAGAGCGAACAAATTAAACTGCCTTTAGGTTTTAGCTGTCTAATTTTACTTAAGACACTCGAATTCTCAATTTTATTAATCTTTTTAAGTCATCATCGTCAACTTATCAAGAATTTCGATCTTTAATTGAATTTCATAAGGTCAACAAAAAAATGTTTAATTTTTAAATCTTTGCTGCATCATCATCATGAATTGGTCATCAGTTGATTCGGTACTAAGGCTGCTTTACAATACGATACTCTGCAATGGTGAGAAAGTTAGACATTTTATGACAGTTAATTCCAGGAGATTTAAAGATTTTCCCCATTTAAAAAATCGATGCCGGGCTCCCCAGGGGAAAGGGCTGAATAAGTCTTTCAAGTTCCTCTTGATCAGTTTGGTTAATTAATTTATTGATGGAATTAATGTTAAACTGATAATTATTAACTTATAAGGTTATTATCATGCGTATCAGATATCACCGAAAAGACCCAAACTGAATATTTGCCTCCTCAGAACTATTGACAAATTCAGCCTAGAAGTTAAGTGTAATTCACTGTCGGAAGCTGCTTGGAAAGTTATTTACTATACTGTGATGCTTTCTTTCTTTAGTAGTCTTTTTTTTTATAGATAAATTACAATAATCCCCGAGATATCTTGAATTATAAAGACTGTCCATCCATAACAGTCTATAAAATTCTCTGTATTATTGAATAAGATATGTCTTAAAAATATTAAGGATGTTTTAGATCGATGAAAATTTTTGTAATATTTTTTTAAATATAAAAAGTTGTATGTCAAAGTCTTTAACTTTTGAATAATTATCTGAATAATTTCATAATATTTGAGAAGGTTTGTTGTAATTATCTATAGTTTTTATTTTATTTTTTGTTATTTCTTTTGAGGTAGTTAGTGTCTACCCTTAAGATTGCAGTCAAATTGTCTAAAGTTATTAAATATTTCTAAGTTGAATAATTAAAAATTTGTTCGAAGCTTGTATCTATGTTGTCAATCTTTTTTAATTCTTTTTCAAGGGGATCAGCTGATTGTGTATTTGAAGTTTAGTTGGACGCTTCACAGAAACTTCTCCAAGATATCCTTTTCTTTTATTGATATTAATGAACTTCTCTGATATCTAATTGCACTTGACTATATATTTACGGATCACAAGGAAGATATTATTTCCGGTCTAACCTTTTTTGAGTTAATTTGTTGTATGTTGTTCAACTCAAGAGGAAGTATACCCTCTTATTAATGTCCAATTATAATTTTTTTTTCCCCACTGAATTTGGACTAGCCTATGCGGTGGTACTAGGTCCTTCTTAGATCTTATATATTCTATTCTTAATTCTTTTTCTGAATTTCAACTTAAAAACTCCAAATTGAAATTTCATCTAATTTACAAAAACAGATATAATTTAACGGTTGTATATGTAGAAGTTTCTTTTAGTTAACCAATTTTAAGTTATAATAATTTTAATTTATTTGATTACTATACAATGAAAAAGACTATCTATCATTATATAGTCTAAAACCCACAAACCTTTCGATGAATTAAAAAAAAAATAATCTCGAACCATTTCAACATGTTAATCACAAATTAACTAGTGCTTCAAGCAAATGATCATTAGCTCTAATATTATTTATCGCGCAAGTTCATCAGAAATAATTAAAGTCTTCACCAAAATTTAGTATAATCTCCTTTGGGACTCCAAACTCCCACTCCAAAATTTTATTTAAAAAATTCAAGGAGTAGGTTATATAAATAAATAAATAAATAACATAAACATACCGAGTTAATCACTGCAAACACCCATGGAGGTTTTTACGAGCCCCGTGAATATTTTTTATATATTTTCTGATTTTGATTCCTAATCTATATGGTGTTTTGATTGAAACCATTTCAGTCAGATCTTCTATTTTTATTCATTACGCAACATATTTCAAATTTTATATATAAAAAGAATCATTAAAAAAATTGTTAAGAAAACAACATATGCTTCTATGAGGATGACGATTTATGTAAGGGAAAAAAAAAAAAAAAAACAAATGAGCACAAACAGACGCAGTCAATAATAGATCAAAATTTTGAATATAATTACAAGGGTGCTATTGTGTGTCTTCATGACATATATATATATACAGAAAGGGCCTCCAAATTTTATATATATGATAAAATATCATCAACAAATTGTCCCATAAATCATGATCAAAATATCATCAACAAATTACCCACTGAATTTTTATGATATTTTTGAATGGCTTTTGTTGTTTTTTTCCCCCTTAAAAAAACACAAACTTTTTTATACAAATAGAAAAAGAATTAAAATACTCAATATATGATAAAATATCATCAACAGATTGTCCTATAAATCATGATCAAAATATCATCAACAAATTACCCCCTGAATTTTTATGATATTTTTGAATGGTTTTTGTTGTTTTTTCCCCCTTTAAAAAACACAAACTTTTTTTTTTTATACAAATTGAAAAATAATTAAAATACTCAACTAGGAATTCGATACAAATTTCAAGGCTAACTTATATATATATATAACTTTAATAAACTTCTCATGTCAAATTTTTTCACCTTTTACTTTACAGTAATACTTTACCCGACTGTTAATTTTCCATTGATAGCTGCTGTGTGATAGTCTAGCATGAGAGATACTCTATTAATCCTAATCCATTTATTATTTTCATCTTTCTACCTTCTCACAAAGTCCTGTTAGGTATATTGCTTACAGTTAAAATTATATATATATATATATATATATATATATGCTTCTCGCTTACATAATTACCCATGTAAAAGTTCTAATCCAGACAATTGAATCCACTTGTCGCCCTTCTGCGTTGAATTAGTAAGCCTAGAGCTTGCCGAGAAACTTCATCTTCCCTCCCTATAAAAGCTTGAACAAACTCAACTATGTTGAACTCAGAAACAATAACACTAAGGAAAAGTAACAATGGCAATCAAATATTTCTCGTCTCCAATCATTCTCTTACTGTTGCCCACATTATTTCAGTTAGCAACTGCAGCTGCACCTATCGCAAAGCCCGGTTGTCAAGACCACTGTGGGAACATCAGCATTCCATACCCCTTCGGAATGACAAAAGATTGCTACCAGGATGAATCATTCGAGATTGTTTGTAACGAAACAGTCAATCCTCCTAGGGTTTTCATAAAAAAATCAACATGGAGGTTCTGATTATTGAACATGGTGCTGCCACTGTCAAAGGTCCAGTTATGTTCTCCAATTGTTCCGATAGTCAATCCGGTCTACCTGTGAACTTGACAGGAAGTCCTTTCTTTTTCTCCTTCGGTAATCTGTTCACCGCAGTCGGCTGCAACATCCGTGCTCTGTTGACAGAGATTGGGCCTCAAGTCATTGGATGCGACTCAACATGCGGTCCTTACTATAATCAAACAAGCATTATTTATGGGCAACAAATTAATCGGCTCTGTTCTGGTAAGAACTGCTGCGTAGCCAGAACGCCTTATCGGACGCAGGTTTTTTATCCAAGTTTAGAAACTAAAAATGAGAGTCAAGACAGCAGTGGATGCAAGCTTACTTTCCTCGCAGACCAAAACTGGGTTGCAGTCACAAATATAAACAATCCGCAAGTGTTTCAGGGTCGGGAATATGTTCCGCTGGTGCTGGCTTGGGTGATGGATTACAAGATTTGGAAATATGATCCGAAGACCATGAATTGCAAATATTTCCTGCTTGAGAACTCTCTGACTTTGGCATATGAATGTTCTTGCCGTATGGGCTATGAGGGCAACCCTTACCTGGGATGTCAAGTTAACAGCGCTTAACAAAAGACTACATGCATGTTGCTAGTTGGCTGTAAACTAGCTTCTCTTTTAGCTCTCGGAATAATAGTTACTTTTTCTGAATAATTTCTGAAACCATTTTTCTGGTTTATCAGGAAAATATTATATGGGCTCTTCTATACTAATGGATCTTCTTCACCCGTATGGATTCCAGTATTTTTTTTTTCCTCCTTCGTCCGCCTTCCCGTCTCCTTCTCGTTAAGAAATTATTGTATGGATTTAAGGACTTAACCAGTTACATTACAGGTGTCCACACTGGGAAGTTATTTACAAGAATATTAATAAAAAAAAATTGATTACAAAATTAAATAATTAAATCTAATACATATAAAATACGCAAATAACATTGGTAAAGGTTAAGTTTTCGTTATATATATATATATATATATATATATATATATGTTGAATTTATCCTTCTTTGAACTCATTCTATTTTTCAATTTGATCATGAGTATATATATATATATATATATTTTTTTTTCAATTTTTTCCGATAAGATGATTTAAATAACTGAAGTTGAACAATTAATTCGAATTCTCTACTCTTCCATCACTCACAATCACCACCATAGCATGAGCTGCTTTAAACCATTAACATCTTGAAACAAAAATCAAGCACCACCATCTTAGAATTAATTTTTTTTTTCCAAAGAATTAGACGGCATTGCAGACCCTAGCTAACCATCGCCATGCAACCCAACTTCAGCGCCCGTTTTGCAAAATGGGAAGGCCTTTTTTTAAAAAAAAAGCATCGAAAGCTCTTTTTTTCTTTTCTTTTTTCCCTTCTCAAAAACCAATAAAAAAAAAAGCGTTTGGTAAAATTATAAAAACAGTTTTGAAAGTTAGAAGTCTAGAAATTACAAAATAAAAATTTAATCTCATATATAATGAATGCCCCATTCAACCTTGCAATTTATTTTTCAGAGTTAGCCAAATGATTTGAACTTCAAAATTTGGACCGTAAGAAGTTTTAAGATTTTATTATTATATTAAATTTGATAGTTGAATTTAATTAGATTTTATTCAAAAAGCTTGGATAACTTATTCAATATCTTTTATATTAATTTATATTTTTTTATTTATTCAATGAACATAGATAAATTGACTAATAAGTTTTATATAACACTATAGTATTTTAACAACATATATTATCAAATAAACTTTTACAATTATGCTAGTTCACAACTATACCAACAATCATAACAAAAACCACAGTTATCTTAAATTGACCACAGGTCCCCCGTGCTTCAATCGAGAGTCAACCATCAATATAACTAAATCATCCAAAAACCTAACTAAGCTATCATGCAATTAAACCCATTACAAAACTGCACATCACAAATACTCATTCACAGGTCCATTTAGAGATGAAAAAATGACCTGCTTTGATGGGTCTAGAAAAAATCCTATCCGATATGGACGGATATAGATGGCATTTTTCTCTCGATAAGTAAATGGAGATGGAAGCAGGGAAATAGCTCCCGTCTTGTGAGAAATCCAAACCTAATTATACATATTCATATATATTATTTTTATCTTTCATCATGTATATGCAAAATTAATATTTTAAAATAAATATATTATTTTAACAAAATCAATCATTAAACTGCCAAAATGAAACCTTAAACCTAAATATCTATAAACATGAACAACTCTAAAATAATATACCTCATCCAAACATTAGATAGGAGCCCTGTTGGAATAGTTGCTTTTTGTGTATTTTTTTTAAGCTCAAATTTGTGTTTTTTTGTCATCTTTTTGTTCTTTCATTTCTTTCCATCGAAGATGAAAAGTTTTACCTTTTATATATATAATCAATTCACTAATTTTCCCTTTGTTTATTTATATTATAGTTTCTTTTAATGTAAACTAATCATTCTCTTCATTAAGTTCCTTTTTTTTTTTTAGTTTGAGTTAGCTCTTTTCATCATTTTAAATAAGATTGTAAACATGACAGAGATATCGCTCTTTACTCGTTATGTTAGGGCGAATGAATTTTGGGTGTGGACACCAATTTCATACCTTGCTCGCATACCCGCTAAAAATACATAAAGTACCTAGTTATACAGAATTTTTAATATGGGGACTAAAATGTTTAAAATATGAAGATTAAATAACTTTTAATTAAGGGTTTAAATGTAAAAATTGTTATATATGGACCAAATTATTTTTTAAAAAAATTTATAGACTATAATATGAACATAACCGAGTTGATAATATTAGGGTACGGATTGGTTATCTCCTAGGTTACGATATATGGGCCAGGTATGGGCATAAAGTGCTTTAGTGGGCAGAAAGTTTGATGAGTCGGATACCCTACTTGGGCCATCTTACACTTAGACCATGGGGAATCATCTTACTGAATCCGTTGTGAAATTCCACCCAGCTCTTTCATGGCCACTGACATTTATTTTGGATTTCTATATATGGTATTCATAGTTGATTGATAGAATCATCAATATCCCTTAAATAAATGTTGTGGGGTTAATACTATATTTGGTTTTTGTAAATATGACATTTCTATTTTCTTTTTATTTAATGGATCTCTCTATTCACAGAAAATTTTAATATATATGGTCATTTCATTCAATTTATTATTATTAGCTCTGGACAACATATCAAAATAAGTAAATATATATCTAACATATGTCAAGGATTGACGATGTATTGAACAAAATTGAAACTAGAGAGACTCTATTAAGAAATTTTATTTAATGAAATAAGCAATTAAATTTTTTAAAAAATCACGTTAAGAAAATATAAAAAATACAAAAGTCAAATATATGAGGAATCAAATGTTGTGAGTTTATCTATTTAGAGTGTTGTATTGTTGAATCTTTAGAATTGATTTATATTATCATCTAAGATTCAAATTTTAGAGAGTTAGAAGTAAATATTTTCTTATTTAATTAATGCATAAATAAAGTTTAGACGATCTATTTAAGATTTGGAGTGCCGCACCAAAATGCCAGAAAGTTGACCCACTTTGCTTTTGTAGACTGTTCCTTTTTCTTTCCAACTTCAAGGTTTCTCTTTTTCTAAGGGACCTTCCATGGAAACACTCATATATCTTCAATAATTATGGGTCCATATCAAACACTTTAATTATTAAAAGAATTGCCTTTCTACTTTTTTTTTTTTCTTTCTTTCTTATCTCTGCCTTCTCCAATATGTCTTCCGGTTCACATCTATATTATACTTAAACTTGATAGCTCATATCCATCAGTTTTATTTAAATTTCTTTTTTCAGTCTATTGGCAGATTGGTCATTGTACTTGGACTTCACTATGGGATTGAAACTCTGATCGTCTCCTAATTCTCTATCCTGATCACATCTATTTTGATTAAGATTTAAACGTGGAACATCTTTGGTTGAAAATTTCCAAAGTATACCTCTATATGGGTTGAAATTTTTCATAATTGAAGGTAGTAGAGCCTTCAACAGGTGTGATTCACCTTCCTGGCATTTTCTTACTTTAGCCTTAGTAGTATCATAATCGCAGATTAAATACATTTCTTCAATTGATCCAGACCCAAACAAAACAAAAGTAAAATATTCATAAATTGTACCGTGTAGGGTCTGAGAATTTTAATTTTTTTCTTTCTTTATTGTAAAATTTTTATTCTATCTTAATAGGAAAACTATATATCTAATAATATTTGTTAAGAGTAAATTTCTAACAACATTGTGTTTTGGAGGCAATTTCACTTTACGACCTATCATTTCAAGATTCCCATTTTTCATCATCTAGAAAGATTGAATCCGTCAAGAACTCCCATTATTATGTTTGAAAATACCCAAAATGTATTGCTTTTACATGAGTGATTGCACACCCACCTATTGTCACTAACTATGCGATGATGCTTCTCTCGCTTTCTTTTTTCTTTTATGTTCAATGCTGTTTCATTAGATTATACTCTTTTGTTTTTATTTCTTTCATCTATTTAGCAGTTAGCAATAAAGAAAAGTTTTATATCACATTTGGACCTATAAAAATATAACTACGTCATCTTTGTGTCTATTACCTCTTAAGTAATCTGCGTGTATATATGTTATATGGAATAAGTATTAGTAGTTGTTTTTAGAGTAATATAAACTTTTTTTCTGTGAAGAACGAATAACATAGCACAAGCTGCCAGAAATTAAATAATATTTCTAATGATAATTTCAATTTAACTTCTTGCTGTCTTACAGAAACATAACAAATAGCAATTGCCCCCTTAATAATTTCCACAATTTCATAACAGTCCACAATAATTTAGGGATTTTGAATTTGCCTTTCTTTTTTTTTTTTTGCTAGACATTTGCCTCCTGTAGTTTTTTAAACTTTCATATTACTCCATGACACATCTATTGAAGAGTGATTTATTTAGAATGATTAGATGAGACAATCATTTAAATGGACTATTTTATGTTTTACAATTCAATTTTAATGTAATAATTTTGTTTAAATCCAATATTATATAATAAATTACTACTGTGTGTAATATTATCTATCGAAATATTATCTTTATTTTTGTCTACCTTAACTACAAATTCTAACTCTGCCTCTTTCTGAAATTATGAGAGCCAAGAAAACTAGAATCCTTTAATGTTCATAATAAATAACTATAGAAATAATGAAACCAAGAAGATAAATATTAATACTAAAATTTGAAACGTGCCTGTAAGAATCCTAATGAGATCCATGCGCTGAATCACCAAATGGTTAGAAATGGACCTTAGAAGTTGATCTTGATGACCTCGAAAATGAATTCTAATCATTTTAAATCAACTTTTCGTTGATATCAAATCAGTTAGGGTCATTTGATGCTAATTAGCTACCTACCGAGAACCTTGGGGCGACTTCTTGGACTGCTTTTATTTGTCTACATTGTCCTGGCTACTTGTCCTCTATCAACCTCATTGCATTGCCTATCAAGCAACTCGATCCATAAATATATCCTGTCTATCTCTTGTTGCAGCCAAGAAATTGTGGCAAAAGCATGACCTATAATGAAGAAGTTATAAGGTCTTCGAAGGAGGCAAAACAAGAGAGAATGAGGATTGAGGATTTGTAAAACATAGTATACGCAATCCATGAACATTCTTAATTCAACAAATGATGGACCCTGTTGACGAGTTAAGTCACGTTATTCACGAAGATGCAAAATAATAATACTCTCCGGTCAGCCATCTCCTTAGTGGCCAAGTTTTCCATAATATTGATTTTTATTTAATATTTCTCTCTCTAGATATCATTATATACAAAAGGCAAGTAGCAGATGCAAGATTCAATTGTTTTCTTTACCTTAAAGTTGGAAGCTTCCTTTCTTCCTTCCTTCCATCCATCCAAAATTATTGGGGCATAAAATATCCGAGGTTAATTAGTAGAGAGATTGGCATAAGAGTCATTAAAATACATCTGCATTTTGCAGTAGCAGAAATCCAAATTCAGAAAAATGCCAAGTACAAGCTGATCAACCTTACAAAACACATATAAAGTTAATGACTCGTAAGCTTAGAGAAACATGCATAATTCTCCGGTCTCTATATAAAGGCAGACAAACTTAGCATTATTGATCAACTCCTAACTCAAAGAAAATGGGGAAGAAATATAACCATAACAATATGGTTGTATTGAAACTTATCTCCCAAGTTACTTGCTATTGCTATTGTTTTAGTCGAGCAACAGCTCGAGCACCAGCTCCTATAGCACACCCGTTAGCACTTCAAAATTCAAAATCACTTGTCGATCGGGTATGACATCTTCTTATGATAAAATAGTAAAGCATAAGTGAACGAGTGCATTTGGTCTCATAAACTAATGAAATTTCGACGAAGCATTAATTCTTCAAATGAAATGATGCATTTGGTCTTATAACCAACTAAGTTTCGATAGAGCATTAAGTCTTAAGTGACACGTTGTGTTTGGTAGTATACTTAACCAAGTTTAACCGAAATCATAAAACTTAAATGAAATGATATATTTAGATTTACAATTAGCCGAGTTCGATGAGACAATATGCCTAAAGAAAATAAAGGGACGAGTTACCAAACAAGCTGTTCGCACTTAAATTTAAATAAAAGGCAATTATTAATCGAAAGCTATTTAAAGAAGGGGGAGTAATAGAATGAGGACAATCAACAAAACAAGACTTTTTTAATTCAAATTTATTTAATTTCTTTAGTTTACCATGTAACAATTAGATTCTACTTACCTGCAAGTAGTTTGATAGCTTTCTACTACCTTCATCAATTTCATCTTTATACTTCGGGAAGTGTTGATATGTCGAAATTGTAAACAAATGATTTTAAATATCTCAATAGCTAATGATGTAAGTGTCAATTTTTTTATTTATGTGTTTACATTCTTTCTAATGAATTTTGTCTCTTTCGATTGATAAATTTTCTTTTACTTTATTACTTTTTCTTTAAATTAAATACCCATAGAAAGTCCTAGTGGCTTGCTAGGTAAAATTGAATCCCATATCATTTCATCACGAAGGTCTTGATCATAAATTAAAACATCAATATACTCTGCTTTAAGATTAAATTTGATGAGCAACAATAAGTTTTTGTTACCACAATGGGAGAATAATGTCAAAACGTGGTACTACTAGAAGTATGATAAGACTTCAACTTTCTAACGAGGACCAAATTGACTAAACACTTTCCATTTTTGTCAAAGGAATGATTCAGATTTTTAAAAGTGACCCTTTAATGGAAACCATGAAAAACCACAATTGTAAGGAAACCAAGGATAATGACAAAGCAGAAACTAAAAATGTAAGCGATAAAGGGCAATCTAACGGTTAAAACAGGTTTAATGTCACAAATCAAGAACATGTAGGTTCGGATAAAAGTGATGGCTCCACAAACCAAAATCATGATGTCGGGGAATGGATACTTGAAGAGTGGATTGTTGACTTTTGATAAATGATATCAAATCAAACTCGAAGAATTGATAAAAAAAAAGATATATGTTCAATCTTTAGATATTGATATTAAGATAAATTGACAAATACGGTTAATGCAAAATTAACTTGGAGAGAATATCAAGAAAATGAGAGCTTATATAGCCGAGTCATCAAAGAAAAATAATGAAAAAATTGCTAACCATACTTGCTCAACTATCGGATTGCATGTGTTATCACGAGTGACGAGTGATTACAATCGTAAATCACTTGTTTAATGAGACTATTATTCTATTGGCAAAATAGGTTGCCAAGGAGGTGGAGATTATCATTGAACCAAGGTTTGAGATAATTGCAAGTATTACCGAATGATTAGAGAGGATGTTTGATGGTTTGTGTTTTTGGAAAAAGGAAAAAGGAAGGAACTAGTCGAAGAAAGAAATTTCAACATTAATAGAGAAGTAACATCATTGATGGTTAGGCTAATCGAAGTTCCTTTAGGTTATCCACCTTTTAATAGACCATTTGATAATAGAAATGGTCATGATGTGCCATAAAACACTTATGGACATGCTCATTATGACCAAACTAATAGCCATTCATCATGGGCACCTCCTACGAGTATGTTGACATAACCTATACTTTCATATTATGGTCATCCTCTAAATATACCTTTAAGGGCAACAAGTAATTTTCCACCACGGAATGTGCCAACTATGGTAGCGAGTGAAGGAAATGGTTCGGCGCCATATCCCGCCCCTAGAAATGCATCTAAAGAATTGAATCAAGAGGTTTTGGCTAATATGATCGAGAGGATGTATAAATCACGAATGTAAAGGGCCAACCATACTTGTTTATTGAAAGCCATATCTAGATTACATTGATAGAGAATATCCCTTTCCCGAAGGTTTCGAACTCCTAAGTTTACTTTATTTTTTAATGAAGATAATGTTTCGTTTTGGAACATGTTGCTAGATTTACTTTTCAATGTGGAGAGTTGTCAAGAGATGATTTCTTGAAGCTGTGACTCTTTCCTAGCTTCTTAATTACTTGCGGCATTCACTTGGTATATTAATCGTTATCAAATTTCATTTTCACTTGGTGGGATATATAGAATGCATGTTAGACATAATTTCAAGAACGAGATCTTGGGATTTTAATGGCGGACTTAGCATGATTAAGGCGGTTTCAATATGAATCTATAGAATAATTTTTTTTTAATGTTTAGAAGAGCTGGAGTTCGATGTTGGGTTAATTTACTTGAAAATGAGTTTTTACGCTTTGCATAAGACAGATTGGATTTTGAACTTAGAAAAAATTGAAAAGTATGGCATTTCAAGATCTTTACGAAGCGATTGAAAGGGCATTAAGATTTGAAGCAATTCTATGAGAAGAATCACTTCAAAAAAAATATCATGGTGGGAACATGCTACCAAGACTCCATGATGGTCAATGTTGATTTTGCAAAGTATGTCAAAGGGAAGCCAATAGTCTATAAACGAGTTGGCTCGAGAAAACCCTACAAGCTCTTGTAAGTTTTAAGTCAAAAAAAGATCATAAATATTTTTTCGATCTTGATAAAGTAGACTTGATCTTTGATTGATTGTTAGCCAACAATAGAATTAGACTTAAAGGAAAGCATAAACTGCTAACTTCAAAAGAGTTGAAAAAAGGAAAATTCTATAAATGGCACAGTGACCCATCCCGTTCAACTAATAATTATATTTTTTTTAGAAATTTAATTCAAGATTTAATAGAGTCAAAAGAATTAACTTTTTCTAATAAAAAAGAAGTTATGAAAGTTGATAATAATCCTTTTCCTAAAGTCGTCGAAGTTCTAACTTTTGATGTTTTTGACATGTCCGATTTATCGAACAACTTGCTATGTCAAAAGCCATAAAAGTGGCTAAACAAGTTTTCAACCGTTTGTTAACAAAAGAGTTCTTCGATTTCCTCCTTTTGAAGATCTAAAGCTTGACCATTACTACAAATGTCATATCATTACTCTATATACAATAGATAAGTGTTTCAATTTCATGGATTTTTTAATGGTCATAGACTACGGCTAGTATGACCTTACCAATGAAGAAGAAGTAGTTCTAATTCGGCCTCCCTAGGTCGAAACATATGCTTGATAAATTCGGGAAGCGATCGAAAAACCCAAATTTGACTTCAAAATAGGCACTTTGGCCTATAAATGAGGCCAAGACTAATTGAATCAACAAAAAATGGCAACTAAAAAGCATCGAATTGAAGTATCATCTTCTCAAATGGTTTCAAAGAAAAGGCCACAACATGGAAAAAGCTCAAATGCAAAGGTTTCAAAGAGAAAAAACCCAAATCAACACAATTTCTATAGTAGTTGTGTAAAGAAGATTAGGGAAATGATTGCCACTTATTAAGTGACCTAGAACCTAGTAATTTCAACTAGCGAAACCCTCGCTTAGGTTGAGAGGATCGAAATGATGCTCACAAGGAATACCTCGTGAGGAATTATAAATATTCTTCTCCTACTCGAGAGCATTATAAATCAACGAGTCATTCTTATCGGTGGACTAATGATTGAAGACAACCAATAAAAGGGAGATAGTTTGATGGAACCATCGGACTTTCAAGTTTTACAAAGCTAAAGAAACCAAAAGTTAGAGTTTAGAAGAGAACTCGATTCTTTCTTTCTTGACAAGCAAAACATAGCAGATCCTCCGAGTCGGCCAAAACATGGCAGTCTTTTAAAAAAGCCATAGTAGGGTGTTTCCCTAAGATAGTTAAGGTATGGAAGTTCTCTATAATAGCCAAAGCTCGATAAATCACCTTCTATGTCTATAACCCAAAAGAAGGTGGTTACAAAAAATGACAAAAATCAAAAAAGTATAAATATCCTAAGATAATAAGATTGGGATGAAAATCAAGATTTTACAAAGAGGCTAGCCTAAACCAATGATCACTTCGACTAGGACCCCAATTTCGAGAAAGGGAAAAAGGTCGTGAAGTTTAGTTATGAGACCGACTTCTATGATGATTTCGAGATCATCTTGGATGAAGACCCTCGAAACAACTAGAGTTTTACCATGGGATTGGTGAATTTAATCCAATGCAATATGGTACTCACTTTGCTAATCAATTACATGGCAAAGGTAAGACGAGTTAAAATATCGACACGAAAATTTCCTTGACAATTTTGTTACGGAGGTAGAGATGGCTAACATTCAAGAAAAGCCAATCTAAGGTTTAGAAAGGTCTACTAGTAAGCATGTAATTATTTTTAAAAAACTAGAGGTATCCAAAAGCAAATATGTAAAGCTGTTATATATTAAAATGGTTATAAATGGTTTTTCAATAGGCAAAGTATTGATTCATAATGGTGCAACGATCGGTATTATGCCACTAGACATGCTTAAAATTCTTGAAAAATCTAGCAAAGATTTAACCAATATTGATATTTTAGTATGTGGCTTCATTGGAAATTTTACAAAAGCAAAAGGCATGCTATCTGTCGAGTTACAAGTTGGATCGAAAACAAGAACTACTATTTTATTTATAATTGATACCAAACCTTCTTTTAATGCATTATTAGGAAGGGATTGGATTTATCCTAATTTATGGATGCCTTCATCTCTTTGTCAAAAACTTGTATTTTAAAATTCTAACTCTTTTAAAGTTGTACATACGGATATCAATCGGATACAAGTGCAATCTAATGTCATAGAGATTGTAATTTTTGGAGGAGAGTTAATCCCTTTTCTTGAGGAAGTGAATGTTTTCAACGGGAAGCTATAAGTCAAAATGAAAAGAAGATTGATGGTTTAGAGGCAATTCAAGTTGCCATCCATCATTTGAGTATTTATGAAATAAAAAAAAAGTTATTCGAGAAGGAAAAATAGCCAATCTCATTATACTAGATTGCATTCACGAAGAAGATCTCAATAAAAATCACGAAGCAACCTAGTAGACATGTCAATGGTACAATAAACTAATGTGCCAAAACTAAGTAATCGGGACCCACTCAAAAGAGGTTAATCTAGGAACAAAATAAAACTCTAGAAAATACTCAAAAGAATGTTACATTCTAGACAAAAAAAAATACAATTACTTGAATGTATTAAATAACTCAAGTTTCCCGATAAATATGTATCAAACTTGACAAGGTGTGTTAATATGAGTAACCTCATATTATATGGCATGAAAAGTCATGACTATCATGTCTTTATGTAGAGGTTAATACTTATTGTATTTCGTGACATGTTACCAAAAAATGTTTGGCAATCACTAACCGAGTTGAGTTTATTCTTTAAAGAATTGATATCTACTGTCATTAAGGTTGAAGATATGACCCATCTTAAGAAACGAGATACCTATAATCATGTGTAAATTAGAGCATATATTCTCACCTAGTTTTTTTGACTGCATAGAGCATCTTTTCGTATACTTGGCGTATGAAGCAAAAATAGCAAGTACAATATCAATGGATATATCCATTTGAAAGGTAAATATATTTATAAAATTTAAAACCATTATTAATTAACTTTTAAAAAATATTTTTTAAGTACAATACATATATAAAATTGCAATTACCTTCAAAAATTAAAAACAATGTGAAAACAAAGCCGAGTTGAAAGGTCAATATGCAACGCATATTTAGTTGAGGAAGCTTCAACGTTTTATTCATATTACTTTGAGCCTCTTATACATACTAGACATCGAAAATTGCCTAAAAACTTTGATTGTCCTCAAGAACCAAGTGACGACATTGAAGGAATACTTGAAATATTCAAACCCAAAGGTAGACCACTTGGTCAAGAAAGATCACATGTCTTGATAGATCAAGAAAAAAATGCATCTCATACCTATATTTTGTTGAACTATGATGAGGTGACACCTTAAACGAGTAAGTGTTATAACTACCTAATGTTACAATATTGAACTTCATTAAGTACTACTTAATGTTACAATATTGGACTTCATTAAGTACTACCTAATGTTATAATATTGAACTTCATTAAGTATTAATCATTTTAATAACACACAATAAGAATTTTATTTTTTCTTCTATAGTTATTTTATGACCCAACTTTATCAATGTAATCCCGAGATATCGAAGATGTTTAGCTTGAAACTGATTTTGAATCTTACTTCCATTGATATGTGAGTATAAAAAATTTCAAGTTTCGGTTGTTATGAAAACGAGTTTTATGAAATTTCATACTAACATTAAGTAATGGATTCGGACTTTACGGACAAGTAATGCATAACCCAATATGATAATAGACCATTACATTAAAGATCTTGCAAAAGGATCATTATGAACAACTAAGTCATAGTCGAGATATATTGTGAATGGGTATAAGTTTCACATTGAAGTTCATGGTTTAGAGAGAGCAACAATGTGTAGTGGAGTGTGTGTAAAAGGAGTTAGTTTCGTTTGGTGGAAAATGACTATTACGGTAGGTTGACTAATATACTAGAACTTGAGTATCCTGCCTTACCAATCAAAAAAATCATATTGTTTAAATGTGATTGGTATGATACTACACCCGACATTGGTACAAAATTTCATGATCATTATATACTAGTAGAGGTTAATAGTTGTAGGACATCAAATAGATCCGATCCCTTCATACTAGCAACATAAGTGCATCAAGTGTATTATGTAACATATCCTACATCGAAGTGCATCGGACAAGATTGGTTGGTCTGTATGTAAGGTAAAACCTAGGTCGGTGGTGGATGTACCCGAATTATACTGTTACCATCCAAACAATTACGGAATTGTTTTAAGAAAATGAAATGGAAGGCCAACACAATGTCATCCAAGTTGATGATGATGAAAGACACTTATTAAATGATCCAATTAGAGTGTTAATAGATTTAGAATGGAGTGAAATTAATATAGAGAATGAAGTAGAGCTTGAAATAGAAATTGTGGAAGACTTAGATGAAGAATGTAACAATGATGACCATGATAGTGATTAGCGATATGGTTTTGTTGTCCTACACGGTTTACTTATACTTTTTAAGATAACATTTAAATATATGTATGTGTCCATGTTGTAATTTATTTTTTCTTCGTTAAATAAATATATTTGGAATTTTTTATGTTAACATCAATGTTATATGTTAGTATTAATTAATATTTTATTTTAATACTAATGAATTTAATAATGTGTAGGTTATAATACTTCGAGGTAAGGGACGTTTTCGCATATAGTGGCCCATGTCATATGGTAAGGGTCGCAATTCAAATACCGATTCCGGTAGTGATCGTGGATGTGGACGTGGATGCCATTCTCCTTACTTTCCTGGTCGGATGGATCCCCTCATGGACATGCCTCCATACCACCCTTCCGGTGCCCTTACGATAAACCCATCGTGGCTCGACTTGTCTCATCCCGACTCGTATCATTTTGGACCTCTACGTCCCCGCCCATCTTTCCCTTCGTTGTTATTAGTGCCCTCTTCATCACAACGGGACAACCATTTTGTTCTTGAGCGAAGGTCCCTCCGACATCGGCTTTGGAACCTACGGCTCCACGGTCAATCCACAAGTTACGGTCATTATTGTTGGTCGTAATGAGTATGTTTTATGCATAATTTTATGAAACATTTTTTTTTCTTTATTACCATAATTATGTATTCATTTAATTTTTAAATTAATGCATGCTTTCATAGGTTGTATCCTTATGATGTTTGTGCTCGTCGAATCTTTAAGATCTTCCATAAGTATGTTCACATATCCGGATGAACATGGAAGAACATGAGTCCGGAAACAAAAGACTTCTATCGGCAAGAGTTTAAGGTACTATTTTATTTAATTAATTTATTACATTACTTTATACTAAAAAAAAAAAAACAATCCAATTAAATGTACTAATGAATATTATTATTTTTCTTACGAAGTCATTTACGTGGGAAAATAACATCAAGAGAAATGTTAAGAAAGCATGGGAAAGTTTCACATGAAGGTGGTAGTCCGACTTTCTTTATCATATTAAGAGAAGCCCGAAGCCAATATTTATCTCATAGGACATATGGGATGCATGGCGTGCGGAATAGGCAAAACCCGAGTCCATTGCTCGATCTAAGATGACAACACGGAACCGTAGGAGCGAGACTAGTGGCATCGTAGTTGGTCCTTGAAGACATACGGGGGGTTGATCGGCCATAGAGAGCACGCAATATGCATAATAAATGTATATATATTTTTTATAATGATATCAAAATAATTAATTAAATATTTGAGTATATTTCATACATTTATGTATATTTGTTTGAGCATAAGGTGTTGGGTCATAAACGTAATCCTCATAAGGTTTTCTTGATAACTCATCAAAAAAATGTTAATGATCAATATATCTTCATCGATCAATGGTCAAGAATTATCGAAGTAAGTTATTAGTTTATAACGTTATTTCATGCAATAATTTATAACATTATTTGACATAGTCGTTTAATATTATATTTTTCAGAATTATACGGAGACCGTAGAAAGAATAATTAAGGAAGAGGTTGTTAGCTAGTAGACTAGGGGGACTTCATCAACCGAGATCAATATTAATGAGATTTTTCGGAAGGTCGTTGGAGGAGGAGGAGGAGATAGTAGGAGGAAGAGAATGTACGGACTCGGGTCACACGCATCTCACTATAACTCTAACGTAAGGACATCCTGTAGTTTGAGTACTTCGTGATTCCATATTGGTGATGAGGCACAACGAAAGGAATTCAAGAATCTATATGCCACACATAAGGTCGAGATCCAAGATCTATGAGGTATTGTGACAACGTTGTTGCCTATAACAAATGAGTTGAAGGAATACATTCGACAACAACATGGGATGATGAGACAGATTTAGTAGATGTTGCTAAATATGCGAGCAAGGCGATTCATCTAGCATGCCTAATACTGCAGACGATTCCACCTAACCTCCGAGTGATGACCCTGCCGATCTCTTCTAACTTTCATGTTTTCTTGCAATAACAACAAAATTTTTACTTTATGAGAATTTAATAATTAAATATTTATTACATTTTAATAAATTTTATAATAAATGTTATGAAATTTTTAAATATTATGTTTTGTTTTTTTTTAGATTTTTATATTGGTTAATTTAAAAGATTTAAAATATGGGTAAAATTAAAAAATAGTTTGAGAAATAAATTATTATTAGCGATGGTTATAACCTTTGCTAATTTGCTAATTTTATGACGGTGCAACTACAATAGTCGCAAAAAATTATTGCAAATTTACGACGGTTTTAGCGACGGCTTTGGATACCATGACAAATTCCGGACCATTTTCTCCTTCATTTACGATGGTTTTTTTTGTCACTAAATCATTACGAAATTTAGCAAAATTTAGCGATTGTCCATAAAACCGTCGCAATGTATCGGCGAGAAGCATTTTACGGATGGTTTTAGGACCGTTGCTAATGAAAATTAGTGACGATTTTGAGGTAATAGTGAGGTAACTTTTCCCCATACAAAAATATATATGGTTCTTTTTTTATTGTTAATTATTTTGTTGCTGTTAATTATTGTTGTTATTGTTCTTATGGTTTTTTTTTCTTATGATTGGACATAGAAATGTTAGAAGTTAGAACCAAAAAGAATGAAAATCTATAAAAAATGAACACATAAGATTTTACTTTCATAATTTAGCCAAAATTTAACTGTCCACTAAATTGAGAAAAAAATGTTCTCGCTATAAAAAAAATCACACAATACAAATAAATTATAACATTGGGATTAATTAATTATAAAGAAAATAGAGTTATATATATATATGTCAAAATTATATCCTTCTAACATCTCGAATTCGAATATCTGTTCTTACTAAAAGAAAAAATATTCATAGCTCAAAATATCAAAACCAGAGTTGTAAAGTCAATAAGTTTAGTCGGTCCATGCATCATATATGCACTTCTCTCATTCTTATACAGTTAAAGCAACATATTACAAAAGAGGCTTCATTTCACATAACCAAAAGTGAATGAAATGGTATAGACTGGCCGCGGAGTGGAGGAATAGGTTCTTTAATTTTTTAGACTATTTTTACTAATATTGAATATTCTTCCATGCATAAAGCACTCGTCTTCCCAAATTAATCGGTCAATAACAAAAATTTGTCTAAACGAAACGCGTGGGCCGGCAAAAGAAAATTAATGCTCGGTTCACATGTAATTCACATCTAATTATGAATCTTTTCACAAAGCACTTGTCTTCCAATTGAAGGCCAAAGAAAAAATTGATACAAATGAAAATCTTATTACATGTGAAATGAATAAACTTATGATGTGATAGATGTGAAATTGTGATAAATGTGAAATTAATAAATTTATGATGTGCTAGACGTGTGAACAATAATCTCAATGTATGTTAGATGTGAACACAATAATTTAATTATGGTGTGCTAGATATTCAACACAATATATATATATATACCTTCTCCAATTAATGTCTTCCGGTTCCCATCTATTCTACCATATTCATATACAGTGATTTAATTAAACTTGATCGATATTATAATAAATTTGCTTTTTCTTTATTATTATTTTTTTGGTCTATGGGAAAGTTTATTGGACCAGCTTGGAACACACAATGAATTAATTAAACTTGATGATAGTATATATAAACTTCCTTCTTCTTTATTTTTTGGTCTAATGGCAAGTTTTATTGGACCAGCTTGGACTTCGCGGAGGGATCAAAGCTCTCTTCTCCTAAATCACGTCACTCATATAGTATGATTAAAACATCGAACGGTTCAAAAAATTCAAAGTTAATTTACAGCTAGGTTTGTTGGGAAAATATACATGTACAAAGTATAATCACAAACCACAAGTTCTAATTCTATTTCTTCTTTGTGCAATTAAAATTAGAATCAACCAATCAATAACAATTCAAATGAAATAAATAAACACGATCACAATCAACATATAAATTTTTTACGTGAAAACTCCGGTGTAAAAAAAAAAAAAAACCATGAGAATGTAATCTATTTTTAAACTCTTCTATTATATCAAATAATAGGATTTTTTTTCTAGACTCAACTAGAAGCACATCAAAACATCAAAGTCATTATCACATGAATAGATTCCAACAATTAAAAAAAAAGAAGAAGAAGAAGCTAGATCTCACGAAATAGGATTTTAAGAAATACCTAATGGTAAAAACTTCTTATCAATTAACATCATTCAAGTTGAAAAGCTTATCACCAAAAACAACATATCAAAATTTCATTTTGATCGGGTTTGAGATCACTATCCGATCAAAACAATAAAGATAAGGAGCAACTTTTCTCTCTTTGTCTACACGGTAAAATTTTCCTTCTTTTCTTTTTGTTTTGATGAAGAATTAAAATTCATGCAACCGACTTTTATAACGGTCACTTACATGATTGACTTTTCCTTTTCTAGTCTCCTTCCCCCTCTCCACACCCTTTCTATATTTTTTTTCTTATTTTGTATTTTTTTTCTTATTAATTTTGTATACATGAGTTTTCGGTTCCACATAAGGAGAGACCTAACCCAACAATTCTCTTCCTCTTGACTCTTTTGGAGGGCTCTACCAAACTCATTTGTCTTATGTAAAACTCAAATTTCTCTCTCGATCAAGACTTGGTCATCATATCCGACTCATTCTTATCGATATAGATCTTCTTAATAACAAAGGACTTCATCTCCATAACATCTTAAATCCATTGGTATCCGACCTTAGTGTGCTTCAATCGAGAATGAAAAGTAAGATGTTTGCTAGGATGGATTGCTATTGGAATATCACAATGCATCATAAAGTTTTTGGAATATCGCAATGCATCATAAAGTTTTCTTGTTCTAGTCTAAATTCATGTAAGAACTTTTTCATCTATCGCAAGCCTTTTCCCTCTTTAGTAAGAATAATGTATTCAACCTCTATAGTGGATAGAGCCATACATTTTGCAACCTAGATTTCCATAAGATTGCTCCTCCTATAAAAGTTATCAAATATCCTAACATAGACTTTCAAAAATCAATATCACCGACCATATTTGTGTCCGTGTACCCATCTAACACGAGTTTACCATTACTAAAGCACAAGTCTGTAGTTGAAAACGCCTTTGATATACTTGAGTATCCATTTCACTATTGGCTAGTGTTTTTTACCGGGGTTTGAGAGGTATTGACTCAACACACCAACTATATGAGTTATCTAATCTTGTATAAACCATGGCATACATCAAATTACGGATGTTAGTGTAGATGCTCTAGATCCAACCTTGTTTGGATGATTTAATTTATTATAATATTGTATTCTTATTTATTAATAAAAGAAGTCTTTCTATTAACTCTTGTTGTTTACAATTTGATAGAATTAGATAGAAGTCTATATGATATGCATTGCATTAATGATTGATCAGTTGAACATTAATGTATTTAAATAATATCATTAAATGTCCTAAGTCATAGCATTATCAAGAATGAACATTAACTATATGTAGTAAGACTTGTGAGTGCTATGCTAATACAATAAGATAGCAATAGGAGATCTCACACCTATTGACATAGTGATGACAAAGTAAGCATTTAGGTGATTAATGTTAGAGAATATATCACTAGACGTGATTTGCCATGAGAACCAATTTAGTTTAGTCTATAGAAATCTCATTCGAGAAGGGTACAACTAGTTCTCCGATTTGAAATCATCATGGTTATCTCATTAGAGGATCGGTGTCCTTTAACACTCATTTTGATTGGCTCGATCAAGAGTTATGTGTGGATGATTCATTAGGTGTATTAGAAATCTAATGGAGATAGATGGATGACTAAGATAGGACATATAATTCCTTGTATCCTAAAAGAGTTATTAGATTACTTCGATAAATGTCTACTCAAGAAATCTATAGCCATAATGAGAGTATACCAATAAAGTATAGTTGGTTTACTTTAGAGCTAAGACATTTAAAAATAAAAAAAAACTTATGTGATCATGATCGAACGGACTATTAACTAAGTTCAAGATCACACTCGGTGATAAATTGATATGAGGACTGAATTGTATGGTAATTATGCTCGTGAATGATAATTATAGATTAATTAATCCTCATAGAGAATTAGGTAGTCATGATGTCTTATTAAAGGGTAATCTTGATTTATATGTCAAGAGATAAAAAAGGTATCTTTTATTCTTAATACATTATCAACATATCTAAGAGCTTATTGAGTCACATGTATAAGTTTAAACATCCATATAATAAAAGAGAAGCAAAGATTTTAGAAAAAAGGTTTTCTATTTTGGAAAGTTTTCTATTTTGAAAAAATTTTCCTAAAATGAAAATTTTTCTATTTTGAAAAGTTAGTATCCTAAAATGGAAAGTCGGTTTCCTATTTTAGAAATCATTTTCCTAATTTCGAAGTTGATTTCAAATTTGGAAGACGAGTTACCTAAAAACGAAATTAGTTTCCTAATTTATGATAAATTGATATGTGGATCTGAATTGATATGGTAATCATGCTCGTGAATAATAATTACAGATTAATTAATCCTCATAGAGAATTACGTAGTCATGATACCTTATTAAAGGGCAACTTGATTTATATGCCAAGAGATAAAAGAGGTGTCATTTATTCTTAATACATTATCAACATATCTAGGAGCTTATTGAGTCATACGTATAAGTTTAAACATTCACATAATAAAAGAGAAGCAAAGATTTTAGATAAAGGTTTTCTATTTTGGAAAGTTTCCTATTTTGAATTTTTTTCCTAAAATGGTAAGTTTTCTATTTTGAAAAGTTAGTATCCTAAAATGGAAAGTCGATTTCCTATTTTAGAAATCACTTTTCTAATTTCGAAGTCGATTCCAAATTTGAAAGACGAGTTACCTAAAAATAGAAATTAGTTTCCTAATTTAGGTTTAAGGATAATTTAGGAAATTACTTCATAATATGGGCTCTACTAAAATACTTGACCCAATTTATTTAGATGGTCCAAATTAGTTGCTAATTAATTAGGCAAAAAGAGTTGGTGGTAATAGACTTAATTTAAAAGCTCGCAAGATATTTTGATGGAAAGATAAACTTGAGTCATATTAGATAAGTTTCGGGGATTATAAGGATAAGGTTAAACAAAGCCTATATAGGCAATATCTCCTTGACCTATAAGGAAAAGTTACCGCCCCTTATATAAATAAAGGCGAGAGAGGTGGAAAGATTGACAACCAAGAAAAGAAAAACATGCCACACATAAAAGAAAAAGACAAAAAGAGTTTTCTCTCCATAACCTCGCCACCCCTCTCTTCTCTCTAAGGTCGTCAAATAATTTTTTTTAAAAATAAACTAATAAAACAAAAAGATGGATCTATTAGTCAACAGTTTTTAATTCCTTCTCTCTAGGGTATTTGAGTTATATGGATTATTAATAGAGGTCGGACACTTAGATGACTCCTTTCCACAAAGGTTAATTCTTCCCTACAAGAGGTAATCACTCACTATTATTTTATTCATATATGCATGATTAGTTGATTCAATGGCATGATCTTGGAAACCCTAGAAAGAGAAAAGTTTTGTTTATTCCATACCTTCATAGAATGCATGATCCTTTAGTGGATGTTTGATCCTTTAGTGGATGCATGAGGAATCTTCTTTATCTTATTTTCATTCATCACTTGACTAACATTGTTTAGAACTCAACTTAAAGTGACTTGCAAGTGGAGAACAAACAAGTTTGGACTTGCTCATATTGAATCTTTTAAGGACATTATGAACATATCTCTCTTGAAATAACTAAAATTTTCAAATCTTCCTATCATGAGTAATCTTCATGCCAATAATTTATTTTGCCAATACAAACTTTTTATTGCAAAAAACTTGTTCAACTTTATGTTAAAACTCCGAATCTTTCAAATGTCATGTCAAACAATTAACGGGAGTAGGTCTTGTAAAGGCAAACCACCACCATCATCATTCTCTAAATCTTCTCTATGATTAGAAGGCATTGAAGATAACTATAGAGTAGGTCTTGGATCTAAACTAATAGGAGTAAAACTAGAGGACTCTACTTTCTCCTTCTATTTAAAATTTTCAATAGTCCAATCTTTAAAAAAGACAACATTTTTATTTCGGATAGTTTTCTTCTTTTTTAGATCCTATAACCTGTAGCCAAACTCATCATCTTTATAACCAAGAAAACACACTACTTTATCTTGCTTGTCAAGCTCGGACCTTTCAACTTTAAAAACATATGTATAGATGCCTTACAACCATACACTCTTAATTGTGCATAAGAAACATCTTTCTCCTTTCATAATCTCTTTGGCACATTAAATTTAAGAAGAATTGATGGAAAAAGATTGATCATGGCAACTACATATAATCGTTATTACCTCGCTCTAAAAGGACTTAGGTAGCTTTGCATAAAAGAGCATATACCTAATTCTTTCAATAATTATTACGTTCATTCTCTCTACTACTTCATTCTATTATGGATTTTTTGGAACTGTCTTCTTAAGAATAATGTCATCTCTCATAATACTTCTTAAATGGACCCTTATATTCACCTTTATTATCTACTCGGATGCAATTCAACTTTCTACTAGTTTTTATTTCAACTATACTATGAAAATCTTTAAAGACATCAAACATTTGATCTTTGGATTTCAAAAAAATAGCCTTTTTTTAATAATCATCGATAGAATGAACAAAATACAAAGCACCTCTAAAAAATTTACCAGTCATTGGGCAAACATTGGTATGGACTAAGTCAAGAAATGAGATCTTCTATATGAAAATAATCTATAAAATGCCACTCTATATTGTTTACTAGCTAAATAATAAGTGCAAGTGTTTGAATTCATACCTTTCAAGAAAAAAAGGTTCTATTTGAAAATGATACTAAGGCTTTTCTCACTTAAATGTCCAAGCTGCATATGCTTATAAATTGATGGAAGCATCTTCAATTGCATTCACTTCCTCTTTAATCACATAATTTATGACAAGTAGAAACTTGTCTTTATCAATAATCAAATAACCTTTAGAGAGCTTACATTCACTATCTCTAAATAAATTATGATAGCTTTCTTCATCAAGTGTATCTTTAAAGATTAAATGTAGGCACATATTGGGCACGAGTCTAGCATCCACAAGGTGCAATTTACTTTTGGTATTGGTTTATAACCAAAAATCTTTATTGCTCACAACACTAGCCATCTCTTGATTTCTCATCTTAACCTTATCAAAATCTTCACTCATGTAGGATGTGAAGAAATGTTATCGGGATGTAACATGTTAAGAAGTAAATGGATTTGTAATCCATGTTGTATCCTCATAATCAATATTTACACAATCGGCATCTTAAATAATGATAACATTACTATTGTAAACAACTACAATTGTACCATCTTTTTCATTCTTATCTTCGACTTTACTCCTTTGATATCTCTTGTACTTGATGAATCTCTTTAGATGTGCCTAGGCCCATCATAATAATAATATTTTATTTTCTTCTTTGATCGAGATCTTTTTCTGGACTTCGATCTACCTCTTCAATCGGTAGTTCTCTATTCCGCTTACTACAAGAAAATCCACTTTAATTTATCATATAGTTTTCCGTAACAAATACATGAGACTCTAAAATTTTTGGCACTTTTATCTCTTTCTCTCCATTAAGAATATTGTCCTTCATTGTCTTCAAAGTCAACTTCCCATTCGAATAGAGTTGCTAAGGTTTCTTCACATTTTATTCACTTATCACTTATATTTCTATCTTTTTTTTTATCATATGATATATGCACTAAAATACATCAAAAATAAAAACCTAAACCTTATTTGTCCTAATAAATAAAAACCTTTAATCTTTTTTTTAGTAATTAGCTAAATTTGTTGAAAAAAGATACTTAATTGAAATTCCCCTTTCCAATTCGAATGAGATTATTAGTGTGTGTGTATGATTTTCTAAAGGCCATCTTGTGCAAAAAAATTGACAATTAATTGTCAAAGGGAAAGTGTTAAATATCATATTGTTTTTTTCCTTCGTAAAGGGAAAGTGTCAAATATCATAATGTTTTCTACAAATATAATGAAAGACAGTAAATCAAAATGTACTAGTTAATTATTTTGAATAAAAAATAAATAAAAGAAAGAATTCTTTCTTTATTTGGGTATTGGATTTAGCATGGATCCCATCTCTTTTCTTTTCTTTTCTTTTCTTTTTTTTTTTTTTACCATTCTCATTAAATTCAAGCACTCGCTTGTATGATATTATTTTTTATCCTTTCACTATCTATGTATATAAAGTATATAAATTTTTAAAATTCATAATAATAAATGAGATTTGGATTTTCTTTAAAAAAAATTCACCAGTATCTTGATCATACTATTTGATCATTTGACCAATTCTAACATATTAATTTGAGTAAGTGAAATGTTTGGAAAATGTTCAGAATAATTAATTCAATTTCAATTTTATATACCTTTATTTGTTTTTTATTTTATTTTATTTTTTGTTTGAATGACTAATTTTTTAAAAATTAGAAAGAGATAATAGTCAATGAATCATAAACAAGAAAGAATTAATTATTATTAATTAAATAAAAATCATAAGATTTTTTTGTGGAACATACATATCAATATTTATGGATTATACCTAATGTTACATTTCCAATCCTTATGTCAAAAGAAATGGGACTCCTACTTTTTTTACGTCAAATAAAAAAAAAAAAAAACTTTGTCGTATATGGGCTTTTCTAAATTGCTTTGTTGTTAAGTATAGTTATGGTTTTTTCGATCGATCTCGTTTGTTCAACAAATAAATATTAGTTACATATATCAATATATATGGTCCATTTTCTTAATATTAATTACTACATTAGGAATTTTGATTCTTGTTTATAGTGATAGTTATATGTCTCATGATCAAGGCAATTTGAGATTTTTTGTTTATGAGTTTTTTCAATACTTCAATATTGAGATTAGTTACTAGTTTGAATTTAATATAAATTTATATTTTTTAGGAATCAGTTGAAATGTGCTCTTACCTGTTAATAGGTTTTTGGTTCACACAACCTATTATGTATAATGCTTGTCAAAAAGCGTTCACCATCTTTGTTTTCAAGTTACAAGATATCTAGTTACAAAAGTCTTGTTTTGTACATTCTTTTTAGCAAAGATTTCTTCCAATAACTTTCAAACTTTATAATTGTCATGTTCTTGAAAAATATGATTGATGAACTTAGAACATATTCATTTTCTAATAGCGGATATGGCTTTTCTAGTTATTGACTTTCATCTTTTTTCTCTTTCATATCGACATGCATCTTTACTTCGCACTCAAATGGCAAAGCCAAATCATTACGATAAAGGTGGTCCTTCGTCAATATTTTCTATAGGAGATGATTAAAAAAAGTAAGTTTTATCATATGTGAATCTCTTATTTTTTTTTCCATTTTACTGTATAGAAAAAAAACAATGTTCAGAACCTAAAGCTATAATACTACTCTGTTGGAAAAAAGTATATGTACAAACCAAAATTCCAAACCATAAGTTTCAATTTTTTTTTCTTTATGCAATTAGAACTAAGACCAACCAATCCATAATAATTAAGATAAAATAAATAAACACAACCACAATCAATACGTGGAACTTTTACGTGAAAATCCCGATATAGGAAAAAATATAGGACTATATAGTCCACTCGAACTCTTTCTACTTTATGAAATAGTGGAATATAAGATTCTTTCTTGACTCAACTACAAGATGAATATCAAAATATCAAATTCATCGTCACAAAATGAATTTCAACAACAAAAACAATAAAATTAAATCTCAACTAATATGTTTTTAGAAAATATCAAAAGGTGAAAGTTTTTTAATAATCAACACTGTTTAAATTAAAAACTCATCACTATAAACAACATATCAAAATTTTATTTTAACTGGGTTTGAAATTACCATCTCGTCAAGAAAATAAAGATGAGGAGCAACATCTCTCTCTCTCGCCCTCTCTCTGTCTGACAACAAAATTTCGCTTCTTTATTTATTTGTTTTATTGACCAACTCCTGCTGCTTTTGGTTTGAAGATGAAGTAAAAGTCACTTACGTGACTTTGACAATGGTCAAACATAATTTCTATCTGTCTATGCATGATCAGAGTTTTGGACTCCGCATGTCTCTGTCCTTTTTCATCATTTTTTTCCCCTAATCAGTGGGAATCCCTCTTGCTCAAGCGGCTTAGTATCTCCCTCCTCAAACAGCAAGAGTGATTTTTATACTCTTTCATCCTGTACACCATAAAAAGAATACTCTTTCATAGTGATAGGGAGTAAAGCCATGATCAGGTTTGGTTCCCTTTTCCGATCAATTTTAGAATAAAATAACTCGTTAGCATTAACAAAGATTATTGCTTCCTTAGCAAAGCTAATCTGCGTACATGTACATGTACTGAAGGAGCAACCATACCGATCCATGGCATAACCTGATAGAATATACTGCTTGGTGATTGCGGCTTGTATTCTAATCCCCAGGACTCCATGTCTTTTTCCCAGTTGTAGACATAATTGAACTAGGTAAAACACTACATTTGGATGTGATTTTTCCTTTTTGCTGACATAATTTATATATATTTGTGTGTTTGATCCTTAACGCTGATCAATTCATTTGGTTTATAGATATTAATTAGAGATTTTGTTTCTTACTAAGGCTCCGTTTGTTTGACGAAAAATAACTTTCATAAGAAAATCAATTCTTGAATAAGCTATTTTACAAAAAATTGTTTTAAAAAAATATTTTTTGTTGTTTGGAAATTACATGAAAAGTCTGCTGAAAAATATATTTCAGCATTTGTTTGATACAGAAAATTAAAATAAAAAAATAGTATGTGATTATTATATCAAGATATTGTTTGGTAATCGGGAATAAAGTGGTGGGAATGAGAATAAACGTTTTATTCCTATATTGTAGCTGTTTGGTTAAAAGGAATGAAGTGAGAATGAGAATGAATAGTGGGAATGGGAATGGGAATGAAAATTTACACACAACTTCATTCCCACATAAGATGTGGGAATAAAAACTAAGGAATGAGAATGAATTTTTTTTCAAAATAATAATATAATTTATTTATTTATTATCTATTAACTACTTTTGAGAAAACTTTCAAAAAACATATTTACAATTTCACAATATAAGATACATTTAGAAAAATTTAATAAATTTTGCATAAATACTAAATCTAAAATTTTAATTCAAAAAATAAAATATACTTTTTTAACCATTAAACCAATTCATCAAAATTACTTGGGATAAAATCAAGTCAATATTCACATTTAGTAAAAAAAAAAAACAATTCTAAGTAATCCTAGCATTGTTATTTTGGTAACTCAATTAAGAATTATTATTATTATTATTTTGAAAATTAAACTGATAATTTAGTCTAAAAAATAGTTTTATAAATTATTATTTATCATTTATAAATAACTATTCATTTGGTTTCAAAAGATTAATGTTGAAATAATTTGTAACTAATTATTCACTATAATTACTAACAAACTTTTACAACAAATTAAAATTATAAATTATTGATTTAGTTGTAAATGAATAGTTTTGAAAAAATAATGTATTATTAATGAATTAATTTTAATTTTTTTACAAAAAAATTACAGTTTTGTAATAATAATTTCCAACCATTTAAGTATAGTTTAAGTGGTGTTTGAGATAATAGTTAAAAAAATAGAAATAAATTATTAAAATATTTATTACAAAAATAATTTTAAGGTGTAAAAATGGTTTTTAAGAATATTTGATGTATTTATAAATCAAAAAATCAAATATTAGTAGAAATAGAAAAAAAATTAAATAATTAACAATAATTGATAAGGAATAATTAAAAATTAATTTGATATATTTTAAATAAAAAGAAGATAGAGAAAAATATTGTTAAAATATATCGAGAGAGAGGTAAGTAACATGAGAGCGAGACAACTCGTGAGAAGAAAAAAGTTTTCCTTCTTTTAAACCGAGAAAACATTTTTTAAAAAATACTCTATCATTTTTTGTTGACTTTTTTCCTAAACGCAAAATAAGTACTAAAAAGCTGGAGAAAACAAGTTGTTTTCTCTAAACAAACACATCCTAAAATAGACAAAACCTCGAAAAAGTGTAGCCTTTAATTACACCAATTAATTTTTAGAAAGCATGAGCAAGACTCAACGGCCATGTGGCTGGTGGACTAGTAATAATTGTTTTATGGTAAGCCATGTTGTGAAGAAATTTTATAATACTCAAAAAAGTAATTATTATATATCTAATAGTTACTCCATGAGCTCACTCTATAAAGAGAAATAGATATCAAAAAAAAAAATAGTAGAGAGAAAATTAAAATTGAGCCGATTGTAGGAGAGAGAAAATTAAAAAAAAAAGAGCCAACATGGAAGTTTTTATCATTTTTTATGGATTTAGATATAATTCTTTTTTTTTTTTTATGTGTCACTCTCTTTCTTCAAAAAGTGAGCTCGTGAAGTAACTACTATATATGTATAATAGTTATTTCTTGAATATTATAAAATTTCTCCGTGTTGTTAGTAAGTTAACCGGCAATAAGTCAAACAATTAAGTCGTAATTCTTAATAGAGGTGATCATTTGTATTTTTTATTTGGTTTTTAATATTTTGGTTTCGTTTTTTATTAATCAAACTCACAAAAAATTCAAATCCGAATTGAATTATTATTTGGTTTTTAAGTTTTTCAAATTGAGATTTTGGTTTTCAAGTTTAGTTTTTTGGTTAAAACTAATTTTTTTAAAAAAAATAATGTAAATAAGCTAAAAAAATTGTTGTAAACTATAGAGTTATTTCTCTAGCCCAAATGGTCTAAATAGCCTATATAAAAGATAATACATATTTATTTAAATAAGATTAAAAAAAACCATATCACATATCTAATTTAAATACAAGTCCACTAATCTATATATATAATATATAATGATAAAAAAATTAATTATTTAAACATGTTGTAAATTAAACTACCAAAGTCTTTTTTTGTAAAATCAATTTTTAATAACATTCGAATTAAAAATTTCAAAAACCGAACCATGCAAAACTGAAAAAACAAAATAAATTGGTTATTTTTTTAATTTTAAATTAAAAATCAAATAAAAATTGATATTTTAATTCGTTTAGTTTTTTGGTTTAAACTAAATATGGTTATGGTTGGCCCCTAATGCTAAATATAAAAAATAATTAATACATAAAGAAAAAACAACAAAAAATTAATCCATTGCCATGAAAATGACACGGAGTCAGCAACAGACAAAGCATGCTCAAAATCTTCGCTTCTTGGCATGAAAGGAAAGATATAGAGCTTTTCGTGGACGCACGGTCAACTTGCATCCGCGTGAGAGAACAAATTTGATGAGAGAGCACGTTGCCGTAAGGTTTGAGGAGAAAAAAGACTTTTCGGAGTTTTTTTAATCATTACTCATCAAAAATTTTATTGATGAAATAATGAATGTCTATCATCATGTTTATTCACTTTTCATATCCTCATTACCTGATGATTCTTAATATGATTCAATTCATCATTCGATATGAGAAAGTGAAAGGGTGATGTAATTAATTATTCATAATCCCTTTCAATTCTCTTCTTAAATTTAAAGCTTATAAATAGGCTTGATTGTTCATTAGTTGGTGTACAAGTTTCCTAGAGAAAATAAGAAAAACTTTGAAGTTCTTATCACTTATATTCACATTATAGTGATTTTATTTTCTTGTCATCCTTTTTCTTCAATTCTCCTATTATTTTTATTTCTTTTATAACACGTTATCAACACGAAGCTCTAACCAATCGAGACAATAGACCATGAGGTATGTATCTACTAAAAGACTTAATCAATTGTTTCAACCATTGGATTTCTTCTACACAAGTGTTCTATCAAAGATCTAAATTATTTAGATCATTAAGAGGTATGTATCTAATTTATTCAATTACTTTAAATCTATTGATACATGAAATATATATTTGAAAAACTTAAATGATTTACTAATGATCTAATATATATTATTTGAAAAGCTTTAATTTTATTATTATATTTGTTCTTATTTTCTAATATTATTATTATATATTGTATTATAGAGTTTTTATCATATCAAACCTCATAAACTTGATTTAGTAACTCTTGTTATTTTGAATAAGAGTGATCGATTATGAGTGCTTGATTTTGAAAAAATATTATCTACTTTTTATATCTTGGATATGCTCATGCGATAGCATATCGAGAAAAAGAATTTAAGAAATATTTTGGATCGATTTTATACTTGTTAGTGGCTAAATAAAATGAAAAAGAATAAATCTCATCCAATTGGATCTACTCCATTCCACGAAGTGAATGTGATAATTTATAATAATTTTAGATATGGATGAAGATGTGGTCATAGCCATGGATATGGTCAAAATAATTATCATTATAATCGTAATGACCATAATATTACATCTCACCACCGAAGTGGATAACTATGAAAAAAAAAAGAAATAAAAATAGATAAAGTCGGTATTCGAAAAATAAATATTATAGATGTGGAATGAATGAATATTAATCGTGTACACGTCGTGTACCAAAGCACCTCATTAAGGCTTGTCAAGCCTTATTGAAAAATAAAGAGTAAAATATGAAGGGCACTTTTATATATCAAAGTAATAGTAATTAAAATTAATTACTTGTTAGTTTTTCTATTTATAAATAAAATGTTTTATATTTCTTATAATTTATGTCGTATATTTATGGTTACAAATTTATTTTACTATTTATTTATTTGTTTGTATTTATAAGGAATATATTGATTTATTTATTTTGTATTGATTTATTTGATTATTTATTTTATGTTAATATTATATATGATAATATCAATCTAATATAAAGTTGTAGGAGAGCGACTATATTATTATCTAAATAGATAGATTTTGAAGGCTCTATAAGAGCGATTATATCATGACTTGAAGAGATAAATTTTTGAAGCTCTAGAAAAGTGAATAAATTATTACTTGAAGAGAAAATGTTTAAAGGCTCTAAAAGAGTAGAAATATTATTACTTGAAGTGACTAATTTAAAAACTCCAGAAAAGCAAATATGTTATTATCCGAAAGGATAAATTTATTATGAATGATGTACTATTCTCTTCAAAGTCTTATAGAAATTTATTAAGTTTTAAAGATATTCATCCGAATTGATATCAAATCAAGATAGAAAATGTGAATACTTATATGTTATAATCATTATATTGGGTAGAAAATATCTATAAAAAAATTTATCCGTTTTCTCTTTTAGTCTTTATTACAAACATTGAAATGACTGAAACAAGTATTGTATTAAACTAGAAGTTTACTAATTCAAATACTTTTACTATATGACATGACCGAGTTGTGTTATCTTGGTTCTTTCATGATGTGAAAATATTATTAAAAAAATTATATGAATATCTATTGAAGAGCCATAAGATTCTTCAATTTAATGAACTTTCATGTTACGCATGTTGCCAAGGCAAATTGATGATTAAGCCATCATCAAGTAAAATTTAGATTGAATTTTCAGTATTTTAGAATGTATTCAAAGTGATATATGTGGATCAATTCATTCACCATGTGGACCATTTAAATATTTTACAATTTTGATAAATGCATCCACAAGATGGTCATATATATACTTATTATCTACTCGAAACCTAATGTTTTCGAGATTGCTAGCAAATACTTTGATTTCGAGCATAATTTTCAAATTATTTCATTAAAACAAGTCACCTTGATAATGCTAATGAATTTATTTCTCAAGCATTAAATTATTATTGATTGGCTATTAAAATAAAGTTTGAACATCCTGTTGCTCATGTTCATACTAAAAAAGGTTTAGCAAAATCATTTATCAAAAGGCTCCAATTGATAGCTAAATCATTATTTAAAAATAAAACTCCCTGTTTATGTTTGGGGACATGCAATCTTACATGCAGCAACACTTATTCGCATATGACCCATAAGTTATCGAAATTCTCTCATCTTTAGTTGATTTATGGTCATGAGTCAAATATTTCTTATTTAAGAATTTTTTTTATATTACGGTGTGTATCCTTAGTGCTCCTTTATAAGGAAATAAAATGGGCACTTAAAGGACATTGAGAAAATATATTGGATTTGAATCCTTTTTGATAATTAAATATCTTGAATCATGAATAAATGATATTTTTACGACTTGATTTATCGACTTGTCATTTTGATGAAATAGTTTTTTCAATATTAGGGGAGAGAATAAACAAAATAAGCAATTGAAAATGTTGAAAGAAGAAAAGATTATATGAAATACTCTATCTTATATCACCTTGATTCTTGTAGAAGATAATGTGAATTAGAAGTTCAAAAGATAATTCATTTATAAGGTACCGAAACCAACTGCCGGATGCATTCTCGGATCTTAAATGAGTAACTAAAATGCATGTCCACGCTAAGAATGCTCCTATTAGAATTAATGTCCTAAAGGATAATCTATTAATATTATAGCTAACAAATTTAAAGCACACTCGAAGCGTCGAAGACCGATCGGTTCTAAAGATAAAAATCCCTAAAAGAAAAGGGCAAGATGAAAATATTCACAAAATGGTCTAAGATATTTCGATAATTGGCTTCAAAAGAAGTCCAAATGCTTGAGAAAAATTAAAAGATTTTGATAAATTATGTCAATACAAGGAGAAAATAGGATCGAAGAGAAATATTTATAGATAAGATTTTTGTATGTAAAGTTACAATTGATATTTTGAATGAAAATAAGGATCCCGAGCCTAAATTATTGAAGAATGTTGATATAAAGATGATTAGCCTAAATAAAAAGAGCAATCCAGGCAGAATTATGTTCTCCTACAAAGAGTAGTTTTTTGAACCCATAGCTAAAACACTCGAAGATGTTAAGTTGGTGGGATACAAATAAGTATTTATGCCAACACGAAATAAGAAAGATGAGATTGTAAGATACAAAGCAAAACTTTCAACACAAGATTTTTGTAAAGAACTGACATTGACTATGAGGAGACATATCGTCCTATAATGGATGCAATTATATTTTATTATCTCATTAGCACTGGCAAAATATGTGAAAAACATTCATATGCATTATTTAATGAATGTGATCATAATTTATTTTTTTCATTTGAGATGAATCGGTATGAAAGTCCTAGAAGGACTTAACATGCTAGAAGCATGTAATATATATTCTTGAGATAATAATTTAATTAAATAATAGAGATCTCTATTAGGATTATTTTAGTATTTGTTTTATTATTTTGGTTTTTAGAAATTTAATTTATACTTTTTATATTTTATTTTTATATATACTTTTTATCACTAACCCATGTGCATGTGATATAATCACTTCAATGATTATTTGTTGAAAGAAAGTTATAAAAAATAACTCTATTTGTTCATATGTTTTTATTTAAAAAGGGGTTTGTTGTATATGTTTATAAATTAAATATTATTGGAACTCCTAAAGAGATTCCAAGTGTTATAAGTCATCTAAAAAGAGAATTTTATATGAATACCTTGGAAAAATAAAATGTTATCTCGACACTGTAGTTTGAGCACTAAGAGAATGAGATTTTTTATTCATCGATCAATTTGTATAGAAAAAAGTTCTACAATGATTCTATATAAAGATCATTCATTGAGTAGCCCAATGGTAGTTCGTTCACTTGATATCCAAAAAGATCCTTTTCGACCTCGATAAGATAACGAAGAACTACTTGGTCCTAGAGTACCATGTCTTAGTGTCACTAATGCATTGATATATCTTGCTAATAATACTCCATATGATATAGTCTTTTAGCAAGTCATAGTTTTATTTCAATACGGAGATATTGAAATAAAATAAACATATAATACATTATCTTTAAGGAATAATTGATATGGGCTTATATTAGTTCAATAAATCAAAGACGAGATTAATTGGTTATGCGGATGTAAGTTATTTATCTGATCCACATAAAGCTCGATCTCAAACTGGTTATGTATTTACATATGGAGATATAGCTATATCATGGCGTTCTATGAAGCAAAAATATAGCTGCCACATCTTTAAATCATGCAAAAATATCAATTCACAAGGCAAGTCGAGAATGTGTTTGGCTAAGATCAATGATCCATCATATCCGATAGACATGCGGTTTATCTACCAAAAAAGAAGTTCCAACAATATCATATGAAGATAATGTTGCTTGCATAATTTCATTGAAGGAAGAATACATCAAAGTGACAATCCGAGTAGATTTATTCGCTAAAACATTACCTACAACAACTTTTGAGAAGATGATTCACAAGATTGGAATGCGTCGTCTTAGAGATCTTAAATAATGCATTCAACATGGGGAGACCAAAATGGGGATTAATGTGTGCAAGGAATATTGTACTCTTTTTCCTTCACTAGGATTTTTTTCCCATTGGGTTTTTTCCTAGTAAGGTTTTAACGAGACATGTTCTTTGTACAATGGACATTCAAAGGGGAGTGTTATGAAATAATGAATGTCCATCATCATGTTCATCCACTTTTCATATCCCTACTACTCATGATTCTTAATATGATTCAATTTATCATTCAATATGAGAAATTGAAAGGGTGATGCAATTAATTATTTATAGTCCCTTTCAATTCTCTTCTCAAATTTGAAGCCTATAAATAGGCTTGATTGTTCATTAGTTGGTGTACAAATTTCTTAGAGAGAATAAGAGAAACTTTGAATTTCTTATCACTTATATTCACATTATAGTGATTTTATTTTCTTGTCATCCTTTTTCATCGATTCTTCTATTATTTCTATTTATTTTATAACAATTTGATCTCTTTTCATCAATTTTTTTTTAGGTGTATGCTCACTTGTATCTTGTGAAATGTTGATCTATGTTTCTCCAAAGTGTTAGGTAATTAAATTCAGGTGTTATTTATTTCTATTCTATAATTTTCTCGTTCTCTACTTAACACTCCAAAAAAGTAAAAAAGTATTTTGTTTGTGGTCCTCTTTCTTTTAAATTTCCCTACAGAGACAGACTGAGAATTCAAATCTAGAATCAGTCTATAGGAGTCAACGCACGTTGTTCACGAACATGCAATTTAATAATATTCTCTCTAGCTACTGTGGTTGGCCACTTCCTTAATGGCTAAGACGCTGGAAACCCGTGTTTTTTATAACTTTAAGGCTCCTTTTTTGGGGGTCCATGCATGTTAGATTATCGTACATAATGGGTTCGGTGAAACCGTAGGACTACTTTATCCTATTTTTCTTGGAATCTTCTAATTAAAAATCCATTAAATTTTTTTATTAAATTTTTACAACTAAAAGAAAGATTCTTATAATAAGCTACAGATATCTGCATTCTGCAGTAGCCAAAATTAAAGGCAAAAAGTTGACTTTATATGCTTTTAATTTGATGCTAGCTTGATTGACTCGTAAGCTTAATTATGAAGGTGCAAAGAAATAGCAAGGATGCTTCTCATTGCTATATAAAAGCATACAAACTGATTAGCATTGTTAAACTCGCAACTCTCAAAAGAAAAAAACAGAAAAAACAAAAACAAAAACAAAAACAAAACTACTATGATTATGATACTTGAATCCCAAATTTCTTTCTTGCTATTGCTAACGTTTCAGTCAGCAACAGCATTTGTACCAGCTCCTATAGCAAAATCAACTTGTACAAAATACACATGCGGAAATATTAGTATTCCGTACCCTTTCGGGATCGGAAAAGATTGCCACATGGAGGAATCTTTTAACGTTGAATGTGATGAAACTTACAGTCCGCCTAGAGCAATTTTAAGCAGCGTCAAAATGGAGTTGCTCGAATTTTCAGCTCTACACAGTGATGTTGCTGTCAAAGTACCAGTTATATCCAAATTCAATTCTTCTGGTGGGGAGGAGGGTGCACCTCTGAATTTGACTGGAACCCCTTTCTTCTATTCCTCAGAAAATTATTTCATTGCAGTGGGTTGCAATACTCGTGCAAAGTTTTGGACTGGTCACGGATCTGAACATATGGGCTGCGACTCAATCTGCTTAGACGGTAGTTTCAATATTTCTGATTGGGCAGAAAACAATGGCGCCAGTTCTGGTAATGAATATTGTCGGGATATAAGCATTCCTTTCAAACTTCAGGATTTTAAATCAAGTTTCGAGCCCAAAGATGAAAAACAAAGAATTAAAGGACCTAACCAGGCCTTCTTAGCAGCCTATGGGTTTGAAGACAACATAAAGAGTCAGCTAGAAATGAAGAATTTGACAAGCATGCCAGTATCGCTGAGTTGGATGCTACCGAAGGGCAGATTAAAATATGACAACGTTACCATGAAGTGCTATGTTCAGCCCATAAATAGCACGACTTTTACGTCTCACGGTTGTTCTTGCTCAGAGGGCTATGAGGGCAACCCTTTCCTTGAATGCATAGGTATCTTTTTCCCCACAGGACTATATATATGGGCCTTTTGCAATTAATGTTATTCTTGCCGTTGCTGTCTTTTTTTTTTTTTTTTTTTTTTTTTGCACTCATCACCAGTAAGTGAGTTTAAAACCATTAGCTATAGGGCCAATTTCTTGGCACTATGGGACGTAATAGACTTGCAACAAGGAGAGGGTATTTGATACTGAATTGATAAGGCATTTATGATGTATCTACCGAATTCATATTAGGGTACTATTCGATTTTGTGAATAATAGATAAGAAATAAATTGTTATTGCCTCCTACGAGACTAGTACTCTAGTAGCCAGAAACATATTTGCATTATTAATTTGTTCGATATACTTTTGTTCATAGATAGGTGTGTGCTTGAATTTTAATCATTTATTCTGGTCTCTTTGTATAATAGACATTGATGAATGTAAAAATGGAACTGTTTGTCACCCGTGGACACGATGTGTGAATACAAAAGGATCCTTCAAATGCGAGCTTGATGCATTTCGAATTACTATTTTAGGTGTGTCTCTCTTCTCTCTCATTATTTTTGTTTTATTTCTTATATTTTTAATATCATTAGACTATCTGCGCATTGTTTGGATTTAAACAATATTTTATGCCTAGATGTCCATGAGTGTGAAAGGCATACCATATTTTATGTTGGGTGTATGATTAGCCTATTTGTACAAAGAAAACAAATTTTTATGCATGATGAATATGACACATATTCATCTCAAAGGTTATAAATGGCTGTACTCGATGCATAAACACTAGACCCATGCCATCTATTCAAAAGATACAAAACTTGGTGTATGCTTAGAGATGATCACCATGCAGATTTATCTATAAATATTCTCATAATATCCTGTAATGGTCGGATAAAATCTTAAATATAGTGAGTATTCTTCTTTCATCACAAACTACCATTTGCAATTAAATAGTTTGTAGCTTGTTAGGAGATTAGTTAATTTATTATATAAACGTAATTGGTATGGAAAAATTGGAAGTATATATATATATATATATATATATATATATATATATATATATATATATATATATATATGTTGTTTTTGCTTATTCTCATCCAACAGTTTAATTTTTTGAATTGAAACGAATTCGTTGATACTTAGAGTCTCGTTTGTTTTGTAGAAAATACTTTCCGGAAAAACGAGTTATTTTTCATTATTTGGATGTATTAAGAATAATATTGTTTTATAAAATAAATATTTTTCATTGATAGCTTTTAAATGTTGATGATAAAATGAGAAAAATTATGGTGTTAATTATAGAAGTGATGGTAATGGTTATGATAATAATATTTCTAGAACTCGTCCGTGATAATATTGCTAGTGGTGGTCGTAGGATAATGGTTATTGTGATAATGATGATAGTATTAAAATAAATATTGGTTATGGTAATAGTAGTAATAGTGATTTTGGTGCTAGTAAAGTTACTAAATTATAATGTTGGCGAATATTATGAATTGATAGTATTAAAATTTTTTTTCCCCTACTTCTTGAGGTAAGAATATTTTCCTCAAATTAACACCATTAAAAAATTAATTAAAAATTATTTTCAACTGATTTATTTTTTAATATTTATTTTGTACTTGAAAATGAGTTGCAAAGCAAACAGACCGTTATTAATAAAAATAGAAATGTTATGGTACACCATTTCGTACTTGAAAATGAGTCGCAAAACAAACAGACCGTTATTAATAAAAATAAAAATGTTATGGTACATCAGCTTGAAGTTCCAACATGCTTTGGTTCATTTTTAGTGAAAAGGAAATTACCTTTGGTCAATGTTCATCGTTAATGAGAAAATGTGCCAAATCAAGATAATTGATAGCCTTTCATTCTCTAGTCATTTAATTTCATACATCATTTGAAGTCAAATTCCCTTGCGTACGGAAAAAAGTCAAACTTCATTTTTTTTTTTTTTTGTTATATAAAAACTCAATTGTCCCTTCATATGAAGTAAATTATTAATTAGATCTTCTAATTTTGAAAAATAAATAAATAATTTTTTATTTTTAAAATTAACTATTTAATCCCTTAACTAGTATTGATCATAATTAATTTGGTGTTACTTTCTTTCAAAAAATATTTTATTTTCTCACCAATCTTTCCATATTTTTTACTTGTTATTTTTTATTTTTAAGTTTTTAAAATAAAAAATCAAAATGAATTAAAAAAAAATTACAAGTAGATTTAGAAATAAAAAGTCTAAAAAAAATAATTTTTAAAATAAATAAATTTAATTAATTCGTTTTTGGAAACTTAAAGAACTAATTTATAATTTACTCCGCGCATAAAATTTACAAAAAATGAAAGCATTACTTACTTTTGGCCTACTCTTTTTTTTTTTTTTTTTTTTTAACATGCGAAATTGATTAAAAATGAAACATAAGAAAACATTGACTTTTCACTGCAAATATAGGAGTTATCTGTATTTTTTCATGTCGGGTACAAATTTTAAATTGAAGGAAAGTTCATATGGTAACCTTTATTTTCTTCTAGCTGAGAAAAAATAGTACGTAGACTATTAATTGCTTTTTCAATCCAAAATAATCAAACTTAGCCACCCTTATTATAACCCAACAATCGCATGCACATGCTAAGGGTTGTTTTTCTTTTTCCTTTTTTCTTGATACAGTTGTAGGTCTGGTGCTTGGAGTATTGTTGTTGCTCTTTGGTGCTTGGTGGACATACAAACTTATCAAAAAACGAAAATGCATCCAGTTGAAAAAGAAGTATTTCGAAAGGAATGGTGGTCTATTGTTGCAACAACAATTATCCTCAAGTGAAGGTAGGGTTCAAAAGACAAAAATATTCAGTTCAAAAGAGTTAGAAATGGCAACCGATCGTTTTAGTGAGACGAGAATACTTGGTCAAGGTGGCCAAGGCACCGTTTATAAAGGAATGTTAGCAGATGGGAGAATTGTTGCAGTTAAGAAGTCCACACTAGTAGATGAAGAAAAGTTGGAAGAATTTATCAATGAGGTTGTCATTCTTTCGCAAATCAATCACAGAAATGTGGTTAGGCTACTAGGATGTTGCTTGTAGACTGAAGTTCCTCTGCTGGTCTATGAATTCATTCCTAATGGAACTCTTTTCCAATATCTTCATAACCAAAACGAGGACTTCCCATTATCATGGGAAGCAAGACTACAAATTGCCACAGAAGTTGCTGGTGCAATATCCTATCTGCATTCAGCAGCATCTATTCCGATTTATCATCGCGACATTAAGTCCACAAACATACTCTTAGATGAGAAATATAGAGCTAAAGTATCAGATTTTGGAACTTCAAGATCAATCTCCATTGATCAAACTCATTTGACCACTCGTGTGCAAGGTACTTTTGGCTACTTGGATCCTGAGTATTTTCGATCTAGCCAATTTACAGACAAGAGTGACGTTTATAGTTTTGGAGTAGTTCTTGTGGAGCTCTTAAGTGGACAAAAACCGATTTTTTTAAGCAATTCACAAGAAAACATGAGCTTAGCTACGCATTTCATTGATTTGATGGAAGGAAATAGACTCTTTGATGTTCTTGATGCTCAAGTACTGGAGGATTGCACTGAAGAGGAAGCTGTTGATATAGCTAATCTTGCAAAGAGATGTTTGAATTTGAATGGAAGAAACCGACCAACAATGAAAGAAGTTGCAATGGAATTGGAGGGGATTCTACTGTTACGAAAGGATATCATGGCTGAAGTAAACGTGGTGATAATTTAAGAATATCTATCTCACAAGATCTCTTGATCATGTCTTGAAGAGAGGGGAGACGCTAATGTCAGTTGAGCTGCAGCTCATTAGCATAAGTTTCTTTTTGTTTTTAAGATTGTTACAAGTGTTTCTGATTGCTTAGAAGTGTTTCTGATTGCGTAACAACTTGTGTTTGTGGATTTAGATCCTTTCATGTTCTTAAAAAAACATGACTGGTTATGTTCTAAATCTCATCATTTATTTTGAATTTAATAATTTAGATTAGATGAAAGAAATATAATATTAAGAAGTTAATTTGCTTTTTTAATCATATATATTATATCATGACCATTCAATTTGAGGATACTGATTGGTTTTAGATATGATTTGCTATTTGACTCTGAGCAACAATGGAATTAAAAATGGATAACGGTGGAAATACAGGCAGGAGACAACACTGATCAACTGAAGCACAAACTACAAAACAAAAAATTGTAAAGAAAACAGGTAAAGCAAAAACAGAGTAAAGTGCAGAGCAGTGTGCCAACATGGACCATCTAAATCAGCATAAATACAGCAGGAACATGGACTTTTCAGCAGAAGGAACAATAGAGGTAAAGTATAGCCAAAACCAGCAATTATGACAAGATAGAATAAGCACTGGAAAAGCAGACAGATCATCAGATTAGCAGAAGATGAAAGCAGACGGCAGTAACATCAATTATAGTTAATAGCATAAAAAAACACAATTCAGAGTAAGGATAGAAACACTAGATAGCTCAGAAACAAAAAACTTCAAATCAATCTATCTCACATTAGCATTTAAAATAGTATGGAGATAAAAACACCATAATAAACAGTAATAATTCGTTTATTCTTTTGTTTCAAGTCAGAACTAAACATTCTTGGAATTCTTAAAAACTACACACTGATTTCAATAGTAAATATTAAATTAAATCTTCATTAACAGAAGCAACAACTGTTAGACCCAAAAGAAATTTTATAACCAGGTTCGTTTAGAGTTCAGTGCTATCTTAGGGTTACATCACTGTAATGCCTAGCGAAGAAATTCTAAGTTCAGCTAGAAATGTAAAATACCTGACACAAGCTTCATAGGTTCAGTGATTGCGACTATGATAGGTCAGTCAATTTGGATAAGTTGACAACTTTTTGGTGTCTGAAGTATTTTTGGGTTATGATAGATCAGGATTGCTACCTCTTCAACTACCTCATTCTTGCTAATGTTAACTTTCGGTCAGTAAGAGATGTAATTTTTGCAACGATTATTGGAGTCAACTTCATGCCACCTCTGCTGCTGCTGATAATCAATGCAGTATGAACATCTACGTTATAGGAATTAATGACATATTTTTTCATGCCACTTTTTAACTGGCTTTTAATCTAAACTGATTGATTCTCATAAAAAAATGACATATTTTTCTACCTGTAGACTATCTAAGCAAAGTTTTTATGGCTTAAGTCCCTAGCTTGGACTATTACTGTTATAAGCCTTCTCATTACCCTTTCTGACAAATCAATACGAAATCTACCTTTAAGGCAAACTTGATTAATGCAAAACAAATCAAAATGTATAGCCAATGAAGAAAACTATAAGCATTAAATCAAGAAAGTTAGAATAAACAGTTTTAAATACGAAAAAGTTTAAATGAAGGAAAAGAATTGCATTGAAAATACTTTAATGACCTGAGAGTCTGAGACTACAACTCCATATGCTATTCCTTTACGTACGTGGATTAGAAGTACTTCTCATTCATATTTTAGATGTATACAAGAACCCTAGCAAGCCTTCACATAGTTCAAACTTCATTCTCTCATAGCCATTCAAATTTTCAATATTAAGTTTAGTTCAAGATTCCTTAAATCTCATCAATGTTTGCAGAGTTACCAGACTATCACATCCTGCATGGTGCCTACTTTCAATTATTCGTTCTACAACCAATAACTTAGCCACCTCTCCAATTCACCGTGCAAACAACTAATAGTTCCATAATTTTGTGTCACAAACTTGAACCCGAAAGAAAAAACTCATTAGCCGCATAAAACACCGCATATCACATGGCAGCTGTCGCTTAGTTAAAATCTTGATCAAGACCCAAAATCATAAGCACCATAAAAAGTAATCCAAGTTATTGAACAACTACTGAAAACAAGTCTAGAACTCAAAGCCAACCTTGCAACTATGAATGCTAACTATGAATATTTTCCCATAAAGTACTCATCTTCAATAATTAATCGATCAATAACAAAAATTTGTCAAAACGAAATGCGTGGGGCGGCAAAAGAAAATTAATGCTCGGTTCACATCTAATGAAGAATCTTTCACAAAGCACCCGTCTTCCAATTTACCTTTTCTTTTCTTTTTTTAGTTAATATACCTTCTCCTGTTAGAATCTTCCGGTTCATATCTACAGAGCTACTGTCTATATGCACACAGTGAATTAATTAAACTTGATCGATAGTATATATAAACTTTCTTTTATTTTTCTTTTTTGGTCTATGGGAAGGTTCCTCGGACCAGCTTGGACTTTGCAATGGGATCAAAGCTCTCTTCTCCTAAACCGCGTGACTCATCCATTTTAATAGTATGATTTAAACGTGGAACATCTCTGGTTTGAAAAGGTTTTCCATTGGAAGCCATCAATTAGTAATTCTTTGAATAGGGAGGCATCACCAATGCGTCATGCCCCTATCGTCATTTTTCTTTCTTTTTTCCCCCCTCAGTGAGAATACTCTAGCTCATGCGGCTTTTTATCACCTTCCTTAAACATAGGAGAGATTTTTATTTTCTTTCATCCTGCCAACCACAAAAATAATACTCTTTCATAATAACAGGAAGGAGAGCCATGATCGGGCTTGGTTCCCTTTTCTGATCAATTTAATTAGAATAAAATTACCGGTAAGCATTAACAAAGATTCTTGCTTCCTTAGCAAAGCTAATCTGCGTACATGTACATGTACTGGACGAGTAACCTTACCGATCCATGGCATAACCTGATAGACTATGCTGCTCGGCGATTATGGCTTGTATTCTAATTAATCCCCAGGACTACGTGTCTTTTTCCCAGGTGTGGATTTGTCATGGTAATTCGGTTCATCATCCACTGATTAGTGTGTGTGTATATATATTATGTTACGTTATGTTGCATTCTGTTTCTAACAAATAAAGTATTCAACGAGGTTTTGAGTGTATTTAGAATTAGAATTTCTAATTCAAATCTAGAACCGGTCTTTAGAATTAGATAAGGCACGTTGTTCACGAAGATGCAATTTAATAATATTATCTTTAGCTTCTGTGGTTAGCCATATCCTCAGTGGCTACTTTCTCTTTTTGCTTTTTAATTTAAAAATAATAAAAGAAGCAGTGTAATAACCCAAATTTTTATTTATTTTATTTTGTATTTTGTATTTTTATATTTTATATTTTATATTTATTTATTTTATTTTATATTTTATATTTTATATTTTATATTTTGAAGTTTATTAAGGAAAAAGAAAAAAAAAGGAAGAAAGAAAAAAAAATTCATTTAGGGATACAATTGGAATAATGAGGGGTGTAATCGAGTCAATTAAAAAGTTTAGGCCTCAAATTGCACCTCCAGAGACCTAATTGTTGAGATTATACTGAAATTATTTTGCAGAGGGGCGTAATCGCTAAAATTGAAACTCGAGGACCAAATTGAAAGTTTGGAGCGAATGACAGGATCGAAATGGAGCAAACGACCTGTCGTTCGCTCCAAGGCAGATTCTCTCCGAAAATCTTTGGGAGAATCTGCCCAAATCCTCCATGAATTTTTTGTTTTTGATTGTGTATTAATCATGGATTTTGTTGCCAAAACCAACGTTAACAGGAATCAATGAGAATTTCCTATTTTGATTTCACAATTAACCATGGTTTAAAGAGGAAAATTTGACAGAAAATTTTGAGATTTGAGATTCAATTCTCGGAGAAATTTTCGAAAATTTGGTGCTATAAAACGTTAGGAATTTCAGAGAAGAAGGGGGAGAGGAATTCTGATTGGAAAGGTAGGAAATTGAAGCAAGGAAAAAACAAAAGGTTGATTTTTTTCGATTTTTATTAGCAGAAGTTTTCTGTGTTTGTTTAGTTGAAGGTTTTTCTTTCTGGGTTTGTGTTCTTCAACCCAGAATCGATTTGAAACACCCCTAGCCTTCATTCGAGGAAAATTTTGGTTTATTAAGGCGAAGGAAAGGAAATCGCGAGTGAGATTCCAAGGAATTCGTGAAGAAGTGGTGTTCTGGTTGCTGCATTTTTGGGTTTTCGCTGAGTTTCTGCTGGGTTTTGTTCTTGATATTCTTCCCATTTTCCAGGTCAGTATTTGGGTTTTGAATCTTTAGTTTCTAATTCCGTTGTGGTTTTAGTTTCAATTGTTGGGTTTGTTCATGTTCTAAATAGCGGTTTATGTAATCAAATCTTTTCTTTTAAAGAGGATCCTTAAATTCTGAAATAGATTTGAAGAACTAGAGAGAGAAAATGAAGAACACGAAGAACAGGAGAGAGAAAGAGTCATGAACTTGAAATTTTGGTTTTTTTGATCTGAAAAATAAGAAATGAAAACAGGTGGACTTGTTTTTAGGCTTAAGCTCGACCCACAAAAAAAAGAAACGAAACGGGCTGGACCTCCTTCCAGTCCAGCCTATTGTCCTTTACAAAAAAAAAAAAAAAAAAAAGAAAATTTGGGCTGGACTGAATTCAGCCCAGCCCGTGTCCTTAACCCAAAACAAAAAAAATGTAATAAAGGGAGGCCCAGCCCGTAGCCCAACTTCAAAAAATATATATATATAATAAATGAAAAATAAAAATAGAATTAGGGAAGAAAAAATATGGGGATGGGTAAAAAAAAAAAAAAACGTGAATACAAAAGGATCGTACAAATGCGAGATTGATGCATTTCGGATTAGCATTTTAGGTGTGTCTCTCTTCTCTCTCATTATTTTTATTTTACTTCTTATATTTTTAATATAACTAGTAAATTATCTCGCCATTTGTTTTGATTTATCTGAAATTTCAAATTCAATGTATTTTTTAACACCCTAGTCTTTCAATAAAATCAAATTAATTGAATGATGACGAAAATAGAGATCCCTCGTGTCATAACCCAATTTTTCCTTTAAAGGAAAAAATCAAAAAAGGAAAAAAAAGAATAATAAAACAAAAAAAAGGAAAAAAAATATAAAATCTCCAAAAAATCTGTTAAAATCTTTCACAAATCTTTTTAAATTGGAATCTCCTTATTTTTAGCTAGAAAAATCTCAAAATTAAGATTTGCCAATTAAATTTTGATTTTTGAATTGATTTCGGGAGAAATTTTAGGACGTTTTCGGCCTATAAAAAGCTCTCAAATTCCAATTCGCAAAAAAAAAAAAAGGAGGTAAAAAAAAAAGTACGAGAAAAAAATACCGAAAACCTAATCGGAGCTACCCAAACAAGCCCTAACCCGCCGACCAACCCGTTCACCAACCCGTTTACCCGATCGGAAGTTTCACCCTCAATCCGATCGTTTTTCGATCGGTTTTAGCCCCAAACACCACACCCTCGTGTAGCCCATCACTAGATCGGCCCATCAACACCGGTTAGAGAGAGAAACAATCACGGAGGAGGGAGAAATCGAAGATCAAACCACCACGACCCAACCCGAAAAAATACCCGTTTGTTTCTCTCAACTCCGGTCACCAACACAAGAAACACCACCACGGACCTACTCGTCGGTCTCTCCCGAGTATTTTCATATAACTTTGACGGCCCAACGACACCGAAAAACGGTTTAATTGACCCCGACCCGTTTTCGATCCGTTTTGATAAACCCCAAAAAATTGGCCGATCTAGGAATAATTGGAGGTCCTAACCACCACGAACTTCTTCTCGCGACCTTGTGAGTCGACCGATGGGTTTGGAATCCCGATAGGAGGTCGGATTCATCGCCGGTGAAGAAGGGAGATCCAACCGAACTTTTGGAGGCTCCGATCTCCCTCCTCCGGCGTTGTCTCTAGTTGGAACCACCTCCATTGGAGTCGCAATGGCTGGATCTACAAGGCTGGGTGGTCCACGCGCCGGAGCGGGCACCGAAAGACTAACGGTCGCTTGGCGGTGACTCTTGGTATTCCGGGGGCATTTTGGTAATTTTACGGTGTATGTGAATTTTGGACTCTTTTTTTTTTCATTTTTTATGTGTTTTGTAATAATTTTTTTGTCTTATGCATGTTCGAAAATCCAAAGCTATTTAGTTGTGAAATTTATTCTAATATGTGATTTTTTATTTATGTGATTAAAATATTGGATCAACGAGTCTCCTATTTATTAGTGATGGACGGTGATTTTAATACATTTAATTTCTAGTTAATTTTAGTTAGTTAAAATCTTAGTTTTTTTAATTATTATTAAGAAAATAAAAAAAAACTAGACAAAATATATATCAAAATTTTCAACGAAGCCTCCTATTTGATAGGGGCTGACGTCACCAAAAATCACATTTTAATTAAGACGTCCTTCGACACTCCGGTTGTGTTAAGGCTTAAAGTGGATCCGATGTTTAAATCGACATGTCGCCCGACGAAGGGGACCGACGATCGTTTCAATATGATGCCACGCTCAAAACTAAAAAAATTCAATTTGTTTAAAAAATGGGAGATTAAGAGTCGAGAAAATAATTTGACATTTTAGGAGATAAATTTAGAGCTAAAATCGGACGTGGTACCTTTCTTCGGAAAGGGCACTTTTGGGTGATCGACATCTTCCTAAAAGCGTAACCAACTCCTTACCATAGAATCTCCGAACCGAGTGTCCGTTTTAGGTTCCTAGTTCCTTCAATACTAGGTGGTGACTCCAAAATCAGTAAATAAACTTGTAAATATTCAATCTAATCTTAGATATTTTTGAGAAGTCCCGTCCGACGTCGGGTAGCGACGGAATGGCGACTCCACTAGGGATTAGAGTTAGGCCATATGTTTAGTTTTTAATTTATCTCATATGTTTATTTTTTTTCATTTTATTTTCTGAATTTTATTTATTTATTTATTTGTGTATATATTTAAATTTTTGTCATTTATTTCTTTTTCTTTTGCTGCACATTTATTTTGAATTGGGTTGAATGCTTTTTCTTTTAACCGTTGCACACACCACGAAGGAAACCCCTAAAAGCTCTGGACCCGAGCTAAACCCTAATAGGAATTAGATAGAGGGATTTGGAGGCGAGTATGACGAAAGTCTACCGATGCTCTTTCAAACTCTTGTTTAGACCGAAACTCACCCTATACATTGGAAATGGTGGAATACTCTTCCCCTACCTCCTAATGTATAAGGTTAGAGGCTCGATTACCCCACTGGTAATTAAGGTAGTCTAGAGGCTTGAAAAGTCTTTAGGACTAGTCGAGCTTTGCCCAACCATAGAAAAACTAGATCTTGTCTACTAGGGTTGACCCAATTAAGACACGAATTCATTGTCAAATGATGTTGAAACTAACCCTTGATATTCCAAGGGTATTTTTGTAATTTTCAATAAAGGTTATCCTTCGTATTAAATCATGACCGAAGAAGTCGAAACAAGGTCGAGGATTTTAGATCGGATTTGAGCGGGCTCGAAATGATGAAGGAGATTGTATGCCCTTGAATTTCATGTCGAGACTATGAAAAAAAAGGGATTTTACCCTTCGTGTGCTTATAATAGGAGTGGCTCCATCATTTCAAAGTCAAGTCACCGTTGAGATTGGGGGCATATATATCTCCCTAATCGCCCAAGTATCCGTAAGGTAATTTTGCCCTCGGCGAGTACTAGCTCGGTCTAATCCATCCTCGACGAGATTCTATCATGATTTAACGAGCAACAAAGTAAAGAAAAGGTTTCCAACCCGGTTCAAAAGCATGCATTTGAATTAAGTATTTATTTGTTATATATTTCTTTTGCATAAAGTGAAGTAAACATAAGCCCTTCCACTCAATCCCCTCCGCGCGTCTACAACGCTCGACTTCGGACTCGCCAAATGGAGAACGAAGAAAAAACACGATAAGAGCCAATTAGCCAACAAGAGTTTGACATGTTGAAAGAAAGTGTGGCTCGGATGACATCCCTGTTAGAGCAAGCATTAAGAGGAGGAGGTAGCTTGAATCAAGGACAACCCGAAGTATAGCATGTTGTTCCATCACCTCATCGATCGGGGCCTTCCAATCATGCAACTTTTCGAGCCGAAGGTTCACACCCTACTGGGACATTTGCTTACCCCATGGACCCAAGAGTCCCACAAATGCCTCCAGTAGATCCTGTAGAAGAGGAAGCTCATGGTCCTAGGGCGGTTGAAGGCCCAAGTATGGACGGACTCATGGCATTAGAAGAACGCTTAAGAGCAATGGAGGGGAGGACACTTACGATCCGATTAAGGGCTCCGAAATGTGTTTGATGCTCGATGTAGTGATCCCGAGGAAGTTTAAGGTGCCGGATTTTACTAAATATATCGAAACCCGGTGTCCTATGACCCACTTAAGGGTATATTGCAGCAAGATGGTAGATGTTGTTCACGATGAAAAACTACTCATACATTTCTTTCATGAGAGCTTAAGCGGATCGACATTGAGTTGGTATATGAGGTTAGAAGGGTCCAAGATCGAGAGGATGGAAAGATCTAGGCGATGCTTTTCTCAAGCAATACAAGTTTAACATGGAAGTGGCTCCGAATCGTTTAGATCTTCAAAGTATGGAAAAAAGAGCTAAAGAGACCGTTAGGGAGTACGCGCAAAGGTGGCATGAGGTAGCGGCTCAAATCCATCCACCATTACCGAATATGAGTTAATTTGATATTTTCGAATACTTTCAAAGCATCCTACTTTGAGTATTTGATTGGTAATGTTTCAACTAACTTTATCGATATTGTCATCATAGCTAAGAGGGTGGAGTGAGCAATTAAAGGCTGGAAAGATTTTCGAAAAGACAAAGGGCGATGGTAACAAGAGAATAGATGAGGAGATACATCGGGTTGGGACCGGACCTTATCCATCCAAAAATCGAAGGAGTAACCAAGGAAAGCATAAAAACCATGATAGCTACAACCAAAGACCTTCATTCACCCATTATACCCCCAACCCAACAAACACCATGAACCAAACATACCCATCAAATCAATCGAACCCATCTTACATACCTCACCAAACTTACCAAGTAAACCAATTCTCTCAAGCTACTACACATTTCTAAAGTCCACCAATTCACAACCAAGACCACAAAAAAGAACTCGAGAACCTACCACCCTTACTGTCTCATTGGGTGAGATGTTTGAACATCTAGTGAGTACTAGATTGATTACCCCAATTCCTACCAAACCAAAGCTCCCTCCTTATCCTGTATGGTACTAGCAAAATGAACGTTGCGAATATCATTCGATGCTACTCGAACACAACATCGATAATTGTCCTACTTTTAAAAAGAGGATCTTGGCTTTGATTAAGAAAGGGCGGATCAGCCTTGATAGTTCTCCATATGCTCTTGATGTGAGCATGGATCAACTGCCAAGCCATACGATTGCCAACGCATGAAGAGATGGTGTGAGCACTGAAAGATATGGTCATGATGCATGCTCGTCGGTCCGCAAATGTCGTCTTTTAATTTTGTCGGTTTTTGAAAACTATGTTTTGAATATTTTGGTTATGCATGAGTTAAGACGTATATTTGAATGAAAGAATGCTTAAGTTTTCTTTTACAATTTGATATTATCCGATTTGAAATCAAGAGATGTTCATTTGAAAGTATTACTTGGCATTAGCATCTTTCTCCATTAAAGAAGCATAATGGCAAATTCATTCAAAGAAACTTTTGTAAAAAATGATCAAATTTCAAAACATGACGGATATATGCTAGAGATAATTTCTTCAAAGATATATCCTCTTGATAACTTTTACGAGCGAGAAAGTAATGAGCGAAATCCTTCATTTTGTTAAGAAAAAAGAAATCTTTTATCCTTTCTCAAACTTAACCTTTGAAGGAAAATTGTTGCCTAAGAAAACGTAGTGAAGCCTAAAGGAAAGACTCAATGATTGGTGCCTTAAATAGTGATGAACAGGTATTCATAATTAATCATCATCGTTTAAAAGAGATTAGCGTGTAACGACATAGGTGAATCAGTCTTTGAGATGAGGAAAGGCCATCTTTCATATGTCTTGCATAAATTTTATCCCTCGTCGTCCCAATTTGAGCTCGATAATTTTCTTCATAATAACCCGAACTAGGATCACTCTTCACACCGGGGGCAAAGTGTATAGTCCATGAAGGGTCGATGAAACTCTCAAAAACTTCTATAAGAAGAATCCCATCAATTATCTTAAGAGAAAAAGAAAAGAGGGGAGACAAAAAAAAAACTTCTCAAACATAAAAACCATAAGTCAAGATGGGAGTCAAAATTCAACAAACGGACAAAGAGAGTTGAGGTAAGAAAACAAAGTCAAAATGACAACATCCGAGTGGCAAGCCTAGAAAAATTTTCTCGAGGACATATTAGCCCAACTAACGGCTAAAGTGATAAAATCCAAGCGACGCGACCTAAAGAGATTTTCATGGACAACAAAGTGATTCTATGTCAAAAAAAAACCTTCAAACACGTTTTGAGCCTTTATATCTTTCTTTCATAAACCCAATGACATAGCCTGCATTACGTGCTTTTGCAAGTCCTTTCGATCAAAGAAAATTTACCTAGGTTGTTGGATTCTAATTTAAAAAAAAAGTGATGATTGAGAAAAAAGAAAATATGATAAGTTGGAATGCTCGTTTATCATTCTCCATAACATCCAATCATGAGTCTTCATCAACAAACCTTGAGGGCAAAATAAACGGAATCAAGATATTCTAAGGTAAAATTATCCTTCAAAACCACTTATTTTTCCTCCAAATACTTTCTGCTAAAAACTTTTTCATTTACCCAAAATGAACTTATCTTGGATTAATTACCTTCAAATCCCTCAAATGTCGACTTTTATGTAAACTTTTCATGACCCAAACACTTTTTTTGCTTAGCCCAACTTTCTTGAAGAAATCGCATCATAGCATTTGAATGTTATGATTTGACTTTTGATCAATAAATTTAAATATCTTCATGAATGAAAGTACTTTCATCCGAACATCTCTACATTTCATTCAAATAATCTGAATTATTTTAAGAGAATCATTCAAATATATGACTCAATCCATAAGAGCCAAATGTTTATGATCTTTTTCAAAAGATGATAAAAAATTTAAGATCCATTTGCAAATTGTGATGCAAGCATCACGAAACAAGCATTCGAACACAAGCGGTGATTATGTCAAGAAAATGATAAGTGTCGATCTCAACCAACACTTAGGGGCATTTCGTAGCTCGACTGAATGACATTTCGTAGAAAATGCTTGGGGTAAGATCAAGAGTTTAGAAAACTCTAGTTGAGTTCAACAACTTGTCAAACAATGGCATCACTATGCTATGCTAAATGGAGGAATAGAGGTCGAAATAGTATGCTTCTGTGCTCAAATCAAAGCAATCAAAGTGATCAAGCCGGGGGCAAAGAGCAACCCTAAGGGAGGACAATGACTCGATCAAAATTTAGCAAGCGGTCAAAGCAATCAAGCATGATTTTACAAGGATGGATTAAAACATATGGTGGTTTATCACTTTCCAAAGAAAGACCAATTGGTTAAAAAAAAAGAGAGAGTGCAAAGACTCGAGTTCACTATGAATAGTGGTCCAAGCCTTGGGGGCAAAGAAATTTCGACTATATCGCGAGATACAATCCGGCACAGATTTCTAAAATGAGCCAAAGGGGGATTGAATACCGACAAGGTAGGACGACTTATGTTTCTCTCGGGTAAGATTGTTGTCAATTTCAACTAAAAAAAAAACGTTCAATCAAGCTTGAAATTCAAACAAAGGGGTCACATTTTCCCACGCATTCTTTTAGGCGGGATCGCCTAATAATAGATCATCCACTCGGGTAGGGTCACCTCACAATAGATCATTCTTTCGGGCGGGATCGCCTAATAATAGATCATCCACTCGGGTAGAGTCACCTCACGATAGATCATTCTTTCGAGCGGGATCGACTAATAATAAATCATCCACTCGGGTAGGGTCACCTCACGATACACCATTCTTTCGGGCGGGATCGCCTAATAATAGATCATGCACTCGGGTAGGGTCACCTCACAATAGATCATTCTTTCGGGCGGGATCGCCTAATAATAGATCATTCACTCGGGTACGGTCACCTCACGATAGACCATTCTTTCGAGGCGGGATCGCCTAATAATAGATCATGCACTCGGGTAGGGTCACCTCACAATAAACCATTCTTTCGAGCGGGATCGCCTAATAATAGATCATTCACTCGGGTAGGGTCACCTCACGATAGACCATTCTTTCGGGCGGGATCGCCTAATAATAGATCATCCGGGTAGGGTCACCTCACAATAGATCATTCTTTCGGGCGGGATAGCCTAATAATAGATCATCCACTCGGGTAGGGTCACCTCACGATAGACCATTCTTTCGGGCGGGATCGCCTAATAATAGATCATTCACTCGGGTAGGGTCACCTCTCGATTGACCATTCTTTCGGGCAAGATCACCTAATAATAGATCATCCACGTAGGTAGGGTCACCTCACAATAGATCATTCGTTTAGGAAGGATCGCCTAATAATAGATCATTCACTTAGGTAGGTTCACCTCACAATAGATCATTTTTTTGGCGGGATCGCCTAATAATAGATCATTCTTTCAGGTAGGATTGCCTCACAATAGACCAATGCATATTCAATTTCGAGGGTAGGTGCCACTTTACAATAAGGCCACGCATGACACGTTTAATTTTTCGGGGTAAGTTCGCCCTTTACAACAAGGCCACGCATTGCATATCTAATTTTTAGGGTAGGTCTGCCCTTTTAAATAAGGCCATGCATTTGCACGTTTAAATTTCTAGGGTAGGTTGCCCTTTACAACAAGACCATGCATCTGCATCTTTTATTTTTCATGTACTTTGTACTTAATTTTTCATGAATCGCACATTTATTTTTTCAAAAAAAAAAAAGGGAAGAATATCTTTACAAGCTCACTAGACAAATCTATTCGAAGTTCACACTTCGACTAAGATTTGCATCGTAAGCATTGTAAAGAGAGGCAACCTGTCATAACCCAATTTTTCCTTTAAAGGAAAAAATCAAAAAAGGAAAAAAAAAGAATAATAAAACAAAAAAAAAAGGAAAAAAATATAAAATCTCTAAAAAAATCTGTTAAAATCTTTCACAAATCTTTTTAAATTGGAATCTCCTTATTTTTAGCTAGAAAAATCTCAAAATTAAGATTTGCCAATTAAATTTTGATTTTTGAATTGATTTCGGGAGAAATTTTAGGACGTTTTCGGCCTATAAAAAGCTTTCGAATTTCAATTTGCAAAAAAGGAAAAGGAGGTAAAAAAAAAGCAGCAAAAAAAAGCACGGAAAAAAATGCGAAAACCTAATTGGAGCTACCCAAACAAGCCCTAACCCGCCAGACCAACCCGTTCACCAACCCGTTTACCCGATCGGAAGTTTCACCCTCAATCGATCGTTTTCCGATCGGTTTTAGCCCCAAACACCACACCCTCGTGTAGCCCATCACTAGATCGGCCATCAACCGGTTAGAGAGAGAAACAATCACGGAGGAGAGAGAAATCGAAGATCAAACCACCACGACCCGACCAGAAAAAATACTCGTTTGTTTCTCTCAACTCCGGTCACCAACACAAGAACCACCACCACGGACACGATCGTCGGTCTCTCCCGAGTATTTTCATATAACTTTAACGGCCCAACGACACCGAAAAACGGTTTAATTGACCCCGACCCGTTTTCGACCCGTTTTGATAAACTCGGAAAAATTGGCCGATCTAGGAATAATTGGAGGTCCTAACCACCACAGAACTTCTTCTCGCGACCTTGCGAGTCGGCCGGTGGGTTTGGAATCCCGATAGGAGGTCGGATTCATCGCCGGTGAAGAAGGAAGATCCGATCGAACCTTTGGAGGCTCCGATCTCCCTCCTCCGGCATCGTCTTCGGTTGGAACCACCTCCATTGGAGTCGCAATGGCCGGATCTACAAGGCTGGGTGGTCCACGCGCGGAGCGGGCACCGAAAGACGAACGGTCGCTTGGCGGTGACTCTTGGTATTCCGGGGGCATTTTGATAATTTTACAATGTATGTGAATTTTGGACTTTTTTTCATTTTTTATTTTTTTATGTGTTTTGTAATAATTTTTTTGTCTTATGCATGTTCGAAAATCCAAAGCTATTTAGTTGTGGAATTTATTCTAATATGTGATTTTTTTTATGTGATTAAAATATTGGATCAACGAGTCTCCTATTTATTAGGGACGGACGGTGATTTTAATACATTTAATTTCTAGTTAATTTCGGTTAGTTAAAATCTTAGTTTTTTTAATTATTATTAAGAAAATAAAAAAAAACTAGACAAAATATATATCAAAATTTTCGACGAAACCTCCTATTTGATAGGGGTCGACGTCACCAAAAATCACATTTTAATTAAGATGTCCTTCGACACGTCGGTTGTGTTAAGGCTTAAAGTGGATCCGATGTTTGAATCGACGTGTCGCCCGACGAAGGGGACCGACGATCGTTTCAATACGATGCCACCCTCAAAACTAAAAAAATTCAATTTGTTTAAAAAATGGGAGATTAAGAGTTAGAAAATAATTTGACATTTTAGGAGATAAATTTAGAGCTAAAACCGGACGTGGTACCTTTCTTCGGAAAGGGCACTTTTGGGTGATCGACATCTTCCCAAAAGCGTAACCAACTCCTTACGATAGAATCTACGAACCGAGTGTCCGTTTTAGGTTCCTAGTTCCTTCAATACTAGGTGGAGACTCCAAAATCTATAAATAAACTTGTAAATATTCAATCTAATTTTAGATATTTTCGAGGAGTCTCGTCCGACGTCGGGTAGCGACACCTCGATCAAATGATATAGTAAAAAATAATTCAAACACTATGTTTATATGGAGCAAGTGAACATTCCGGATTATCGTAGAAGATGGTAAACGTTCCGGAAAGGTGAGGCGAGTACGTTAAAAAGCGGATAGTTTTTACTCGGTGGAAAATGTCTTTTACAAAGGTGTTGAAAAGATAGCGCGTTTAGAGTAGAAATGTGGCATGGAATCCAATCCCCTCAACCTCTTCTACCCCGAGGAGAGAGTAGTGACCAGTTTCTACCAATCAATGGCCCACCTCACCACATTTGTCGACTCACCATTGGTGAATAAGAGAATCTCCAATTAACATATGCGAGCACCGGAAAAACCAAAGAAGAAAATGAAAAGTAGAATCAATCAATCATAAATATGAATTTTTATAAATTGACTGAGTGATAGTGACCGAAATTAAGATTAAAATAAAAGGGTTTTTTTTTTTTTAAGCAAATGAGAAATTAAGTAAAAGCAAGGGGACGAAACTAGGCAATAATGAGACCTTGAGATCGAAAAAGATGACTCAAATAATGCACCCGGTTTACAATATATAGGTATTACAATAAAATTAAACTAAAATTATTGGTTATTATTATTATTATTATGCTATTTCAAAATTTGGTCCGATATATAGGTGCAACGAGGTCTCTCTAGATGTTCATGAGTGTGAAAGGTATACAATATTAAATGTTAGGTGTATGATTAGTTTATTTGTACACCTATTTTATTGTTAAAACATAATATAAATTTTATTCTAATTAATTTCTCCCTCAAATAATTAAAATTTTGAATTAAATAATTTTTTAATATAATATCAAAGTTTTGATAACCAAACGGTCATAATTTTGAAATCTCATAACACCTCATTATCTCTTATTAAATTTATTTGTACAAATTTTAAGTTCAAATTGATTTTAGTTGAAGATATGGATTAGAGAATAATATAAATCATATTATTTAGTTTCATCAAATCACTTAAACTTTCGGATTGAAATGGTTATTTGATACTTAGTGTCCCTTTGTTTTGTAGAAAATATTTTTTTTAAAAAAAGGGTTATTTTTTTATTGATGGAATGTATTAAGAAATATATTGTTTCATAAAATAAATATTTTTTATTAATGGTTTTTTAATGTTAATAATAAGATGAGAAAAGTTATGATGTTTGTGATAGAAGTTATGGTGAAGGTTATGATGGTAGTATTTATGATAGTAAATGTGATAATATTGATGGTATTTGTGATGATCGTATAATGATAATTGTTGTAGTAGTTATGATAATGGTAATAATGATAAAAATGATAGTTATAATTGTGGTTATTTTAATACCAAGATGATTGTGGTTGTACAACAAAGTGATAATTGTTGTTGTAGCGAGTGCAAAGTATTAGTGTTGGAGTGACGATGATGGTAGTTAAAATAATGATGAAATGGGTCGGGGAAGATGATTGGTGTTGGCAACGATGGAGAGGTGGTGGTGGTTCGTTGTTGTTGTTATGATGATAGTGATGATGATGGAGGGGTTATTGTAGAGTGGTGATAAAATTATGATTACAAAGTTAATGAAGTTGTGGCGGTTATTGGTGATGGTAGAAAATGATGATGGTTAGTTGTGTGATTGTAATAGTGATTGTTAAAGTAATTAAGTTACAATGTTAATAAATATTATAAATTTATAGTATTAAGAAAAATATTTTTTTCTTTTTTTTGAAGTAAAAATATTTTTTTTGAATTAACACTATTTAAAAATTATTTTCTAATAACTTATTTTTCAATATGCATTTATTTCATGCTTGAAAATGAGTTGCTAAACAAACAAATCGTTATTAATAAAAATAAAAATTTTAAGGTACACCAACTTGATTCCTAAAAACATATTATTTTAGAGATAATCCTTTGGTTCATTTTTAGTCGAAAATAAATTACCTTTGGTCATTTTTTCTCTTTATTGAGAAAATGTACCAAATCAAGAAAATTGATAACTTTTCTCTCTCTCGTAAGTTTCATACATCATTAATTTGAAGTCAAATTCCCTTGTGTTTATAGCAAAGAGTCAAACTTCTTTTTTCGGTTACATAAAAAGTCAATTGTTCCGTCATAAGAAGTAAATTATAAATAATATTTATAGTTTTAGAAAACAAATTAATTAATTTTTTATTTTAAAAATTAATTAATTAATGTTTTAATTAGTGTTGATCATGATTAATTTAATATTATTTTTTTAAAAATATCTTATTTTTTCATCAATATTTTCATACCTTTTATTTTATATTTTTTGCAGTAAAAAATAAAATAAATTAAAAAATTAAGTTATAGGTAGATTTAAAAATGTAAAAACTAAATAATTAATTTTTAAAATAAAAAATAATTAATTTGTTTGTCGAAACTAAAGAAACTAATTAATTTTTATAATTTAGTCCGTCGTATATATGATGCATAAAATTGACAGAAAGTGAAAGCAATGATTGATTGAATTATTTTGGCCTTTTTTTTTTAATATGCGAAATTGAATAAAAACGAAACATAAAGAAACATTGACTTTTCACTGCAAATATAAGATACAATACATATAGAAGTTATCTGTATTTTTTCATGTCGGGTAAGTTCATGTGCTAATTTTTATTTTGTTCTAGCTGATAAGAAAAAATAGTAGACGAATACCTTTATCAAACCAAAATATTCAAACATCAGACTGAAAACCCATAATATTAGCCACCCTTATTATAATCCAACAATCGCATGCACATGCTAAGGGTTGTTTTTCTTTTTGTTTTTTCCTTAATACAGTTGTAGGTCTGGTGCTTGGAGTATTGTTGTTGCTCTTTGGTGCTTGGTGGACATACAAACTTATCAAAAAACGAAAATGCATCCAGTTGAAAAAGAAGTATTTCGAAAGGAATGGTGGTCTATTGCTGCAACAACAATTATCCTCAAGTGAAGGTACTGTTCAAAAGACAAAAATATTCAGTTCAAAAGAGTTAGAAATGGCAACCGATCGTTTTAGTGAGACGAGAATACTTGGTCAAGGTGGCCAAGGCACCGTTTATAAAGGAATGGTAGCAGATGGGAGCATTGTTGCAGTTAAGAATTCCACACTAGTAGATGAAGAAAAGTTGGAAGAATTTATCAATGAGGTTGTCATTCTTTCGCAAATCAATCACAGAAATGTGGTTAGGCTACTAGGATGTTGCTTGGAGACTGAAGTTCCTCTGCTGGTCTATGAATTCATTCCTAATGGAACTCTTTTCCAATATCTTCATAACCAAAACGAGGACTTCCCATTATCATGGGAAGCAAGACTACAAATTGCCACAGAAGTTGCTGGTGCAATATCCTATCTGCATTCTGCAGCATCTATTCCGATTTATCATCGCGACATTAAGTCCACAAACATACTCTTAGATGAGAAATATAGAGCGAAAGTATCAGATTTTGGAACTTCAAGATCAATCTCCATTGATCAAACTCATTTGACCACTCGTGTGCAAGGCACTTTTGGCTATTTGGATCCTGAGTATTTTCAATCTAGCCAATTTACAGACAAGAGTGACGTTTATAGTTTTGGAGTGGTTCTTGTGGAGCTCTTAAGTGGACAAAAACCGATTTTCTTGAGCCACTCGCAAGAAAACATGAGCTTAGCGGCGCACTTCATTGATTTGATGGAAGGAAATAGACTCTTTGATGTTCTTGATGCTCAAGTATTGGAGGATTGTACTGAAGAGGAAGCTGTTGATATAGCTAATCTTGCAAAGAGATGTTTGAATTTGAATGGAAGAAACCGACCAGCAATGAAAGAAGTTGCAACGGAATTGGAGGGGATTCTACTGTTACGAAAGGATATCATCGCTGAAGTAAACGTGGTGATAATTTAAGAATACCTATCTCACGAGATCTCTTGATGAGAGAGGAGACACGTATGTCAGTTGAGCTGCAGCTCACTAGCATGTGTTTCTTTTTGTTTTTAAGACCGTTAGAAGTGTTTCTGATTGCGTAACAACTTGTGTTTGTGGGTTTAGATCCTCTCATGTTCTTAAAAAATAATGACCGGTTATGTTCTAAATTTCATCATTTATTTTGAATTTAATGATTTAGATTAAATGAAAGAAATAAAATATTAAGTTAAAGTTGTTTTTTTTTTCAATCATATATATTATATCATTACCATTCAATTTAAATTCAAGCATTTAAATTTAACAACCATGATAGTAGGAACATGAGAGGATCTCAATCCTGTGTTTATAATAAGTAATTCTTTATGCATTAATACTAGTTTCCTTCTTTCTTTCTTTTTTTATACATAATAATCAAAGTGTGTCGTCCTTCATTTCTTTTTATTTTTTTCTGACAACATCAAGGAAATTGTTTTAGCACATGTTTTTAATCTTGTATACTTAGAAAGTTGATACCATACTAATGGATTTATGTTGGTTATAAGATGTGGAGAGACTTTCTTAAATTGATCGATTAGCATTGCAAGCCATTTCTCTATCCTCAGAAAACTTAAGCAATCAAAGCCATTATCAGTCAGTAAAGATTTTTTTATGGAAGTATTTAGTCTCTTGAATCCTCTGGTGCCAACAAGCTTATGAGATTCTGCAAACTTCAATGAGGATACTGATTGGTTTTAGATATGATTTGCTATCTGATTCTGAGCAACAATGGAATTATAAATGGATCATGGTGGAAATACTGGCAGCAGACAACACTGATCAACCAAAGCACAAACTACAAAACAAAAAAATTGTAAAGAATGCAGGTAAAGCAAAAACAGAGTGAAGTGCAGTGCAGTGTGCAAACATGGAGCATCTAAATCAGCAGAACTACAGCAGTAACATGGACTTTTAAGCAGAAGCAACAATAGAGGTAAAGTAAGCCAAAACAAGCAATTATGATATTATGATAAGATAAAATAAGGATTCTAGATTTTAACTAAGCGAAGAAATTCTACGTTCAGCTAGAAAAGTAAAATACCTGACACAAGCATTCTAGGTTCAGTGATTGCGGCTACGATAGGTCAGTCAGTTTGGATAAGGTGAAAACTTGTTGGTGTCTGAAATATGTTTGGCTTATGATAGATCAGAATTGCTACCTCTCCAACTATTGCAACTCTTTGTTGCATTCAGATAATTACCTCATTCCGGCTAATGTTAACTTTCGGTCAGTAAGAGATGCAACTTTTGCAACGATTATTGGAGTCAATTTCATGCCACCTCTGCTGCTGCTGATAATCAATGCAGTATGAACATCTACGTTATAGGAATTAATGACATATTTTTTCATGCCGCTTTTTAACTGGCTTTTAATCTAAGCTGATCGATTCTCATAAAAAAAAAAGACATATTTTTGTACCTGTAGGACTATCTATGCAAAGTTGTTATGGCTTAAGTTCCTAGCTAGGACTATTACTGTTATAAGCTTTCTCATTACCCTTTCTGACAAATCAATACGAAATCTACCTTTAAGGCAAACTTGATTTAATGCAAAACAAATCAAAATATATAGCCAATGAAGAAAACTATAAGCATTAAATCAAGAAAGTTAGATTAAACCGTTTTAAATACAAAAATGTTTAAGTGAAAAGAAAAGAATTACATTGAAAATACTTTAATGACCCGAGACTACAACTACATATACTATTCTTTTACCTGGATTAGAAGTACTTCTCATTAATATTTTAGATGTATACCATAGTTCAAACATCATTCTCGCATAGCCATTCAAATTTTCAACATCAAGTTTAGTACAAGATTCCTTAAATCTCATGAATATATGTTTGCAGAGTTAACAGACTATCACATCCTCCGAGGTGCCTACTTTCAGTTATTCGTTCTACACCCAGTAACTTAGCCACCTCTCCAATTCACCGTGCATATCACATGGCAGCTGTCGCTTAGTTAAAATCTTGATCAAGACCCAAAATCATAAGCACCATAAAAAGTAATCCAAGTTATTGAACAACTACTGAAAACAAGTCTAGAACTCAAAGCCAACCTTGCAACTATGAATGCTAACTATGAATATTTTTCCATAAAGTACTCATCTTCAATAATTAATCGATCAATAACAAAAATTTGTCAAAACGAAAAGCGTGGGGCGGCAAAAGAAAATTAATGCTCGGTTCACATCTAATTAAGAATCTTTCACAAAGCACCCGTCTTCCAATTTACCTTTCTTTTCTTTTCTTTTTTTAGTTAATATACCTTCTCCTGTTAGAATGTCTTCCGGGTTCATATCTACAGAGCTACTGTCTACATGCACACAGTGAATTAATTAAACTTGATCGATAGTGTATATAAACTTTCTTTTTTCTTTAATTTTTCTTTTTTGGTCTACGGGAAGGTTCCTTGTACCAGCTTGGACTTCGTAATGGGATCAAAGCTCTCTTCTCCTAAACCGCGTCACTCATCCATTTTAATAGTATGATTTAAACGTGAAACATCTCTGGTTTGAAAATTTACAAGTAGGTTTTCCATTGGAAGCCATCAATTAGTAAGTCTTTTAATAGGGAGGCATCACCAATGCGTCACGCCCGCGCACCCACCCAAACACCCCCTCCTGGGACCCACAAATCATGGATCTCTTGTTTAAGCTCCTAATTTGGCTCACTTCCTATGTATAGCTCTTCTTCTAATGTAAACTAATACACAAGTTAATACAATTCTTTTCTCTTCTGTGTTTTATCATGGTATCAAACCTACGCTCTAATTTTTTTCTTCTTCTTCTTTTTGTTTTGATGGGCATTTTATCATTTTGGTTTCTTCTCTTATAACCCGAGCAACCAAAAAAAAAAAAAAAATTCAGCCCTTACAAACTACTTTCAAGTATTGGTTATTCCTATTCTTTTTTATTCATTATCACACTATTTCTTTATCCTGTGGGCACTTATGAAAATTCTCATTCTCATCAAACTATTACACATCCAATTTACGTTGTTTTTTATAGAACCAACTATGATTTATGGGCTCCGGGAATGTGTAGTTTCTTGAAAAGCTATCTTCTTTGGTGATTTGTTATTGGAGAAATTTCTAAACCCACCAAAACAACATATGAGAATGATGCTAAATTCACCGAAAGACTAGATTAGTGGGATAACAAAAATCATCAAATATTGACTTGGTTTCGCAATACTTGTCTTTCTAGCATTAAATTAGAATTTTGTCGTTTTGATATCGTTAAGGAAGTTTGGGATTTTTTACATCATTGTTATGCAATCTCTAATGATGTTCATCAATTCCAGCTTTATCGTCGTCTTCATCGTCCGCAACAACGACCCAATCGGACTATTCATAGGTATGTTTCTAAGTTGTAAGTTATTTGAGATTAGTCGGCGAGTTGTGATCCTATTTGGCCGGATACGGCTTTTGCTCTTCTCTATGCTAATCTTCGTGATCGCCAACGAGTTTGGCATTTACTTATGACTCTCCGAATTGAGTTAAGTCTATTTGTGCTACTCTTCTCCATCGTAATCCACTACCCAAATTTGACACGATCATAAGAGAGCTAATTTCCGAGGAAACCGGCCTCATCACTCTTCGTGCTGAACGATCTTTGCCTTTTATAGATGTTGTGCTTGCTACTCCCAAGTAACAAAACTTTTTATAGATATTATAAGAAACCGGGGCATATTATTTCGAGTGCGAGTCATTTGCGGGTTAAAAAATTTGGACAAGGTACTTCGACCAAATCTTATGCTCGGGCCCTCTCAATCTATAAGATCATCTGTCGCTATTGTCGCCAATCGGGGTTCTATTTTTTAGTCTACTTTCCAAATTTTCTCTTCAAGACCTTTAAGTTATTCTTCAAAAAATACAGACTTAACTTTGGTATTCCTACTTCTTCGTTATGTCCGTCACTCTAGGTAATTCTCAATCTTGGTTTTTTTATTCTACCTATTGTAATCACATGACCTCGCTCCATTATATTTTCCTCTAAGTCTTGTCCTCGGGTTGCTCTTATTGTTCATACTATTTATAGTTCTATCTTACATGTCAATACCATAGGTCATATTTCCACTTCTCAATTTTCTTTACCGGATACCTTTTACGTACCTAAATTATCTCTCAATCTTATTTCGTTGGACAATTATGTGAACTTGGTATTGACATATATTTTTCAAGTCATGATTATGTTGTACAGGATCCATAGATGGGAAAGATCCTTAGGATAGGGCGTAAGGTTAGTTGTCCGTTTGAGCTAATCTCTGTCTAACTTCCATCTCAAATTATTGCTACTATTCCATCGAGTCTCGTGGCATTCTCATTTGGTTGTATATGCTATTCTAGATTAAGTCCTTTAATTTCTAGTGGTTGTTTAGGATTTGTTAATTCGGAACATTTTAGTTGTGTTTCATGTCAACTTTTCAAACATCATGCTTTGCCTTTTAATATAAGTGATTCTCTTTCTTCCGCCCTTTTTGATTTAATCCATTCTAGGTCCCGCTCCTACTCCTACTATGGGTGGATCATGATATTTTATCATTTTTATTGATGATTATTCCTGTTATAGTTGGATTTATCTTATGAAAAATATATCGAGTTACTCACTATTTATATCTAATTTGCTAAGATGGTTAAAACTCAATTTTCTTGTCACATCAAATTTTTTCGTATAAATAATGCTATGAAATATCAAGAATCCAATCTTTCATAATTCTTTTCCCAACAAGGCATTATAGTGCAACGTTCTTATTCGGTACTTCCCAATAAAATAGTCGTGCAAAAAGAAAACATAAACACATATTAGATAAAGTTCAAGCATTGCTTATTTCCTCTTTTTGTCCTAAAACTTTCTAGGGGAAGCAACTCTTACTCGCTATATACACTATAAATTGTATTCCATCTCCTGTCATAGGTAACATCTCACCTTTTGAACGTTTATATGATCATGCTCCTAATTATAGTCTATGGTTATGCTAGTTTTGTTCTTTTTCAACCTCATGAGCATACCAAATTAAAACCATGAGCTTGTTTATGTTGTTTCTTAGGATATGGAATTGAACATAAAGGATATAGATGTTAGGATCCCATTTCTAAACATCTTAGAATATCTCGTCATGTTACCTTTTGGGAGCACAAAATGTTTTCCTCCCTCTCCCGGTTTCGGGTTTACTCTACCTCATCCTTTCTCATTGATCCTACTCTTCCTTTATTTCTTGAAGATTTTATAGCGATTCTCATTGCTCGACGTGAATTGACCAACCTTTGACCTCTTCTAATGTATCTAACTTGCCTGTGGATATTGTTATTCTGTCCCATATGGATATTAAATCTTCTTCCGATCTTCCAATCGGACGTTCTTCTCGAGTAAGTCAACCTAATATTACTCTTCATGATTATCACCGTTACTCTACTCTTGTTTCTTTGTATGAACCTCGTACTTATCACGAAAGCTAGTACTAACCCTCTTTGGCAAAAAGCAATGGCAGAAGAACTCTAGTTTTTATTAGTACATGCACTTGGGATTTGTTTGATTTACCTTCGATAAATCTCTAGTTGGTTATAAATGGGTTTATAAAATTAAGGCCAAAGTTGATGTCTCGTGGAAAGATATAAAGCTTGCTTAGTTGCAAAAGGATTTAAATATGAATATGGATTGATTACGAAGAAAATTTTGCTCCTGTGGCTCGAATTACTTCGTTCACAGTCTTATTGCCATTGCAATTGTTGAACATTGGTCTTTATCTCAATGGTGATCTCATAGAAGAAGTCCATATGCAACCTCCTCTCAATTATGATCACCCTCCAAATAAAGTGTGTTGTCTTTGTAAGGTTTTGTATGTGCTTAAACAAGCACCTCATGTTGGTTCTCTAAATTCAGCTCCACTATCTCGCTAGATCGGTTTTCAATCTAGTCCTTATGATCATGCACTCTTTATTCGTAAAACCATAAAAGGGAGTTTTATTTTATTATTGTATATTGATGATATGATTATTATTGGAGATGATCCACATAACATTAATAATCTTAAAACTTTTCTTAGCCACTAATTTGCAATGAAACATCTTGGTCATCTAAGTTATTTTCTAGGTTTAGAAGTTTTTTCGATTCTTTAGAGTACTACTTGTCACAAGCCAAATATGCTAGTGATCTTAGCTCTCGTACGGGACTTATTGATGATAAAATTATTAGTAGTCCTATTGAGGAAAATGCTTATTTCTCAACCTCTAACGGTTCTCTTCTTAATGATAGGACTCTTTATCATCAACTAGTGGGCAATCTTATCTATCTTCCAGCTACTCGTCTAGACATAGCACATGCAATTCATATTGTCGGTCGGTTTATGACGACTCCTCGCACTATTGATTATGCTATTGTTCTTTGCATTCTTCGGTATATCAAGGGCACCTTATTTCATGGACTTCATTACTCCGGATCTTCATCTCTTGTCTTACAAGCTTAATCTCATGCTCGATAGGGCTAGTGATCCAACCGATCGATGCTCTACTACTGATTACTTGCTTCTTCTTTGGTGATTTTCTTATATCTTAGCTTAGTAAGAAGCAAACTATTGTTTCATGTTCTAGTACGTAAGCTGAATATCAACACAACTTTCGAGCTTCTATAGCTTTGTTGGTTGCTTCAAGATATGGGCATTCAACAAACTTCTGCTACATCACTTCATTATGACAATCGTAGTGCTATGCAAATTGCTCACAATGACATTTTTCATGAACGTACAAAACATATTGAGATTGATTGCTATTTTGTATGCCATCATGTTAGCCGGGGCACTATCCACCTTGTTTCAGCCTCCTCTCAAAATCAAACTGCAGACATATTCACCAAAGCTCATCCGAATCATCGATTTTGTGTTACAAACTCCGGCTGTCCGAGTTCTTTCTACCTTGAGTTTGAGGGGGATGTTAATGATATGCTCAATCTTCGTTATCCAGAAATCATGGGTGTACAACCTTTAACGATTTGTGTCCCTTATTTAGACTCCTATTTTGGCTCAAATATCTCACTTAATATCTATAGCTCCTCATGCGTGTATATGAATAGGACTCCTTATAATGTAAACTGACACACAAGTTAATACAATTCTTTTCTTTTTTATGTTTTATCACAGACAAAGAATACTCTTTCATAATAACTGGAAGGAGAACCATGATCGGGTTTGGTTCCCTTTCTGATCAATTTAGAATAAAATTAACGGTAAGCATCAACAAAGATTCTTGCCTCCTTAGCAAAGCTAATCTGCGTACATGTACATGTACTGAAGGAGTAACCTTACCGATCCATGGCATAACCTGATAGACAATGCTGTTCGGTGATTATGGCTTGCATTCTAATCCCCAGGACTTCGTGTCTTTTTCCCAGGTGTGGATTTGTCATGGTAATTCGGTTCATTATCCACTGATTAGTGTGTCTATATATATATATATTATGTTGCATTCTGTTTCTGGCAAATAAAGTATTCAATGAGGTTTTGAGTGTGTTTAGATTTAGAATTTCTAATTCAAATCGAGAACCGGTCTTTAGAATTAGTTAAGGCACGTTGTTCACGAAGATGCAATTTAATAATATTATCTCTAGCGACCATGGCTAGCCGTTTCCTTAATGGCTAGTTTCTCTTTTTGCTTTTTAATTTTTAAAAATAATAAAAAGAAGCAGCTGGAACCCATGATAGAATTGTTTTCTACACCGTCCATGCATCTTAGATTATTTTACATTTGATGAAACAGTAGGACTACATCCTATCTTTTATGGAATATTCTAAAGATCCATTAAATATTTTTTTAACTAATAGAAAAATTCGCATAAAAGCCAAGTGCATATAAAGAATTAAGCCAATGAAGGCCATAAGCCACTAACATGATCTGCATTCTGCAGTTGCCAAAATTAAATGCAGAAAGTTAACTTTATATGCTTTTTGATGTTTTAAGCTTATGAAGGTGCAAAGAAATACCAAGGACGCTTCTCATTGCTTTATAAAAGCATTCAAACCGATTAGCGCTGTTGAACTCGAAACTCTCAAAAGAAAAAAAAACAGTAGTATGATTATGAAACTTGAATCCCAAATTACTTTCTTGTTATTGCTAATGTTTCAGTCAGCTGCAGCATTTGTACCAGCTCGTATAGCAAATTCTACTTGTACAAAATACATGTGCGGAAACATTAGTATTCCATACCCTTTCGGGATCGGAAAAGATTGCTACATGGAGGAATCTTTTAACATTGAATGTGATGAAACTTCCAAACCGCCAACAGCATTTTTAAGCAGAGTTAGAATGGAGTTGCTCGAAATTTCACTTCCAAACAGTGCTGTTGTTGTGAAAGTACCAGTTATATCCAAGTTCAATTCTTCTGGTGTCCAGGAAGGTGCACCTCTGAATTTGACTGGAACCCCTTTCTTCTTCTCCTCAGACAATTCTTTCATTGCAGTGGGTTGCAATACTCGAGCAAAGTTTTGGACTGGTCACGGATCTGAGCATATAGGCTGCGACTCAATCTGCTTAGACGGTATTTCCAATATTTCTGATTGGCGAGAAACCTTTGCCAGTTCTGGTAATGAAGATTGCCCGGATATAAGCATTCCTTTCAAACTTCAGGATTTTAAATCAAGTTTAGAGCCCAAAGAATATAAACAAAGAATTGAAGGGCCTAACCAAGCCTTCTTAGCAGACCTATCTTGGTTTGAAGGCAAGATGATAAAGAGTCAGCTAGAAATGAAGAATTTGACAAACATGCCAGTATCCTTGATGTGGATGCTACCGAAGGGCATATTAAAATATGACAACGTTACCATGAAGTGCTATGTTAAGCCCATAAATAGCACGACGTTTACGTCTTACGGTTGTTCTTGCTCAAACGGCTATGACGGCAACCCTTACCTTGAATGCATAGGTATCTTTTTCACCGCAATACTATATATACAGGCCTTTTGAAATTAATGTTATTCTTGCTGTTACTTTTTTTTTTTTAATTTACTCATAACCCCAACTGAAAGTTTAAATCGTTAGCTTTAGTGCCAATTTCTTGGCACCATGGTACATGATAGACTTGCAACAAGGAGAAGGTATTTGATACTGAATTGGCAAGGCATGTAGGTTGTATCTACTGAATTCATACTAGGGTGCTTTTCGATGTTCTGAATAAGAGATAAGAAATAAATTGTATTTGCCTCCTCCGAGACAAGTAATCTAGCAGTAATAAACATATTTGGATTATTTGTTAATGAAACTTTTGCTGATAGGTAGGAGTGTGCTTGAATTTATTCATTTATTTTGGTCTCTTTGTATGATAGATGTTGATGAATGTGAAAATGGAACTGTTTGCCACCGATGGACAAGATGCTTGAATACAAAAGGATCATTCAAATGCGAGCTTGATGCATTTCGAATTAGCATTTTAGGTATGTCTCTATTTTTTCTCATTTTTATTTTATTTCTTATATTTTTACTGTCAATAGCTTATCTATATATGCATTGTTCAGATTTATTTGAAATTTTAAATTAAATGTATTTTTTTGAACACCATAGTCTTCCAATAAAATCAATTAATTGAATGACGACGAATATAGAGATCCCTTTATTCTTTTTTTTTTCGCCTTTTTTTTTCTTCATATATATATATATATATCATAAAACTAAGTGTAAAAAATATAAAAAAATAAATCGTTATTTTTTTTTTAATTTTACACACAGTTTGAAAATGATAGAATATATATGATGTTTTTTAAGATTTTAGTTTGAACATATATATATAATTATATTACTCTTATTGTTTAAAATTTATTTCTTCAATTATTTTTTTCTTATTAAAATTCTCATCAAATTAATTTTTTGATATAATTTTATTTGGTTTTTAATATATAAATTTTGAAATAAAATTTTAGAACGTCGGTGTTCAATTTATACAATAAATTATTTTTATGCTTTTTAAAAGAGTGTTTTATTTTTTAAAATTTTGATATATATATATATATATATAAAGAGAGAGAGAGAGAGAGAGAGAGAGCTAAAAGTATGTTTTAGATAGTTTAACTCAATTTTTTTTAAAAAAAATTAATTATAGGTTAATAAAATTCACTAGTTTTATTTAATTTTTTTATATATATTTATTCAGAATTTATCATTACTAATTTTGTTATAGTTTTTATTTTAATCTATTGACTTCAATATATATATGTCATACAATTTAGGTGGATTGTTTTTTGTATATTTTTCTATTTATTCTATATACTCTTTATTCAAAATTTATTAGAATCAATTTTATTGTAGTTTTTATTTTAATTCATTGACTTTAATATATTTCATACAATTTACGTGGTGTTTTTTTTTTAATTTTTCTATTTTTTCTATATATTCTGAATCTATTAAGTGTGTATGTATATGCACACATAATACCAATTATTTGTTATTTATTTTTTCATATCCTAAAATTTATTTTTTAAAATAAAATAAGTTAGATAATGTTTTGAAAGAACCTCTTAATTATTTAAATACAAATTTTTATGCTAATATTATTAAATATTTTGTTAATAAAAATATATAAATTAAACAATTTCGCTCAATATATAAATTCGATTTATATTAATCATCAAAAACAAAACTTCTATTCATACTCTATCACATGAATCGTTAATCTTACATATGTAACAATTGTTTGATCACAGCATTGTACGGATATTTAATTAATGATATTTATATAAGATTATCACCACCTTTAAAGCTATTTGATTAAACTTTGATCCTGATATAGGTACATCTGGATCATTCTAGATGTATACGACTGTGAAAGGTATACAATATCACATGATAGGTATAAAGGTATTCTATTTGTACATTTATATATTATTAAGAAATAACATAAACCATGAACATAATTTTATATTTAAATTTTTAAATTAAAATATAACGTGATATTAAAATTTTAATAATTAAATGATCATAAATTTGCAATATTATCATTTTTTATTATCTCTTATTAAATTAATTTGTGTAAGTTTGAACGTCAAATAGGCATTTATTTGAAAAGATGTATTAGAATAATATAAATTACCTTTGGTCAATTGTTCTCGTTATTGAGAAACTGTGCCAAATCAAGGCAATTGATCACCTTTTCATTCTCTCATCTGTTTGATACATCGCTTGCAGTCAAATTCCCTTGTGTTTACAGCAAAAAGTTAAAGCGCTTGTTTTCTTTTTGCTTTTTCGGTTCCATAAAAAGCCAATCGTCCCATCATAAAGAGTAAATTATAAATTAATTCTTTTAATTTTGATAAACGAATTAATTAGTTTTTTTTCTGAAAATTAATTATTTAGTCCTAACTAGAGTTGATTATGATTAATAAAACATTTTGTTATTTTACAAGATTTTTTCATCAATCTTTTTCATATTTTTACTTATTTTTTTCTTTTTATTTCTTAAAAAATAAAAAATTAATTAATTTAATTTTCAAAACCATACGAATTAATTTATAATTTACTCCGTCATATGATGCATAAAATTGACAAAAATTGAATGCCATGATTTATTGACTTCCTTTGGCCTACTTTTTTTTTTTTTTTTTTCAAATATGCGAAATTGAATAAAAACGAAACATAAGGAAACATGACTTTTAACTGCAAATATAAGATACAAGATACATAGAACGAAAGTTCATATGCTAAACTTTTTCTTTTCTTCTAGCTCAGAAAAAAATAGAAGACTAATACCTTTTTCAATCCAAAATAATCAAACATCATACTGAAAACACATAATATTAGCAACCCTTATCATAATCCAACAATCCCATGCACATGCTAAGGGTTTCTTTTTTTTTTTTTTTTTTACCCTTTTCTTTTTTTCTTAATACAGTTGTAGGTCTGGTGCTTGGAGTATTGTTATTGCTCTTTGGTGCTTGGTGGACATACAAACTTCTCAAAAAACGAAAATGCATCCAGTTGAAAAAGAAGTATTTCGAAAGGAATGGTGGTCTATTGTTGCAACAACAATTATCCTCAAGTGAGGGTAGTGTTCAAAAGACAAAAATATTCAGTTCGAAAGAGTTAGAAATGGCAACCGATCGTTTTAGTGAGACCAGAATACTTGGTCAAGGCGGCCAAGGCACCGTCTATAAAGGAATGTTAGCAGATGGGAGCATTGTTGCAGTTAAGAAGTCCACACTAGTAGATGAAGAAAAGTTGGAAGAATTCATCAATGAGGTTGTCATTCTTTCTCAAATCAATCACAGAAATGTGGTTGGGCTACTGGGATGTTGCTTGGAGACTGAAGTTCCTTTGCTGGTCTATGAATTCATTCCTAATGGAACTCTTTTCCAATATCTTCATAACCAAAACGAGGACTTCCCATTATCATGGGAAGCAAGACTACAAATTGCCGCAGAAGTTGCTGGTGCAATATCCTATCTGCATTCTGCAGCATCTATTCCGATTTATCATCGCGACATTAAGTCCACAAACATACTCTTAGATGAGAAATATAGAGCTAAAGTATCAGATTTTGGAACTTCAAGATCAATCTCCATTGATCAAACTCATCTGACCACTCGTGTGCAAGGTACTTTTGGCTACTTGGATCCAGAGTATTTTCAGTCCAGCCAATTTACAGACAAGAGTGACGTTTATAGTTTTGGAGTAGTTCTTGTCGAGCTCTTAAGTGGACAAAAACCGATTTTCTTGAGCCACTCGCAAGAAAACATGAGCTTAGCTACGCACTTCATTGATTTAATGGAAGGAAATAGACTTTTTGATGTTCTTGATGCTCAAGTATTGGAGGATTGTACTGAAGAGGAAGCTGTTGATATAGCTAATCTTGCAAAGAGATGTTTGAATTTGAATGGAAGAAACCGACCAACAATGAAAGAAGTTGCAATGGAATTGGAGGGGATTATACTGTTACGAAAGGATATCATGGCTGAAGTAAACGTGGTGATAATTTAAGAATATCTATCTCACAAGATCTCTTGATGTCTTGATGAGAGGGGAGACGCTAATGTCAGTTGAGCTGCAGCTCATTAGCATAAGTTTCTTTTTGTTTTTAAGATTGTTAGAAGTGTTTCTGATTGCGTAACAACTTGTGTTTGTGGGTTTAGATCCTGTGATGTTCTTAAAAAATAATGACTGGTTATGTTCTAAATTTCATCATTTATTTTAAATTTAATGATTTAGATTAGATGAGAGAAATAAAATATTAAGAAGTTAAAGTTGTTTTTTTTAATCATATATATATTATATCATTACCATTCAATTTAAATTCAATCATTTAAATTTAATAATCATGATAGTAAGAAAATGAGAGGATCTCAATCCTGTGTTTATAATAAGTAATTCTTTATGCATTAATACTAGTTTCCCTTTTTTACATAATAATTATAGTGTGTCGTTCTTGATTTCTTTTTATTTTTCTGACAACATCAAATAAATTGTTTTAGCACATGTTTTTAATCTTGTATACTAAGAAAGTTATACCATACTAATGGATTAACGTTGATTATAAGATGTGGAGAGAATTTCTTAATTTGATCGATTGGTATTGCAAGCCATTTTATCTATCCTCAGAAAACTTAAAGAGCCAAAGTCATTATCAGTCAGCAAAGATTTCTTTGAGGATGTATTTAGTCTCTTGAATCCTCTGGTGCCAACAAGCTGATGAGATCCTGCTGATAAATTAGGCTATTTGACTCTGATCAAGGCACTGGAACTATAATGGATCATGGTGGAAATACTGATGGGGGAAAACCCGGATCAACGAAATCACAAACTACAAAACAAAAAATTGAAAAGAATGCAATTATGATACGAGGTAAAGCAAAAACAGAGTAAAGTGCAGAGCAGAGTGCAACATGGAGCATCTAAATCAGTATAAATTCAGCAGTAACATGGAATTTCCAGCAGTAGGAACAACAGAGGTAAATAAAGCCAAAACAAGCAATTATGATACGATAGAATAAGCATTGTCAAAGCAGACAGATCATCAGATTACTAGAAGATGAAAGCAGACGGCAGTAGCATCAATTATAGCTGATAACATAAAAACCACAATTCAGAGTAAGGATAGAAGCACTATATCGCTCTGAAACAAAACAACTTCAAAGCAATATGTCTCACATTAGCATTTAAAATAGTATGGACCTAAAAACACCATAATATACAGTACTAATTGGTTTGTTCTTAGAACTAAACGATCTTGGAATTCTTAAAAAATACACGTTGATTTCAATAGCAAATATTAAATTAAATCTTCATGAACGGAAGCAACAACTGATTAGATCCAAAAGAAATTTATTTATAACCAGGTTCGTTTAGACTTCAGTTCATAAGGTTACATGATTGTGATGCCTAACGAAGAAATTCTAAGTTTAGCTAGAAAAGTAAATGCCTGACACAGCTTTCTAAGTTATGTGGTCACTAGGCTATGATAGTTCAGTCAATTTGGTTAAGGTTATCGCTTTTTGGTGTCTGAAATTTGTTTGGTTTATGAGAGATCAGAATTGCTACCCCTTAACTATTGTAACTCTTTGTTGCATTCTGATAACTACCTTACTCCGGCTAATGTTAACTTCTAAGAGATGTAATTTTTCCAACCATTATTGGGATCAATCTCATGCCACCTCTGCGGCGGGTGATAATCACTGGAGTATGAACATCTACGTTATTGGAATTAATGACATTTTTTTCATGCTGTTTTCTTATTGGCCTTTAATCTGAACTTATCGATTCTCATTAAAAAAAAATTGACATTTTTCTACTTGTAGGACCATCTAAGCAATGACATTTTTCTACTGTTACTGTTATAAGCTTTCTCATTATTGTTTTTGACAAATCAATACGAAATCTGGCTTTCAGGCAAACTTGATTTAATGCAAAACAAATCAAAATATATATAGCCAATGAAGAAAACTATAAGCATAAAATCAAGGAATTTAGATTAAACCGTTTTCAATACAAAAAAGTTTAAGCAGAAAGAAAAGGATTACTTTAAAAATGTGATGTCTGTCACTCGAGATGTCTTTTCTAAAAGGTCATGGCCGGACAGACTACTAATAAGATTTTTATCATTTCACTATTCTTAAACTTTGTTACTAATTTAATCTCATTCATTATTAAATATATCAATTAAATCATGTAATCAATAATATAACTATATGATCATCTCATTAATATAACGAAAGTATTTTATTAAAATTTCATCCATATTCTATCTCAATATCATTACCACAATTCAATTTTAAATTCTAAAAATATTATTTATCATCTTTCAACATTCATAAATAATTTCTAACTACCATTCATATTTAGTTACTAAGTAATAATTTTCAACATTCAAAAATTTAATATTCTTACAATTAATATTCATAAAAACATTTATAAATTTTAAACAATCGTGCTTAAACTTATTTTTATTCCGTAAAATATAACTCATTCAACAATTTTTTAGAGACATTCAAAAGTGAACACAGGAGTCACTGATAACCGATTATAAGACAGATGTAAGATATGAATATCACAACAAGTGCAACTATTTTTTTGGTTTATAAGCAAAATATTATATGGGATCTTTTATACTAATGGATTTTCTTCACTCATAAGGATTCCAGTATTTCAATTTTTTTTCCTTTGTCTGCCTTCCTGTCTCCTTCTTGCGCATTAAGAAATTATTTTATGGATTTATAGACTTAACCAGTTACATTACATAAGTCCACACTAGGAAGTTATTAACAGGAATATTAATAAAAAGAATTCATTACAAAATTAAATAATTAAATCTAATAAATATAAAAATAACATTGGTGAAGTTGTTTCAAAGTTTTTATTTTTATTTTTATCTTTAATTTATCCTTCTTTGAACACATTCTATTTTTCAATTTGATGAGTTTTTTTTTTCAATTTTTCCCATAAGATAATTTAAATAACTGAATTTGAAGAATTAATTTGAGTTCACTACTCTTCCATCTCTCACAATCACCACCATCAGGTGAATTGCTTTAAACCACAACCATCTCGAAACAAAAATCAATTAGCACCACCATCTTAGAATCAGTTTGTTTCGAGTGTACCGTATTGTAGACGAGTAAATTATAAATTAGTCTTTTTTATTTTGAGAAATAAATTAATTATTTTTTATTTTAAAAATTAATTATTTAATTCTCGTATTTTTAAATATATTTATAATTTAATTTTTTTTATTTTTAATTTCTTCTGATTTTTCATTTTAAAAATTTTGAATAGAAATAGAAATATAGATGAGAAAAAAATAATATTTTATGAAATAAAAATAATATTAAATTAAATATTTAATGATAGCCTCATGAGTTGTCCAACGGAAAACCAGTATATTGATGAGAAAAAAAATGACATTTTGCAAAATAAGAATAATTTATATATGATGGGAAATCTGCGAACCCACCCCAAGCCCAATAGAAAAAGAAAAAAATATTTCTCATCTTAGAATCAGTTTGTTTCGAGTGTACCGCATTATATACGAGTAAATTATAAATTAGTCTCTTTTGTTTTAAGAAATAAATAAATTATTTTTTTATTTTAAAAATTAATTATTTAGTTCTCATATTTTAAATATATTTATAACTTAGTTTTTTTATCATTTTTAATTTATTTTAATTTTTTATTTTAAAAAATATGAATAAAGATAGAAATATAGATAAGAAAAAAATGATAATTTATGAAATAAAAATAATATTAAATTAAGTATATGGAGTTAGCCCCGCTAGTTGTCCAACGGAAAACGAGTATATTGATGAGAAAAAAACATGACGTTTTGCAAAATAAATAAATAAATAAATATATATATATATATAATGGGAAATCTGCGAACCCACCCCAAACCTAATAGAAAAAGGAAAAAAATTCCCGCTATGAACCCTATTAATATGGAACAGAGACGGAGAAGGGATAACTCGCCTCAAACCCGTACGTGCTATTGCCATCTCTAGATGCAGCACTACTTCAATTGAAGATCCACCAACAGCAAATCTATGTTCTTTTTTTTTTCTTTTTTCTTTTTTTCCCCCTCACAAAATCAATCATTAAACAGTCAAAATCAAACCCCCTAAACCTAAATATCCATAATACGTGACCCAGCTCTGAAATAATACCACATCCAACCATTAAATACGAGCCCTGTTGGAATTGTTGTCTATTTTTGTGTGTACATGTGTGTGTGTGTGTTTTTTTTTTCCTTCAAATTTGGGTTAATTTTGTTTCTTTTCATCGAAGATGAAAAGTTTTACATTTTATATACAATCAATTCATAATTTTCCATATATATATTACTTTTATTGTAAATTAATCATTCTCTTTCTCATCAAGCTGTAATTTTTTATAGTTTGATTTGGCTCCTTTCATCATTTTAAGTAAAATTGTAAACATGATAGATATCTCTCCCTTTACTCGTTATGTTCTACGGAATGAATATTGGGTGTGGACACCGATTTCATACCTTGCTAATATACCCGCTAAAATGACGTAAAGGACCTAGTTACAAAACTTTTTAATACAAAGACTAATTTGTTTTAAATATGGAGATTAAATAACTTTCAATTAAGGACCTAAATGTAATCACTATTATATGTGGACCAAATTATAATTTTAAAATTTTAAAGACACCATAATATGAGCATTACCGAGTTGATAATTTTCAGAGAGTACGGACTGGGTGTCTCCTAGGTTATGGACCACGTATAAAGCTCTTTAGTGGGTAGTGGGTACGATGTTTGATGAGTTGGATATCCGACTTGGCCTATCTCATACTTAGGGTCAGTTTGATAATCCATTTAAATAGTTTAAAAAATTAAATTATATTACTTAATATAAAAAGCTTGTTTGATAATTTTAATAATTTAATTTTTAAATTTTAAATTCAGTCAAAATCTACTTAATTAGATAAATTAAAATTTTTAACTTATTATTTTTTTATTAACACATTCGAGTTAGGTGATTTTTAAAACTTTTAAAATATGACTATAATACGCTCATATATTTTTATAATTTTAGTTATATAAACCAATTGAAAAATAATCTCTACTATTCTATTGCTAAAACAGAAAAAACCTTCTCCATCATCGATACTTCTATTTTATCATAATCAATAAGTTATTAGAAATTTGAGGCTCCAAAGTCTAATCCAAAGTAATTTTTCTTGAAACGTACCTCATCTTCAAGCTCATTGAACGTGTTCCAAAGGAGCCAACTTGCTTCCTCAGTATCTGAGAACCGACTAAATAGGAGGTCATATATATATAGGGATATGAGCCTGGAACGTGAACAAGAGATGGTATATCCTTCTGTGCCACAACTTTTAGCCACATCCAGAACCCATGATAGAATTGAGTCGTATATGAGAAATTTAACTGGGTATTGCGTCGTACTACTTTCGTTAATGAGCTCGGCTAAGCTTTGTGGGATTGTTGCCTTGAAACGCTCGACATATTCATCTGGGGGAGCTGCCCTTTTACATTCTTTGTAACCATAAAAAACGGGTTAAATATTATGCAAACGCACGAACTGATCAAATATTTATAATTAATTTACAAGATCAAATTGTAAATTTATTAAATGATACTTGAGATTTTATTTATTTTGTGCATGATATTATAATGAATGTTATCTTAAATCGTATTTTATTTTTTGTTAATAATTATTTTTATTGAATATTTATTTATTTATTTATACACACAATCATATTTATGTATATATTTTTATTTGTGTTAAAAAATATCATGTTACAATTATAAGGTTAAAATTGTCATGTATAGAGCTTTAGTATATTCAATCGCAGTATTTATCAAACAATCTTATTATATTCGATACTTAATTTTCAATAAATATCAAATAGTCCGTTAGTTTAAAATTCAGTATTTAATTATTCAGCACTTAAAATTCAATACTTAATAAATTTAGTACTTAATTTTCAATTTTATCAAACATCACCTTAGGTGAATCATCTTGCTAAATGCCTAAATCCATTGTAAAATTCCACCAGATATTTCCTGGCCACCGACATTTATTTTGGATTTCTATGATCCTAATTTGCCGTGTTAATTAGCTCCTAGAACTTCCTCCTATTTTTTACTTTGGACTGATATTCATAGTTGATTGATAGAATCATCAATATCCCTTAAATAAATGTCGTGGGGTTAATTCTATATTTGGTTTTTTGTTAATATGGCATTTCTATTGTCTTTTTATTTATTGGGTCCCTCTATTTACAGAAAAATTTAATATATATGGTCATTTCATTCAATTTATTATTATTAGTTCTTGCCAACATATCAAAATAAGTAAATATATATCTAATATATGACAAGGATTGACGATATATTGAACAAAATTGAATCTGGAGAGACTATTAAGAAATTTTATTTAATGAAATAAGCAATTAAATTTTTTAAAAAATCACGTTAAGAAAATATAAAAAATACAAAAGTCAAATATATGAGGAATCAAATGTTGTGAGTTTATCTATTTAGAGTGTTGTATTGTTGAATCTTTAGAATTGATTTATATTATCATCTAAGATTCAAATTTTAGAGAGTTAGAAGTAAATATTTTCTTATTTAATTAATGCATAAATAAAGTTTAGACGATCTATTTAAGATTTGGAGTGCCGCACCAAAATGCCAGAAAGTTGACCCACTTTGCTTTTGTAGACTGTTCCTTTTTCTTTCCAACTTCAAGGTTTCTCTTTTTCTAAGGGACCTTCCATGGAAACACTCATATATCTTCAATAATTATGGGTCCATATCAAACACTTTAATTATTAAAAGAATTGCCTTTCTACTTTTTTTTTTTCTTTCTTTCTTATCTCTGCCTTCTCCAATATGTCTTCCGGTTCACATCTATATTATACTTAAACTTGATAGCTCATATCCATCAGTTTTATTTAAATTTCTTTTTTCAGTCTATTGGCAGATTGGTCATTGTACTTGGACTTCACTATGGGATTGAAACTCTGATCGTCTCCTAATTCTCTACCCTGATCACATCTATTTTGATTAAGATTTAAACGTGGAACATCTTTGGTTGAAAATTTCAGAAGTATACCTGATAATGGGTTGAAAATTTTCATAATTGAAGGCAGTAGAGCTTTCAACTTGTGTGATTCACCTTCCTGGCATTTTCTTACTTTAGCCTTAGTAGTATCATAATCGCAGATTAAATACATTTCTTCAATTGATCTGGACCAAAAAAAAAAAAAAAAAATTGTAAAATATTCATAAATTGTACCGTGTAGGGCCTGAGAATTTTAATTTTTTTCCTTTCTTTACTGTAAAATTTTTATTCTGTCTTAATAGGAAAACTATATATCTGATAATATTTGTTAAAGTAAATTTCTAACAATATTGTGTTTTGGAGGCAATTTCACTTTACAACCTATCATTTCAAGATTCCCATTTTCATCATCCGTCAATAACTCCCATTATTATTAAATTTGAAAATACTCAAAATGTATTGCTTTCTCATGCGTGCATTTGATTACAACCAGCTATTCTCACTATGTGATGATGCTTCTCTCTCTTTCCTTTTCTTCTAAGTTCAATGCTCCAATGAAACCTTCAGTAGATTATAGCCTTTTGTCTTCTTTCATCTATTTAGCAGTTAGCAATAAAGAAAAGTTTTATGTCACATTTGGACCTATAAAAATGATAACTATGTCATCTTTATGTCTATTTCTTTTTTTCAAGTCATCCGTGTGTCTTTTTTTTTTTTTTTTTTTATGGAATAAGTATTAGTAGTTGTTTTTAGAGTAATATAAAATTTTCTGTGAAAAACAAATAACATAGCACAAACTGCCAGAAATTCAATAATTTTTTTAATGATAATACCAATTTAACTTCCTGCTGTCCTGCAGAAACATAGCAAATAGCAACCGTAGCCTGAAATCAGGGACGGAGCTAAAATATAATATACAGGGAGCAATTGCCCCCTTAATAATTCGCACAATTTTATAACAGTCCTTAATAATTTAGGGATTTTGAATTTGCCTTTCTTGTTTTGCTAGACATTTGCCTCCTGTAGTTTTGAAACTTTCCTATTACTCCATGACACATGTATTAAAGAGTGATTTATTTAGAATAGTTATATGAGACAAAAATTTAATTTAATATAACAATTTTGTTTAAATTCATTAATATATAATAAAGTAATACTATGTGTAATATTATCTATTGAAATATTATCATTATTTTTGTCTCCCTTAACTACAAATTCTAACCCCGCCTCTTCCTGAATTTATGGGAGCCAAGAAAACTAGAATCCTTTAATGTTCATAATAAAACTATAGAAATAAAGCCCAAGAAGATAAATGCTAAAATTGGAAACATGCATGTAAGGATCCTAATGAGATCCATGCGCTGAATCACCAAATGGTTGGAAATGATTTCTAATCATTTTAAATCAACTTTTCGTTGATATCAAACAAGTTGACGAGTGATGAAGAAATTGCCGCAATAGCATGACCTATGACGAAGAAGTTATAAGGTCTTCGAAGGAGGCAAAACAAGAGAATATGATTTTAGTGTCAAAGAATGTGGGCCACCATTGTCGAGTGAAGGCACGTTATTCACGAAGATGCAATATATAATAATACCCTCTGGTCTGCCATCTCCTTAGTGTCAAAGAATAGAACTGTTATGATTTTAGTGTGAACAGAATACTTGGTCAAGGTGGCCAAGGCACCGTTTACAAAGGAATGTTAGCAGATGGAAGAATTGTTGCGGTTAAGAAATCCATGACGGTAGATGAGGAAAAACTGGAGGAATTTATTAATGAGGTAGTCATTCTTTCACAGAAATGTGGTTAAGCTACTAGGATGTTGCTTGGAGACTGAAGTTCCTCTATTAGTCTATGAAATCATTCCCAATGGAACTCTTTCCCAATATCTTCATGAACAAAACGAGGACTTCTCCATATCATGGGAAACGCGATTACGAAATGCCACAGAAGCTGCTGGAGCAATATCCTATCTTCACTCAGCAGCCCCTATTCCGATTGTATCGTCGCGACATTAAGTCCACGAACATACTCTTAGATGACAAATATAGAGCAAAAGTATCAGTTTCGGAATTTCAAGATCAATCTCCAGTGATCAAACTCATCTAACCACTCGCGCGCTAGGTACTTTTGGCTACGTAGATCCAGAGTATTTTCGAACTAGTCAATTTACAGAAAAGAGTGATGCTTATAGTTTTGGAATAGTTCTCGTCGAGTTCTTAAGTGGGCAAAAACCGATTTTTTTAACCCATTCACAAGAACGCATGAGCTTAGCCACCCATTTCATTGATTTGATGGAAAAAAATAGACTCTTTGACATTCTTGATGCTCAAGTTAAGGAGCATTGCACTGAAGAGGAAGCTATTGTTATAGCTAATCTTGCAAAGAGATGTTTAAATTTTCAAGGGAAGAAACAGACCGACAATGAGAGAAGTTGCAACGGAATTGGAGGGGATTATATTGTCACGAAAGGGTATCAATACTATTCGTTTGTGTTGTTGATAAGATGTGGAGAGACCTTCTTTGATCAATTGATAATTTGAGCCATTTCTGTATCTTGAGAACACTCTAAAAATTCAAAGCCATTATCTGTTAGCAAAGATTTATTTGGAAAAGTATTTGGTCTCTCAAATCCTCTGGCGTGAACATGCTGATGAGATTCTGCAGATAAATTCTGATAGGGATACTGATTGTTTTTAGATGGGATTTTCTATTTGTTTGCGGTTAGGGCAATGGAATTATCCGTCAATGGAGCTTTTTTGGAAATACAGCGATAAAGCTTGACTTCATACTATAGCCTAAGAATAATTAAGCCATGGAATAACAGATCAAAACTCATATTACTCATCTAAACCAGAGACTACACTGATCAGTGATCGACCAAGGCACCAACTACGAAACATAAAGTTGTAAAGAATGCAGGTAAAGCTAAAACAGAGTAAGGTGAAGAGCAGATTGCGACATGGAGAAGCAAATTCAGCATGAATTTGCTGACACAGCTTGTAAGGTTCGGATGTTTGCTGGGCCCGATTAAAGGGCATTCAATTTGGGTAAGGTTGTCGCTTTTGGTGTCTGAAATTAGTTTTGTCCAAGAGAAACATGGTAATACAAGGTTGCATCCGAATTTTCTGCCCCTTCAAGTCAACAAATGCAATTTCCAAGTCTTGTTGCATCTTCAGATAACTTCTCCAGCTAATATTAACTTTTCGTCAGAAAGAGATGTAATTTTTCAAGACTTCGCGCACCTTTACCGGTTTGCTGTAAAGTATATAGCGTAACATAGATCAATCACAAAAAAAATATTAAAACTCCACATCTATTAATCACACCAAACTAGAAAACTCAATCCCCTGTTAGATAACAGTTTTTATAGACATGTAAACTCATAATACCATGAGGCATCGTCTTTCCAAATCTATGCTGAAAATTCCAGACAGAAAAATATCATAGCTCAAAATATCAAAACCAGAGTTGTGAAGTCAATAAGGCTAGTCGATCCATGCATCCTGTGTGTACTTCTCTCATTCTTGTACAGTTAAAGCAACATATTACAAAAGAGGTTTCGTTTCACATAACCTCCAGTGAATTAAATGGTATAGACTGGCCGCGGAGTGGAGGAATAGCTTCTTTAATTTTTAGACTATGTTTACTAATTATGAGTATTCTTCCATGCATAAAGCACTCGTCTTCCCAAATTAATCGGTCAATGAAAAAATTTTGTCTAAACGAAATGCATGTGGCGGCAAAAGAAAATTAATGCTCTGTTCACATCGAATTATGAATCTTTTCACAAAGCACTAGTCTTCCAATTGTAAGACAAAGAAAAAATTGATACAAATGAAAATCATACAACATGTGAAATCAATAAACTTATGATGTGCTAAATGTGAACACAATAATCTCAAAGTATGCTAGATGTGAACGCAGTAATTATGGTGTGCTGGATATTCAACACAATTTTTCTTTCTTTCTTTCTTTTTTTACTTTTTTTTTTTTTTTTTATCTATTTACCTTCTCCAATTAATGTCTTCCGGTTCCCATCTATTATACTTTCTACATACGCAGTGATTTAATTAAACTTGATGATAGTATAATAAATTTTCTTTTTTTTTGTTGTTATTATTTGTCTATGGGAAAGTTTATTGGACCAGCTTGGAACGCACAATGAATTAGTTAAACATGATCGATAATATATAAACTTCCTTCTTTATTTATTTATTTTTTTTTTTTTTTTGGGTCTATGGGAAGGTTCCTTGGAGCTTGGACTTCGCAAAGGGATCAAAGCTCCCTTCTCCTAAATCACGTCAATCATCCATTTTAATAGTATGATTAAAACATGGAACGGTTCAAAAATTTCAAAGTTAATTTACAACTAGGTTTGTTGGGAAAATATACATGTACGAAGTGATTACTCCATTGTCACAACCAACCATCATGTTACAGCCTTCTACTACATCACTTCATTGTGACAATCGTAGTGCTATGCAAATTGCTTGCAGTAATATTTTTCATGAATGTACAAAACATATTGAGATTAATTGTTATTTTGTATGCCATCATGTTAGCCAGAGCACTATCATCTTGTTTCAGCCTCCTCTCAAAATCAAACTGCAGACATATTCACCAAAGCTCATCCGAATCATCGATTTTGTGTTACAAACTTCGGCTGTCCGAGTTCTTTCTACCTTGAGTTTGAGGGGGATGTTAATGATATGCTCAATCTTCGTGATTCAGAAATCATGGGTGTACAATCTTTAACGATTTGTGTCCCTTATTTAGACTCCTATTTTGGCTCAAATCTCTCGCTTAATATCTATAGCTCCTCATGCTTGTATATGAATAGGACTCCTTATAATGTAAACTGACACACAAGTTAATACAATTCTTTTCTTTTTTATGTTTTATCACACACAAAGAATACTCTTTCATAATAACTGGAAGGAGAACCATGATCGGGTTTGGTTCCCTTTCTGATCAATTTAGAATAAAATTAACGGTAAGCATTAACAAAGATTCTTGCCTCCTTAGCAAAGCTAATCTGCGTACATGTACCGAAGGAGTAACCTTACCGATCCATGGCATAACCTGATAGACAATGCTGCTCGGTGATTATGGCTTGCATTCTAATCCCCAGGACTTCGTGTCTTTTTCCCAGGTGTGGATTTGTCATGGTAATTCGGTTCATTATCCACTGATTAGTGTGTCTATATATATATATATATATATTATGTTGCATTCTGTTTCTGACAAATAAAGTATTCAATGAGGTTTTGAGTGTGTTTAGATTTAGAATTTCTAATTCAAATCGAGAACCGGTCTTTAGAATTAGTTAAGGCACGTTGTTCACGAAGATGCAATTTAATAATATTATCTCTAGCGACCATGGCTAGCCGTTTCCTTAATGGCTACTTTCTCTTTTTGCTTTTTAATTTTTAAAAATAATAAAAAGAAGCAGCTGTAACCCATGATAGAATTGTTTTCTACCGAAAATTTTATAATACACAAGGAGTAATTAGTGGCATGTACGGTAGTTACTCCTTGTATCCACTTTGAGGAGAGAGATAGACACATAAAAAAAGAAAAATTACATCTATACCCACCAAAATTGATAAGAAGATTTCCACGTCTGCTAAAATTTTTTTATTTTTTCTCTCCTATTTTTTCTCTCTCTCTTTGTATGTCTATCTCTCTCCTCAAAGTGAGCCTAAGGAATAACTACTATACATGCCACTAATTACTCCTTGTGTATTATAAAATTTCTCGTTTTCTACACCGTACATGCATCTTATATTATTTTACATTTGGTGAAACAGTAGGACTACATCCTATCTTTTATGGAATATTCTAAAGATCCATTAAATATTTTTTTAACTAATAGAAAAATTCGCATAAAAGCCAAGTGCATATAAAGAATTAAGCCAATGAAGGCCATAAGCCACTAACATGATCTGCATTCTGCAGTTGCCAAAATTAAATGCAGAATGTTAACTTTATATGTTTTTTGATGTTTTAAGCTTATGAAGGTGCAAAGAAATACCAAGGACACTTCTCATTGCTTTATAAAAGCATTCAAACCGATTAGCGCTGTTGAACTCGAAACTCTCAAAAGAAAAAAAAAACAGTAGTATGATTATGAAACTTGAATCCCAAATTACTTTCTTGTTATTGCTAATGTTTCAGTCAGCTGCAGCATTTGTACCAGCTCGTATAGCAAATTCTACTTGTACAAAATACATGTGCGGAAACATTAGTATTCCATACCCTTTCGGGATCGGAAAAGATTGCTACATGGAGGAATCTTTTAACATTGAATGTGATGAAACTTCCAACCCGCCAACAGCATTTTTAAGCAGAGTTAGAATGGAGTTGCTCGAAATTTCACTTCCAAACAGTGCTGTTGTTGTGAAAGTACCAGTTATATCCAAGTTCAATTCTTCTGGTGTCCAGGAAGGTGCACCCCTGAATTTGACTGGAACCCCTTTCTTCTTCTCCCCAGGCAATTCTTTCATTGCAGTGGGTTGCAATACTCGAGCAAAGTTTTGGACTGGTCACGGATCTGAGCATATGGGCTGCGACTCAATCTGCTTAGACAGTATTTCCAATATTTCTGATTGGCGAGAAACCTTTGCCAGTTCTGGTAATGAAGATTGTCCGGATATAAGCATTCCTTTCAAACTTCAGGATTTTAAATCAAGTTTAGAGCCCAAAGAATATAAACAAAGAATTGAAGGGCCTAACCAAGCCTTCTTAGCAGACCTATCTTGGTTTGAAGGCAAGATGATAAAGAGTCAGCTAGAAATGAAGAATTTGACAAGCATGCCGGTATCCTTGATGTGGATGCTACCGAAGGGCATATTAAAATATGACAACGTCACCATGAGGTGCTATTTTAAGCCCATAAATAGCACGACTTTTACGTCTTACGGTTGTTCTTGCTCAAACGGCTATGACGGCAACCCTTACCTTGAATGCATAGGTATCTTTTTCACCGCAATACTATATATACAGGCCTTTTGCAATTAATGTTATTCTTGCTGTTACTTTTTTTTTTTTTAATTTTCTCATAACCCCAACTGAAAGTTTAAATCGTTAGCTTTAGTGCCAATTTCTTGGCACCATGGTACATGATAGACTTGCAACAAGGAGGAGAAGGTATTTGATACTGAATTGACAAGGCATGTAGGTTGTATCTACTGAATTCATACTAGGGTGCTTTTCGATGTTCTGAATAAGAGATAAGAAATAAATTGTATTTGCCTCCTCCGAGACAAGTAATCTAGCAGTAATAAACATATTTGGATTATTTGTTAATGAAACTTTTTGCTTATAGGTAGGAGTGTGCTTGAATTTATTCATTTATTTTGGTCTCTTTGTATGATAGATTTTGATGAATGTGAAAATGGAACTGTTTGCCACCGATGGACAAGATGCTCGAATACAAAAGGATCATTCAAATGCGAGCTTGATGCATTTCGAATTAGCATTTTAGGTATGTCTCTATTTTTTCTCATTTTTATTTTATTTCTTATATTTTTACTGTCAATAGCTTATCTATATATGCATTGTTCGGATTTAGATGAAATTTTAAATTAAATGAATTTTTTTAACACCATAGTCTTCCAATTAATTGAATGACGACGAATATAAAGATCCCTTTATCAAATGATATATTTAAAAATAATGTAAACACTATGTTTATATTACCTAAAAAACTAAAAGAACTGAGATAAATGAATAATGATTACTGTTTATTTACTATATCCCAGTTCTTTCGTTTGATTATTTTTTTTTTTTTTTTTTTTTTGGTGTTGAACAATAGTCGGCCCTTGGCTGCTATTCAGCCCAACCGAGCCTTCATCCTTTTTTTTCTTTTTCTTTTTTCATTATATATATATTATGCCTGGGCTGCAGTTCAACCCATCCAGACGCTAACCTCTTTCTTCTTCTTCTTTTTCGCCTTTTTTTTTTCTTCATATATATATATATATATATATATATATCATAAAACTAAGTGTAAAAAATAAAAAAAAAATCATTATTTTTTTTTAATTTAACACACGAGTTTGAAAATGATAGAATATATATGATGTTTTTTAAGATTTTAGTTTGAACATATATATATGATTATATTACTCTTATTGTTTAAAATTTATTTCTTCAATTATTTGTTTCTTATTAAAATTCTCAACAAATTTATATTACTCTTATTGTTTAAAATTTATTTCTTCAATTATTTGTTTCTTATTAAAATTCTCAACAAATTAATTTTTTGATATGATTTTATTTTCTTTTTAATATATAAATTTTGAAATAAAATTTTAGAATGTCGATGTTCAATTTATACAATAAATTATTTTTATGCTTTTTAAAAGAGTGTTTTATTTTTTTAAATTCTGATTATATATATATATATATGAAAGAGAAAGAGAGAGAGAGAGAGAGAGAGAGAGAGAGAGCGAGAGAGCTAAAAGTATGTTTTAGATAGTTTAACTCAATTTTTTTTAAAAAAATTAATAATCGGTTAATAAAATTCACTAGTTTTATTTAATTTTTATATATATATTTATTCAGAATTTATCATAACTAATTTTCTTATAGTTTTTATTTTAATCTATTGACTTCAATATATATATGTCATACAATTTAGGTGGATTTTTTTTGTATATTTTTTTATTTATTCTATATACTCTTTATTCAAAATTTATTAGAATCAATTTTATTGTAGTTTTTATTTTAATCCATTGACTTCAATATATTTCATAAATTTTAGGTGATTTTTTTTTGTACATTTTTCTATTTTTTCTATATATTTTGAATCTATTAAGTGTGTGTATGTGTGTGTGTGTGTATATGCACACATAATACCAATTATTTGTTATTTATTTTTTCATATCTTAAAATTTATTTTTTAAAATAAAATAAGTTAGATAATGTTTTGAAAGAACCTCTTAATTATTTAAATACAAATTTTTATGCTAATATTATTAAATATTTGTTAATAAATATATATAAATTAAATAATTTCGCTCAATATATAAATTCGATTTATATTAATCATCAAAAACAAAATTTCTATTCATACTCTATCACATAAATCGTTAACCTTATATATGTAACAATTGTTTGATCACAGAGTAGTATGGATATGTAATTAGTGATATTTATATAAGATTATCACCACCTTTAAAGCTATTTGATTAAACTTTGATCCTGATATAGGTACATCTGGATCCTTCTAGATGTATACGAGTGTGAAAGGTATACAATATTACATGATAGGTATAAAGGTATTCTATTTGTACATTTATATATTATTAAGAAATAACATAAACCATGAACATAATTTTATATTTAAATTTTTAAATTAAAATGTAACATAATATTAAAATTTTAATAATTAAATGATCATAAATTTACAATATTATCATTTTTTATTATCTCTTATTAAATTAATTTGTGTAAGTTTGAACGTCAAATAGGCATTTATTTGAAAAGATGTATTAGAATAATATAAATTACCTTTGGTCAATTGTTCTCGTTATTGAGAAACTGTACCAAATCAAGGCAATTGATCACCTTTTCATTCTCTCATCTGTTTGATACATCGCTTCAAGTCAAATTCCCTTGTGTTTACAGCAAAAAGTTAAAGCGCTTGTTTTCTTTTTCCTTTTTCGGTTCCATAAAAAGCCAATCGTCCCATCATAAGGAGTAAATTATAAATTAATTCTTTTAATTTTGATAAACGAATTAATTAGTTTTTTTTCTGAAAATTAATTATTTAGTCCTAACTAGAGTTGATTATGATTAATAAAACATTTTGTTATTTTACAAGATTTTTTCATCAATCTTTTTTATATTTTTACTTATTTTTTCTTTCTATTTCTTAAAAAATAAAAAATTAATTAATTTAATTTTCAAAATCATACGAATTAATTTATAATTTACTCCGTCATATGATGCATAAAATTGACAAAAATTGAATGCCATGATTGATTGACTTCCTTTGGCCTACTTTTTTTTTTTTTTTTTTCAAATATGCGAAATTGAATAAAAACGAAACATAAGGAAACATGACTTTTAACTGCAAATATAAGATACAAGATACATAGGAGTTATCCCTTTTCTTTTCTTTTTTTTTACTGTCGGGTACCAATTTTAAATAGAACGAAAGTTCATATGCTAAACTTTTTATTTTCTTCTAGCTCAGAAAAAAATAGAAGACTAATACCTTTTTCAATCCAAAATAATCAAACATCATACTGAAAACACATAATATTAGCAACCCTTATAATAATCCAACAATCCCATGCACATGCTAAGGGTTTTTTTTTTTTTTTTTTTTTACCCTTTTCTTTTTTTCTTAATACAGTTGTAGGTCTGGTGCTTGGAGTATTGTTATTGCTCTTTGGTGCTTGGTGGACATACAAACTTCTCAAAAAACGAAAATGCATCCAGTTGAAAAAGAAGTATTTCGAAAGGAATGGTGGTCTATTGTTGCAACAACAATTATCCTCAAGTGAGGGTAGTGTTCAAAAGACAAAAATATTCAGTTCGAAAGAGTTAGAAATGGCAACCGATCGTTTTAGTGAGACCAGAATACTTGGTCAAGGCGGCCAAGGCACCGTCTATAAAGGAATGTTGGCAGATGGGAGCATTGTTGCAGTTAAGAAGTCCATACTAGTAGATGAAGAAAAGTTGGAAGAATTCATCAATGAGGTTGTCATTCTTTCTCAAATCAATCACAGAAATGTGGTTGGGCTACTGGGATGTTGCTTGGAGACTGAAGTTCCTTTGCTGGTCTATGAATTCATTACTAATGGAACTCTTTTCCAATATCTTCATAACCAAAACAAGGACTTCCCATTATCATGGGAAGCAAGACTACAAATTGCCGCAGAAGTTGCTGGTGCAATATCCTATCTGCATTCTGCAGCATCTATTCCGATTTATCATCGCGACATTAAGTCCACAAACATACTCTTAGATGAGAAATATAGAGCTAAAGTATCAGATTTTGGAACTTCAAGATCAATCTCCATTGATCAAACTCATCTGACCACTCGTGTGCAAGGTACTTTTGGCTACTTGGATCCAGAGTATTTTCAGTCTAGCCAATTTACAGACAAGAGTGACGTTTATAGTTTTGGAGTAGTTCTTGTCGAGCTCTTAAGTGGACAAAAACCGATTTTCTTGAGCCACTCGCAAGAAAACATGAGCTTAGCTACGCACTTCATTGATTTAATGGAAGGAAATAGACTTTTTGATGTTCTTGATGCTCAAGTATTGGAGGATTGTACTGAAGAGGAAGCTGTTGATATAGCTAATCTTGCAAAGAGATGTTTGAATTTGAATGGAAGAAACCGACCAACAATGAAAGAAGTTGCAATGGAATTGGAGGGGATTCTACTGTTACGAAAGGATATCATGGCTGAAGTAAACGTGGTGATAATTTAAGAATATCTATCTCACAAGATCTCTTGATGTCTTGATGAGAGGGGAGACGCTAATGTCAGTTGAGCTGCAGCTCATTAGCATAAGTTTCTTTTTGTTTTTAAGATTGTTAGAAGTGTTTCTTATTGCGTAACAACTTGTGTTTGTGGATTTAGATCCTCTTATGCTCTTAAAAAATAATGACTGGTTATGTTCTAAATTTCATCATTTATTTTGAATTTAATGATTTAGATTAGATGAGAGAAATAAAATATTAAGGAGTTAAAGTTGTTTTTTTTTAATCATATATATATATATATATATCATTACCATTCAATTTAAATTCAATCATTTAAATTTAATAATCATGATAGTAGGAAAATGAGAGGATCTCAATCCTGTGTTTATAATAAGTAATTCTTTATGCATTAATACTAGTTTCCCTTTTTTACATAATAATTATAGTGTGTCGTTCTGGATTTCTTTTATTTTTCTGACAACATCAAATAAATTGTTTTAGCACATGTTTTTAATCTTGTATACTAAGAAAGTTATACCATACTAATGGATTAACGTTGATTATAAGATGTGGAGAGACTTTCTTAATTTGATCGATTGGTATTGCAAGCCATTTTATCTATCCTCAGAAAACTTAAAGAGTCAAAGTCATTATAAGTCAGCAAAGATCGAAAAGAATGCAATTATGATACGAGGTAAAGCAAAAACAGAGTAAAGGGCAGAGCAGAGTGCAACATGGAGCATCTAAATCAGTATAAATGCAGCAGTAACATGGAATTTCCAGCAGTAGGAACAACAGAGGTAAATAAAGCCAAAACAAGCAATTATGATACGATAGAATAAGCATTGTCAAAGCAGACAGATCATCAGATTACTAGAAGATGAAAGCAGACGGCAGTAGCATCAATTATAGCTGATAACATAAAAAACCACAATTCAGAGTAAGGATAGAAGCACTAGATCACTCTGAAACAAAACAACTTCAAAGCAATATGTCTCACATTAGCATTTAAAATAGTATGGACCTAAAAACACCATAATATACACGGTCTTGGAATTCTTAAAAAATACACGTTGATTTCAATAGCAAATATTAAATTAAATCTTCATGACCGGAAGCAACAACTGATTAGATCCAAAAGAAATTTATGTATAACCAGGTTCGTTTAGAGTTCAGTTCATAAGATTACATGATTGTGATGCCTAACGAAGAAATTCTAAGTTTAGCTAGAAAAGTAAATACCTGACACAGCTTTCTAAGTTCCGTGATCACTAGGCTATGATAGGTCAGTCAATTTGGTTAAGGTTGTCGCTTTTTGGTGTCTGAAATTTGTTTGGTTTATGAGAGATCAGAATTGCTACCCCTTCACTATTGTAACTCTTTGTTGCATTCTGATAACTACCTTACTCTGGCTAATGTTAACTTCTAAGAGATGTAATTTTTCCAACCATTATTGGGATCAATCTCATGCCACCTCTGCGGCGGGTGATAATCACTGCAGTATGAACATCTACGTTATTGGAACTAATGACATTTTTTTCATGCTGTTTTCTTATTGGCCTTTAATCTAAACTTATCGATTCTCATTAAAAAAAAAATTGACATTTTTCTACTGTTACTGTTATAAGCTTTCTCATTATTGTTTTTGACAAATCAATACGAAATCTGGCTTTCAGGCAAACTTGATTTAATACAAAACAAATCAAAATATATATAGTCAATGAAGAAAACTACAAGCATAAAATCAAGGAATTTAGATTAAACCGTTTTAAATACAAAAAAGTTTAAGCATAAAGAAAAGGATTACTTCAAAAATGTGATGTCCGTCACTGGAGATGTCTTTTATAAAAGGTCATGGCCGGCCAGGCGCTAATAAGATTTTTATCATTTAACTATTCTTAAACTTTTTCTCGAATTTAATCTCATTCATTATTAAATATATCAATTAAATCATATAATCAATAATATAACTATATGATGATCTCGTTAACATAACGAAAACATTTTATTAAAATTTCATCCATATTCTATATCAACATCGTTACCACAATTTAATTTTAAATTCTAAAAATATTATTTATCATCTTTCAACATTCATAAATAATTTCTAACTACCATTCATATTTAATTACTAAATAACAATTTTCAACATTCAAAAATTTAATATTCTTACAATTAATATTCATAAAAACATTTATAACGAGTTTAAACTCATTTTTATTACGTAAAATATAACTCTATTCAAAAGCAAACACATGAGTCACTGGTAACCAATTATAAGACAGACTTAAGATATGAATATCACAACAAGTGCAATTATTTTTTTGGTTTATAAGCAAAATATTATATGGGATCTTTTATACTAATGGATTTTCTTCGCTCATAAGGATTCCAGTATTTCAACTTTTTTTCCTTTGTCCGCCTTCCTGTCTCCTTCTTGCGCATTAAGAAATTATTGTATGGATTTATGGACTTAACCAGTTACATTACAGAAGTCCACACTAGGAAGTTATTAACAGGAATATTAATAAAAAGAATTCATTACAAAATTAAATAATTAAATCTAATAAATACAAAAATGACATTGGTAAAGTTGTTTCAAAGTTTTTTATTTTTATTTTTATCTTTAATTTATCCTTCTTTGAACACATTCTATTTTTTAATTAGATGAGCTTTTTTTTTCAATTTTTCCCATAAGATAATTTAAATAACTGAATTTGAAGAATTAATTTGAGTTCACTACTCTTCCATCTCTCACAATCACCACCATCAGGTGAATTGCTTTAAACCACAACCATCTCGAAACAAAAATCAATTAGCACCACCATCTTAGAATCAGTTTGTTTCGAGTGTACCGCATTATAGATGAGTAAATTATAAATTAATCTCTTTTAATTTAAAAAATAAATTAATTATTTTTTTATTTTAAAAATTATTTATTTATTTTTTATATTTTTAAATATATTTGTAACTTATTTTTTTGTCATTTTTAATTTATTTTATTTTTTTATTTTAAAAAATATGAATAAAAAAATAAATATAATTAAAAAAAATGATGATTTATGAAATAAAATAATATTAAATTAAACATATGGCATTACCCCCGCTAGTTGACGAACGGAAAACGAGTACATTGATGAGAAAAAAAAATGACATTTTGTAAAATAATATATATAATGGGAAATCTGCGAACCCACCCCAAACCCAATAGAAAAAAGAAAAAAATTCCCGCTATGAACCCTATTAATATGGGGCAGAGACGGAGAAGGGATAACTCGCCTCAAGCCCGTACGTGCTATTGCCACCTCTAGATGCAGCACTACTTCAATTGAAGATCCACCAACAGCAAATCTGTGTTCTTTTTTTTTTTTTTCTCTCTTTTTTTCCCCTCACAAAATCAATCATTAAACCGTCAAAATCAAAACCCCTAAACCTAAATATCCATAATACGTGACCCAGCTCTAAAATAATACCACATCCAACCATTAAATACGAGCCCTGTTGGAATTGTTGTCTATTTGTGTGTGTATGTTTCTTTTTTTGCTCAAATTTGAGTTAATTTCGTTTTTTTTCATCGAAGATGAAAAGTTTTACATTTTATATCCAATCAATTCATAATTTTCCGTATATATATATATTATTTTTATTGTAAACTAATCATTCTCTTTCCCATCAAGTTGTAATTTTTTATAATTTAAGTTGGCTCTTTTCATCATTTTAAATAAGATTATAAACATGATAGAGATCTCTACCTTTACTCATTATGTTTTACCGAATGAATATTGTGTGTGGACACCGATTTCATACCTTGCTAATATACCCGCTAAAATTATGTAGAGGACCTAGTTACAAAAATTTTTTAATACAAGGACTAATTTGTTTTACATATGGATATTAAAGAACTTTCAATTAAGGACCTGAATGTAAGAAATATTATATGTGGACCAATTTATAATTTTAAAATTTTATGGACACAATAAAATGAGCATTACCGAGCTGATAATTTTCAGAGAGTACGGACTGGGTGTCTCCTAGGTTATGGGCCAGGTATAACGCTCTTTAGTGGGTAGTGGGTACGATGTTGATGAGTTGGATATCCGACTTTGGCCATCTTGCACTTAGACAATGGTGAATCATCTTGCTAAATCCATTGTAAAATTCCACCCAGATATTTCATGGCCACCGACATTTATTTTGGATTTCTATGATCCTAATTTGCCGTGTTAATTAGCTCCTAGAACTTCCTCCTATTTTTTACTTTGGACTGATATTCATAGTTGATTGATAGAATCATCAATATCCCTTAAATAAATGTCGTGGGGTTAATTCTATATTTGGTTTTTTGTTAATATGGCATTTCTATTTTCTTTTTATTTATTGGGTCCTTCTATTTACAGAAAATTTTAATATATATATGGTCATTTCATTCAATTTATTATTATTAGTTCTTGCTAACATATCAAAATAAGTAAATATATATCTAATATATGACAAGGATTGACGATATATTGAACAAAATTGAATCTGGAGAGACTATTAAGAAATTTTATTTAATGAAATAAGCAATTAAATTTTTTAAAAAATCACGTTAAGAAAATATAAAAAATACAAAAGTCAAATATATGAGGAATCAAATGTTGTGAGTTTATCTATTTAGAGTGTTGTATTGTTGAATCTTTAGAATTGATTTATATTATCATCTAAGATTCAAATTTTAGAGAGTTAGAAGTAAATATTTTCGTATTTAATTAATGCATTAATAAAGTTTAAACGATCTATTTAAGATTTGGAGTGCCGCACCAAAATACGGAAAGTTGACGCACTTTGCTTTTGTAGACTGTTCCTTTTTCTTTCCAACTTCAAGGTTTCTCTTTTTCTAAGGAACCTTCCATGGAAACACTCATATATCTTCAATACTTATGGGTCCATATCAAACACTTTAATTATTAAAAGAATTGCCTTTCTACTTTTTTTTTTTTCTTTCTTTCTTATCTCTGCCTTCTCCAATATGTCTTCCGGTTCACATCTATATTATACTTAAACTTGATAGCTCATATCCATCAGTTTTATTTACATTTCTTTTTTCAGTCTATTGGCAGATTGTTCATTGTACTTGGACTTCACTACGGGATTGAAACTCTGATCGTCTCCTAATTCTCTACCCTGATCACATCTATTTTGATTCAGATTTAAACGTGGAATATCTTGGGTTGAAAATTTCCAAAGTATACCTCTATATGGGTTGAAAATTTTCATAATTGAAGGTAGTAGAGCCTTCAACTTGTGTGATTCACCTTCCTGGCATTTTCTTACTTTAGCCTTAGTAGTATCATAATCGCAGACTAAATACATTTCTTCAATTGATCCGGACCCAAACAAAAAAAAAGTAAAATATTCATAAATTGTACCGTGTAGGGTCTGAGAATTTTAATTTTTTTTCTTTCTTTATTGTAAAATTTTTATTCTATCTTAATAGGAAAACTATATATCTAATAATATTTGTTACGAGTAAATTTCTAACAACATTGTGTTTTGGAGGCAATTTCACTTTACGACCTATCATTTCAAGATTCCCTTTTTTCATCATCTAGAAAGATTGAATCCGTCAAGAACTCCCATTATTATGTTTGAAAATACCCAAAATGTATTGCTTTTACATGAGTGATTGCACAACCACCTATTGTCACTAACTATGTGATGATGCTTCTCTCGCTTTCTTTTTTCTTTTATGTTCAATGCTGTTTCATTAGATTATACTCTTTTGTTTTTATTTCTTTCATCTATTTAGCAGTTAGCAATAAAGAAAAGTTTTATGTCACATTTGGAGCTATAAAAATATAACTACGTCATCTTTGTGTCTATTTCCTCTTAAGTAATCTGCGTGTATATATGTTATGGAATAAGTATTAGTAGTTGTTTTTAGAGTAATATAAACTTTTTGTCTGTGAAGAACGAATAACATAGCACAAGCTGCCAGAAATTAAATAATTTTTCTAATGATAATTTCAATTTAACTTCTTGCTGTCTTACAGAAACATAACAAATAGCAATTGCCCCCTTAATAATTTCCACAATTTCATAACAGTCCACAATAATTTAGGGATTTTGAATTTGCCTTTCTTTTTTTTTTTTTTTTGCTAGACATTTGCCTCCTGTAGTTTTTTAAACTTTCATATTACTCCATGACACATCTATTGAAGAGTGATTTATTTAGAATGATTATATGAGACAATCATTTAAATGGACTATTTTATGTTTACAATTCAATTTTAATGTAATAATTTTGTTTAAATCCAATATTATATAATAAATTACTACTGTGTGTAATATTATCTATCGAAATATTATCTTTATTTTTGTCTCCCTTAACTACAAATTCTAACTCTGCCTCTTTCTGAAATTATGGGAGCCAAGAAAACTAGAATCCTTTAATGTTCATAATGAATAACTATAGAAATAATGAAACCAAGAAGATAAATATTAATACTAAAATTTGAAACGTGGCTGTAAGGATCCTAATGAGATCCATGCGCTGAATCACCAAATGGTTGGAATTGGACCTTAGAAGTTGATCTTGATGACCTCGAAAATGAATTCTAATCATTTTAAATCAACTTTTCGTTGATATCAAATAAGTTATGGTCATTTGATGCTAATTAGCTACCTACCGAGAACCTTGGGGCGACTTCTTGGACTGCTTTTATTTGTCTACATTGTCCTGGCTACTTGTCCTCTATCAACCTCATTGCATTGCCTATCAAGCAACTCGATCCATATATATATATATATCCTGTCTTTCTCTTGTTGCAGCCAAGAAATTGTGGCAAAAGCATGACCTATAATGAAGAAGTTATAAGGTCTTCGAAGGAGGCAAAACAAGAGAGAATAGCAGAAAATTTGAGGATTGAGGATTTGTAAAACATAGTATACGCAATCCATGAACATTCTTAATTCAACAAATGATGGACCCTGTTGACGAGTTAAGGCACGTTACTCACGAAGATGCAATATAATAATACTCTCCGGTCAGCCATCTCCTTAGTGGCCAAGTTTTCTATAATATTGATTTTTATTTAATAATTTCTCTCTCTACATATCATTATATACAAAAGGCAAGGAGCAGATGCAAGATTCAATTGTTTTCTTTACCTTAAAGTTGGAAGCTTCCTTCCTGCCATCTATCCAAAATTATTGGGGCATAAAATATCCGAGGTTAATTAGTAGAGAGATTGGCATAAAAGTCAGTAAAAGACATCTGCATTTTGCAGTAGCAGAAATCCAAATTCAGAAAAATGCCAAGTACAAGCTGATCAACCTTACAAATACATATAAAGTTAATGACTCGTAAGCTTAGAGAAACATGCATAATTCTCCAGTCTCTATATAAAGGCAGACAAACTTAGCATTGTTGATCAACTCCTAACTCAAAGAAAATGGGGAAGAAATATAACCATAACAATTACGGTTGTACTGAAACTTATCTCCCAAGTTACTTGCTATTGCTATTGTTTTAGTCAGCAACAGCTCGAGCACCAGCTCCTATAGCACACCTGTTAGCACTTGAAAATTCTAAATCACTTGTCGATCAAGTATGACATCTTCATAGAATAAAATAGTAAAGTATAAGTGGAACGGTGCATTTGGTCTCATAAACTAACCAAATTTTGACGAAGCATTAAGTCTTTAAATGAAACAACGTGTTTGGTCTTATAACTAACCAAGTTTCGACGAGCATTAAGTCTTAAATGAAACGTTGCGTTTGGTAGTATACTCGATCGAGTTTCATCGAAATCATAAAACTTAAATGAAATGATATATTTAGATTTACAATCAGCCGGGTTCAACAAGATAATATGTCTAAAGAAAATAGAGGGACGAGTTACTAAACAATTGTTCGCGTTTAAATTTAAATCAAAGGCAATTATTAATCAAAAGCTATTTAAAGAAGGGGGACTAATAGAATGAGGACAATCAACAAGACAAGACTTTTTTAATACAAATTTAATAAATTTCTTTAGTTTATCATGTAACAATTAGATTCTACTTACCTGCAAGTAGTTTGATAGCTTTCTACTACCTTCATCAATTTCATCTTTATACTTTAGGAAGCATTGATCTGTCGAAATTGTGAACAAAATGGCTTTGAATATCTCAATAGCTAATGATGTAAGTGTTATCTTTTTTTATTTATGATGTTTACATTCTTTCTAATGAATTTTGTCTCTTTCAATTGATAAAATTTCTTTTACTTTATTATTTTTTCTTTAAATTAAGTACCCATAGAAAGTCCTAGTGGCTTACTAAACAAAACCGAATCTCATATCATTTCATCACGAAGGTCTTGATCATAAATTAAAACATCGATATACTCGCTCTAAGATTAAATTTGACGAGCAACAATAAGTTTTTGTTACCATAGTGGGAGAATAATGCAAAATGTGGTACTACTAGAAGTATGATGAGACCTCAACTCTCTAAAGAGGACCAAATTGACTAAACACTTCCCATTTACGTCAAAGGAATGATCTAGATTTTTGAAAGTGACCCTTTAATGGAAACCATGAAAAACCACAAAGGATAATGACAAAGCATAAACTAAAAATGTAACCGATAAAGGGCAATCTAACGATCGAACGGGTTTAATGTCACAAATCAAGAACATGTAGGTTTAGATAAAAGAGATGGCTCTACAAACCAAAATCATGATGTCGGGGAATAGATACTTGAAGAGTGGATTGTTGACTTTCTATAGATGCTATCAAATCAAACTCGAAGAATTGATAAAAAAGATATATGATCAATCTTTAGATATTGACAATCGGATAAATTGACAAATATAGTTAATATAAAATCAGCTTGAATAGAATATTAACAAAATGAGAGCTTTTATAGCCGAGTCATCAAAGAAAAATAATGAAAAAAATGCTAACCATACTATCCAACTATCGGATTGCATGCGTGATCATAATGACAGAGTGATTACAAACGTAAATCACTTGTTTAATGAGACTATTATTCTATTGGCGAAATAGGTTGCCAAGGAGGTGGAGATTGTCATTGAAGCAAGGTTTGAGACAACTCGTAAGCATTACTTGAATGATTAGAGAAGATGTTCGATGGCTTGTGTTTTTGGCAAAAGGAAAAAGGAAAGAACCGATCGAAGAAAGAAATTTCAACATTAACAAAGAAGTAAGATCATTGATGGTTAAGTCAACTAAAGTTCCTTTAGGTTATCCACCTTCTAATAGACCATTCAATAATAGAAATGGTCATGATGCATCATAAAACACTTATGGACATGCTCATTATGACCAAACTAATGGCCATTCATCATGGGCACCTCCTACTGGTATGTTGAAATAACCTATACTTTCATATTATGGTCATCCTCTAAATATACCTCTAAGGGCGGTAAGTAATTTTCTACCACGGAATGTGCCAACTATGGTAGCGAGTGAAGAAAATGGTTCAACACCATATCCTTCCCTTAGAAATGCATCTAAAAAATTGAATAAAGAGGTTTTGGCTAATATGATCGAGAGGATGTATGGATCACGAATGTAAAGGGTCAATCGTACTCGTTATTGAAAGCCATATCTAGATAACATCGATAGAGAATATCCTTTTCCCGGAGGGTTTCGAACTCCCAAGTTTACTTTATTTTTTGGTGAAGATAATGTTTCTGCTTTGGAACATGTTGTTAGATTTACTTTTCAATGTGGAGAGTTGTCGGGAGAAGATTTACTAAAGCTCGTGACTCTTTCCTAGCTTTTTAACTACTGCAGCATTCACTTAGTATATCAATCTATTATCAAATTTCATTTTCACCTAGTGGGATGTACATAATGCATTTTAGACATAATTTTCAAGAACGGATCCCGGGATTTCAATGCCGGACTTAGCAAGGTTAAGGCGGTTTCAATATGAATCGTAGAATAATTTCTTTCAAGGTTTAGAAGAGTTGGAGTTCGATGTCGAGTTAATTTACTTGAAAATGAGTTTTTATGCTTTACACAAGATGGATTGGATTTTGAACTTAGAAAAAATTTGAAGGTATGTCACTTTAAGATCTTTACGAACCGACCGAAAGGGCATCGAGATTTGAAGCAATTCTATGAGAAGAATCACTTCAAAAAAATACCATGGTGGGAACGTGCTACCAAGACTCCATGATGGTCGATGTTGATTTTGCAAAGTATGTCAAAAGGAAACCAATAGTCTATAAATAGTTGGCTCGGAAAAACCTACAAGCTCTTGTAAGTTTTAAGTCAAAAAAAGATCATAAATATTTTTTCGATCTTGATAAAGTAGACTTGATCTTTGATTGATTAGTAGCCAATAATAGAATCGGACTTAAAGGAGAGCATAAACTATTAACTTCAAAAGAGTTGAAAAAAGAAAAATTCTATAAATGGCACGAGTGCCCCATCCCGTTCAACTAATAATTATATTTTATTTAGGAATTTAATTTAAGACTTAATAGAGTCAAAAGAATTAACTTTTCCTAATAAAGAAGAAGTTATGAAAGTTGATAGTAATCATTTTTCCGAAATCGTTGAAGTTCTAACTTTTGATGTTTTTGACATGTCCGATTTACAAGAACAACTTACTATGTCAAAAGCCATAAAAGTGGCTAAACAAGTTTTCAACCATTTTGTTGACCAAAGAGTTCTTAGATTTCCTCCTTTTGAAGATCTAAAGCTTGACCATTACTATAAATGTCATATCACTACTCTGTAAACAATAGATAAGTGTTTCAGTTTCATGGATTTTTTGAATGGTCATAGAGACTACAACTAGTACGACTTTTCCAATGAAGAAGAGTAGCTCTAATTTTGGCCCGCCTAAGTCGAAACATATGCTTGATAAAGTCGGAAGCGATCCAAAGACCCAAATTTGACTTTAAAATATGTACTTTGGCCCATAAATGAGGCCAAGACTAATTGAATCACCAAAAAATGGCAACTAAAAAACATCGAATTGAAGTATCATCTTCTCAAATGGCTTCAAAAAAAAGGCCACGACATGGAAAAAGCTCAAATGCAAAGGTTTCAAACAGAAAAAACCCAAGTCAATACGAGTTCTATAGTAGTTGTGTAAAGAAGATAAGGGAAATGATTGTCACTTATTAAGTGACCTGGAACCTAATAATTACAAATAGAGAAACCCCGGCTCAAGTTGAGAGGATAAGAAATGATGCTCACAAGGAATACCTCTCGAGGAATTATAAATATTCTTCTCCTACTCGAGAGCATTATAAATCAAGGAGTAATTCTTATCAATAGAATAATGATTGAAGATAGCTAATAGAGGGGAGATAGCTCGATGGAACTATCGGACTTTAAAGTTTTACAAATCTAAATAAACCAAAAGTTAGAGTTTAGAAGAGAACCCGATTCTCTCTTTCTTGACGACCAAAACATAACGAGTCCTCCAAGTCGGCCAAAACATGGCGAGTCTTTTAAAACGACCATAGTAGGATATTTCCCCAAGATAGTTAAGGTATAGAAGTTCTCTATAATAGCCAAAGCCCGATAACTCGCATTCTATGTCTATAACCTAAAAAAGAAGGTGGTTACAAAAAATGAAAAAAATTAAAAAAGTATAAATGTCTTAGGATAATAAGATTGGGATGAAAATCAAGATTTTACAAAGAAGCTAGCCTAAACCAATGATCACTTCAACTAGGACCCCAATTTCGAGAGAGGGAAAGGGGTCGTGAAGTCTAGCTAAGAGATCGACTTCTATGATGATTTCGAGATCATCTTGGATAAAGACCCTTGAAACAACCAAAGTTTTACCATGGGATTGGTGAATTTAATCTAATGTAACATGGTACTCACTTTGCTAATCAATTACATGACAAAGGCGGGACGGTTAGAATATCGACACGAGAATGTTCTTGACAATTTTGTTACGGAGATAGAGATGGCTAACATTCAAAAAAGCCAATCTAAGGTTTAGAAAGGTCTACTAGTAAGCATGCAATTATTTTTGAAAAACCAGAGGTATCCAAAAGCAAATATGTAAAGCTGTTATGTATTAAAATGGTTATAAATGGTTTTTTAATAGGCAAAGTATTGATTGATAATGGTGCAACGAGTTAATATTATGCCACTTGACATGCTTAAAATTCTTGAAAAATCTAACAAAGATTTAACCAATACCGATATTTTAGTATGTGGCTTTATTGGAAATTTTACAAAAGCAAAAGGCATGTTATCGTAGAGTTACAAGTTGGGTCGAAAATAAAAACTACTATTTTATTCATAATTGATACCGAGACCTTCTTTTAATACCTTATTAGGAAGGGATTCGATTCACCCTAATTTATGTATGCCTTCATCTCTTTGTCAAAAACTTGTATTTTAAAATTCTAACTCTTGTAAAGTTGTACATACGAGATATCAATCGGATATAAGTGCAATCTAATGTCATAGAGATTGTAATTTTTGGAGGAGATTTAATCCCTTTTTCTTAAGGAAATGAATGTTTTCAACATGAAGCTATAAGTCAAAAAGAAAAAAAGATTGATGGTTTAGAGGTAATTCAAGTTACCAAGCAATTCAAGTTACCATCCATCATTTGAGTATTTATAGAATAGAAATAAAGTTATTCGAGAAGGAAAAATAGCCAATCTCATTACACTAGATTGCATTCATGAAGAAGATCTCAACAAAAATCACGAAGTAACCTAGTAGACATGTCGATGGTGCAATAAACTAATGTGTCAAAACCAAGTAATCAAGACCCACTCAAAGAGGTTAATCTAGGAACAAAAGAAAACTTTAGAAAATACCCAAAAACATGTTACACTCCGGACGAACAACAAAAAATATAATTACTTGAATGTATTAAATAACTCAAGTTTCCTGATGGATATGCATCAAACTTGACAAGGTGTGTTGATATGAATAACCTCATATTATATGGCATGAAAAGTCATGACTATCATGCATTTATATAGAGGTTAATACCTATTGTATTTCATGACATGTTACCGGGAAATGTTTGGCAATCACTAACTAAGTTGAGTTTATTCTTTAAGGAATTGATATCTACTGTCATTAAGGTTGAAGATATGACCTGTCTTAAGAAACAAATACCTATAATCATGTGCAAATTAAAGCATATATTCTCATCTAGTTTTTTCGATTGCATGGAGCATCTTTTCATACACTTAGTGTATAAAGCAAAAATAGCAAGTACAATATCGATGGATAAATCCATTTGAAAGGTAAATATATTTATGAATTTTAAAACCATTATTAATTAAATTTTGAAAAATATTTGTTAAGTACAATACATATATAGTATTACGGATACCTTCGAAAATTAAAAACAATGTGAAAAACAAAGCTAGAGTTGAAGGGTCAATCTACAACGCATATTTAGTTAAGGAAGCTTCAACGTTTTGTTCATATTACTTTGAGCCTCTTATACATATTAGACATCAAAAATTACCTAGAAACTTTGATCGTCCTCGAGAACCAAGTGACGACATTGAAGAAATACTTGTAATATTCAAACCCAAAGGTAGACCACTTGGTCAAGCAAGATCACATGTCTTGATAGATCAAGAAAAAATGCATCTCATACCTATATTTTGTTGAACTGTGATGAGGTGACACCTTACACGGAGTAAATGCTATAACTAGCTAATGTTACAATATTGAACTTCATTAAGTATCAATCATTTTAATAACACATAATAAGAATTTTATTTTTTCTTCCACGGTTATTTTATGACCCAACTTTATGAAAGTAACCCCGACATATCGAAGAACGAGGTAGATGTTTAGCTTGAAATTGATTTTGCATCCTAGTTCCCTTGATATGTGAGTATAACAAATTTCAAGTTTCATTTGTTATGAAAATAGTTTTATGAAATTTCATACTAATGTTAAGTAATGGATCCGGACTTTATAGACAAGTAATGCACAATCGAATATGATAACGAGACCATTACATTAAAGATCTTGTAAAAGGATCATTGCAAACAACTAAGTCGTATTCGAGATATATTGTGAATGGGTATAAGTTTCACGCTGAAGTTCATGGTTTGGAGAGAGCAACAATGTACAGTAGAGTGTGTGTAAAAGGAGTTAGTTTTTGTTTGGTGAAAAATGACTATTACGATAGGTTGACTGACATACTAGAACTTGAGTATCCTACCTTACTAGCCAAAAAAATCGTATTGTTCAAATATGATTGGTATGATACTACACCCGACATTAATACAAAAGTTTATGGTCATTATGAACTAGTAGAGGTCAATAGTCATAGGACATCAAATTGATCCGATCCCTTCATACTAGCAACATAAGTGCATCAAGTGTATTATGTAACATATCTTACATCGAAGCGCATCAAACGTGATTAATTGGCTATATGTAAGGTAAAACCTAGGTTGGTGGTGGATGTATCCGAATTACCTATTACCATCCAAACAATTACAAAATTATTTTAAGAAAATGAAATGGAAGGCTAACACAATGTCATCCAAGTTGATGATGATGAAAGACACTTATTAAATGATCCAACTAGAGCATTAATAGATTTAGAAGGGAGTGAAATTAATGTAGAGAATGAAGTTGATTTTGAAGTAGAAGTTGAGGAAGACTTAGATGAAAAATGTAACAATGATGACCATGATAGTGATTAGCGATATGGTTTTATTGTCTTACACGGTTTACTTGTACTTTTTAAGATAACATTTAAATATATGTGTGTGTCCATGTTGTATTTATTTTTTTTCATTAAATAAATATATTTGGAATTTTTCATGTTAACATCAATGTTATATGTTAGTATTAATTAATATTTTATTTTAATACTGATGAATTTAATAATGTGTAAATTATAATGCCTCGAGGTAAGGGACATTCTCACATGCAGTGGCCCATGTCATGTGATAAAGGTCGCAGTTCGGATACCGATTCGGTAGTGATCGTGGATATGGACATGGATGCCATTCTCCTTACTTTCCTGGTTGGATGGATCCCCCCATGGACATGCCTCCTTACCACCCTTCGGTGCCCCTACAATAAACCTTTCGTGGCTTGACTTGTCTCGACTGAGCCGTATCCTTTTGGACCTCCACGTCCCCGCCCATCTTTCCCTTCGTCGTTATCGGTACCCTCTTCATCACAACGGGATAACCATTTTGTTTTTAGCAGAAGGTCCCTCTCACATCGGCTTTGAAACCTATTGGCTCCACAATCGATTTGAGAGTTACGGTCATTATTGTTGATCACAATTAGTATGTTTTATGCATAATTTTATGAAACATATTTTTTTCTTTATTACCATAATTATGTATTCATTTAATTATTAAATCAATGCCTACTTTCATAGGTTGTATCCTTTTGATGTTTGTGCTCGTCGAATCTTTAAGATCTTTCATAAGTATGTTCACATATCCGGATGGACATGGAAGAACATGAGTCCGGAAACACAAGACTTCTACTGGCAAGAGTTTAAGGTACTATTTTATTTAATTAATTTATTACATTACTTCATACTCAAATAAAAATAATAATAATATCCAATTAAATGTACTAATGAATTTTTTTTTTTTTTTGCGAAGTCATTTACGTGGGAGAATAACATCGAGACAAACATTAATAAAGCATGGGAATGTCTAACATAAAGGTGGTAGTTTGACTTTCTTTATCATATTAAAAGAAGCCCGAAGCCAATATTTATCTCACAGGACATATAGGATGCATGGAATGTAAAATGGGCAAAACCCGAGTCCATTGCTTGATCTCGGATGACAACACGGAACCATAGGAGCGAGACTAGTGGCATCGGAGTTGGTCCTTTAAGACATACGGGGGTTGATCAGCCATAGAGAGCACCAATACGCATGGTAAATGTATATACAATATTTTTTTTATAATGATATCAAAATAATTAATTAAATATTTGAGTAAATTTCATACATTTATGTATATTTGTTTGAGCATAAGGCGTTAGGTCGTAAACCTAATCCTCATGAGGTTTTCTTGATAACTCATCGAAAAAGGTTAATGATCAATATATCTTCATCAATCAACGGTTAAGAATTATCGGAGTAAGTTATTATTTTATAACATTATTTAATATAATAATTTATAACGTTATTTGACATAACTCGTTTAATAATATATCTTTCACAATTATGCGGGAGACCATAGAAAGAATAATTAAGGAAGAGGTAGTTAGTGCGTAGACTAGAGGGATTTCATCAACCGAGATCAATATTAATGAGATTTTTAAGAAGGTCGTTGGAGGAGGAGGAGGAGATAGTAAGAGGAAGAAAATGTATAGACTCGAGTCACACGCATCTCACTCGTAACTCTAACGTAAGTACATCCTCTAGTTCGAGCAACTTTGCGGTTCCATATTGGTGATAAGGCACAACGAAAGGAATTCAAGGATCTACATGCCACACATAAAGTCGAGATCCGGGATCTACGAGGTATTGTGATAACGTTGTTGGCTATAAAAAATGAGTTGAAGGAATACACTCGACAACGAACATGGGATGATGAGACAGATGTAGCGAGATATTGCTAAATATGTAGCAAGGCGGTTCATCTAGCGTGCCTAATACCGATGACAATTCCACCCAACCTTCGACCGATGACCCTACCGATCTCTTCTAGCTTTCATGTTTTCTTGTAATAACAACAAACTTTTTATTTTTATGAGAATTTAATAATTAAATATTTATTACATTTTAATAAATTTTATAATAAATATTATGAAATTTTTAAATATTATGTTTTGGGTTTTTTTATTTTTATATTGGTTAATTTAAAAGATTTAAAATATGAGTAAAATTAAAAAATAATTTGAGAAATAAATTATTTTAGCCACGATTATAACCTTCGCTAATTTGCTAATTTTGCGACGGTGCAACTACAACCGTCATAAAAAATCATCGCAAATTTGTAACGGTTTTAGCGACGATTTTGGATACCGTCACAAATTCCGGACCATTTTCTCCTTCATTTGTGATGGTTTTTTTCGTCGCTAAACCATTATGAAATTTAATGACTATCCATCAAACCGTCGTAATATATTAGCGAGAAGCATTTTACGGGTAGTTTTAGGACCGTTGCTAATGATAATTAGTGACGATTTTGAGAGAATTAGTGACGGTGTAGACCGTCGCTAATTCCTATTATTCAGTAGCGAGGTAACTTTTCCCTGTACAAAAATATGTGGTCCTTTTTTTATTTTAATTATTTTGTTGCTGTTAATTATTGTTATTATTGTTCTTATGGGTTTTTTTTCTTATGATTGGACATAGAAATATTAGAAAGTTAGAACCAAAAAGAATAAAAATCTATAAAGAATGAACACATAACATTCATAATTTAGCCAAAATTTAACTGTCCACTAAACTGAGAAAAAAATGTTCTCACTATAAAAAAAATCACACAATACAAATAAATTATAACATTGGGATTAATTAATTATAAAGAAAATAGAGTTATATATATATGTCAAAATTATATCCTTCTAACATCTCGAATTCGAACATCTGTTCTTATTAAAAGAAACAATATATCATAGCTCAAAATATCAAAACCAGAGTTGTAAAGTCAATAAGGCTAGTCGGTCCGTGCATCATGTATGCACTTCTCTCATTCTTATACAGTTAAAGCAACATATTACGAAAGAGGCTTCGCTTCACATAACCAAAAGTGAATCAAATGGTATAGACTGGCCGCGGAGTGGAGGAATAGGTTCTTTAATTTTTTAGACTACTTTTACTAATTATGAATATTCTTCCATGCATAAAGCACTCGTCTTCCCAAATTAATCGATCAATAACAAAAATTTGTCTAAACGAAACGCGTGGGCCGGCGAAAGAAAATTAATGCTCGGTTCACATCTAATTATGAATCTTTTCACAAAGCACTTGTCTGCCAATTGTAGGACAAAGAAAAAATTGATACAAATGAAAATCTTATTACATGTGAAATGAATAAACTTATGGTGTGATAGATGTGAAATTAATAAATTTATGGTGTGCTAGATGTAAACATAATAATCTCAATATATGTTAGATGTGAACACAATAATTTAACTATGGTGTGCTAGATATTCAACACAATTATATATATATATATATATATATATATATATATATTATCTGTTTACCTTCTCCAATTAATGTCTTCCGGTTTCCATCTATTCTACTGTATATATATACGGTGATTTAATTAAACTTGATCGATATTATAACAAATTTTCTTTTTCTTTATTATTATTTTTTTGGTCTATGGGAAAGTTTATTGGACCAGCTTGGAACACACAATGAATTAATTAAACTTGATGATAGTATATATAAACTTCCTTCTTTATTTTTTTGGTCTATGGCAAGGTTCATTGGACCAGCTTGGACTCCGCGGAGGGATCAAAGCTCTCTTCTCCTAAATCACGTCACTCATTCATTTTAATAGTAGGATTAAAACATCGAACGGTTCAAAAATTTCAAAGTTAATTTACAACTAGGTTTGTTGGGAAAATATACATGTACGAAGTATAATCACAAACCAAAAGTTCTAATTCTATTTCTTCTTTGTGCAATTAAAATTAGAATCAACCAATCAATAATAATTCAGATGAAATAAATAAACACGATCATAGTCAACATATAAATTTTTTATGTGAAAACTCCGAGTGTAAAAATAAAAAACATGAGAATGTAATCTATTTTTAAACTCTTCTATTATATCAAATAATAGGATTTTTTTTTCTAGACTCAACTATAAGCACATCAAAACATCAAAGTCGTTATAACAAGAATAGATTCCAACAATAAAAAAAAAAAAAAAAAAGAAAGCTAGATCTCACAAAATAGGATTTTAGGAGATACCTAATGGTAAAAAATTCTTATCGATTAACATCATTCAAGTTGAAAAGCTTATCACCGAAACAACATATCAAAATTTCATTTTGATCGGGTTTAAGATCACTTGTTTGATCAAAACAATAAAGATAAGGAGCAACTTTTCTCTCTTTGTCTACACGGTAAAATTTTCCTTCTTTTCTTTTTGTTTTGATAAAGAATTAAAATTCATGTAAGTGACTTTTATAATGGTCACTTACATGACTGACTTTTCCTCTTTAGTCTCTTTCCCCCTCTCCACCCGCTTTCTATTTTTTTTCTTGTTTTTTATATTTTTTTCTCATTAATTTTGTATACATGAGTTTTCGGTTCCACATGAGGAGGGACCTAACCCAACAATTCTCTTCCTCTTGACTCATTTGGAGGGCTCTACCAAACTTGTTTGTCTTATGTAAAACTCAAATTTCTCTCTCGATCAAGACTTGGTCATAATATCCAACTCATTCTTATCGATATGGATCTTCTTAATAACAAAGGACTTCATCTCCATAACATCTTAAATCCATTGGTATCTAACCTTAGTGTGCTTCAATCGAGAATGAGAAGTAGGATGTTTGCTAGGAGGGATTGCTATTAGAATATCACAATGCATCATAAATTTTTCTTGTTTTAGTCCAAATTCATGTAAGAACTTTTTCATCTATAGCAAGTCTTTTCTCTCTTTAGTAAGAATAATATATTCAACCTCTATAGTGGATAGAGCAACACATTTTTGCAACCTAGATTTCCATAAGATTGTTCCTCCTATAAAAGTTATCAAATATCCCAACATAGACTTTCAAAAATCAATATCACCGACCATATTTGTATCTCGTGTACCCATCTAACACAAGTTTACCATTAATGAAGCACAAGCCGTAGTTGAAAATGCCTTTGATATACTTGAGTTTTCATTTCACTATTGGCTAGTGTTCTTTACTAGGGTTTGAGAGGTATTGACTCACCACGCTAACTATATGAGCTATATCTAATCTTGTACAAACCATGGCATACATCAAATTACGGATGTTAGTGTAGGTGCTCTAGATCCAACCTTGTTTGGATGGTTTAATTTATTATAATGTTGTATTTTTATTTATTAATAAAAGAAGTCTTTCTATTAATTCTTGTTGTTTACAATTTGATAGAATCGAGATAGAAGTCTATATGATATACATTGTATTAATGATTAATCAATTGATGTGAGATGACCATTGATGTATTTAAATGATATCATTAAATGTCTTAAGTCATAGCATTATCAAGAATAGATGTAATAACCCAAATTTTTCTTATTTTATTTTATTTTATTTTATTTTTATTATTTTTTATTTTTTATTTTTTATTTACTTTATTTTTATTTTTGTTTTTTAATTTGAAGTTTACTAAAAAAAAAAAACGAGAGAAGAAAAAAAAGAAAGAAAATGATGAAAAACATAAAAAAATTCATTTAGGGACACAATCGAAGTAATTAGGGGTGTAATCGAGTCAATTAAAAAGTTTAGGCCTTGAATTGCACCTCCGGGGACCTAATTGATGAAATTGTGCTGAAATTATTTAATAGAGGGACGTAATTGCCAAAATTAAAGCGCGAAGACCAAGCTGGAAGTTTGGTGCGAACGATAGGACCGAAAAGGAAGAGACAACCTGTCGTTCGCTCCAAGGCAAATTCTCTTCGAAAATCTTTGGGAGAATCCGCCCAAATCCTCCATGAATTTCTTGTTTTTGATTGTGTATTAATCATGGATTTTGTTGCCAAAACCAACACTAACGGGAACCAATGAGAATTTCCTATTTTGATTTCCCAATTAATCATGAATTAAAGAGGAAAAATTTTTGTCGGAAAATTGAGGGATTTGAGATTTGATTCTCGGAGAGATTTTAGAAAATTTTATGCTATAAAATGTTTTGAATTTCACGAGAGAAGGGGAGGAGAAATTAGAGAAAAATTTCGAGTTGAGAGAGAATGGAAATCAACGACAAAAGGGGTTGATTTTTTTTTTATTTACGGCAACTACACGTTTCGGGTTTTTTCTAGGTTTGTGTTCATTGTGTTCATAGACTTTGGTTTCCGGTTCTTCAAATTGGCTTCCTTTTTCTTTCTTTGTTTTGGTTTCTCGAGATAAATTTTCACTATTCGCAGCGGCTCTCACTTCCCGGGTTTTCGATTTTGGAATTGTGAGTTCCTCGCTCGAATTGCTTGGGTTTTCCGGTTTGTGTTTTTGGTGTTGTTCATCCAATTCCCAAGTCAATTCTTTGGGTTCGATTTCGTTATTGTTTTCCCTAGTTTTGTTAGTCACCTATTCGGGTTGTTTTCTTTGAATTAAGTATTAATGGAGGAATGAATGCATGTTGTTTAATTGAATCATTTAATCGGATAGCTGTCGTAGTTTCGAAGATTTGAAGAATTAGGGAGAAACAAACGAAGAACATGAAGAACGGGAGAGAGAAAGGTTGAAAAGCTGGAAAATTTTGGTTTTGATCCGAAAAATAAAAACAAAAGAAAACGAACTTGTTTTCGGGCTTGAGGTCCGGCCGACCCTTGGCCCAAAGAGAAATAAAAAGGCGAGGCCGGATCGATTTCAGCCCGACTAAGCCCGATGCCAAAAAAAAGAGGCCCAACCCGTACCCTTTCTCCCAAAAAAAAAAGGGAGGCCCGACCCATAGCCCACCTTCCAAAAAAATAAAATAAAAATATAATTAGGGAATAAAAAAAAAGGTAAAAAAAATAATAAGAAAAAAAGGGATGAGTAAAAAAAAAAAGTAAAAGTGGCGAGTTAAAATTTTAGGTATAGGATTTTTTTTATTACTTTTATTGTCATTTATTTTTTAACCTACTTATATAAGATGATTTTTTTTATTTTTTATTTTTTCATTTAATTTTTTTAACTCTGTTTATTTTATTTCTTGTAGTTTTCTTTATTAATTTAGAATTTTTATTTCAATTTTTTTCTTTAATAGGTATTGCTAGAAAATTATATATATATAATTTGACAAAGTCTCCTATCCGATAGAGACCGACATCGCATAAAAAAAATGCCCAAAAATTAGCGAAACCTCCTATTTGATAGGGGTTGACGCCACAAAAAAATCATCTTTTAATCAAGACGTCCTCCGACACGTCGGTTATGTCAAGGCGTTTAGTAGATCCAATGTTTGAATCGACGTGTCACCCAACGAAGGGGACCAACGATCGTTTCAATATGATATCACGCCGAAAACTAAAAATTTCACATAGTCTCAAAGAAACTGGGATATTAAAATTTAAAGAAATAGCTTGACATGGATTTTAGGAGATAATTCAGAATTAAACCGTATATGGTACCTTTTTTAGAAAATGGCACTTTTAGGTGATTAAATATCTTCCTAAAAGCGTAACCAACTCCTTACCTTAGGGATCTCTAAACCAGGTGCTACTTTTAGGTTTCTAGTTCCTTAAATACTAGGTGGCGACTCCAAAACTACGTAAATAATTTTTTATAAATAATTAACGCTCAAACCGTTTAATTTTGTTTTGGGGGTCCCGTCCGACATCGCGTAGCGACAATAGACATTAACTATATGTAGTAAGACTTGTGAGTGCTATGCTAATACAATAAGATAGCAATAGAAGATCTCACACCTATTGACATAATGATGCCAAAGCAAGCATTTAGGTGATTAATGTTAGAGAATATATCACTAGACGTAACTCTGCCATAATAACCCATTTAGTTTAGTCTATGAAAATCTCATACGAGGAGGGTACAACTAGTCCTTTGGTTTGAAATCATCATGGTTATCTCATTAGATGATTGGTGTGCTTTAACACTCATTTTGATTGACTCGATCAAGACTTATGTGTGGATGATTCATTGGGTGTATTAGAAATCTAATAGAGATAGATAGATGACTAAGATAGGACATATCATTTTTTGTATGCTAAAGGAGTTATTAGATTGTACTTCGATAAATATCTACTCAAGAAATATGTGGCTACGGTGAGAGTATACGAATAAAGTATAGTTGGTTTACTTTAGAGCTAAGACATTTGAAAATCAAAGAAAACTTATATGATAATGATCGAACGGACTATTAACTAAGTTCAAGATCACACTTGTGATAAATTGATATGAGGATCTGAATTGTATGATAATCATGCTCGTGAATGATAATTATAGATTAATTAATTCTCATAGAGAATGAGGTAGTCATGATGCCTTATTAAAGGACAATCTTGATTTATATGCCAAGAGTTAAAAGAGTTGTCTTTTATTCTTAATACATTATCAATATATCTAGGAGTTTATTGAGCCATATATATGAGTTTAAACATCCACATAATAAAAGAGAAGCAAAGATTTTGAAAAAAGGTTTTCTATTTTGGAAAGTTTCCTTTTTTGAAAATTTTTTCCTAAAATGGAAAGTTTTCTATTTTGAAAAGTTAGTTACTTAAAATGGAAAGTCGGTTTCCTATTTTAGAAATCACTTTCCTAATTTAGAAGTCAATTCCAAATTTTGAAGACGAGTTACATAAAAATAGAAATTAGTTTCCTAATTTAGGTTTAAGGATAATTTAGGAAATTACTTCCTAATAGGCTCTACTAAATTACTTGACCCAATTTATTTAGACGAGTCCAAATTAATTGATAATTAATTAGGAAAAAAGAGTTTGTGATAATAGACTTAATTTAAAAGCTCGCAAGATATTTTGATGGAAAGATAAACTTAAGCCATATTAGATAAGGTTCGGGGATTATAAGGATAAGGTTAGACAAAACCCATATAGGCAACATCTCTTTGACCTACAAGGACAAGTTACTACCCTTTAAATAAATAAAGGCAAGAGAGGCGAAAAGATTGACAACCAAGAAAAGAAAAACATGCCACACATAAAAAAAAAGATAAAAAGAGTTTTCTCTCCATAACCTCGCTAGCCTTCTTCTCTCAGGGTTATCACATAAAACCCCGAATTGATTTTAAAAAAATAAACTAATAAAAAAAAGATGGAGCTAGCATTCAACAATTTTTAATTCCTTCTCTCTAGGGTGTTTGAGCTACATAGATAATCAATAGAGGTCAAACACTTAGATGGCTCATTTCCACAAAGGTTAATTCCGCCTACAAGAGGTAATCACTCACTATTATTTTATTCATATATACATGATTAGTTTATTCAATGACATGATCTTGAAAACCCTAGATAGAGAAAAAATTTTATTTCGCACCTCCATAAGATGCATGATCCTTTAGCAGATGCTTGATCCTTCGAGTGGATGCAAGAGGAATCTTCTTTATCTTATTTTCATTCATCACTTCACTAACATTGTTTAGAGCTCAACTTAAAGTGGCTTGCAAGTGGAGAACAAACAAATTTGGACTTGCCCATATTGAATCTTGTAAGGACATTATGAATATATCTCTTTTAAAATAGCTAAAGTTTTCCAATCTTCCTATCATGAGTAATCTTCATGCCAATAATTTATTTTGCCAATACGAATTTTTTATTACAAAAGACTTGTTCAGACTTTATGTTGAAACTCCGAATCTTTCAAATGTCATGGCAAACAATTAACGAAGTAGGTCTTGTAAAGGCAAACCACCACCATCATCATTCTCCAAATCTTCTCTATGATTAGAAGGCATTGAAGATAACTATAGAGTAGGTCTTGGATCCGAACTAACAGGAGTAAAACTAGAGGACTTTACTTTCTCCTTCAGTTGAAAATTTTCAATAGTTCAATCTTTAAAAAAGACAACATCTTTATTTTAGATAGTTTTCTTCTTTTTTAGATCCCATAACCTATAGCCAAACTCATCATCTTTATAACCAAGAAAACACGCTAATTTATCTTGTTGTCAAGCTCAAACCTTTCAACTTTAAAAACATATGTATAGATTCCTTACAACCATACACTCTTAATTGTGCATAAGAAACATCTTTCTCCTTTCATAATCTCTTTGGCACATTACATTTAAGAGGAATTGATGGAAAAAAGATTGATAATGGCAACTACATGAAATTGTTATTACCTCACTCTAAAAGGACTTAGGTAGCTTTGCATAAAAGAGCATATATCTAATTCTTTCAATAATTATTATGTTCATTCTCTCTGCTACTTCATTTTGTTATGGATTTTTTAGAACTATCTTCTCAAGCGTAATGTCATGCTCTCTATAATACTTCTTAAATGGACCCTTATATTCACTTCTATTATCTACTCGGATGCAATTCAACTTTCTACTAGTTTTTATTTCAACTCTACTATGAAAATCTTTAAAGACATCAAACATTTGATCTTTGGATTTCAAACAAATAGCCTTTTTTTAATAATCATCGATAGAATGAACAAAATACAAAGCACCTCTAAAACATTTGCCGATCATTAGGCAAACATTGGTATGGACTAAGTCAAGAAATGAGATCTTCTATATGAAAGCAATCTATAAAATGCCACTCAATATTGTTTACTAGCTAAATAATAAGTGCAAGTGTTTGAATTCATACCTTTCAAGAAAAAAAGGTTCTTCTTGAAAATGATACTAAGGCTTTTTCTCACTTAAATGTCTAAGCTGCATATGCTATAAATTGATGGAGACATCTTCAATTGCATTCACTTCCTCTTTAATTACATAATTTATGACAAGTAGAAACTTGTCTTTAGCAATAATCAAATAACCTTTAGAGAGCTTACATTCATTATCTCTAAATAAATTATGATAGCTTTCTTCATCAAGTGTATCTTTAAAGATTAAAATGTAGGCACATATTTGGCACGAGTCTAGCATCCACAAGGTGCAATTTACTTTTGGTATTGGTTTATAAACCAAAAATCTCTATTGCTCACAACACTAGCCATCTCTTGATTTCTCATCTTAACCTTATCAAAGTCTTCACTCATGTAGGATGTGAAGAAATTTTATCGGGATGTAAAATATTAAGAAGTAAATGGATTTGTAATCCATGTGGTATCCTCACAATCAATATTTACACAATCATCATCTTAAATAATGATAACATTACCGTTGTAAACAACTACAATTGTACCATCTTTTTCATTCTTGTCTTTGACTTTACTCCTCTTATATCTCTTGTACTTGATGAATCTCTTTAGATATGCCTAGGCCCATCATAATAATAATATTTTATTTTCTTCTTTGATTGAGATCTTTTTCTAGACTTCGATCTACCTCTTCAATCACTAGTTCTCTATTCTACTTACTACAAGAAAATCTACTCTAATTTATCATATAGTTTTCTCGTAACAAACACATGAGACTCTAAAATTTTGGCACTTTTATCTCTTTCTCTCCGTTAAGAATATTGTCCTTCATTGTCTTCAAAGTCAACTTCCCATTCGAATAGAGTTGCTAAGGTTTCTTCACATTCTATTCATTTATCACTTATATTTCTATCTTTTTTTTATCATATTATACATGCACTAAAATACATCAAAAATAAAAACCTAAACCTTATTTGTCCTAATAAATAAAAACCTTTAATCTTTTTTTTAGTAATTAGTTAAATTTGTTGAAAAAAGATACTTGAAATTTCCCTTTCCAATTCGAATGAGATTATTAGTGTGTGTGTGTGTGTATGATTTTCTAAAGGACATCTTGTGCAAAACTTTTGACAATTAATTGTCAAAAGGAAAGTGTCAAATATCATACTGCTTTTTTCCTTTGTAAAGGGAAAGTGTCAAATATCATAATGTTTTCCACAAATATAATGAAAGACATTAAATCAAAATGTACTAGTTAATTATTTTGAATAAAAAATAAATAAAAGAAAGAATTCTTTCTTTATTTGGGTATTGGATTTAGCATGGATCCCATCTTTTTTTTTTTTACCATTCTCATTAAATTCAAACACTACTTGTATGATATTATTTTTTTATCCTTTCTCTATCTATGTATATAAAGTATATACATTTTTGAAATTTATAATAATAAATGAGATTTGTATTTTCTTAAAAAAAAAATCACCAATATCTTGATCATACTATTTGATCATTTGACCAATTCTAACATATTAATTTGAGTAAGTGAAGTGTTTGGAAAATGTTCAGAATAATTAATACAATTTCAATTTTATATATCTTTATTTATTATTATTTTATTTTATTTTTTGTTTGAATTAATAATTCTTTTAAAATTAAAAAGAGATAATAGTCAATGAATCATAAACAAGAAAGAATTAATTATTATTAATTAAATAAAAATAATAAGATTTTTTTTGTGGAACATACATATCAATATTTATGGATTATGCCTAACGTTACAGTTCCAATCCTTATGTGAAAAGAAATGGGACTCCTACTTTTTTTATGTCAAAAAAAAAAAAAAACTTTGCCGTATATAGGCTTTTCTGAATTGTTTTGTTGTTAAGTATAGTTATGGTTTTTTCGATTGATCCGTTTGTTCAGCAAATAAATATTAGTTCCATATATCAATATGTATGGTCCATTTTCTTAATATTAATTACTACATTTGGAATTTTGATTCTTGTTTATAGTGATAGTTATATGTCTCATGATCAAGGCAATTTGAGATTTTTTGTTTATGAGTTTTTTCAAATACTTCAATATTGGGATTAGTTACTAGTTTGAATTTAATATAAATTTATATTTTTTAGGAATTAGTTGAAATGTGCTCTTACCCTTTAATAGGTTTTTGTTCACATAACCTATTATGTCTATCGCTTGTCAAAAAGCGTTCACCATCTTTGGTTTCAAGTTACAAGATATCTAGTTACAAAAGTCTTGTTTTGTACATCTCTTTAGCAAAGATTTCTTCCAACAACTTTCAAACTTTATAACTGTCATGTTCTTGAAAAATATGATTGATGAACTTAGAATATATTCATTTTCTAATAGCAGATGTGTCTTTTCTAGTTATTGACTTTCATTTTTTTCTCTTTCATATCGACATGCATCTTTCCTTTGCACTCAAACGACAAAGCCAAATCATCATAGTAAAGGTGATCCTTCATCAATATTTTCTATAGGAGATAATTAAAAAAAATAAGTTTTATCGGATGTGAATCTTTTTTTTTCCATTTTACTATATAGAAAAAAAACAATCTTCAAAACCTAAAGCTATAATACTACTATGTTGGAAAAAAGTATATGTACAAACCAAAATTCCAAACCACAAGTTTCAATTTTTTTTCTTTATGCAATTAAAACTAAGACCAACCAATCCATAATAATTAAGACAAAATAAATAAACACAACCACAATCAATACGTGGAACTTTTACATGAAAATCCCGATATAGGAAAAAAATATAGGACTATAGTCCACTCAAACACTTTCTACTTTATGAAATAATGGAATACAAGATTTTTTCTTGACTCAACTACAAGATACATATCAAAATATCAAATTCGTCATCACAAAATGAATTTCAACAACAAAAACAACAAAATTAAATCTCACCTAATATGTTTTTAGAAAATATCAAAAGGTGAAAGTTTTTTAATGATCAACACTGTTTAAATTAAAAACTCATCACTAGAAACAACATATCAAAATTTTATTTTAATTGGGTTTGAAATTACCATCTCATCAAGAAAATAAAGATGAGGAGCAACATTTTTCTCTCTCTCCCTCTCTCTCTCTCTGTACAACAAAATTTCGCTTCTTTATTTATTTGTTTTATTGACCAACTCGGCTTTTGGTTTGAAGATGAAGTAAAAGTCACTTACGTGACTTTTACAATGGTCAAATATAATTTCTATCTGTCTATGCATGATTTCTCTCTGTCCATGCATGAGTTTTGGACTCCCCATAAAAATTAACAAATCGCAACATATTTTCCTTTGAAAGCCATGGTCCTTTTTCATCTTTTTTTTTTTCCTAATCAGTGGGAATCCCTCTTGCTCAAGCGGCTTAGTATCTCCCTCCTCAAACAGCAAGAGTGATTTTTATATTCTTTCATCCTGTACACCATAAAAAGAATACTCTTTCATTAGTGATAGGGAGTAAAGCCATGATCAGGTTTGGTTCCCTTTTCTGATCAATTTTAGAATAAAATAACTCGTTAGCATTAACAAAGATTATTGCTTCCCTAGCAAAACTAATCTGCGTACATGTACATGTACTGAAGGAGCAACCATACCGATCCATGGCATAACCTGATAGAATATACTGCTTGGTGATTACGGCTTGTATTCTAATCCCCAGGACTCCATGTCTTTTTCCCAGTTGTATACATAATTGAACTAGGTAAAACACTACATTTGGATGTGATTTTTCCTTTTTGCTGACATAATTTATATATATATTTGTGTTTGATCCTTAACGTTGATCAATTCACTTGGTTTATAGATATTTATTAGAGATTTTGTTTCTTACTAAGGCTCGGTTTGTTTGGCGGAAAACGACTTCCATAAGAAAATCAATTTACGAAGAAGCTATTTTACAAAAAATTATTTTCTAAAAAAATATTTTTTACCGTTTGGAAATTACATGAAAAACTGCTGAAAATATATATTTCAACATTTGTTTGATACAGAAAATTAAAATATAAAAATAGTATGTGATTGTTATATTAACAAGTTTTGAGAAAACTTTCAAAAAACATATTCACAATTTCACAATATAAGATACATTTAGAAAAATTTAATAAATTTTCATAAATACTAAATCTAAAATTTTAATTCAAAAAATAAAATATACTTTTTTAACTATTAAACCAATTCATCAAAATTACTTGGGATAAAATCAAGTCAATATTCACATTTGTTTAAAAAAAAAAAAATTCTAAGTAATCCTAGCATTGTTATTTTGGTAACTCAATTAAGAATTATTATTATTTTGAAAATTGAACTGATAATTTAGTCCAAAAAATAGTTTTATAAATTATTAGTTATCATTGTAAATAACTAATTATTAATCATTTGGCTTCAAAAGATTAATGTTGGAATAATTTATAACTAATTATTCACTATAATTACCAACAAAATTTTACAACATATTAAAATTATAAATTATTGATTTAATTGTAAATAAATAGTATTGAAAAAATAATGTATTTATTAATGAATTAATTTTAATTTTTTTATAAAAAAAATTACAGTTTTGTAATAATCATTTCCAATCATTTAAGTATAGTTTAGGTGGTGTTGAGATAATAGTTAAAAAAATAGAGATAAATTATTAAAATATTATTACAAAAATAATTTTAAGGTGTAAAAATGGTTTTTAAAAATATTTGATGTATTTATAAATCAAAAAATCAAATATTAGTAGAAATAGAGAAAACAATAACTAAATAATTAATAATAATTGATAAGGAATAATTAAAAATTAATTTGATATATTTTAAATAAAAAGAAGATAGAGAAAAATATTGTTAAAATATATCGAGAGAGAGGTAAGTAACATGAGAGCGAGATAGCTCGTGAGAAGAAAAAGGTTCTCCTCTTTTTAAACTAGAAAAAAAAATTCAAAAATACTCTATCTTTTTTGTTGATCGGAAATCATTTTTCGTTGACTTTTTTCCTAAACGTAAAACAAACACTGAAAAATTAGAAAAAATAAGTTCCCGGAACTTGTTTTTCTCCAAACAAACACAGACCTAAAATAGGCAAAACCTCGAAAAAGTGTAGCCTTTAGTTACAACAATTAATTTTTGGGAAGCATGAGCAACACTCAACGGCCACGTGGCTAGTGGACTAGTAATAACTATTTTATGGTAAGCCATGTTATTAAGAAATTTTATAATACTCAAAAGAGTAATTATTGTATATGTATAATAGTTATTCCATGAGCTCACTATATAAAGAGCAATAAACATAAATAAATAAATAAATAAAGGAGAGAGAAAATTAAAAAAAAAAGAGCCAACATGGAAATTTTTTAATCATTTTTTGTGGATTTAGATTTTTTTTTTTTTTTGTGTGTCACTCTCTTTCTTCAAAAATTGAGCTCATGAAGTAACTACCGTATATGTATAATAGTTATTTCTTGAATATTATAAAATTTCTCCATGTCATTAGCAAGTTAACTAGCAATAGGTCAAACAATTAAGACGTGATTCTTAATAGAGGTGATCATTTGTATTTTTGATTTGGTTTTTAATATTTTGGTTTCGTTTTTTATTAATCAAACTCACAAAAAATTCAAATCTGAATTGAATTACTATTTGGTTTTTTATTTTTTCAAATCGAGATTTTGGTTTTCAAGTTTAGTTTTTTGGTTAAAACTAATTTAAAAAAAAAATAATGTAAATAAGCTAAAAAAATTGTTGTAAACTATAGAGTTATTTCTCTAGCCCAAATGGTCTAAATGCCCTATATAAAAGATAATAAATATTTATTTAAATAAGATTAAACAAAAACTATGTCACATATCAAATTTAAATACAAGTCCACTAATCTATATATATATATATAATATATAATGATAAAAAAAAATTAATTATTTAAACATGTAAATTAAACTACCAAAATCTTTTTTTAAAAAAAATCAATTTTTAATAAAATTCAAATTAAAAATTTCAAAAACCGAACCATGCCAAACTAAAAAACCAAAATAAATTGGTTCATTTTTTTTAATTTTAAATTAAAAATCAAATCAAAATTGATATTTTAATTCGTTTACTTTTTGAAGTTCTTATCACTTATATTCACATTATAGTGATTTCATTTTCTTGTTATCATTTTTCTTCGATTCTCTTATTATTTCTATTTATTTTATAACAATTTGATCTCTTTTCATCAATTTTTTTAGGTGTATGCTCACTTGTATATTGTGAAATGTTGATCTATCTTTCTCCAAAGTGTAAGGTAATTCAATTCAGGTGTTATTTATTTCTATTCTATAATTTTCTCATTCTCTACTTAACACTCCAAAAAAGTATTTTGTTTGTGGTCCTCTTTCTTTTAAATTTCCCTATAGAGACAGACTGAGAATTCAAATCTAGAATCAGTCTTTAGGAGTCAACGCACGTGGTTCACGAACATGCAATTTAATAATATTCTCTCTAGCTACTGTGGTTGGCCACTTCCTTAATGGCTAAGACGCTGGAGACCCGTGTTTTCTATAACTTTGAGACTCCTTTTTGAGGGTCCATGCATGTTAGATTATCGTACATAATGGGTTCGGAGAAACAGTAGGACTTCTTTATCCTATTTTTCTTGGAATCTTCTAATTAAAAATCCATTAAATTTTTTTATTAAATTTTTACAACTAAAAGAAAGATTCTTATAATAAGCTACAGATACCTGCATTCTGCAGTAGCCAAAATTAAAGGCAAAAAGTTGACTCGTAAGCTTATGAAGGTGCTAAGAAATAGCAAGGATGCTTCTCATTGCTATATAAAAGCATACAAACTGATTAGCATTATTGTTGAACTCGAAACTCTCAAAAGAATAAAAAAACAAAAACAAAAACAAAACTACTATGATTATGATACTTGAATCCCAAATTACTTTCTTGCTATTGCTAACGTTTCAGTCAGCAACAGCATTTGTACCAGCTCCTATAGCAAAATCAACTTGTACAAAATACACGTGCGGAAATATTAGTATTCCGTACCCTTTCGGGATCGGAAAAGATTGCCACATGGAGGAATCTTTTAACGTTGAATGTGATGAAACTTACAGTCCGCCTAGAGCAATTTTAAGCAGCGTCAAAATGGAGTTGCTCGAATTTTCAGCTCTACACAGTGATGTTGCTGTCAAAGTACCAGTTATATCCAAATTCAATTCTTCTGGTGGGGAGGAGGGTGCGCCTCTGAATTTGACTGGAACCCCTTTCTTCTTTTCCTCAGACAATTATTTCTTTGCAGTGGGTTGCAATACTCGTGCAATGTTTTGGACTGGTCACGGATCTGAACATATGGGCTGCGACTCAATCTGCTTAGACGGTAGTTTCAATATTTCTGATTGGGCAGAAACCAATGGCGCCAGTTCTGGTAATGAAGACTGTCGGGATATAAGCATTCCTTTCAAACTTCAGGATTTTAAATCAAGTTTCGAGCCCAAAGATGGAAAACAAAGAATTAAAGGGCCTAACCAGGCCTTCTTAGTAGCCTATGGGTTTGAAGACAACATAAAGAGTCAGCTAGAAATGAAGAATTTGACAAGCATGCCAGTATCGCTGAGTTGGATGCTACCGAAGGGCAGATTAAAATATGACAACGTTACCATGAAGTGCTATTTTCAGCCCATAAATAGCACGACTTTTACGTCTCACGGTTGTTCTTGCTCAGATGGCTATCAGGGCAACCCTTACCTTGAATGCATAGGTATCATTTTCCCTACAAGACTATATATATGGGCCTTTTGTAATTAATGTTATTCTTGCTAGCTGTTAGAGTTATTGTTTTATTTTATTTATTTTTTTTTGTTTGCTCTCATCACCCGTAAGTGGAAGTTTAAAACCATTAGCTATAGCCTATAGGGCCAATTTCTTGGCACCATGGGACGTGATAGACTTGCAACAAGGAGAGGGTATTTGATACTGAATTGATAAGGCATGTATGATGTATCTACGGAATTCATACTAGCTAGGGAACTATTTGGTGCTGTGAGTAATAGATAAGAAATAAATTGTATTTAATTGCCTCCTACGAGACTAGTACTCTAGTATTATTCAAGTAGTATTGAATATATCTGTATTATTAATTTATTCAAAACACTTTTGTTCATAGATAGGTGTGCGCTTGAATTTTAATCATTTATTTTGGTCTCTTTATGTAATTATAGACATCGATGAATGTGAAAATGGAACTGTTTGTCATCGATGGACAAGATGCGTGAACACAAAAGGATCGTTCAAATGCGAACTTGATGCATTTCGAATTATCATTTTAGGTGTGTTTCTCTTCTCTCTCATTATTTTTATTTTATTTCTTATATTTTTAATATCATTAGATTATCTACGTATTGTTTGAATTTATGTGAAATTTTAAATTAAATATATTTTTTTAACACCATATTCTTCCAATACAATCAAATCAATTGATTGATGACGACTATAAAGATCTCTTAACAAACAGACCGTTATTAATAAAAATAAAAATGTTATGGTACATCAACTGGTTTCCTAGAATCATATTATTTTAAGAGATAATCCTTTGGTTCATTTCTAGGGAAAAGTAAATTACCTTTGGTCAATGTTTCTCGTTACTAAGAAAATGTGCCAAATCAAGATAATTGATAACCTTTCATTTTCTAGTCAGTTTCATATATCAATTGAAGTCAAATTCCCTTGCGTATGGCAAAAATTCAAACTTTTATTTTTTTAACATAAAAACTCAATTGTCCGGTCATATGAAGTAAATTATAAGTTAGTTCTTCTCATTTTAAAAAATAAATAAATAAATTTTTTATTTTAAAAATTAATTATTTAATCTTTTAACTAGTATTCATCATAATTAATTTGATATTAATTTCTTTCTAAAAATATTTTATTTTCTGACCAATCTTTCTGTATTTTTTACTCATTTTTTTATTTTTAAAATAAAAATTCAGAATGAATTAAAAAAAAAAGAATTACAAGTAGATTTAGAAATATAAACATTAAAATAAAAAATTTAATTAATTCATTTTTTGAAATTAAAAGAAATAATTTTATAATTTACTCCGTCGTAGGATGCATAAAATTTACAGAAAGTGGAAGCAATGACTTACTTTGGCCTACTTTTTTCTTTTTCTTTTTTTTAAATATGCGAAATTGATTAAAAACAAAACGTAAGAAACATTGACTTTTCACTGCAAATATAGGATAAAAGATATATAGAAGTTATTTGTAATTTGTCATGTCAGGTACAAATTTTAAATAGAAGGAAATTAAGTTCATATGGTAACCTTTATTTTCTTCTAGCTGAGAAAAAATAGTACGTAGACTATTAATCCATTTTTCAATACAAAATAATCAAACATCAGACTGAAAACCCATAATATTAGCCACCCTTATTATAATCCAACAATCGCATGCACATGCTAAGGCTTGTTTTTCTTTTTGTTTTTTTCTTAATACAGTTGTAGGTCTGGTGCTTGGAGTATTGTTGTTGCTCTTTGGTGCTTGGTGGACATACAAACTTATCAAAAAACGAAAATGCATCCAGTTGAAAAAGAAGTATTTCGAAAGGAATGGTGGTCTATTGTTGCAACAACAATTATCCTCAAGTGAAGGTAGGGTTCAAAAGACAAAAATATTCAGTTCAAAAGAGTTAGAAATGGCAACCGATCGTTTTAGTGAGACGAGAATACTTGGTCAAGGTGGCCAAGGCACCGTTTATAAAGGAATGTTAGCAGATGGGAGAATTGTTGCAGTTAAGAAGTCCACACTAGTAGATGAAGAAAAGTTGGAAGAATTTATCAATGAGGTTGTCATTCTTTCGCAAATCAATCACAGAAATGTGGTTGGGCTGCTAGGATGTTGCTTGGAGACTGAAGTTCCTCTGCTGGTATATGAATTCATTCCTAATGGAACTCTTTTCCAATATCTTCATAACCAAAACGAGGACTTCCCATTATCATGGGAAGCAAGACTACGAATTGCCACAGAAGTTGCTGGTGCAATATCCTATCTGCATTCGGCAGCATCTATTCCGATTTATCATCGCGACATTAAGTCCACAAACATACTCTTAGATGAGAAATATAGAGCTAAAGTATCAGATTTTGGAACTTCAAGATCAATCTCCATTGATCAAACTCATCTGACCACTCGTGTGCAAGGTACTTTTGGCTACTTGGATCCTGAGTATTTTCAATCTAGCCAATTTACAGACAAGAGTGACGTTTATAGTTTTGGAGTAGTTCTTGTGGAGCTCTTAAGTGGACAAAAACCGATTTTTTTAAGCAATTCACAAGAAAACATGAGCTTAGCTACTCACTTCATTGATTTGATGGAAGGAAATAGACTCTTTGATGTTCTTGATGCTCAAGTACTGGAGGATTGCACTGAAGAGGAAGCTGTTGACATAGCTAATCTTGCAAAGAGATGTTTGAATTTGAATGGAAGAAGCCGACCAACAATGAAAGAAGTTGCAATGGAATTGGAGGGGATTCTACTGTTACGAAAGGATATCATGGGTGAAGTAAACGTGGTGATAATTTAAGAATACCTATCTCACAAGATCTCTCGATGTCTTGATGAGAGGGGAGACACTAATGTTAGTTGAGCTGCTGCTCATTAGCATATATTTCTTTTTGTTTTTAAGACTGTTAGAAGTGTTTTTGATTGCGTAACAACTTATGTTTGTGGATTTAGATCCTGCATGTTCTTAAAAAATAATGACTGATTATGTTCTAAATTTCATCATTTATTTTGAATTTAATGATTTAGATTAGATGAAAGAAATAAAATATTAAGAAGTTAAAGTTGTTTTTTTTTTAATCATATATATTATATCATTACCATTCAATTTAAATTCAATCATTTAAATTTAACAACCATGATAGTAGGAACATGAGAGGATCTCAATCTTGTGTTTATAATAAGTAATTCTTTATGCATTAATACTAGTTTCTTTTTTCTTTTTTTTAATACATAATAATTAAATTGTGTCGTCCTTCATTTCTTTTTATTTTTTTCTGACAACATCAAGGAAATTGTTTTAGCACATGTTTTTAATCTTGTATACTTAGAAAGTTGATACCATACTAATGGATTTATGTTGGTTACAAGATGTGGAAAGACTTTCTTAATTTGATCGATTAGCATTGCAAGCCATTTCTCTATCCTCAGAAAACTTAAGCAATCAAAGCCATTATCAGTCAGTAAAGATTTCTTTATGGAAGTATTTAGTCTCTTGAATCCTCTGGTGCCAACAAGCTGATGAGATTCTGCAAACTTCAATGAGGATACTGATTGGTTTTAGATATGATTTTCTATTTGATTCTGAGCAACATTCGAATTGTAAATGGATCACGGTGGGAATACAGGCAGGAGACAACACTGATCAACCAAAGCACAAAAATTGTAAAGAATGCAGGTAAAGCAAAAACAGAGTAAAGTGCAGAGCAGTGTGCAAACATGGAGCTTCTAAAACAGCATAACAGCAGGAACATGGATTTTTCAACAGAAGGAACAATCGAGGTAAAGTAGCCAAAACAAGCAATTATGATAGGATAAAATAAGCACTAAAAAACAGACAGATCATCAGATAAGCAGAAGATAAAAGCAGACGGTATTAACATCAATTATAGTTGATAGCATAAAAAACCACAATTCAGAGTAAGGATAGAAGCACTAGATCGCTCTGAAACAAAAAACTTCAAAGCAATCTGTCTCACATTAGCATTTTGAAATAGTATGGAGATAAAACTAAACGATCTTGGAATTCTTAAAAACTACACCTTGATTTCAATAGTAATTATCAAATTAAAATCTTCATTAACGGAAGCAACAACTGATTAGACCCAAAAGAAATTTTATAACCATTTTCATTTAGAGTTCTGCTTATGGTTTCATCACTGTGATGCCTAACGAAGAAACCCTAAGCTCAGCTAGAAAAGTAAAATACCTAACACAGCTTTCTAAGTTCTGTGATCGCTGGGCTAAGATAGGTCAGTCAATTTGGTTAAGGTTGTCACTTTTTTGTGTCCGAAATTTGTTTGGTTTATGATAGATCACCCCTTCAACTATTGCAACTCTTTGTTGCATTCAGATAACTACCTCACTCTGGCTAATGTTAACTATCGGTCGGCAAGAGATGTAATTTTTCCAACGATTATTGGGGTCAATTTCATGCCACCTCTGCTACTGGTGATAATCAATGCAGTATGAACATCTACTTTATAAGAATTAATGACATATTGTCTACCTGTAGGACTGTCTAAGCAAAGTTGTTGTGGCTTAAGTGCCTAGCTAGCTAGGATTATTACTATTGTAGGCTTTTATCAGTACTCTTTCTGACAAATCAATACGAAATCGCGCTTTAAGGCAAAACTTGAGTTGATCCAAAACAAATCAAAATATACAGCTAATGAAGAAAACTATAAGCATAAATCAAGGAACTTAGAAACCGTTTTAAATACAAAAAAACCTTGAAAATACTTTATTGACCTGAGGCTCCAACTCCATATGCCATTCGTTCACCAGGATTAGAGGTAATTCCCGTTAATATTTTAGATGTACACTCGAACCTTAGCTAGCCTTCACATAGTCCAAACAAACATCATTCCCTCGTAGCCATTCAAAGTTTCAATATCAAGTTTAAGCATAAGATTCCTTAAATCTCACGAATGTTTGTAGAGTTAACAGACTATCAAATTCTGTCCGGTGCCTACTTTCAATTCCTTTTACGTTCAATAACTTAGCCACCCTCTCTCCAATCTACTGTGCAAACCACTAATAATTCCATCATGAATTTTGTATCATAAACTCGAACTCCAAAGAAAAAACTTAGGAGCCCGTTTAGTTATTGAAGAATTTCTTAAAACAAGTCCAGAACTCAAAACCAACCTTGCAAAATCTGAGGAATCAATACCCTTCTCTCTGTTCCTCTTGAAATCAATACCTTGGCATTCAAGTAAACCAATAGACTTCAGTGTGAGGATCATGCATGATATCGAAATCCTGGAAATTAAACTGCCACACGTAATGGAATTCTATTCTGAAACTTAAAAGATATCCTTGTGAATCAAACAGTCATCCCAGGTTGAATTATTTTCAATAGATCAAAATTGTACTTCATGACACGGTAGTTTTTAGAAGCAGGGGCTTGAGATGGCAAACTCTTGTCGAGAGTTAATTGAAACAGAGTGCCAGGGAATTCGGTATCCAAAGCAACCAAGGTGAAGTGAGAGATTGCTTCCTTGATTAGAAAAGTCTCATATACGAGGTTTCTGCCCAGACTTCGCACACCTGTACTGGTTTGCTGCTCATCATCGTTGACGCCGTTGTGCAACTTCAATGGCTTCGGTTGTCAAGTTATAGCCAAGATCAGAAAGCGTTGTCCAAAGTTGATGTGGAGTATATGGAAACCTTGTTTCTTCTGGTTTCACATCCTCGGTTTCCTGCCCTGGGAAGGATTGTCCACTTGTCTTAATGGAATACTACTTTCAATGTCTTAGATTAAGCCTGTTTATAGTTGCAAAAACCTCTTTATAGACTAATTAAGGAGTCCTTGACCACTAAGATACTCTGCCTGGCCTAAGATTCAATTAGGGAGGGATTAGCGGCGTGATGACATCCTAAATTCCTAAAACATAAAAGTAAGACAAAACACAAATTGCATGTGTTTATCGTTCGCTTCCAGGAAATAAATGATCCACCAAACCAAGAAAAATTGTTCTTTTCTGTAACAAACAAGGACTTTGTTAAATCAAGAAGACGAATCCTTGTTCTCAACTGTAACAAAAAAACAAATTTCTGGTTCAGCGGATGTATTTTCGTCAAGCAATCCTAGACTCAGCATTTTGTCAAACTATTGATGTTAACAAATAACTGACGCTCAGCTGTTATTTTCTAGTTTATATCTTCAGTTGTTTGGACACCAATTATTCATAGAGCAGATATTATTTGAAGATGGGCAAATTAAAAGAGGTCTATTGATCCGCTTTTTGCTAGCAACCAAGCTGATGAAATAAGAATCTATTTGTGAATTGGTTAGAAGTTCTGCATAGATGGTAAATTAACAGGCAATTGGTAGCTGGGGATTAGGAAATTGATCGAGCAATCCAGAACTTACAGAAGAAGTCTTTTTCTCTAACCTCATAATTTCATGGTGCGCCTGCCTATGCTTTATCTGTAAACAAAGAAACTCTAGATGTCATAACTCCGAAGTTTCCCCCGCTAACAGCATTTCTCAGGCAATTCTTTTTACTGTCAAACATAAATGGCAGAAAACTGCACTTTGTCAAGCAGCTATCTTTCAAGAAACTGGCTTTCTATCTATTATAATTGGGAACTAGTCTGAACATGTGGCTTGTTTCTTTTTGTATAGCTTTGTAGCAGATCGATCCAGCTTCTCTTTCATTGAATAATGGATTGATACATCAAAAAATTTATGGTACATATAAACTAAATTTAGAAAATGGAAAACATAATTTAGCCATAAAAGAAATCACCTAAAGTAATATTATAATAACAATGAAGAATTATCATTGGATGTGATTAAAATTTTTCCAGACAAATTCTGGTACATCATCATGTATACAACAGTCAAGCTCAAGCGTGAGACAGAAAATACACTACCAAGAACTGATTTGACTGTCATCCATGCGCTAGAAAAATTTGAGTTTTCCATTGCCTACAGAATCCTTTGCCAGCTCCAAACGACACAATGCCTTTTTGGTTCCTGTCAATCCAGAACATGTTTCAGTGGCCCCTAGAGTAACAGCGAAGTAGAGATAGATTGTGCATAGGAAAGCCAAGAGAGCCAAAGCTGTTAAGAGAAAACGATGTCTCTGAAGGAGTGTTGACCAGCTACCCAACTCATCCCGTGGGAATTGCTTCCGGAAAGACGATGATTTCCGGTGAGGAGACGCTATCATTGTATCAAGAACCATAGCTTATATTCTGAGCTTCCTTGGATAACCTGAAAATATCCCAATTTCAGTGATTAGGGAAACTATAACCTATCTTCACTCTACTATTTAACTCTGGCATCATTAAAAGGCTTTTGGGCGAGCAGCGATATAGCAAGAACTGCTAAGCTAAAGCATGTTAGAAAAAAATTGAGATATTAAGACATTGTAAAGACATCGCCAGATGTGAGAGAGAAAATAACGTGGAAATCAATCTTGCACCGGAAAGTAATCAGCAAAGTAATCAATCTTGCACTAACAAGAAAACAACATGGATATCAAGGACATGCCATCATTCAACACCGTGAGCTCAACAAAACATCTAAGTTACAATGCAAGTAAAGAAAATCATCTAAGAAGATGATTATTTGCAACTAATCTAATGCAAACCATGACATAGGACAAAGGCATCCAGTCATACACCATTTGGAAATACCATTCATGCAACTGCTATATAAACAAAATCATTTGGCTGGAAGCTCTAAACAAGTATCTACAGGATCCAAATCTACAAAGCAGTGAAAAGAACAATGCACACATGCCACAACTCCCACAAGTTATATCTTCATCTTCGGTTGATAATCTCTATGGTTAATGTTGACACTCACAGAAAAGATCATGAAACTAGAAGGGAAACCTATCCTGTAAAGGATACCCTACCTAAGCACTTTAACAGACAAAGAGCTTACGCAGAAAATTGTTCAGACAATAACCAAGTATCAACATTGAAAAATCGACCGGACCACAAAGGTTCATTTATAACAAAGACTTATTAAAGATAGTCAACAATGACCATATATCAATGAACAATGAACTTATCCTCAATGAAGTAATAATGAGTCCATTAGCAACGCAGCTGTGTGTAGAGCAATGATTGTGGATTGGTGTTGATTGCACAAGCAACCACACACTGAAATGAGTCATAAGACAGCATAAAAACAGGAAATATATGCAATCGCACATAATGCATGACGATAGATCCAATTCCAATTTATCATCAGTCCACACCAAGTAACAACAATCAGCAATTACGATTTAAGAAGCACCAATATACATATCAAAATCAGCATCCATAAAAAGCAGATCCTTTACTTATGCCCAATCGGTAAAGGAAACAGGATTAAGAATCAAAGTCATATTTTGCACATAGATGAACCATCTAAGCTCATCCCATCCAATTTGATTTGAATAAATTTCACATCGGGAAGCTACCTAAGGTTCAAATTCTTCAAGACTTATGATATTTCAGCTAAGCCCTTTTGATTTCTTTCTCTTCCTTCCACCCAGATACAGTATAAACAAAACAAACAGCTCCCAATAAAAAAAAATCTATAATAACCCGCATCCAATCAAATAACAAAACACCCATCTTACAATCGAACACAAAGCTCAAAATTTCACATTCATAAAAAAATAAAATAAAGACAACCCATCATTAGCGCATTCATAACAACACAAAACAAAAACCAAAATCAGGAAATATCAATCAGATCTGAAGAAAGAAATCAAAAAGAAAGAAACTTACAGGTAAAGAAGATCAACAAAATCAGGTAAGAGCAGCTTTAGCTTGTTTCTCTTGTTGAAGCTTGTATCTTTTTGCGTTATAACAATAATAATGTCTGGTTTCTTCTCCGTTTCTCTCGGCCAAAAAAGAGAGAAAAAGAGAGAGATGGAGGGGCAGAACGTCCACGCTATTCCCTTCCCTTCCCTTCTCTTCCCTTCGCTCCCCACAACTAGGCCAAAAATGAAAGCATAGATTTGGTTTTCTATATAGTACTAAAAAATAATAATAATAAATAAAAAGATTGCTCTTACATTAAAAGTAAGTGAGAGACCAGCAGATTGCGCGTTAACGGGACTTGCGGGATTGATGTGAGAAATTTTATAGTGACTGATGTTGTTGGTTTTATAAATGTCATCAGTTGGGCCAGCTAGTTATGGCTCGTCGAGTAAATTATAAATTAGTTTTTTCAGTTTTTAGAAACCAAAAATTAATCCTTATTTTACAAATTAATTTTTTTTTCATTTTATGCTTTTTTTTCAATTTATTTTTTTGTTAAAAAATAAAAAATAAAAAGATAAATATTATGAAAAGATTTATAAGAAAAAACATTTTTAAAATAAAATAATATTAAATTAAATATGATCAATATTAATTAAAAAAATTAAAAAATTAATTTTTTTTAAAAAATAATTAATTAACTTCGTTTTCTAAAACTAAAGGAACTAATTTATAAATTACTCTGATTTTTTTTTCTTTCTTTTAGTAAGTTGCCGTTTGGAAATATCAAGGGGCGGAAAATGAGTCAAAACAAAACAACAAGTGCTCCTCCATGTTCCTAAGCTGGGCCAGTACGTGGAATGTTAAAACTAATTAATACGACCAAATCTAACTATACTCTTGATTTTAGATTGATGGTTTAAATTTTGGTCACATTAATACCAAAAATTTGGTCTTTGATTAGAGAGATTTGTTACATTTCTCAGTCGGTATTAAAGAGATTTGTGTTTTTTTTTTTTTTTTTTTTATGAACTCAAATCTTGAAAGGTCAATATGTAAGAGAATTTATTAAAAAAAAAAAAATTGAACACATAAAATCGATGCAATATTTTGAAACTATCTAAAAAAATTAATTTTAATTGATGTACAAAAAAACTAGTCTTAAATTATCCTTATTGTTAAAAAAAAAAAAAAAAAATTGTAACAACAGGTTGGTTATTCAAATCACTTCTTTCTTCTGAACTTATTTAGGAAGCCTTTTTTAGTATGGAAAATGAGTTTAAGATATAAACCTCAACCAACAAGCATTTCATACGGAATATTACGTATTTTATGTCCATGTATTTAAAAAAATTCTTATCATATTTATATAAGGTCATAATTTAAGATACTTTTATGGAAAGGATTAGTCTGTTGAATATAAATATGTTATTTTTCTAAAAAATTCACATTAACTCAAGTCGAATAATTTTTTTTTTTTTTACTATCTAACTTCAAGCCCTTGAAGGCGACAAAATATATAATTTTAGTATATTTATAGTGGTTTAAATATTACTGTAATCGATAAAATAATGTAATTGATAGTATATTTATGTAAGGAAAAAAAATGATGTCTTGTTACTATCTTATGAATAAGAAAAAAATGCTATAAAGAAAAGTAAGCGAAGTCCATATGTTGTTTATAAAATTAAAATGTTTAGAATGTGTTTGATTATTATGTAGAAAATACTTTTTGAAAAAATATCTTCTTTCATTTTATTGTGTGAAACAAATACCGTAAAATAAATCAAAGGAAAATATTTTTAGTCAACTTCTAAATAATGCTTATTTAAAGGAAAATATTTTAAACTCGAGAAAAAAATATACTTTTTAATACTACTAAATTACAATATTTATCACATCATTTTTTAAACGAGTGTACTTTTAAATCTTATTTACAAAAATAAGGTTATTTTAATCTTATTTATTAAAATAAGGTAGTTTTTGCCATGTAGATAAAATCACCTACACTTGTTAGTTTTTCTTAATACTAAATTCACTAATAATTTTATAAAATTTTAGAAATAAATATCATTTGTAATACACTCATTTCGTTAATTATGATTATCAAATAAAATCGGATACTAGTAGACTCGATCCCACCGACTCATCAACAAGATCCGAAACAATTGCTCTAGTAAAGCCAAAATAAATAAACCTTCAAGAACCAATAACTTCATTAGCAATCTCTCTTTGATTCTTGAACCAATAAATTTTCAAAATTTTAGAAACAAATATCCTTGCTTATTCACCCTATTTCAAAGAAAGCATTGGCCTAAATCTCTTGGTAGAAACTTTACCATCTTAACTTGTTTAGCACCGTAAATTTCGATCGGATCGAACGATAAAGCTTAGATTCCAAGTCTGTTTTCCTATGCCCCGTTGCGAGCTTTGCCCGAAAAGAGATAATAAAAGACTAAGATCAAGTTTCTAATACATAGATTTGGAACTTGCTACAAACCTAATTAAAAAGCACTCGCAAAAACACAAGGGAAACCAATCTCTAATATACTTTCCCGGACGAGTAAATTATAAATTACTATAATATCATCATTGTCCATAAAAGGTAACAGGGGAAGAAAAGAAAAGATAAATCTAGCCCGAACATGAAACCCTACTTTCCATAAATTTAGCAAAGTGGCAACGGTTGCCATGCATTTGGGTAATGTTCCCCTTCTTTTCATAGAATTCGAAGTGTGCATTTGTTTTCCGTTGATCTACAAGAGAGATGGAGACGAATTGACATGCAATATGCATAAAGTTTAAACCTCGCCAAAATTCCCAAGCTTGAAGTAATCGAGGCAAGGTTCACAATTTTGATCAAATAAGCTCTATAAAAGTCTCGGTGAGCAACTATCAATCTTTTCTCGTATTTTGGGTTTTCCTTCAATATGACAAAACCTTCGAGAATGGGCGAAGGTGGAATATACCTGCGAAGTGGTGATTGTTTGAGTTAATGGTTTTTTAAGGTTTATTTATTTTAGCTTTACTAGAACAATTGTTTTTAGATCTTGGTGATGAGTTTGTGAGGTTAGTTCAATTAGTGTTTGATTTTATTTGATAATCATAATTAAAAAACGAGATGTATTGTAAATGATATTTATTTCTAAAATTTTATAAAATTATTAATAAATTTAGTATTAAAAAAAAGCTGATACGTGTAAGTGATTTGATCCACGTGACAAAAACTACCTTATTTTGATAAATAAGATTAAAATAATCTTACTTTTGTAAATAAAATTTAGAAATATCTTGTTTTAAAGAAAAACTCATTGTAATTTATCAATTCAACAATCAATACTTACACTACTAGGACCACCATGGACACAAGTACAACCATTGTTTTATTGCTAATGTAACTATTATTTTATCACGATTCTATCATAATTCTTAAACACTACCCAACGGTACTAATTACCTTCACTTCATCATCTATGTAACCACTATATTTTTTTTTTAACCATCTTCATCACTATTATTGTCACTCTACCACTATTATAATCATTATTTTATCATCATTGCTACATTCATTACTGACCCAATAATTATCACCCTATAACCTCTACTGCTATTATCAATATTATCACTACTATTAACATTAATACCACTACTATAACCACCACAAACATCATAATTTTTTCTCATCTTATCATCATCATTAAAAACTACAAATAAAACTAATATTTTTCATGAATATAGTTTTAAAAAATAAAAATAAGTATGAGAAATAACTCATTTTATGAAAGAATATTTTCCACCATAAAATATTTTGTACGAATCAAACTTAAATGGTAGCAATTAGTGTTCTTATGCTTTGGCGATCTAAAAAATATTTATCCATCCTTCCAATTTGACTCCAAACGGGTTTACATCCCCAAATTTAACAGAAAAATCAGAGGAAACTGGATGAATGGACTGAAGCTAAAGGATTTGATTGCACAATCGATAGTATAGGGCTTAATGTATGAGAATCTCTATAGTACAGGAACTAAAAATATCATTAAAAAAAAACCCAGATCCCCACCGTACACACACCGAGACCCCACACATAATCCAACGGCAAGCATATCATGAATCACCAACCAACTGAACCGTAATCAACAGCAGGCATCAGCGAAGTTTCTAGGAAAATCAGAAAACCACACCGTAGAGAACAAAAGCATCAGTCTTTATTGACTGAGAAAGCAAAAAATTCCTCTCCTAATCCCTTTCTCCTCTTGTAATCAAAGAATCAAGAACTCCTCTTCCTCCAATTCTCTAAGGTACTCACCATCTAATTTCTCCTTTTGCGATTAGGGTTTTAATTTTTCAATCAAGTTCTGATTTTTATTTAGTTATTTTTGTTTAGATTGTTAGAAAACAAGATGTGGGCAGCTTCTTGCCTCGCGTCGTGCTGCGCTGCCTGTGCGTGTAATGCATGTACGACTGTAGTATCTGGAATTAGCAGGCGATCCGCCAGGATCGCCTACTGCGGTCTCTTTGCTTTGTCTTTAATCGTTTCTTGGATTCTCCGTGAAGTTGCGGCTCCTCTCATGGAAAAAATCCCTTGTAAGCCCTTTAATTTGCCATTTTTTTTCACCAGTATAATTTTGATGATAATAATGATGATGTTAGTATTTTGTGCTGTTTTTCAATGTTAGGGATTAATCATTTTCATAAGACCCCGGATAGGGAATGGTTTGAGACGGATGCGGTTTTGCGTGTTAGTTTGGGGAATTGTCTGTTTTTTACTATATTGGCCATTATGATGGTTGGTGTGAAAAATCAGAAGGACCCGCGCGATAGTTTGCACCACGGTGGATGGATGGCTAAAGTTGTCTGTTGGGTTCTATTGGTGATCTTCATGTTTTTCCTTCCAAATGAGATTGTCAGCTTCTATGGTATTTGGTTTTATTACTTGTTGGGATTGTTTTTTTGTATTGAATTGTGATTTTGTTTGGCAGCTTTTTTGTTTAGAAGTGTGTTGGCTTCTTAAGAGTTGTTGTTTTTGGTTCGTTATGCAATTTGGTGAGGATTTGTTAAGATTTAAGTGTCTTCGAAATTGAATGCAAATGGCAAAAGGGTTCTTTCTACGTAGTGACAAAAGTATGATATATGGGCAGGTCAACGGCCTACCACTTTGAAGACATCAGTATTAACCTATTTGAGTAGGAGTGACAGAAATGATCAAATTTCAGGACTTAAATAGACTATACAATCTATCTGTTAGTTGGATCATATTATTTACCAAATTCCGATTAGGGCAGCTGATAGATATTAATTTATGTTATTGATATGATGTTTTCCAAGGCAATGCTCAATCTAAAATTCTTAGTATGTGCTAACTGATGACATGCTATGAGAGATTGATTGTCTTCTTTTGATGTTCCTGTGTCTTTCTTGCTATGTAAAACATTTTTTGTACTGTGGCATGAGATGACAAGTTAAATTTTTTATATGCAGAGTCAATATCCAAATTTGGCTCAGGATTGTTTCTTCTTGTTCAAGTTGTGCTTTTGTTGGATTTTGTTCATGGATGGAATGACAAATGGGTTGGATATGATGAACAGTTCTGGTTAGTTTTTCTTTTTTCTTTCTTTCCTTTTGGCTGTCTTCTTTTTTCCTTTCTATAACCAGATTAACCACTTCTTGTTTTGCAAATTTTTTATATAGGTACGTTGCTCTATTTGTTGTGTCATTTGTTTGTTACATGGGAGCATTTGCCTTCTCGGGACTTCTCTTTCATTGGTTCACTCCATCTGGACAGGACTGTGGATTAAACACCTTCTTTATCCTTATGACCCTGATTTTTGCATTTGTTTTTGCTATCGTTGCACTGCACCCTGCTGTAAGTTTTAATTCTTTTTGTGTTCAAATAAATCTGACCATTGTGACTATTCATCTTCTTTCCTTCCCACACATGCTTGCGGAACTGTTACATTGTAAGAGAGATGTGCTTGATGCCACAATTGCTTTGTCTATATACGTTGTATCCTAATGTGATATAGACAGGTTAGCTACAAAATTGGTTTATGAGAATAATACTTTCAATTATAAATAAAAAAAAACTAATCATGTTGCATTCAAATCATCAAGGATTACAGTTGAACATGTATGCTCCAACACTGTCAGTGTTCATCTGGGCGGGTTTGTATATATATATATATTATAATAATGATAAAATAAATAAATTAGATTGCAATTGGTCTAGGAATGATACAAAAAATGAGAGTAGGATTTTGCTTGATGATTTACATTTTGGAACTTATAATGATTTCTTGGATTCAACTTAGTTCCTCGTGGTACTTAGGGATAAGACAACTGCTGTGTCAAGCTCATGTTAGGTGTTCTTTCTCAAAGAAATAACTGTATTGTGTTCTCGTCAAGGATGCCCATAGTTGTTCTATTTGCATGCTTCATAATTTCAAATTATAGTTTGTTATGTTGTTTCCATAAATGCCTAGAGTGCATACCTGCACTTGCTTCTTTCCTGGTATTAGAACTTTTGGTTTGCCGTCTCATAGGCTGTCATTTTCTTGGAACACAGGTAAATGGCAGTATTTTGCCCGCTTCAATTATATCCTTGTACTGCATGTACCTATGTTATAGTGGACTTGCCAGCGAACCGAGGGAATATGAGTGCAATGGTCTTCACAGGCATTCAAAAGCTGTTTCTACAGGCACTCTTACCATTGGTCTGCTTACAACTGTTCTTTCTGTAGTCTACTCTGCTGTCCGTGCTGGGTCCTCTACAACCCTGCTCTCCCCTCCAAGTTCACCCCGTGCAGGTAGATAGCAAACATGTCATACTTTTGATATGTAGTTTTCATATGATATCCCAAGAACCTATTCAGAAATTCTTTTGAATAAAAATGTTTCTGCACCCTGTAAATTTCCAAAACTTCATCTATAGTCTGTTACTGATATGAGAGAATGGGGTACCTACTTTTCTGCATGTTTTATTTCTCCTTTTTTTCTATTGGTTAGGACTGTATGTGAAATGTGCTTTCATTAGACTTGTTGTGGCTCCCCCTTCCCCATTGACATGAAAATTTTGTTTGGAATCTGACATTTTGTTTCTGGGTTAGGTGCTGACAAACCTTTGCTTCCGTTGGACAACAAGCAAAGCGAGCAAGAAGAAAAGGAGAAGTCTAAGCCAGTCACATATTCTTATTCTTTCTTCCACATCATCTTCTCTCTTGCGAGTATGTACTCTGCAATGCTTTTGACTGGATGGTCAACCTCGGTTGGAGAGAGTGGAAAGTTGGTAGATGTGGGGTGGCCCTCTGTATGGGTTCGTATTTTGACTGGGTGGGCAACTGCAGGTCTCTACATCTGGTCTCTGGTCGCTCCTATTCTGTTCCCAGACAGGGAGTTCTAAGTCTCCTACTCCCTGGTGATATAAATATTAATGAAATGTTGCAAATTGGTGTATATGTAATGCAACTTCCGACATGTCTCTTAACAGAGAATTCCATAAATTGTACTTATGAGATGTAAAACGTGCTTTCTATATATTACAAACCTTTGGTTGCTGAACTCTGGCTTCATCAATTTTGAAGAACTTGCTTCTATACACCTCAATGAGGGTTATAAAGGACTGGTTGCAGAGGGAATGACGGAACATGATATTTTCCAAACAGGATTTGATCCCCTGTAACTGTCTCCTTCTCAAGTCCCAAGCAAAGTTTTAAATCGCAATTGCCATATTGACAATAAAACAATGGTTATGATAATATCGCAATTGCAAGTAATGGATATTATGAATGCGTTATTAGTTAATAATTATGCATGATAATATCATTTTTAATATTATCCAAACATTTGAATTTATTATAAAAGATAATAATGCTTGTAATAGTTTATTATTACATAGATAATCATAAAATATATATAAAAAAAAATTTTTAACAATAATAAAATACAAAAATCAGTTTTTTTTTTCAAAAAAATAACAGCTAATTTTCTCCAAATAATAACATTATATGACAATAGCCGCATATAACACTATTATTTATCTAAAACATCATTATATTTTTTATAATATTATAATATTTATCTGAATCCGTTTTACAACAACTATTACCGCATCATTATTTGAAACTATGGTCTCAAACACACTTGGGCACCCCGGTATTTATGGCGGACAAGTGGTAATGATCATTCCTTCAACATTAATTTTACTTTTCATCATTTCAACGCAAATATCAAACATATAAATGCATGATCTAAACCATTGATAGTGAGATGCAATCCACTTGCTGTCATATTTCAACTGCCATTCCGAACTCATTAGAGAGTAGCAGGTTCGAAGGGATAATTGAAGGCAAGGCAGCTTATCAAACGCCATTCTCCAAAACCCATTATAAAAATTAATTTTCAGGATTCATAGTTAGGAGCTATAAAGTAAACCAAACGCTACCAAACTAAAGATCCTCACAAGAACACGGACCGTTATATAAAACCAAAACTACAAATCCAGCCAGCCAATGTTCAATTCTCAATCTTCAAAATCTGCACCATTTTCCAATAGATAGTTGGCTGCCAGTTCCTCGTTGCGATCACAAGCCAAAAATGCCTCAATGACAAGGGCTCTATCAAATCCCATTGCCTCAAGCTATAACATGGGAAAAAGAAGTATTAGTAAAAAAAAAAAAAAAGTAGGCATCATCGATGCAAACAAGACAATGACAGAATAAAAAAGTAGGCATACCCGTTCAATAGCCTCTTGTTCAGCTGGGGTCACATTGATAGCATGGGGCATCTCTTGATCAGGTTGATCAAATATATCCCTGAGAAAAACAGAGATACCATATTGTGACATAAATGTTCTGGGCGGATGAATAATCTATTTTGGCATCTGCACACCACATATCTCACAATAAAAAAGCAAAATATTAAATGATTGCTCAGGCCAATCCTAGGATCCAAACATGGCTGGTCTCGAACCTGTGGCTAGCCACCTACTTGCATTTTGCCACCAAGGATATGCCAATAGACCGCATAGGCATTGTTAAACAAAAAAAAAAAAAATTAAAAACATGGAAATAAATAAATTTGTCAGGTTCAATCCATAACCCATGGAGCAATGGCACTCCAACATCAGTTTTTTTGTTTCAAGTGACAAATGACGAACTTTTTTAAGGTTTTGACTTTTAAGTACACAAAAACAAGAAAAGCCAATAGTTTGCTAATTTCAGGCTCATGTCAGCTAAATTCCTAAGAGTTTGAGCTCAGTATTTGGAGAAGCACACTAGCGTAGCTCAAGCTCATACATGGCCCGTTACGGCCCACCATATAAAACTAGTGACTTGCTTAATTTAGAATGTCACCATATAGTAATATTAAAATTGCAGTTAAAAATAGAGTAGAAATCGCAATTGGCACTCTCACTAATTACCGATGAGTGGTGTGATATAGCATGAAATCAACATTTTTCAGATGTCCAGCACCATTACCATTTCTATCATAGAAATTATGGAAAATGATTTATGAACAAATTTGAAGTATATCAATAACTACCGACACCGATGATGACAAAGACCTAATTCACCACCATCGGCGTCGGTGCTTATTGATATACTTCATATTTGTTACATAAATCATTTTCCATAATTTCTATGATAGAAATGGTAATGGTGACGATGAAGACCTAATTAATCACCATCTGCTAGATCCCTTTATATTTTAATGAACCAAGGTAGTTGCTTAGAAGTCATTTTAGATATCACCAAATAAACCAATAAAGTTACTCACCCTTCAGAACCGTCAAGTGGTTCATTTATTAACTGAAGAAATTCTGCATTATGCTCTTGAATCATTCTCAAAAGCTGGGGGTTTTGCTTTCCAAGCTCCTGGAGCATGGGCTGTTACATAGCTATTTTAACTTCAAGACAACAAATGTCATCATAGAAAAATAATAATAAGAGAAATGAAAAGTACCTGCAAAATTTGAGGATTTGCTTGAACCATCGAACGCAATGCTTGAAACTAAAATGCAACGAAGATAGAAAAAAAAATATTTTATGTCAATGTACAAACTTGATAATCACTGGAAATCCTACAAGTAGTATCGATAGTTATTTGGCAATCAGCATTAAATGAAATATAGAAACTTGATAACCATTAGAAATCCTAACTCAAGCAATATCAATGGTTAATTTGACAATTGGCATTAATGAAATTTAGCATCCACCCCAAAACTCATCTAAGCATATCAAGCAAAATATTTACGATTTAGTCATAGCTCATACCTCCTACATATTCCTGCCTTATTCATGATTTTCTCACACAATTTATTATGCTACTTTTAGATTCAATGCCATGAATGAGCAACAAAAGTGGCTCTTTTTTAGTAGGAAAAAAAGGCCCAAGCACATGCACATGAATATCGGTGTGAATTATGAACACCAATGGATGTAGCCTTTAGAAGCATTGCATATAGAATCCAATACACAAATAACAACAAAAGGTGTAAGGATTCATACTTGTTGATTGTTTCTAAGGAAATCAAGAGAACCAAGTACGGCGCCTGTGCCCAATCCACCACCAGAAAGTGTCTGCTGGACAGGTTTCAAATCAATAACAGTAACAACTATACAGTCAATACACAATGAAAACCTTCTAAACTCTAAAGTTTTACCTCAGGAAACATATTCAATGGAGATGAGTTAGGTCCTCCGGATGCAGGTACAGGTGGAGCTGTACCTGTTTCAGTGGCTGGATCTGCAGGAAACCTAGCCACTGGGACAGCAACTTCTGCTGTTTCTGGAATGCCCTGAAGACAGAACACTGGTGTCAGTGCTAATCTAAGCAAAGATAGCAACAGGCTACACACAGGATTTAGACTTACAGAGTACAAGTAATCCACTGCCCGCTCCGGGTTATTATAGGCAGCTCGAAGTGCACGAGTAACTGTTTCTTTGTCCCAGTTTCCACCACCTATATCCATTATTTGCTGAATAGTCTGCTCCAAATTGCTACCAGCAACTAAATTGGAAGCAGCTTGATCATAGGTATCACTCTGTGCACTGCAGCAAAAACACAGTATTATCACAGTTAAAATATTTGAGAACAGAAGTTGCAGATTATAGATTACAAATTTCTTAAAAATGAGCAAAGTTTATAAAATCACCCTCAACAAGATCAGATTGTTAGCCCACAATACACATAAAGCAAAGCAGGAATTACATCAAATTGATGTAGATAAGGCATTTACAACATGCACTCACGAGTAGGTGTAAGACGTCAATATCAAAAGCCAAGAAACCAGCATTTTCTTTTCAGGAAATGCTAATGGCTACGTTAGGAGAATAATGAGAAAATGTGTACTATGTGAAATTGTCACAATAAAATTTCCTAAAAATATCAGACACAAAGACTACTATTCCATGCATAAGAGGGCAACTATAGTTTTAAATCGCAGACACAGTTGTAAAAATGGTCGCGCTTGCGATTGCAGATTGCGGTACTAAAATAACGGTAACGAAAACCGATGTCATAAACACATTAACAGGCTAGAAACTATTAATAAATTTATTCTAATTCACATATTTTAACAATTTTACTAATTAAGCATGATAATAACATCTCTAATAATTTAATATCATACAACAACAATTGAATTTATTACAAAAGAAATTTAATAACACTTCTAATAGTTTAATATCACACAAACAATAATAAATACAAAGAATCAATTGTTTTTTTTAAATATAACGGCCGTTACTTGGCAACGGCATTAGATAACGGTAACGGCATATAATGCCGTTATTTGTGTGAAACACCATTGCGCTCCTTATAACGGCGTATAACAGTAATGGGCATGCCCGAATCCGTTAAATAACGGCAGTTATTTGGAACTATTGGGAGGGTGGGGGTGGGGGGAGCAGTCATCTGGCCACTCTAATCAATTTGGTATTGACAGATATGGTCACTGCTTGAATGCATTGTCCAAGAGCTAAAAGGTGGAGAAACTCAGACCAGCTACAAGTTACCAAACTGATCTCTGTATTTTACCTTAGCATAAAATAATAATAACAACAACAGGTAATCAACAAAAAATCATGCCCTCTACAATATCTCATCTGGTTCTTTACAGAAAAATTGCATGAGACTAGATTGATGCTTTAAATGAAATTTAGCTTTTATATTCAGGACAGCTCACACTAACAAGTGATGGTACTATCCATAATAAGCCCTTGAATCAATTGGATCGCTGATAATCCTCACTAAAACGTGTATGGTTATATGGAAATGACCTACGCCAACCCTAATAGCAAAGACTAACTTTGTTACCTAATTTCAAAAGGGGGTTTCCAACTCTGGTTAGAAGTTTGAGAACATAACTATCTTAAAATAACAAGACTATAAGACCAGGACAGCAACTCGTCCTCTTAGATATCAAAATGAAACAAGTTTAATATTCAAGTTTCTTGCTGTGTAATTTTAGAGATCTCATAAATGTTCCAACTTTGGCTTGAGTTGGAGAGAATAAAACAGAGAATTACATAGCAATGCAAACCACGTGAGGTTGTTGCTGAATTTCCATGGAAAAGTATAAGATTCTTCCTCAATACAAAACATATAAACCAGTAGCACTGATGACCCACGAGATAAAACAGGCCAAAAGTCACCAAGAACTAAGTTTCACATACAAGATCAATATTATGCATTTACTGACAAATATTACGGCCATATTGTCTTGAAATAACCAAAATAAAGATAGTGCAACTAGAGAAAATAGTGTGTACTTGGCTGTTGCTGTGTCAGAAGCAGATGCACTCTTTGAGGCCCTGTGATGACAGATTTAAGTATAAGAAAGCTGAATTCAGTTATTCCAGAATTTTTAAAAATGAAAGATATTTGTGGTATAAATAAACTAACGGTGCTTGAGCATCAGGTGCGGGAGTCAAATTTGAAGTTGGTGTGGGGGTCAAATTTGAAGTTGGTGCCGAAGTCAAATTTGAAGTTGCTGCGGCAGTCAAATTTGAAGTTGGTGCGGTGACAGGTGGAGTAGAGACAGGCTGCTGTACATAAACAGAAGAAAAGGGCTTATTAAAAGAACAAAAAAAAAAAAAAATACAAGAACAAGCTACTTCCAGGAGAAAAGTAAAATACGATGAAAAATACCTGGGTGGATGAAGTCGCAGCTGTGCTTGTTTTACTCTGTAAAGATAGCAAATAGATGGAAGAAAATGTTATAGACCAAGCAATAGAAGTAAGCAATAAAGCATAAAGTCCACAATTGCTCATGCAGTTCGTGAATACAACAAATATGAAAAAGATGCAGACAAAAAATACAGATAAACACAAGCTAATGTGCTCGAAAACAATTCGTGCAGCTTCTATGAAATATTAATTAAGAAAGCTAGCAGGTGCCCTTAGGGCACTCTATAAGTTATTAGTAGTGATAGTAGTAGTATAGCAGTTAAATGTTGTAACAATTAGACAAATTTGACTTTCAAATTTTCATCTAACCACCATTACTTACCCGTCAATTACGGGCCAACAACTGAAGATACCATTTTTGAACTTGTAATGAGGTTGGATAAAAAAGCTTGAAACTCAAGTTGTCTAATTATTAGAACATCCAAAGAACAAAACCTACCAAAACTGATAATTCGGATACCGTTGAGAGATTAGTTATTGGCAGTTATTAATTTCACACCATGTTTATTCACAATAAAATTACAAAATTTCTCAGCTTCATATAAGAGTCTTTACTGAATATATTGTTCACCAAAACAATCACAATACACTACTAATACAAGACATTATTGCACGCTAAAAGCCCTAAACAAAAAATTCAAATTTTAATAACAATAATCCCAAAACACGTAATACATGCCCTTGGAGAAATTCGTATTGACGTCATCAAAATAATCAACATAAGCATAAACATAGAAAGAATTAAGCATGAAAAAGAACCTACCAAAAGAATTAATTAAACATTATAACCACAACATAGAATTAATGAATTAATGACTGAACAAAAACAAAACAAAAGGATAACCAAAGTATTACCTTGCTAAGCATGACAACAAGAAAGCCATCTTCATTGACCTTATTATCAGCTAATGTAGTCTCGTCTTTCAATACTTTTCCATTATGAATCAACAATTGTTGTCCACATGGGTAATTGTCTTTTCCTTGCACATCTTCAATATTCTTCTTTACACCCATAACCTTCAGAATTTTTTATTTATTTAAACAACAACAAAAAATCAACAATACCAAATAATAAAATCTCTATAAGAAACATGTAGCAACCATAACAACAATAATAATAATCATAATTAAGGTTTAATTACTTACAGTGTCGGTGGGCTGAACCTTAATTTCGAAATGGCTGCCCTTCAGAGTCTTGACGGTGAGCTTCATTGTCGACGAATTGTAGCGGAGAGATGCAAAAAACGACAGCTTTGTTAAGAAGAAACCCTAGAGAGAACCAGAGAGTACTGGCTGGTGCAGGGATTTATAGAGCTAACAAATGAGAAGAGAAAAGAGAGTGGATTTTTGGGTTTAAATTGCTGCCGCTTGCACGCTTTGGTCACGTGACCTTCACCAAATTTTACTTCTTTGGTGTTTTACCGTTATGCCAAGGGTATTACTGACAGGAAATACAACAAATATTAGTAAATAGCATATTGACGGACAACTCTTGAAAAAAGTTTTCATTTATTTATTTATTATTGTTATTATTATTATTTCATTTGCTACTCTTGTGAGGTTTTATTTGAGTGTAGAAAATGCACGAGCAAAGAATCATTAACCTTGCTATGTAAGTAAAAAGTGTTTTGAAAGATATAAACATTGCAGTTATTATTATAAAAATAAAAATATTGTATTCAATCTTGCCATGTTTTTAACACACTCTGTGAATGGACGAACAATTAGAATTTTGTTTATAAATAGTATTTTATAGCTATAATTAATAATTAAGGCATTAAGGTATTATCATTAATAGTTAATGGTTAAAAGACATGACGTAAGATGTTTTCATTTTTCAAATCTATATAACCGTTTAAATGACCAAATTAATTGCAAATACAAAATAGAGGAGCTAACTTTAGCTATTGTATTGAACAAATACATGTTAATTTTTCATAATATTAGAAATTAAACTGATCGTCATTACAAAATTAAAAACCTAATTTTAGCCTCGTTTTATATGAGATGAACACATCCCAACTAGCTTTTTCAATAAGCCAGGTTGGTATAATTCTATCGAGAAGGTCATTATTTACGTTGAATTAAAAAATTTGATAGTATATAAAAAACAATTTTGATATCACTAGTGTTCTTTTTTTTTTGATGAGTATCATTGAGCATGTAACTTAATAGTAATATTCTAATACACCCTCACTTATAATTATGTGAGATTCAATATTTACCATAGTAATTATTCACGAATCGTGTATTAGGATTAAAGAGTAGGAAAAAGGTAATTTAATGGAAACATGGATCCCAAATTTTTGGTCTACGAAATTTATTATACGTTGGATAAGTATACCTCACAAGGATTATCTCTTACATTAGTTTTTAACCAATTATAACTTATATTCTTTCCCTTAGAAGAAAATGACTCTTAAAATTCTTTCCTCTAGAAGAAAATGACTTGGATTCTCTTGCCAATCCAAAGTTTTAGATTCTATGAACAATGTTAATTAGATGGTAGGTTTCTTAAACGAGATTTTGGTTTCCATAATTATACTGAATCATTGATTTTGGTCTAGATATTTTCCGAGTTTGATTTTGTTGCCATTGAATGTATAGGTCGCCTGACTTGTCTGAAATTCACTGCATGTTCTTGTATTTCTCCCTTTAAAGATGATCACCAAAGAGAATCTACAGCAAATATGAATTTACCATGAAATAAATTCATCATTGAAAGAAAATGAGCCATACAAAAATTTAAAAATTACTTTATGAATTCATTTAAAAGAGAGATGGAAAAAAAAAAAATTGTCATTAAACTCAATTTTTTTCTTTAACTTATTTCTCTTTTCTCTTTGTAATTATCTCTAATGTGAAATAAGTATTGATCATTATATTTTAAATATCATAAATTTTCTCCAAAAATACAAGGAAAAAAATTTGCAATCCAGACTATACATTTAATTTTTTTTATTTTTACTGATCTGGTCATTGTATATTACGTGCAAGTTACCAAATATGCTCCCTTCTTCTAAATTCAGAGTAAATTATAAATTAGTCATTTTGGTTTTGTAAAATAAATTAAATAATTTCTCTAGTTTTAAAAATTAATTAATTAGTCCATTGATCAGTGTTAACCGTACTTAATTTAATATTATTTTATTTTAAAAAAAATTTCTAATCAATCTTCCGTATTATTTACTTGTTTATTTTTTTCTATTTATTAAAAAATAAAAAATTGTAATCCAAACTATTCATTGATTCATTTATTTTTTTATTTTACTGATCTTATCGTTGTATATTACGTGCATATTACCAAATATGCTCCCTTCTTCAAAATTTAGAATAAATTATAAATTAGTCATTTTAGTTTTGTAAAATGAATTAAATAGTTTTTTTAGTTGATTTTACAAAAATAGAAGGACTAATTTATAATCTACCCTCTAAATTTCTGACTCGACTTGTTCACAGACTAAAAGCCTATCAACAAAGCCCAAACTTAACCCCAGATCTTAAGTTTGGATAAGGATTTTTAAACTGTCGTCTCGGCCCAATATACCTTAGACTGCCTCGGCCTATAAACCTAGATCTTAAGTTTGTTGATCGGAGCCTTGCTATTAAAATTTAGAACTTCCTTCTTTCTTTACATAATAATTCACCTTCTTCTTGTGTTTTCTTATCATTACAATCACCTTCAACTTTCTCATCCAACAAGAGAGAAAGGAAGTTAACCAAAAAAAGGCGTACCTCAAGAAAAATCACCCAGCTATGGACGGTGTCTCATCTGATCAAATTAATCCCTGAAGAATTTTTGTTTCAATTGGATCCCTTATTCGATTTTTCTCAATCAAGTATTCCATTAAAACTCTTCATACATTTTCAAGAGACGACACTAAGTTTTTTCTCTCACGTGAGGAAACAATGACCACATAAAAATTTATCTTGCATTGAATTGTTCAGTGTATGACACTGGACGAGCACCATTGCAAAAGGGGGAACACATAATTGTAGAAGATCAAATCATTAGCACTAACCATCTAGCCGTGCTATTATGGTGAAGAATTGTCTTCCTCCAATGGAACATCTCCTCTCCTGTACATGGAAGTTGAAATTTGGGAATAGCTCATGTCAATGATGTGCCTCCATTATTAAGAATCTAATAAGCACCGCTAATAGAGCCTTCAAATATGAACGGGTTGATCTGTGGTTAATGGGGTGTGATTCCTCCCTCACTAGCCACCAGAGTTTAAACCTTCGATAAAGTATCATCTAAATAATAAAATTTTCTTAAATCTCTTAATTTCTAAGATATTGGCCTTTTTTTGGACCAAATTGAATATCATTTAATCTTGATACATGAAAATTGATGCGGTGATAAAATATTATCCCTTTTCTAGACCAAATCAATTCAAGTTGGCAAGCATCTTTTCAACAAGACACCATTGTCATTCCAACGGGAAAGGGGAGGGTTAACTATGCGGTTAATCAATATATCCAATTCATGAAGAAAAAAGGAAAAAAAAAAAAGCCGAAAGTCAAACTATATCTACAGATTTCAGTAATATTGAAAAGAGAATTTGAAGAAAAATAGCATTAAAAGCTTACCGTTTTGTTCCTTGTGAGATATACTTACCCAACGTATAACAAATTTCATAGACCAAAAATTTGGGATCCATGTTTCCATTAAATTACCTTTTTCCTACTCTTTAATCCTAACACACGATTCGTGAATAATTACTATAGCAAATATTGAATCTCACATAATTATAAGTGAGAGCATATTAGAATATTACTGTTAAGTTACATGCTCAATGATACTCATCAAAAAAAAAAAAAAAAAAAGAAAAGAAAAGAAAAGAAAAGTAAAAAGTAGTGATATCAAAATTGTTTTTTATATATTATCAAATTTTTTAATTCAACATAAATAATGACTTTCTCGACAGAATTGTACCAACCTAGCTTATTGAAAAAGCTAGTTGGGATGTGTTCATCTATGTAAAACGAGGCTAAAATTAGTCTTTTAATATTGTAATGATGATCAGTTTAATTTCTAATATTATGAAAAATTAATATGGATTTGTTCAACACAATAGCTAAAGTTAGCTCCTCTATTTTGTATTTGCAATTAATTTGGTCATTTTAATGGTTATATAGATTTGAAAAACAAAAACATCTTACGTCATGTCTTTTAACCATTAACTATTAATGATAATACCTTAATGCCTTAATTATTAATTATAACTATAAAATACTATTTATAAACAAAATTCTAATTGTTCGTCCATTCACAAAGTGTCTTAAAAACATGGCAACATTGAATACAATATTTTTATTTTTATAATAATAACTACAATGTTTATATCTTTTAAAACACTTTTTACTTACATAGCAAGGTTAATGATTCTTTGCTCGTGCATTTTCTACACTCAAATAAAACCTCATAAGAGTAGCAAATGAAATAATAATAATAATAAATAAATGAAAATTTTTTTCAAGAGTTGTCCGTCAATATGCTATTTACTAATATTTGTTATAAAAAAGAGTAATTACTCGTACATGCCACTAGTTATTATTGACCTTATCTTTAAGGAACAAAACGGTAGGACTTATTAGAAAATAGGCGAATAAAAAACATTTCTTTATATATACGAAATTGAAGAATGTAATAATATTTTGTTATTACATAGGATACAAATAGAGAAATTTTATAATACACAAGGAGTAACTAGTGACATGTACAGTAGCTACTCCTTATGCCCGTTTTGAAGAGAGAGATAGACATACAAAAAGAGAGAAAAAAATAGAAGAGAGAAAATAAAAAAATTTGAGCGGACGTAAAAATCTTCTTATCACTTTTGTATGGATATAATTTCTCTCTTTTTTTATGTGTCTATCTCTCTCATCAAAGTGGATCCAAGGAGTAACTACCGTACATGCCACTAGTTACTCCTTGTGTATTATAAAATTTTTCATACAAATATGTATATATATATATATATTGATTTACAGAAAAAATATCCTAACAATAAAGGAAAAAGGATCCTAAAAATAAATGAAAAATTATATGGTCTAATAATGAAAAGATTATTACCATATTATTACAATATATTTTCCTAAAATATGAAATAACAACAATACTCCCCTTTCAAGTTGGAGCATGAAGATTGAAAATGCCCAACTTGCCTAATAAATCTAGAAAATGAACTCGACCAAGAGCTTTGGTGAAAATGTCAATGAATTGATGATGAGAAGAGACGGAATAAGGGGAGAGTAGTTTGGATTGGATGTGTTGGTGAAGGAAGTGATAGTTGATCTCAATGTGTTTGGTGCGCTTAAGAACATTAGATTGACGAGTAATATGAAGAGTATCTTGGTTGTCACGGAATAATGAAACTAGATAAGGATGAGGAACACCCGGAAGACGAACAAGCCGGACTATCTCACTAATAATGGTGGCTATGGCTCGATATTCAGCTTCGACTATGGAACGAGAGACAACGGACTATCTCTTAGAATGCTAGGATATTGTGAAAACTCCAAGAAATTTAATGTATCCAAGTGGTGGATCTACGATTAACTAGACAACCAACCTAATCGGCATCACAATAACCTTGTAGAGATAAGGAACTATCGGATGGAAAGAAAATGCCTTATCTAGGAGCTCTTTTGAGATATCAAATTACCAAAATAGCAAGCATCAAGGTGTGGTTGGCGTGGCTAGTGCATGAATTGACTCAAAACACAAATTGCATAGCTAATGTCCAGAGTGATGGTGAGGTAGAGTAAACACCCTACTAGATGGCGATATGTGTTAGTATCATCACAAATAGGGTCACAATCAAGATCAAGCTTATGCTACTCGCTCTATAGGTAAGAAAACTGGTTTACAACAAATAAGACCATATTTAGTTAATATGTTAAGAACATACTTACGTTAACTCAAATCAATACCAATCAAATGGCGAGCAACCTCAAATCCTAAAAAATATTTGAGTTTATGAAAATCTTTAATACGAAATGTGGTGTCCGGATATCGTTTGAGCCAAGAAATTACCGAGATCTCGCTATATTTCTTTGTTTATCATATTGAGCCACCATTGCATAAGCTTTTCCAAGCCCCGATAAATGTTCAAGGCTCAATATTTGTGATTGAATTGTTTTGTAGGCATCATCTAACCTCATTAAAAAAAATCATAAGCCTTCTCTCTTCATGCATTTGCTCCATCTTTCGTATGACTTCACATGTGCAAACAAGAATTAGCCTAAGGATTATGTAATTCACTCCACAGATCCTCTTAATTTGCCATAGTATGAGGAGACATCCGCTCTTTCTTGTTATAACAAAGCAATCAACCTTTTTAGCTCATATACTTTGGGTGTAATTCCGTGGGTAAACCTTTCTTCAAAATCAAACCGATTTCACTTACGGTGATGGTGTGGATGGCTCCTAATTATAACTCCTTGGAGATTAAGTTTAGAAGCCATGACTTAACCACCACGTTACATTAAATCTAAGCTTAAAAATCTTCAAAATTGACATCGAGTTTGAGTATTGATCCATCCATAAATCCAGCTTTGTTTTTGGATTGGAGGGCGTTGAGGAAGTTGTTTCTCCAATTGAAATAATTCTCACCATTCTCGCCTAAAGGTTGAATAACAAAAATCAATCTTAGATGATCCGAGAGGTGCAAATAGAATGAAGATTTGGTATCAATTGCAATACTTGAAATATTCGCAATAGGCACCAAACTTATCCGATCACCACTTGCGGAATCAATTGACACGACTAGGAGTAGAGAGAGAAAAATTTAGGTTATAAACCTTGCTACGATGCTATGAAGAAAATGAAGAATGTAATAATATATATATATATATATATATATATATATATATATATATATATATATATATATATATATATATATTGGTTATTACATAGGATACAAAAATATATATATTGATATACGAATAAATTTTCTAACAATAAAGGAAAAATCATATAGTCTAATAATGAAAAGATTACTATCATATTATTACAATATTTTTAGTAAAGTATGAAATAACATCAATACATATAAAGCCCTCAATCATGTTATTTCCAGTGGCATAAATTGTATATACTTTGGTCAATTGAGGAAAATTTTATGTTTTGAGAAAAAAGATAGAAGTTCATCCTTAGACTTAAGGAAGGCAAAACAAGAAGTATAACTATGACTTTGGTTCTAGTGAAAGCAATAAAAGTAAAGTTCTGTTTTAGTTTTTTGAATAAAAATTTTTGGCACGAAAAAACCCAATCAACGCGACCCTATTAAAGAGGGACTTTGAAAGAAAGAAGAAGAAGAGCAAAGAAATCTTGTGTAGATGGCAAGTAGCTCAATCGAGAGGAACCACATACTTAGTATTTTCTCATACTCCATTAAGTTCAATAAAGTAAACATTAAAATATCTTGTACTTTGAGTAATTGACGGAGACCATTGCCAATTGCAATCTTATCGGCTATAAGAACCTTTTCTTCGATCTTGTCCAAATCTTTAAAGTTGAGTTCATATAGAACATTATTACGGTAATAAGAGGAGACATCAATCTCTCGTAAACCAAGCAACAATCAAGCCATTACAACGATTCTAAGAAGCGAAGAGAGGATCATCTTCCTTAAATTGAGAGATGGAACCATCAACACACTATTGCGAATTGAGAGAACAAGAATAAAAGATCTATTATAAGTAGAATATTTCTTTATAGTTAGTTCATGAGTAAATATAAGAGAGCCATAGTGATCTAAGTAATAAATGAATTAAGAAGAAAGAGGATCATCGAAGCTAAAACTTCTTCAACCATGGATGAATAACAAGAAGATTGAGAGAAGAAAAAAATTGAAGAACCGAAGTGAAACCCTAAGAGATTTCAAGTTCTAATACCATGTTAACTTTTGTGATTGATTACTAGAGTCAAAGACACGAGAGGGGACGAATTTGGATGAAGATTACTTCACATATTGATTCTTTGAAAAAACAAAAAATGGTAATTGCCATACAATTTATACCAAAAAAAGTACTTAACTAAAGGATATTAAGTTAGTTAACTAACTAACTAATACACCTAATTAATCCACCTCATTCACAACTAACTCATAACTCACTAGTGACTTAACATGATACGTAATACAATTCCCATAACATTATTTTATATTCGATGCTTTCTTGACAAATCTTTTTCTTTTCATTTCTAATTACTTTTCTTTGATCGTACAAGGTTTATATATATATACGTGTGTGTGTGTATGTGTGTGTGATTCTGATATCATATCACCAACGAGATAAGATGAAGGTTACTTCAACTGGGATGGGAACAAATCATTGTCCAAATCTTCCGAATAACATTGGCGAAAACTAACCAATCAAAAAGTGCCACTAAATATTCATTTCTGTTGGAGTCTAATTAGATAAATAGCAAACAAGATTTAGAATTCTATCCATGCACTAACTATATTTAGAATATCCTAAAGACACGTATAGAAAAAGAGAGAAGATTTTAAAAAACTACCAAATTAAAAATTACCGAGTAATAATAGGTTTTTTTTACTTCAAAGATTGAGTTTTTTTTTTTTTTTGAACTAAAAAAAAAGGTTTTATAGTCTCAAATGAGCACACAAGACAAACACAAGAGATATTCAAAAAAAAAAAAAAAAAAAAAAAAAAAAAAAAAGTTAAAGCAAACAAAATCTTGATTACTTCAATACTACAAGAAAAAAGAGCTATCAATCTATATAATTTATTTCAGATCTAGTGGCGACCAGTAGCTCCACTAGCTTGTAAATCTTTTTTTCGGTTAAGGGATGTCATCTATAAAATCAGCTCTAATCTATAAAGATCGGTTGAATGAACTTTTAAAGAAAACTCTATAACAGTAAGAAAAAATATTAACCTTGAAAGGAAAGATCCATAATTAAAGGTATGAAAAGCAAATAAACTAAATATGAAAAATAAAAATATCAAATCTAAAGGCATGAACCTCAAATATGGGATTATTGAAAGAAACCATTGAAAAAATAAAGAAAAATTCTACGGCTAGCAATGGTTGCTAAAGAGAAAACTCAAGAAACTCTCAAAATTTAAAAAAGAGAGACAAAAACAAAAGATGTTTATGAGGAGATTTTAGTTAAATATATCGAAGTGGGTTTTTTACTTCACAATTGTTTACCTCGCATCCAATTTTATATATAATATATGATAAATAGATTTAGTAATATATTATAATAATAATTTACTCAAGCTGGCACCATGAAACTTTGCCCAAGTACGCAAATCAACTATTACATAGCAGTCATAAATATACATTGACTCGTGTTTTTTTGGTTTTTTCACAACATTAACATACCCAATTAACCTTGCAAGAAATAAAGAAAATATAAAAACAAAAAAAGTTTACACCCAACAAACATGGGAAGAGGAATCCAATACTTCGAACGTGTCGTTTCAATGCTCTTCACATGTTAACTCCACTGGATAGCAATAACATCCTCTAATTTTCTCCTAAGGCAGAATGGTTACCTAAACAGAAACATTGTGTTAGCTTTAGATCATTTTATGCACTGATAAATCAGTTTAACCATGGAAAAAGAAAAGAAAGGCAAAAGTGATAAATCATAATATATCAAACGCACTTGCATAACTTACCCGAAAGCACCAATCATAATATAGGATTTATACGAGCACTCTTAGTTCTACTTGTCTTCTGATACCGCTGTCCTTGAACCATCCTCACGAGCCATGCAGGTTTTCCTGTTCTAAACACAATGTATCCTATTGTGGTTCCAAACACAAATCTGCAACCATACCCCATTGCCACAGCTTTCCACCCAAATCCTTCTTCAAACAATGTTGAATGACCTCCTTTCATGCATGATGGAGCTAATGGCGGTGTCTTTCCACTGCTGCATTCTTTCGTAATAGAAAATCCACATAAACCCAAGTTTCCTTCAAATGAGCCTCGATCGAACGTGTTGAACTGTTTTCCTTCAGGTATGGGTCCTTCAAGTAGATTGTATGAAAGGTTTAAGACTTGAAGAAATGTTAGATCTGCCAATTGCCTAGGAATCCTCCCACTAAGCAAATTTGAGGATAGGTCTAACGATTCCAAATTGGTCAAAGTCCCCAATGAAGGCTGAATGTAACCTCTAAGGGACTTGTGAGAGAGGTTAAGCTGTTCAAATGCTTTAAGCTTTCTGATGGAATCTGGCAAGTCTCCTCTGAAATTGTTGTCTGACAAATCAATTGATGTGAGGGTACTTTGGATTTTCGAAAACTTGGTTGCCAACCCTTTCCATGTCATTCTTACAGAATAATTATAACCAGTGAAATTTGTCCCCCTCAAGTAAATCATATCTTCATCGAAGGTCATCATTGCTTCAAGACCAATGAAATACCTTGTTGGCAATGGGCCACTGAAATTATTGCCGGAGAGGTCAAAAATTCTTAATTTGGAGAAGGCATATTTGGTAGTAGGACCCTTCACGAATCCCTTTAGTCTATTGCTTCTTAGAACAAGAACCTTGAGCTCTTGAAGCATTTCAAGAAAGTAGGGGAATGCATCCGCTATCTTGTTGTTTCCAAGATCAAGGACTTTCAACTTTGTACAGTTGATGATGGATCGTGGTATGTTCCCTTCCAATTCGTTGTCGTTGAGGTTCAGGTATTCCAAGCTATTCCCCTCTGAAAATGTTGAAGGAATATTGCCTTCAAGATTGTTCATGCCTAGATTCAACTCTGAGAGGCTATTGCTAAAGTTTCCCAAACATTGTGGTACAAAACCACTTAAGCTGTTGTTGGACAAATCCAGGATTTGCAGGGATTTTAGATTGCAAACAGAAGATGAAATCTCTCCCCTCAATTTATTGATGGATGAAAGAACAAGAATGATCAAATTCTCTTGTTTGAAAATCGAACGTGGAATTCAGCCATGCAAGTGGGTATCGCCCAAATCAAGGTATAGCAATGAATTGTACAGCTGGAATTGACTTATATCTCCAGTGAATAGGTTATTATTCAAAAACAAAGTTTTTAAAGAAGGAAGAGCAAACAAAAAGGGAGGTATTGTTCCAGTGAGGAAGTTGCCATATAGGTATGCATGGATTAGATTTGAAAGCTTACTCATTTGAGAAGGGATGGAGCCTAGTAGTAGTTGATTATTTGTTACATCTAAAATTTCAAGTTTTGTCAAGTTAACAAAAGAATCTGGAATCTTACCAGCAAAATTATTGGTTCCAAGGTGCAATACAGTGAGCTGCTTAAGGTTTCCAAGTGATGATGGGATCTGACAGCACAAATAATTGCGTCTAAGGTCCAACACTATGAGCTATGTGAGATTGCCAAGTAGATTTAGATTTGACTATGTAATAATATTAGTGTCGCTGAGACACAAATGTTTCAACGACTTTAGATTATCGATCAAGTTGTTCACAAGAAAGAAAGAAATTCTCGTACGAGAAAGATCCAAGTAAGCAAGGGCACTACTCTCATTGGAGGAGCGAAACGAGCCAATGAGGCCTTCGTTACCGAACAAATAGATTGTTTCAAGGTTTGGTCGGAGAAAGATGTTACCAGGGAATTTCCCTTGCAATCCACAATTCATGAGTGAAAGAAATGACAAAGAAGACGACAAATTCATGAAGGAATTGGGTACAACCAATGACATGTTGATGCCACTCAAATCAAGTTCCCTTAGCTTCGTTAAGTTCTGTACGAGTTTGTGAAGGGAAATTGGTTCAAGTGTCAGATCAAGATTACCATTGAGATAAAGTGAAACCAATTTTGATAGATGGGAAATTTCTGATGGGACTCGGCCTGAAAAACCTGTGTTATGGAGGTTAAGATGTGTCAGATGTGGAAACTGGCCAAAACGAGATGAAAAATGGGAGTTATTGAAATGATTGTTAGAGAGGTCGAGCTTTTGAAGATGATGAAGGGAGAAGAGGGGACTCTTGGAATGGAGGGTGCCATAAAGCATGCTGCAAGCGAGGTCAAGCTCAATTACTTGCCCAGTTTTCTTGTCACACGTCACCCCATCCCATGAGCAGCAATCTGTACCCTCTTTCCATAGCTTTGTCTTGGGATGCCCACAAACCTCCCAAGAAGCAGAAGTATTAATGGAAAAGGAATCTTTGAATTGAATCAAAGCAAGACTCTGGTCATGAGAGCATAAATGTTGTGAGGAGAAGAAATTTGAAGAGAAAAGTAATGAGCTTGTCGTTTGAAAATGCAAGTGAAACAAAATGAAAGAGAGAAAAGACTGGCGGATCCATAGTAAACAACCCATGTCGATCTCTTTCAGGATTCCAAGAGGCGAAGGCTAAATCTGATAGTTGGGAGTGATGAGTAAAACACAAGATTGGCTCCACTATTTATAGAAAACTCGATTGTGCTGGCTATATTCAGAATCTGCATTAAAGAAAATGTGCAATAAAAAATTGCATTGCAATGACAATATATTTACAGACACGGTTTCTATCAACTTTCCCTCTTGATAGAAACAAAATCGGCCCTAAACAGAAAACCAAAAGCAGAACAGAAAACTTGGTTTGAAACCCACAGTCCTCGGTGCTCAAAATTCTATGGTCAACCATAACACGATACCATTGTCGAATAAATTAGTGATATAGGTCCTTCAACTAGGCTGAATGGGTGATGAAATATATAATCTAAACGTTCTTGCAGTAGCAATATTGAAAACCAAGGCAAAGTAAAAGTTGCAAAGCAAGGAATAAAAATTCAATGTTCTAAATTTTATAGTACTCATCTTTTGTCGGATTGAATACGCCTAGCCCAATCAAGTTGTTTATAAATAAGATTTTCTAGAGGAAAAAAACACAATCTGACCTTGACCTTATCCGAAAAAATGTTACTACTATTTTAGGTGTAAACACAAGGAAAATCAAATATTGAGGACTAATGTCTTCGTTTGTGCTTTTCCTTTACCCCCAACATCTTTGATTGTTCAATATTATTTAATCAGGGTGAATTATTATGATTGGATAATGATCTTTAAAAATTAATTAGCTCCGCAGACGATAGTTGCCGTATCAGATTAAGCGTGAAATGTTGATTTTGTCTATACTTTCCCTTACTCCAAAGTCTTTGCATGGTTGTTGAATGGGAGACAATATAAATCTAGGAAATACTAGATTTTTTATTCATGCTATATGGTAGATTGGATAAAATATATAAAATTATTTTAATTTAATATTCTATGTTATATTGTATATATATCAAAATATATCAAGTTAAAACTGAATAAAAATTCATTCAATTTTTTAATTTTTTAATCAAAATTTTATATTTGATTGATTATTCTTTATATTTTTTATTATTTTTTTATTAAATTTTTTTTTATTTATCTCTATCCACAAACTAAAAAATTTATAATAGTATTAAAAATTTCAAAATCAATGGATTTTTAGCTAAAAACTTATTTTGTAAATTATTTTTTCTAAACATTTTTTTTTTGCCTTAAAAATTTTAATTAAAAAAAATCAGATAAAAAAAAAGGATTAAAGTGATCAAAATGAAACAAAAAAGAGAGATCAAAATTAAATAAAAATATTTACAAATTAAAAAAATAATGTTTAAAAAAGAAGGACTAAAGTATAATGTTACGAAAACTTTTATGATAGATGTTTTTAAAATATTTAAAAACTATAAAAATGCTACCGAATAGTAAAAAGAATAATGCATTCGAGTCTTGGTGAATAGTGTGAATGAATTTAGATCAATAATGTTCCAAATAGTACAATGAATAGTAATCAATCATTTTATTTTAGTATTTTTTTTCAAGCAAACGACTCTCTCTCTCTAGGAGAGATGCTTGATTTATGAATTAAAACAACCACTATTGTTTTTCTTTTTCTTTTCAATATTAATTTAACATATTCATCCGTATTACTTTACTAAGCAGTAAAGCTAATAATATAAAACATGTGTTCCCAAATTAGGCATTTTCCGTAGTACTATAGAAATTTCAAAGCATTAAACTTATAATCTTATTTTTTTTTCCAAAAAAAATTTCTTTCTTTTAAAAACCATTTTTATTTTTTCAAAATAGCTGATATTTTTCAAAATTGCTAATTGGAAGGTTGAGACATTCAATAAAAATGTTTCTAAACTATGGAAAGATTTTGTAAGTAACTAATTAAAGTACGAGATTATGGTGCATTCTCTTTACACATTTGCATAAACAAAAGGCACCATATCATTACAAGAAACTAGGCGATTTGCGAGGAGATATTAGCTACGGTCTATAAATTGTCGCTAAATTACTAAAATTGTGATGATTATAAGCATTTTAGCGATGGTCTTGAAACCGTCTCTAAATTGATCATAAATGATCGTATTTAGCGACGGTTTTAAATAGATCGTCGCTAATTGACCAAACAATTAGCAATGATTTAGTAAACCATCGCTAATGGTGAGGTTTTTTCCCTCGCCCATAATTTGCGACGGTTTTTTGAAAAAAATTCGTCACAAATTGTTGGACATTAGCGACGATTTCGTCAATCATCGCTAATTAAAATTTTTCATTTTTTTCTATCGCTAGCTAATTTGTGACCATTATTTTTCCAAAAAAACCGTCGCAAAATGAGTAAATTAGCATTGGTTTTCAAACTGTCTCTAATTTTCAAACTATTGGAGGGAAATGACTTTTTTTCAATTTTTTGGGGCAATTGGCGACGGTTTATGGACCGTCACTAAAACTTTGAATCCTTAATATGCATTATGCGTAAAATTTTTCCCTAAAATTTTATTTTCTCCTCTCTTCTTCTCTTTCCTTCCAACGCCGATTTCCTTCCTTTTTTCCTTTAAATCTTCCCCTCTCGCTTTATTTTCCTTCCAATCTCGTCCTCTCTCTCCTCTCTCCCTTTCTCCCCTCCATCTCTTCCCCTTTCTTCCTCCTTTTTCCTTTTGCTTTCTCTCTTTCTCCCCCTTCCTCAACATCCCATATTCCGGCCAACCACTACACCGGCATAACTCCTCTATCGGCGTAGCCCTCTCTCCTCCTTGTTGGTGATAGGTCCTCCGTCATCTAACACCTCAATTAATTTTTTAATTTATTGCAATTATTTAGTTAATTTAATGTTATTTTTTTTGTTAGTCATTAATTTAGTTAATTTATTATTAATTGTGAGAGTAAATGTATTTTTAATTGGGAAAGTCCGGCACGAAAGCGGTATTTCAACTTCCTTTATCGGCTTAAGAGAAGCCCAAAGCCAACATTTATCTCACAGGACATATGGGATGCATGATGTACGGATTGAGCAAAACTTGAGGCCATTACCTAATTTGAGATGGCGACGCAAAACGAGCATGAGCGAGATTGGTGGCGTCGGAGCCGATCCTTCAAGACATATGGGGGGTCGATCAACCATAGAGAGCACGCAATACGCATGATGTATATGTTTGTGTGTGTACATATATATATATATATATATATATATATATATATATATATATATATATATATATATATATATATATATATTATTTTTATAGTGATTTCAATATAATTAATTAAAAATTTGAGTATATTTCATACATTTACGTATACTTGTTTCGAGTATGAGGTGTTAGGTCGTGAACATGATCCGTATGAGATTTTCTTGAGGAGTCATCGGAAAAAGGTTGATGATCAATACGTCTTCGTTGATTAACAATCAAGAGTTATCGAGTAAGTTATTAGTTTATAACGTCATTTTATGCATATTAATTTATAACGTTATTTCACATAGTTGTTTAATATTATATCTTTCACAATTATGCAAAAAATTATAGAAAAAATAATTGAAGAAGATTAAATGATGAAAGGGATGCGAGTGAAATAAGACGAGCTTCAAAACTTGGTAACGAGAGCGGTAGAGCACTATAGATAAGCTTTACTCTCGGTACGAGATGGTGGCCTCCTTAGTGATGAAGGCTGTCAAATACAATTAGGTTGCCTATAGATCCGTCAATCATTTAGGACTCCATCGTTCCTCCCACCTGACCTCCTATCAAGCCTCCTTTTAAGCCCCTCATCCGGTATCAAGAGGTGGATGGGGGATTAAACGAGTAGGATGAATGATAACACCTTTTGTTATTTTGTTTTTTTTGTTTTTTATCAAACATATTACTAAATGTTGTTCTTAATATTAATTTATATTTAATTTATACGTTATTACTTGTAATTATCAATTATTGCATACAATATTAATAATTTAAAAACAAACAAACAAACAAAAATGTAAAAAAATATATTTTTTGTCCAAAATTAATTAGCGACGGATTGTCCAAAAAAATCCTTGCTTATAGCGACGGAATGCCAACGAGATATCGACAACAATTAGCGATGAAATAGAGACGGTTTAGCGACGACTAAACTTAGCTTTGGATATTAGTGACGACATGTCGGTCATTATTCAACGACGGACTTAGCGATGGATTAACGATGTTAGTCATGATGGGTCTCACTACTAAAATAACGACGAATGCTTAAATTTTAGCGACGAAAATTTCGTCGTAGATATTGCGACATAAAGGATTTTTTCATCCTTAATTTTAGCGACAAGCGTTTTAGCAACGGACATATTTGCTGTCACTAAGCTATTTCGGTGACGGATTTTAGCCAACTTAGTAATGGAATAATCTGTTGCTAATTGTGCTTTTTTATTTGTAGTGTCAATCTCTTTTAGGATTCCAAAAGGTGAAGGCTAGATCTAATAATAAAAGAAAACCCCCAACAAGATTGGCCATTATTTATAGACAACTTGATTGTGCTAGCTATATTCAGAATATGCATTAAAGAAAAAGTGCAAAAAAAAAAAAAGAAAAAAATTGCTTTGCAATTACAATACATTTACAGACACGGTTTCCATCAACTTTCCCTTTTGATAAAAACAAAATCTGCAATAAACAAAGCACCAAAAACAGAATAGAAGACTTGGTTTGAATCCCAAAGTTCTCTCTGCACAAAAGTCTGTGGTCATCCTTTACACGATAGACATGCCGAATAAGTTAGTGATCTACCAGGAGTTAAAAAGTGTTCTTAAACTACGCATACGTTTAGGAAAAGATTAGTTTTGGAATGCTAAAAAATTCATCGAAAAACATCTTTATTCCTGAAAAAAAAATTAATAGTATAGGTCACATATACTTTAACTAGGCTGAGTGGGTGATGATATATATAATCTATCCGTTCTTGCAATGGCAATATTGAAAACCAAGGCAAAGGAAAAGTAAAGCAAGGAATAAAAACTCAATGCTCTAAATTTTATTATACTCATTTTTTGTCCGATTGAATCTACCAAGCACAATCAAGTTGTGTATAAATAATATTGTCTAGAGAAGAAAAAAACACAATCTGACATTGACCTTCTCATTATTTTAGGTGTAAAATAAGGAAAATCAAATCTGAGGATTAATGTCTTGGTTTGTGCTTTTCCTTACCCCAAAATCTTTGATTGTTCAATATTATTTAATCAGGGTGAATAATTATGATTGAATAATTATGATTGGATAATATTTTCAACTAGCAGTGCTGGTGGAATGTTAGAAGGACGAATTGACTCGAGCAGGAATTATTTCTATTGACTAGACTGAAATGTGATTCAATAGTATTAATTTCCAAGATGGACTTGGTTGCCTTAGATTCTTCATTTTCCTCTCTTCAGAAATAGTATACAGGAAATGAAGAATTATTTTTACTATCTTCGGTAATTTTTCATCTTTGTAACTTAGGAAGCGTTAATATGTCGAATAGCATTGAATATCTCAATAGCTAACGAAGTAAGTATCATATTTTTTCGATTTATGATATTTACATTCTTTTTAATGAATTTTGCCTTTTTCGATTGATAAATTTTTTTTTTTTACTTTATTACTCTTTCTTTAAACTAAGTACCCACGTAAAGTCCTAATGGCTTATTAGGTGAAACCGAACCTCATCATATTTCATTGCAAAGGACTTAATCATAAATTAAAACGTTAATATACTCCGTTTTAAAATTAAATTCGACGAGCAGCAACAACAACTATTCAAATGCATGGTCACATATGTTCATCTTTTCTCAGTATATTCCTCTAACATGAAAAAAACATGGGTATTTAAATTCTGGACTCCACTAGTTGCATGAATGTAAACCAGATCGACATGGCTAGCTTGTACATAGAAGTTTTCTAGTTGTTTAATTAATTAAGGATTCAACCCTGCACATTAATCAATCAATTTCACACCAATAAATTTGTAGCTTTATTCGACCGACATCCATATTTCTCTATCTTCAAAGTGTCTCAATTAGTCCGAAACCTTCCGTTTGTTGACCAAATACAATCCGACCTTCTTTGTAAAATATAATTACTACTATTTTAGTTGTAAACATAATCCTTAGGATTAATGTGTTGCGGTTTGGTAACTTTCATTATCCCAAAGTCTTTGGCTGTTCAATATTATCCAATCAGGTTGAATTATTATGATCAGCTAATATTTTTCAACTACCGGTGCTGATATTGAAACTCTACAAGTGTACCTAGATTAACGTAGCCAAAATTATTTTTATTGGGTAGACTAAAATGTGATTCACAAGAATGTTAATTTCCAAGATGGATTTGCTAGGGTTAGATTCCCGAATCATTCAAAGATTTTTACTTACATTTCTTGATTATATAATTAGAGAGAAAGCTGAAAACAATAATAATAATTAAAAAAAAAACAAATCTTATATTTTTTAAGCATTTAGAGTGACCTGATCTTTGAAAATGAGCTTCACAGACGAGTTATTAAGCGTGAAATCTTGATTTTGTTCGTCCTTTTCTTTACTCCAAAGTCTTTGGCTGTTGAATGGGAGACAATATCCAATCACTAATTTCAAAGGATGAGCCTCATAATGCTTTTTCGATCCCATAACAAATTTCCTTTCTTTTCAAAACTGTATTTACTTGTTTTTTTCAAGAAAGTTGTAATAATTTTCAGAACAGTTTAATTGGAGGATTGAGACATCCAATACAATCTTTTCTAAACCATGACAAGAACTTGTAAGTAGGTAAATAGCTCATATGTCTTTAGTTTTTAATTTATCCCATTTGTTTTCACTACAACAAAAATGGGTTTTAGCGACGATCAAAAAACCGTCGCTAAATACTTAGATTAGCAACAATTTTCTACACTTTAGCAACGGTCTAAAAAATGGTTACAAAAATTAAATTTTACGACGGTTTTTTAGCAACGGTCCACCAATCCGTTGCTAATGTTATAGGCCAACACTTTTAGCGACGGTTTACAAATTTAGCAACGGTCTAAACCGTTGGTACATGTTATTTAATAATTTTTCAACGGTTTTATAAAAAAAAAACCCTAAATAAAAAATAACTTTAGCAACGGTCATAGACCGTCGCTATTTCGTTACAAAAAAAAAATTTAGCAACGGTTTGGTGTTAATAAACTGTTGCCAAAATATTCGTTTTAGCGACGGTCTAAAACGTCGCCAAATCAACCTGGGAACGGTTTAGCGACGGTCTTAGACCGTCGCTAACCCGTTGGTAATTTAATTTTATTATTTTAATGGTTGCAAAAATAACCGTTGCAAACGTTAAATTAACGACGGTCCGTAAAAGTAAACCGTTGGTGGGAAATGGTCAAATTTAATTTCGAATTTACTTTTAGTGATGATCACAAAACTTTACCCTTCTATAAATATCGGTGATCGGAATCCGCCATTTTTTGGTTTTCTTCCCCTTTCTTCTTCTCCTCCGACAGCTGACATCTCTCGCCTTTTTTTCTCCAATCCTTTGATCTCTCTCCTCAAAGCTATTGTTTCCTTAAAATCTCCATATTTCTTCCCTCCTTTCCTCCTCCTTTCAAGTTTTCTCTCTTCGTTGAAGTTGTCGTTTTTCGACGACCATATTCCGACAAGGTTTTTTTTCCGACGGTTTCTCCCCCTCATTCTCTTGGTGACGAGTCCACCTAAATCTAAACCATCCTTTCAATTATTAATTTTTTTAGTTATTTATTTATGTCAAATAATTAGATTTTATTTTAATTTTTTTAATTACTTATTATTGCTAGTTTAATTATTGAATTGATTGTTTATTGCATGTGTTTTTTTAATTTGATTATTTAATTAAAATTTATTTTGTGTATTATTTTAGTGTAAATTGTGAGAGTTAATTGAAATGTTTAATTGTTAATTATTATGTTAATGTTGTTGTTAATTATTGATTAATTGAATATTATTGTTAACTTTTTAATTTTGTGTTATTTTTTTTAATTGTTGATTGAATTAATTTGATTGTTAATTGTTAATTTACTTACTTTAATTTATTGTTAAATTTTTTTTTAGAAAATATAATTGTTATATTTTATTTTATGTTGTTATTTAAATTGTTATTGTTATTGTTATTAGTGTAGCTAATAATTGTTAATTTACTTAAGTAATTCACAATTTATTGAAAACATTATTAATTTCGGTAATTCCTAGTTCATTAAGTTAAAGCGTTAGGTTAGTACAAAATAAATCAAAACAATTTTCTAAAATTAATTTTAAATAAATAAAAAATAAAGTTATTAGAAATATTTGTAATTGTAATTAGGAATTAAATAAATAAATAAATAAGTAATTCCTAGTTTAGATTCCTTTTTGCCTTTCTTCTGGAATAAACCATTGGATAGGGAGTCACTGGGCTTAGGCTCGTCATTGGGCTTGGGCTCGTATCACAATCCTTTCCATATCATTCTTACAGAATAATTGTAACCAGTGAAAGTAAATCATATCTTCATCGAAGGTCATCATTGCTTTAAGACTATTGAAATACCTTTTTGGCAATGACCCACTGAAATTGTTGCTGGAGATGTCAAAAATTCGTAATTTGGAGAAGGCATATTTGGTAGTAGGACCCTTGACAAATCCCTGTAGTCAATTGTTTCTTAGAACAAGAACCTTTAGCTCTTGAAGCATTTCTTAAACGTAGGGGAATGGGTCCTCGATCTATCTTATTATTTCCAAGATCAAGAACTTTCAATTTTTTACAATGGATGATAGATCGTGGTATTTTCCCTTCCAATTCATTACCGTTGAGGTTGAGATATTCCGAGCTATTCCCCTCTGAAATTGTTGAAGGGATAGTGCCTTGGAGATTGTTCATGCCTAGATGCAACTCTGAAAGACTATTACTGAAGTTCCCCAAACATTGTCGTACAAAACCACTCAAGCTATTGTTGGATAAATCCAGGATTTACAGGGATTTTAGATTGCAAAAAGAAGATGAAATCTCTCCCGTCAATTTATTGATCGATGAAAGAACAAGAGCAATAAAAAGAACAAAAAATCATATCTAAACCCATCAAAAGTGATAAAAAAAAATTTTACGTTAGTTTATTTTTAAATTTTTTTTTCCTTCTATGTTTTCTCATTTGTGTTTATCTTTTTTTATAAATTACTCTTTAAGTATCATAAAATTTCTCACAAAAAGAAAGAAAAAAAAGACTGACGGAGCTATAGTAAACAACCATGTCGATCTCTTTTAGGATTACAAGAGGCGAAGGCTAAATCTGATAGTTTGAAGTGATGAGTAAAAAGCAAGATTGGCTTGACTATTTATAGACAACTCGATTGTGCTAGTTATATTCAGAATCTGCATAAAAGAAAATGTGCAATAAAAAATTGCATTGCAATCACAATATATTTACAGACACGGGTTTCTATCAACTTTCCCTTTTGATAGAAACAAAATCGGCCATAAACAGAAAACCAAAAGCAGAACAGAAAACTTGGTTTGAAACCCACACTCCTCGATGCTCAAAATTCTATGGTCGTCCATAACACGATACCATTGCCGAATAAATTAGTGATATAGGTCCTTCAACTAGGCTGAATGGGTGAAGATATATATAATCTACACGTTCTTACAATAGCAATATTGAAAACCAAGGCAAAGTAAAAGTAAAGCAAGTAATTAAATGGAGATTCAATGTTCAAAATTTTATAATAATCATCTTTTGTCCTATTGAATACACCTAGAACAATCAAGTTGTTTATAAATAATCTTGTCGCTTTGTTTTCCTTGATCCCAACAGTACTTTTATATATATGATTTGACATATTTTCAAACTTAATTTTTTTTTAATTTTCAATAATTCGACTAGATTACTGTTTTGTGTGTGTATATATATATATATATATAAAAGAAATAAAATTTCAAAAAAAAAATTCCAACAAAATATTCTGTATGTTTTCTTGCAGTAGCCATGTCTCCCGTGTTGGAAAATTTATATGGAGTCCACAGACGTTCACTTTTTTTTTTTTTTTTTTTGTGAAGTTCATAATTCTAGAATAAAAAAAAAAAAAAAACAGACAAAAGCCCACAAAACACCAACATGTCGAGGCAAATGTAGCCAGATGACAATGTTAAAAACCTATGATAAGTCCAACGGTTTTGAATCCGAAGCCCATAAAAGTTGACGAAACCTTCTCCAAGATTGTATAAACCTCTCAGTGTCAATGGTAAACAAACATGTTTATTTTTCATGAATAAAGTCTTTTAGGATAAATAAGATACTAGAGAGATGAAAACTACAAAACTTTATTCTGACATGGTAAATAGAATTGTTGTTCTCACATTTTGTATGACTTAGCACATGTGTCTTGAAAATGTACTATTTGCTATCAAGCTCAACTGCAAACCACTTTGAGATAATATATTTCAAACACTATTCAATATGTTCATCTTTCCTCAATGTATTTCTCTAACATCTACCACATATTATCAGATTCTGGACTCCAATGGTTGCATGAATTTTAGCATGGAAGTTTTCTGGTTGTCGAAGGATTCAATCCCAAGCATTAAACAATCCAATTAGCGCCAATAAACTTATAGCTCGACCGATATCTATATTTCCCTCTACTCAAGAGAGCTCAATTGGTTGGAACCTGTTGTTGACCAAGAAAAAAAAAAACACAATCTGACCTTGACATTCTCAGAAAAAATAAAAAAAAGTTCTATTTTAGGTGTAAACATAAGGAAAATCAATGCTGAGGACCAATGTCTTGGTTTGTGCTGTTCCTTAACTAGCAGTACTGATGGAATGTGAGAAGGACGAATTGACTCGGGCAGGAATTATTTTTATGGACTAGACTAAAATGTGATTCAATGGTATTAATTTCCAAGATGGACTTGCTTGGCTTAGATTCCCGAGTCAATCAAGGATTTCTACTTACATTTCTTGATTATATAACAAGAGAGAAAGCTGGAAACAACAAAAGCAGATATAAATCTTATATTTTTAAAGCAATTATAACGAGCTGATCTTTAAAAATCAATTAGTTCCACAGACCAGAGTTGCCGTATCAGATTAAGCTTGAAATGTTGATTTTGTCTGTCCTTTCCCATACTCCAAAGTCTTTGGTTGTTGAATGGGAGACCATATCCATTTAGAAAATATTAGTTTGTTTCCTGCATTGCGGATCGAACAGAATCAGATTATTGTAATTTAATAATTCACGTTTATGTTGTGAATCTTTTAAAATATATTGAATCAAAAATTAAACAAAAACAAAACTAATAGCTTTTTAATCAAAATCTTGTATTTAATTGATCATTCTTTTTTTTTATATATATAAATTTTCAATTGAAAAAAACACGATTTGTTATTTTATACGTATTAATTCTTAACTAAAAACCTACAACAATCTAAATAGAAAATTGAATCCAAAATTTTTAAAAGAACCTAAATACTTTTTCCATTAGGTTGTATAAAAAAATAAAGGCACAATTAATATAAAAATTAGTTTAAAAATTAACAAATAAAAAAATAACTTTTTCTTTTTATTTAGTGCCGATGAGAATATTATTTTTTAAAGCATATATATTTGATTTATATATGTATTTTCAATAATAAAATAATTAATAACATAGCATTAAAAACTATATTTGAATCATTGGGTGGTTATTTTAAAAAATTATTTATTAAAAAAATTAATGTTAAAATATGCAAAGGAAAAAAATATTTTCTAATCTTTAGATTATATATATATATATATATATTGGATGTTCTATATTCAAAACGTCCAACATATAAATTATATTAAAATATTTTTAAAAAAGAAAAAAGCCACATTCTAAAATTTTATTAAAAAAATCCATACATGGAAAAAAATTATATTTTATTAACAAATAAAATTATATAAAAAAATTAATTGAAAAATTAATTGAATGTTTCTAAAAAATGACAAATTGAAAAAAATATCTTAATTTTCTTTTTTTAAAAAAAGAAATTACAAATCAAAGAAATCATTTTTTTTTATCATCAGGCTATATGGGAAAAAAAAGAATTATTTTTTCATAAATTTTGCACAAAATCAATAATAATAAAAAAAAAAAACCAAAGCCAAATGGACTGAAGTGTTCCTTAGCCAGCTAGGAGGTACTTCAAATTCAATATGAGTTTGGTGATATATTTCTTATTGCTGAATGGTATAAAAAATAAAGAAGTCTTCAATTCTTCAACTTCCTTGTTACAACATGATATGGTTAAATTAAATTTGTATCATTTATTGAGAAGATCCATATGCCGGCAGCCCCTTTCTCTGTTTCCCGCTACCAAAATGTAAGGTCATTTTCCGCTGTTAGTGGGACCATTCTACTCTAGTATGTTTAATCTGCCACCAACAACAAACACTACTATACAGTACACAAATTTTTGAGAGATGTATCACAGGCTATTATTCTAGAAGGTGAGAGGGTACGTAGCATCGAAGGATCTCAGGCTTTAACTATGGTTATGGTTTGAATGACGAAGTTGCGACCAATAAAAACCAATCTTTCCCTTCTTGGTGACTGCTCTGTCTCTACCCCACCCCACCCCACCACACCCCTCCCCGCACCTCCCCTTAACAGTAAATGCAGCACTTTGGGCCTGCAGATGCAGGCTTACGCCTCTGGACCTGCAGAAGCAGGCCAGGTTGGCTAGGGTGGCAAAAACAAAAAATTAAGGCGCAATGCGTGGTGCAATGCTACAGTAAATAAATAAATAGTAAAAATCTCAAATTTTTTAATGTTTCACTTAATTTCCAAACAAGCAGCTTGCCCTTTAAGAGATAGAACCTATTGGTTTGCTTCCATATGAAAAACTTTCTATTAATATAAGATTAATATAAGAAATTTTATATTACTCATGAATTAATTATCAATACTTACTCTATAAAACAAAGATAAACTTAGAGTGGAGAGAGAATTTAAAAACTGATTGAACCAAGAAGAAAATTTTACTATCACTTTTGGTAGATCTAAATATTGTTTTTTTTATTTATCTATCTTTTATTAAAAAGGAATCCACAGATTAACTATTGTATTTCCTATCGGTATGGACCTCCATGTCCCGACACTTTTGAACCTTTATCATCATTAGAGCATTCATCCCAACAAGACGATAGTTAGGTTTCTACATATGGCTCGTCGCCATATGTCCCTTCCGATCCGTCTTCCGCACCTACCGATTCTACGTACGATTCTTGCATTTCAATTACTCTCATTGATGACAAGGAATACGTAATATGCATATTTTTTAAAATATTTTTTCATGTATTATTATATTTATGCATTCATTTAATCGTTAATTGTCTTATTCGACGAGCTTGTATCTATTCGATAAGTGCTCTCATCGAATCTATAAAATATTCCATAAGCATGTCAACCTATCCGAAACTATGTGAAAGTCAATTATTGAGCAAACTAAAGAGTTCTATTCGGAAAAGTTTAAGGTAATATATAGCTTAATTTATTATGTGACGAGTACATTTCAATTAAGAAACATTAATATTCATTTAAATGTACGAATTATGAATATTTTTAACATTTTTGCGAAGTTCTTTATGTGGGATTAGGAGTTCGATCGAAGCACTAGGAAAGCATGGCAAAGTCCGGCACAAAAGTGATATTCCAACTTTCTTTATCAAGTGAAGACACACCCCAAATCAACATATATCTCACATGAGATATGAGATGCATGACATGAGAAATGGGCAAAACCCGAGTCTCATGCTCGATCTAAGCAAGCGGTCCGAAATTGCATGAGCGAGACGGGTGGCATCAAGGCTAGCCCATCTAAACATATAGGGGGTTTGATCATACAAATAGAGCAAACAATACATATGGTAAATCCATATATATATATATATATATATATATATATATGATCAAAACCCCTATATATATATATTGTTATTTGTGATTATTATAATATCAATATACATTTAAGTATATTTGTTTCGGGGTAAGGAGTTGGGTCGTGAGCCTCGATGCTCATGAGGTGCTCTTGAAGACTCATGGAAAAAAGGTTGATGATAAGTATGCATTAATTGATCGGTGGGTAAAAAATCTTAGGGTAAATAATTTATAAGCTTATTTTATACATATGCCACTTTTATATAACTTATTGAGATTACTATTTAATATTAAAATTTTTGTAATTATGTAAGACATCATCGATAAAATATTTGAGGAGGAGGTTGCTAGTCGAGGAACGGAGGATACTTCAACACTTGACATCAACATGAATGAGATATTTAAGAGAACTATTAAAGGAACGAGATAGTAAGAGAAAGAGAATGTATGAACTCGGGTCACAAGCCTCTCATTATTACTCAAATGTAGGTTCATCCTCTAGTTTGACCACATCACGAGTCCATATTGATATTAAGTAGCATCAAAAGGAAATGGAGGCCAACACTAGTAAACAAGAAGAAAAGATCCAAAAATTGAAGGGTATTGGTACATCGCTTCTAGAAAGTCAAAAGTGGTTAAAGTAACATAATCATAAATAGTATGCGATTATACAATAGATTTTACTGAATATATAAAAAGGTAATTCTCCTACCAATCCTTCAACCGACCATCATACATCGGATGAAAATATTGATATGTGACATGTAGCTCATTCATCACATTATCTATTATGTTTTTATCTCGCTAAAATATTAATACACTTTAATATAACTTGGTATTTAAATATATATTGGATTGGATGATTTGATATATTATAAAGGATTCATGTTTTTTATAATTCTATTTCATACTATTATTGTATTTGTTAAATTGGATTTGATATGTGATAATGAAAACGAGATATATTATTTATTAGCAACATATGAATGATGAAATAATTAACCGAAAATATCATCCAAAAAAATTGATTTAGTGATAGTTTTAAACCCATAGATAAATCCAAACTAAATTTAGCCATAATTAATGTTGGTTTAGATAAACCATCGCTACACTGAAGCTAAATTTAGCAATGGTTTTTGAGAAATCATCGCTAAATTGGTGATCTTTTTTCTATTGTTTAGCAATGGATTTTTTATTTGTTAGCGACAAATAAAACATCTCTAAAATCATGACAGAATCATTAAACTGTCGCTAATTAATTAGCAAGAAGCTTTTTAACGATAGTTTTGAACTGTCTCTAAACCATTGCTAAGTTTAATTAATGACGTTTTTTTTTCATTTAGCGACGATTTAAACCGTCATCAAAAGATTTTTTTTGTGATAAATGATTTTTTTTTTGGTGATACATGATGTTGATGTTTACCAATACCAACCTCATAGCCTCCTAGGTTTGTGCTTCACTTTCTTCTATTATACATTCATGCAATTTGCCTTATGCACTATACAAAAAAAATCATGCATTAATAATTATCATGCTTCGTGTTTTTTGATCGAAGGAATTATAATTCTTTGTAATTTTGTTATTCGAAATTTAATTCCTTTTCCTTCTAATCATTATCCCTTCCATGATATATATATACATACACACACTAGATTGTAACTTAAAATTGAACTTATCGATAGAGTTATAAGCTTCTTTGTTCTTTTTTTTCCTTAATTTCTAATCAACTTAAAGGTTTTAAAAAGGTAAGGATTTTGAGATTTATGGAGCAAATAAGCTATGTAAAAAATACTTCTTATTCTCTTGTTGCATGTTGCATGTTTCATGTAGAGACTTTTATTGGTTTACTATAATTTATGTCTTTAAGATTCACGAATCGTAAGAAGATAAACTCACTGTGGTAAAAATAAAAAAATAAAAATAAACGTAAAACATTCTTATCATATATATTATGATCACTATTTCAAATGCAAAATAGACTTCTATTTTTTTTCCCAAAGAATTCTACTGTTACAGTTGAAAGTAATGAAAAAACTATTTTTTTGTTCATGTCCATTGTTGAATTGACATTAGCTCAACTCACTTGTTTGTTTTGTGCTTATGGCTTTTTAATTTTATCTTTCTTAACTTAGTTTTCTCTTTACAAAATTAAAGGCATGGATCTCATAGAAAAGGAAGCTTGCTATTTTTCACCGAGAGATAGGAAGTGTCCAAATGAAAAACGACCAAATAGATGGATAAGATGCGAAGGTTATTAGAAGATGAGTGGACAAACTATTAGCATTCCAGAACCTAACGAGAGGACAACTTTGGGAATGAAGAGCATACTCAGCTACTTTCTCTATCCTGATGTCAAAACCAGATGGAATATGCGTGAATTTGTGTTAGACAAATTCGTACTACTATTTAGAGGCAATTCACAAAGTGATAAGGTATATTTGCAATCTGGCTAATCAAATTTTTTTATCGTACACATATGATTAATGATAAATGTTAGCATCCAAATTTTCCTCTCAAAAAATAAAAAATACAAAAATAAAATAAAAATAAAAGAGAAAAGCGAGTGAAAAAAAATTGAGGGATGCAATTCGAAAAAAGAAGAGAAAAGGATCAAAATAAAAAATCTTGTAAAATAAGGAACCAAACTAAACTTCAACCAAAACTAAAATTTTGGTATAAATATCCCTCTTTCTCACTCCTCAAACCAGCCCCCCTTTCGCTAAAAAAATCCGACTAGCTACTCTCTCTCCCTTTGAAATTCTGACCAGCTACACCACCGCCATCAGCCATTATCCAACCACCTTGCCGTCAACTTCTCCAAAGCCAGTCGATGCTACTACTACCAACCATGACGTTGCCTATCCACTCCACTTCTAACAGCCTCTTGTCGTATCATTTTAGCCACCAATCACGCTAGCCATGCCATCGCTCGTTTAATCCACTACTAGCAGCTCCTCGTCACCGTTCCAGTAACAATAACCCGCTCAAGTCCAACCACTGATCATGCCGATCTAGTAGCTTCTCCTCGTACTAGTACAGCTATCCGATCCACTCTAGCAGCCACTCAATCCAGCCACTGATCTAGCCCCAACCATAATTGTTTGATCCATCACACCCGCATGATCTCCATTTTAGCAGCAACCATCCGTCCAACAGCCATCATCCAAGCTATCAACGTCCAGTCCAGCTCCTCTAGTACTGTCACCATGACCAGCAGCTCGGTCCAGTTCCTTTAGCAGTGTCACCATGACTAGCAGCTCGGTCCAGTTCCTCTAGCAGCACCACCACAACCAACAACCCAATCCAACTCCTCCAACAGCACCACCATGACTAACAGTTCAGCCCAGCCTCTCCAATCGCTTCTTCACCAACTAAAAACTATCTAGGTCCAGATCTGATAACGAGCAGTCATCCCTCCTCTCTAATTGATTGAATATTCAATCTCCATTGAAGCTGAAAAAGTTGGAATTGACCCCAATTTGACAACCAAAATTCCTTCAATCTTTTCATATTTTTTAGCAATTTATTTTTTCTCCTTTTAATTTAATCTATATTAAATTCAATTCATACTGATGTGATTTTAAATTAATTTTAACTGATGTGTTTAAGATACGCCTAGTGTATCAACCCTATGAAAAAGAGTCAAGACCCCAAAAAACATCGACATTGAGGTAGAATAAGGGACTGATTATCCTGTGATTATTTTTTGTTTTTGCTTTATTTATTTATTTATTTATTATTATTATTATTATTATTATTATTTGCTTATGTGATTGCATTCCATTGGTCTGAATCCTTTTTTGGACCATTTTTGCTAATTGTAATATTTAATTTTCTAATTTATATAAAATGCAATTTTGAGTCGCATCGGTCCGAACATCGTTTTTGGATCATTTTTGCCAATTGTGATAATTAATTGATATTGTGTCAATTTATCTTAAGAAAATATGATGTTTGAGTTCGTCGATTCGAACCTTTATTTGGATCATTTTTGTTAATTTTTCCCAAAATAACGTTTTGAAAAATCATGACTTTTAAGTTATGTTGGTCTACACCTGGATTTAGACCATTCATGCCAACATTGCCTTTCATATCAATTTTATTTGTCAAATTTATTTACTCGAACAATCATGATATTTGAAGTGGTGTCGATCCGAATCTCGTTTTTGGATTGTTTATGCCAACTACAAAGAGTTTTACCAATTTTGTCATTTTTGCTATTTTGATCTCTTTTGCCATTTTTGCCTTTTTTTGCTATCATTTATGCCAACTTCAATGATTTTTGTTAAATTTATCATTTTTTTCGTTTCTATCTATTTTGCCATTTTTCTCGTTATTGTGTATTTTGTTTATTTTTTATATTTGCCTATGTTACCTATTTCGCTTATCTTATCTATTTTGCCTATTTTTTCTACCTTGCCTATTTTCCTTATCTTGCCTATTTGCCTATTTTACCTATCTTACCTATTTATAAATTCTATTTTCATGTATGCTATTTAGGTCGCATTAACCACATATTCTTGCGCACTCATTATATTCTTTTCATTTTATTTTCCTGTCTATTGATTACAAGAGTAAGAGCGAGGTCCCCGACCGGCCAAGTCCTAAATGATTCGTCCGATTGAAAAATGTTCTTAAAAAAAAGCATAGACGTTCATCATAAAAAAATTAGAAATAAAGTCAGCTTTATGTGCAATGCAACGTGTCTTAGGTAAGATGAGGTAGAGTGATGTTTAATCTTTCCTACACGTAATAAACTTATACCTAGAACTCTAAACAAACTAGTCATATTGTTTTCTAGTGATCATCATACTAGGTGATGACTATTTATTTTTGCCCATTTCTCATTTTTTGAAATCGTCACTCTCGCTCCGACTGTCGCCATGCGACAATAAAAATTAGCATGTTTTGTTATGGAGAAAGACATTAAATATAGTCTTGTTTGTGCAGCTGGATGGTGTGGTGTTGTGCAAAATTTATTACGCTAAAAGGATAAAAGATGAAAAGAAAGAGGACCAAAGAAACCAGAGGGATTGTAGAGAGGTTCAGCAAGTGCTTCCTAGTAATACCAGTGTTGCTCAATATCGAAAAATTGAAGTATCAAATTACCACCTGAACCAATGGCAACAGGAAAGTGGCCGGGAACCAAAAAATGTTGAATTCTTAGATGTTAACCCTCTAGGCAATTCAACATTGATGATCCCAAATACCCAAGCAAGTGAACTACTACCAATCAACCAAGTTTTATTCAACTGGAAACAAAAAATCTTGTCTCCATTTGTGCGCTTGCCAGAATCAGGAGGTATTGAATTCTCAAATACAGACTCCACAAGCCAGCAGATGATGATCTCAAACACCCAATTCAGTGAATTATCACCAGTAGTCAACCAGATCTAAATAGCAATCAACCACCATTGATGTCTCCGAATAAAGGCCTTCAAGGAACAGTCAATGACAGTTTCAGAAGGAGCCAAATACAGAGCAACTCTGCTTTCAATCCATCGATTACTGATGACACCATGTGGAACCAATCCCTAGATCAGACTACATCATCTGACAAGCTTCTGGCACCATTAACACCATCTGGAGGCAGTAGTAGCTCATTGCTTGGAGAGGACTTCAAGGGTGCTATAAATTACCAGGACTATGTTAACGTTCTTACTTCGACGGAATAGGAAGATTAATTTAGGGCTAATTGGAATTAAAAAATTCAAGTTAGTTACTTTAAATTTTACTGTAAATCTCCTGATATTATTTTTTGGAGATCGAAAGTTAGTGGCTGTAGTATTTCGAACTTTTGTCACTCTTGCCAGTGTGCGAGAAGAGGTTTGACATGCATGAATGGGATTAACTTGACTCGAAGTATTTGCAAGTCTAGGTAGATTGAGAAATGATCACTTTATTAGAATTCTTAGGTTTTCAACCTTTTTTTTTTTTAATTTCATACCCTATTTGTTGTGTTCCTGTGCTCAAATCACATACAACATGTAGACATTAAGACATGCAACTAATTCTAGACTTTTGAAGTTATTTTTTATTCTTTTTGGTTACAAAAGAACAATTCGAACCTAATAAGATTTTTAGGAGGAAGAAGGACCTTGGTATTGATTGAGTTATAAGTTCACTTGCTTTTAAATTGCTTAATTTTTAGACCCAAAATTATTGAGATTTTCTATACACGCAATAGACTAAAGCTACCAAGAGGAAAACTCAATCCACATTCAAATTATTAGAGAAAGAGCTACACCTATTCTGATTACTACATGAAAATAGTAAATGATTATTGCTTGTTTAAATCATTAGATTCGGGTATGAGCGTTTCCCTTTATTAGGACAAGTGTAGTTTTTCTTTTCATGAATACAAATAAGCTATTAATTGCAATAATTAGGATTCATATTTAGCCTTTTGGATGCTAAATCAAATGCAAGTCTTGTCTTTTGAGTTTGCGAACTTCCAATCAAAGAAAACTGCAATTCAGTTTCTTCAGCGAATGCAAGGCAATAAAATCCACTATCGCCCGCCTTCACCATGATCTGTTCGGGTCCTAGTTGGAAAGTTTTATAAACGCCAGAAAAATGGAACTCCACACTGGGGATATTATTAGAAGTTGGTGTAGGCATCTTGAAACAACTCTGAAAAATCTCCCCTATTTGTACTCTTCGCAGACCTAATTCTGCAGCCTTCTTAACAAACAAGTCATTAAATGGATGAAACACCCTTGACTCTAGCCATGTGAGAAAGGTTCCCAAATCAATAATCACACCACCAGTACCATTAGGTTTAATTATCCATGCATCATCCGGGATCTTAACTCTTTCACCACCAACTGAAATCCCATTAAGTCCCACATAGTAAGATAGACGAGCCGGATTATCCACGAGTGGCACAGTTACTGAGTCAGGATAATAGTAAGGTGGGAGAACATGTATGCGCAATTCGTTTTTCCCTTCTCCATAATGTGCAGGTAGACATACAGTAAAGTTTTGAGCATTCATCTGGCCAATAAGTGAGTATTTACCTCGGTTAAGACCTAATACTCCTGTGACCCTACCTTCTTGTTGATTCACATCTTCAACGTCTCGGGAACATCCAAAAACCATACGGTCAAGCAGGACGGTGTCAGTTGTTGTTGTGAACTTATCGGAACCAATTTCGCCTCTGCTGTATCCTCCATCTGCATAATTTATCTTATATGCACAAGAATAATCACTCTGACGACAGCCAAAACCCCCATCTTTGCAAATGGGATCATCACAACTAATAAAATGATGAGAAGATGACCTTCTGGGATCATATAGGCGAGATCTTTTAATACAATTTTTGCATGGATTGCAATTCCACCAAATGAGGACAGAACCCGTGTCCATCATGAGTACTTCACGGATAAGAGGGGTGCCAGCTTTAAATGCTGCTACATAGACTCCATTTACATCAGACACAAAACCAAAATAAGGAACATAATAATCAGTGGGGTTAACTTGAGGCTCAAGATGGGAGGCTTTAATTTGCTTGATCCTTGATATGTCATTGTCTATACGAGCTTGAACAAGAGATTTATGGTCCTTGAACTTGGATTTGGTAAATAACTCTTTGTTGTAAATAGGAATGGTAAAGGCAGAGGATGGTGCATTAATAACAGATGAAGAAAAAAGATCGGGTTCTGTTGTGTTGGATGACATAAAATGATCGATCATTTGTGACATTCTTGTAACATCAAGAACAACAGTACTGATATCCTTGCTTGATGATAAAATGATAAAAAGTGGAGAAGATACAAGGATTGACAAAATGGTTAGAAAATAGAAATTGAAAATCACCATTGTCGCCTGCTGGTTAATTTGTTCTACGCTAATTCCTCTATAGTTTTTAGGCTTTATATACAGTGAGGTGATTTATTGTTTTTCTATTTTTTCTGTCATATGAATATACTGTAATGGAAGTAATTTATCCCGTTTCTATAATCGGTTATTAACGGCTATTACTCCTTTGTATTCCATATATGTATCAAAGAATATATTCTCCATGTTCAAAAAATATCTTCTACTTTTCTATCTATATACGTCTCAAAATTATGCCTTTTAATTAAATTTTATTTTTTATAAAATCATTCAAATATTTTTTTTAATTTGTATAAAAAATAAAAAAGAACAATCTTTTTGGAACTATAATAATGTATTGCCTTATTTATTTAGCATAGTGTTATCAAATAATACATTTCCATAGCTTGCTTACGGAATTGATGGCTTTTTTATCGACTAATTAATACTTGAAAATTGAATATATTTTATTTATCCAAAAAATTAATGATTAGTTTAATTAGTTTTTTATTTGGTTGTAGGAGTTATTTTTGGACTAGTTTACCAGTCACTTGAGACTAAAAGTTTTCTTTTCGGATCATTTTAGGAGTGTATGCCCCATATCGACCTGATATGTTAATTCAAAAATATTTTATAAATTACCCACAAAGTCAAGTTTCGTAACAAACATTCTTGACCACTAAGCCAGCTTCTTAAGATTATAAATTATTTAATTATTAACAAACAAAAAGAAAGAATCTAATTAAGATGGAAAGTCATTGAAGTTGCATTATTATAAAAATTTCAAAAAAGAAGAATTAGTCAAGATAGATTCCTTTCCATTAATTTTTTTTTCTGTTTTTATATACTTCATTGTGATCTATGTCCCTTTTTTTTTTTTTTTCCTAATTTTCGAGAACCTGCTTTGGTAATTTATCGTGATCTTTTGCAAAGAGTGACTAACGCATCAGGATGGAAAATCTTTCATGATTTATTTGTTTGCACCGTTTATTTAATTATTATAAATTATTTTGAAATTTTTTATAAGAATATTTTGGTCCATTTGTATTAGTGGTAACTAAATCTCCAAATAAATTCATTAAGATCCGGAATGAAATAAATACTTATGCAGCAATCTTTTAATTATTCTCTTAATAGAGTTTGTTAGATACGATGGGAGTATTTTCAGATAAAAGAATGATATAATTTAGACATATTGTTCTCTATCGAAAAGTATGGAATAGTCTACCTATCTATTTATTTTTGGGTTTACCTCACATTCAACTCTTATATAGTTCAATTTTTTTTTATTAAGACCCTTTACGATTTTTTAGCTTGATTGAAATCCTCTCGCTCTTATAAATTTATTGATCCGGACTCTCCGTTATAACTCGTTAAATATTCATTTGACGTGACATATTAAAAATAACGATAACAAATCATGAATTGACATGTGTCATAGTGGGTCTCACTCTAATAGTATATGTCCAAAATGAAAAAAAAAAAAAAAAGGTTAATTTTTTTATTATTAAACAAAAATTTTGTAACACCCCCGACCTAAGACCGAGAATATTACTATCGTTAACCTACATTTGAAGTGTAATGAATGCAAACTAATAAGGCACTATGACTTATATATGTTATTCCTAGGTATGGAATATGCAACAAAAATTTACTATTTGACTATTAGGTCTTACATTATAGTCCAAAATGCATTATCAATTTTTCTCATTTTATCATTTTATTTTAATTACTTGAACCGTATGGATCGAATCTAAGATGCTCGATTTTACCAAATTCTTCTTCTATTGTTCTATGCAAATTTATTTATTAGCTATCTAATATTCAGTAATTACCTTCCTTTATTTCTATTCTTTTAGTCGTCTAATTCTATTATTTTTCATATTACTTAGTTATTTTGTTTCATTAATAAGGACAATATGCTAGAACCAAATAAGAAACTAAGAAATAAGAAACTAATAACACCCATTTTACACTACCATATTGTTATCGACCTAGACCAAAATTTTGGTAACTTAGCATCTACATTGATTTTTATACAAACTTTAACTAACCTAGAGCCACATACTACAAAAATAGCTAATTCATTTATTTACATCACAAGCGTTAGTTTTTTCTTCATTTGTTCATAGCTTTAAGCATAGTATAAAATAAACCGGCAAGTCCCAACACATGTGCTATAATACCTAGCACTAAGAAGAAAACTGTATGCAGGAGATCCACCTAAAACCCGAAACCCCATCCAATGTACATGTGACGTGTACATCCCTTAGTAATCAGCTCATTAGTTAAGTGTGCCATGAGTACTGCGCTATCTATACCACAAGAAATTAGGTGAGCTATAGCCTCGTAAGTTAACCTATGGATGATGCATGTAAATGAAATGCATGTGAAAACCATTTGCATGTTCATTTAAATTCTTTTCATGCCATAAAACTCTCATCAAGAATCATTCGAAAATCTTTTATGTTTTTAGACATGTCCCATAATAGGCATTTCGGGGTTTTCATAATATATCCGGCGAATCAAACCCGTCTACGGATGCACCCTATCGAGTCTCTAAAAGTGCACATCCGCACTCATCCGATCTTGAACCGTGAACCATAAATGGTATGGAAAACTCCGTGAAGCCCTTTTTATTACAAACATGAAAGCCATGAAAATCAATAACCATAAAATGTTTTCAAGTTGCTATTGGAAAATCCTTCACATAAAATCCTTTTTTCATGACTTTAAATCATTTTCATAAACTTAGCATGCATATGCATTTTATTAGAAATGCATTACCACTCTACTTTCATGAAATGCATGCCATGAGTGAAATGAATTTAGGTCGTAACAATGCATAATTTAATAACATAAAATGCACCATATACATTACCTCATTAAAAACATTCCAAACCATTCCAAATAATATCACTATTATACAATACAAAACAATGTACTTCCATAATCATCAACACCAAATCTTTCATACTAAACATATTAAATGGCATCAAAGGAACCAAGTTACAATTAAATTGTATAAACCAAAACATAAACCCTAAAATTTTAACCTAGGTCGAATGCTAACCATAACCTAACCCGAGCATTTTCTTCAAATTTCAACACCAATTTCTCATAAAATTTCATTATTCCTTAATATCAAGAGCTAACTCAATTAGGCATTCATTGATTAATTATATGCATAAACCCTAAATCGAGCCTTAATGGGCCTAAACCTTAATTTAGGCAATTTAAGCTAATTTTTCAATTTCAATGTAATTTCTCATTCTAACTCATTTCACTATATTATTTTATGTTTAAATTGATCAATTGCATCATTAGGAGTCAAATGTAATTAAACCCTAATTTACTCCCACTTTGGGCCAAATATGGGGCCTAAGTGATTTAAGTGAAATTCTTCAATTTTTATAAAATTTCTTACTTTCATTCATTAATTCATACTTAATAAACTCCTAATTAACTAACAAGTCATTAAATGAGCAAGAGAATTAAAACACTAAAAATTGGCATTTTGGGCTGAATGGTTCCCTAAGGGATTCAATGAAAATTCTTCAATTTTAATGATATTTTTCACACTCAATCACTAATTAATACCTAATTAACATATAATCAAGTGAAAAATCATCAAAACAAGTAAAGCATAAAAAATCCTAAAATCACAAACTTGGCCCGAATGCTTTGTTCTTCCTAACTCTAGAAATTTTTTATTTCTAATCATCAATTTCAAGCTCAATATATATGTTTCAACTTCAATTTCATGAATTTCTAACCTAAATTCATTTTTCTTAATTTTTTTCATGAAGAACCCTAACCCAAATTTTCAAAATTAAGGCCAATAAACTCAAATTAAAGCATCTAAATCATCAATTGATATCAATTAAACACTCCTTGTGGTGTAGGTGAGATTAGATTACCTAATTAAGCTCTAAATCACACTTGAAAAGTTGAATTACTTTGAAAATTGTCCTTCCCCTTTTTGCACCAATATTTCGGCCAAGTCTCCCTAAGTTTCTCCTTGTGATTTTTGAGTGTGCAACTTGAAATTTGGACCTACTTAGGTGATTTAAAATGTCTAAAAATGGTTGGAAGTGATTTGGGTGGAAATTTGGCAAGAGTTTGCCTTGTGTTTTTCTATTTTCCTTGGATTTTTCTATTTTTCTAGCACCCATATTTATAGGCTAAATTGGTAGACTTTTGACTTAATCTCCACTCTTAATTTGGTGCAATCTTGGCGCTTGATTCTCCTTTTAATCTCCTACATTTGGTTAAATCCTAGCCCTTTATTCTTCTTTTAATTTTAACCCTCCATCTAGCTCAATTCTAGCCACCCATTTAACCAAAAGTCAACCTCACTTAATGCCTTAAGTCAAGCAAAAGAAGGGAAATTTTGCTTAATTTTAGTTCTCCAATTTCTAGAGTTTTCCTTTAATTAGTCTTTCATAAGTCCCTCTTTTATTCAACTCGATTTCCTTGAGCCCTTCCTTTAAAGGTTTTCTAACAACTTTTTGACTCTTAAAGTTCATAAATAATTTAATTTCAAAGTTCAAACTCTTAATTTTATGCAATTAGGTTCTTAATTCTAAAATTTTATTTCATACCTTTTTAGTATTCAATTTATTTTCATAATAAATTCAAAAACCTCTTAAAATAATTTAATTATTATTCACAAAATTTTTATACACTTATTTAAGCCTTTAAATTAATTATTTTGTGTAAAAATACATTTTTTTCCTATAGAAAATATTCCCTATACATTGAAAATTTTATCTAAGTTTATAAAATATTCTCACACATCCTAAATATTTTTTCTATGCCGTCCGGATAATTTTCTTGTACCTTTAAAGTACTTAAATTAATTAATTTACCTCAAAAACACTCTTTGTGCACAATAAACTTCATATAAAATAATCACAAAGCATCGTGAAATTCATCCAATAGCATCAAATAATCTAACACGCTCTAGCAAATATTCTATACAAACAAAACATTTTTCATCCACATTCATCATGCTTAAAATAATTATTTCACACAAAAAGTCATTATTCAAGCATAAAAAAATTAATAAAATATTCATTGAGAATGAAAAAATGCCCTAACTGCCCAGAATATTCTAGCAACCCATTAAAGATTATTCTACTCCCACAAAATATTTTTCATATGCCTTTAACATTTTTAAATTGATTAAATAACAATTTTTAACGGGTATCAAATATTACATAGTTAGGTTTTAAAAATAAATGGGAAACGACCACATTGGCCCACCTTATTATCAATAAGCAATAAAATCGAAAAAAAAAAAAAAGCATTGTCCTTCTCTCTCTATCTTTATTCTCGTCCTCTTCTTCTTTCTCAATGGAAACAATTCCATAAGCTTGATGTTGTTCTGCTTGTTAATGAGCTGCCACTCATGGAAAACCTCCTTAATCTTCTTCTTCTTGGGTTTGGTCTCCTTCTCCTCGGCAACTTCCTCAACATCACCATCTTCTTCCTTTTTAGGCTTGTCATAACCCAAAATATTTTCATATTTTGGTTATTTTATTTGTTCTTTATTTTTTATTTTATTTTATCTCATTTTACTTCATTTTTTAATTTACTACAAAAATACAAAAAAAAAATTGAAAAAAAAGAACATATAATACAAAGAAAAATATACAAAGAAAAAAAAAGAAAACATAAAAATTGAAAGATTTTACATCCAGGGGTGCAGTTGAATTAAATGTAAAGGTAATTGAAGTGATTGGGAACCCAATTGATACAATTGGATTTACAAAGACTAAAATTGCTTAACAAAAGGATTCAATTGATAAAATTAAATGTACAAGGACTGAAATTGCATACAAAAAGAACATGATTGCAGGCAACAGAAATCGAAAGGGACCAAAGTGAAATTTGAAAACAAAAACCAGGACCAATCAATTCAAAATTTTCTCTGCAAATTCGTTCCTACACTCAGCAATTAATGTTGATTTTGTTGCACACTCTATTGAACAAAAATCCCTCCTTTTCTGCTGATTTGAATCCACGAATCACGGATTTTGCAGCAAACCCATGCTGCCCCCTCACTGTTTGACGTCAGATTTGGCTTATAAATAGGAGGAAGAAATCAATTTCAAGGATTGGAAGAAAGTTGGAAAAACTGGGGGAAAATTCAGGGCTGAGAAACACAAAAAAGAGCCACAAAGGTCTCCACAATTCGCCTCCCTAATCTGAAGAAACCAAAAAAGGAGAAAATGTAGTCTCTGCAAAGTAAAAAGCTTGGGGTAGCCATCTCCACAGCCACCTCCATAGCTAAACCCACACAAAACCTCCCACCATCATCATCTCTACCAATCTCCTCCTCCATTACCAAGCCTCCCATTGATAGCCGCATACCAAGCCATCACCGATAACTCCCTCCCTGCCCAAACCAGAGTTGAATCACACACACACACAATGACAGTTTCTCCTTCATCATAACAATCACAAACCTCTAGCCACCACCACGCCATCTTCATCCTCCCTCTCATCATCTACCTGCCAAGCAACCCAAACAGTAGCTTCACCATGCCTTAAACCTTGCTCTCTTGGCTGAAGACCCACACAACCAGCTGCATCCTTGCTGCCCGAACAACCTCCTTGTAGCAGCCCAAACAGCTTCCCCTTGTTGCTCAGGCAGTAGCCAATCCCACACAAACCGCCCCTACCGCCCACACAGCAGCCCCAGGCTCTGACAACTCCCCAGGTCTCCATAAATCCTCCACCAAAAATCCAACCGAATCCCCTTCTCTCTCGGGTCAACAGCCCCTCAACGCACAAGACCAGCCATCTCTCTTCCAAAGACTTCAAACCAAACAGCCCTAGGTCTCCATAAATCCTCCACCTCAACAGACCCATCCCCTCTCTTAAGGTAACCCAGCTGCAAGAACCCATGGCCATCACAAATGACCGTGCCCGTCTCCTCCATTGCCAATCAACAACACAAGCTCCCAGTTACCAAAATCTCTCCTCATAGAAGAATCAAACCCAAACCCATAAACAACATCACAAATTTGCCCCTCCTTGTCGTTTGTTCACTCCCACAACCCAATCCTCTCTCTTCATAACTCCCTCTTTATCATTGTTTGTTATCTATCATCCGGATGAAACAGAGGATAAAGCGGGCACTTCAAGGAAAAAACCCGGCTTTCTTTTAGGTTTAAAAATGGAACGGAAGGAGAGGAAGGAGAAGCATTGTGGATCTTGATGGAGTTTTCGAGAGACATGGACAAGGCAGAGAAGATGGAAAAGATGGAGGGCATGAAGTTCTGATTTTGTTCGGCTTGAGTCCGGTATCTTGTTTATTTGTGTCTGGCTTAAGGAAAATGTGACAGGAGCGTAGGTTGGGCTTTTGTTTAGGAAAAATGGGAAAGGGGGCTGGACTTGGAAAGCCAAGCCTGCTTGCCAAGCCCAGCCCGCATGGCCCAAATCTTGGGCTGGTTTCAGCCAGCCCCTTTCGCCCGCCTTAAAAAAAAAAAAAAAAAGAAAAGAAGAGATTCCAGTCTAGCCTCTCCCGAAAAAACAAAAATATAAGAAAAAATGGGCTAGACTGACTCCAGTCCACCCCCAAAAAAATGAAGAAAAGAGAAGAGAGAGTAAAATGTGTCTTAGTTCTAAATTCTAAATTTATTTTTTATGTTCAGCATTTCATATGTAATTTAGATATTTTATTTTTTTAATTATTTTAATTAACATAATTTTAATCTTTATTTTATTTTATGCATGTTTTTCTTATTAATTTAGATGTTAATATTTAAATTTCTTTTGCTTTATTTAATTAATGTAATCTTGATTATTATTTTTTTTGTATTTAGACTAAGTAATCAATAGGTGGATAACTATAATGTCTCTTATTTAGGGACTGATTATGGTTTTTCCATCGATGAAAAAAGAGAAAAATCAAAAAATATTCATTAAAACTTTTAATGAAGTCTCCTATTTGATATGGATTACCATAAAAAAATTAAAAATAATAAAAATTTTCAACTAAGTCTTTTATCTAATAAGGACTCGTTCGACAAAAAACAAATAAAAAAATAAAAATTCTTAACGAAGTCTCTAATTTAATAGAGATTGTCGTTTGATAAAAAATTAATAAAAATTCTCAACGAAGTCTATTATTCAATTAGGATTGTCATTTGACCAAAATAAAAATATCAAAAATTTTTTTTGATGAAGTCTCCTATCCGATAAGGACTATCGTTAAAAAAAAAAGACAAAAAGAAAAAAAATATATAAATTAAAAATTTCTAACGACGTGTCCTATTTGATAGGGACTCGTTGTTAGCTTTTTTTTAATATATATATATATATATATTCAAACAATCATGATTTTCTTCGACACATCGGTTGTGTCGAGACTCAAAAAGTGGATCCGATGTTGAATCGGCGTGTCTCTCGATGAAGAGGTCCGACGATCGTCTCAATACGATGCCACGCTCAAAGCTAAAAAACTTAATTAAACTTGAAAAATGGAGTTCAAATCGAAAAATAATTGAGAAAAAAATAAAACACTTTAGGAGATGAATTTATGACTAAACTAGACGTGTTACCTTTCTTTGAAAATGACACTTTTGAGTGATTGATATCTTCTTAAGAGCGTAATCGACTCTTTACCATATAATCTCTAAATCAATGCTCATTTTAGGTTTTTAGTTCCTTCAATACTAAGCGGCGACTCCAAACTCGTAAATAATTCAATAATAAAAACCATAAAATTTAAACCATAGATTTTTAAGTATATTTTTCTCTGGAGTCCCGTCCGACATCGGGTAGCGACATAGTTCATCATCCTCTTCATCACTAATCTCCTTCTCAATCGTTCTCTTAGTCCACAAATAGATAGGAAAGCTGATAAACTCAAAGTGCTTCTTCACAAGATCCTTAATCCTACTCTTGTCTAAGTACTCAAGCTACAAAAAATACTAACACAAAAACATCAAGTTAGAAGCTCACATCAAATCTAACATAAACATGCGAGCAATAACAATATCCAAAAAAAAATTTAATTTAATCAGCATGCTTTATTTACTTGATCCTCCATGAGGAAAAAGGCTTTATTTACCTGATTCTCCTTGAGGAAAAAGGTAACCTTAGGACCCTTATCAAGTTGCTCTCCGTCAACATCCCTTATAACAATGAAAGAACCACTAGCTTGTGACTCTCAAACATATTGCTCATCATCATTATGTTTAGTAGTGACAACAACCTCGGCCTCTCTGTGACAAGGTAAGCAGAATAGAACCCAACACATCAGCCCTAGCTTGAAATGCCTCCATAAACTCCTTCATCTTCGATCTAGTAATCGTTCCCTGATGATTCATCAAATCTACTTTCAAAACAAAAATCACACAAAAAAAGTATCATTTAAGTCCTAAAACCTAGAATCTATATCAAGAAACAAACTTTGCATTGACCTAGGTATCATGTTTTTAGAAAAGAATCTTGGATTTGATAGATATACTCAGAATCAAAATGAAGAAACAAAATTTTCATCGACCCGGGTAGAAATTTTATGAAAAAGATTTTTGGTTTGAGAGAAATATATACTAAGAATCAGAATCATGAAACATAATTGCACTAATCCATGTTGCAATTTTTTGAAAAAGAATCTCGGGTTTGAGAGATAAACTAATCAAAATTAGAATAAAAAACAAAATTTGTTTAATAATAAATAAACTAACTGGGGTAGTTTCATCTTTTTTCATTTATTTTTAAAAAATAAATATTAGGTTAATAATAAAAATCTTTTTTAATTTTAGTTCTTTTTTTGTTTGGACATATACTCGAGACAATTGGGGTTTCCAATGTCACGTGTCTATATCTGATTGATCACCATTAATTTTAACATATCATTTAGGATGCACAATTAACAAAAAAGTCTCAATTAATAAATTTGTAAGAGTAGAGAATTTTAATCAAGCTAAAAAATTATAAAAGATCTTAATAAAAAAATTCGAATTGTACAGTAAATCAAATTTAGGATAAACTCATTTATTTTTATTCCCATTTAAAAAAAAAAAAAAAAACTGCTTGTAACTAATCCTATAACGAATGCTTGAAGAACATTCATAAACCAGAACCTTGTAGTTATGATGAATGAAAATTTTAAACTTGGAACATATAACCAATGATTTGTGGAAAAGGGAACGAAATAAGAAAAAATAAAGTTTATCGATTTTCCTTTTATCTATCGGAAAATATATGACTGCTTTCAGTTAGGACCTTATTTAAGGAGTAATAATTAAGGTGCATGGCTTGTTTTGCAAAAAAATAAAAAAAAATTATTAGGAAATTTTTTTTAAAATATATATTTCTAAAAATTAACTTATTTTTTGTTACTTGATTGTATGAAGAAAAACAATTTTCAGGAAAATGAATTATTTTTCACTTGTAGCTTTGGCTGATAATAGTAAGTTAATGGTAGTGTTAATGATAGTGATTGTGATAGCATTTGCTGTGTTTGGGGAAATCATATTAATACAGTAATGGTATTAATATATGATACAACAATTCATTAACACCAACTTCTGGATGTTGGATCAATCATTTGGAAATAAAATGTTTATATTTTAGAAAGGGGTATATGTTATTGAATATATATATATATATATATATATATATATATATATATATATATATATATATATCTGTGTGTGTGTGATACAACAATATTTGATTACCACACACTAACTACTCATTAATCTATTAACAAGTGTCCAAATAGCATTTGTTATCCATGCCCATTTATCTATTTCTTAAAAGGAATTATAACAAAATAATCTAATTTTAAATGAAAAATAAATAAATAACAATTAAAAGCATATAATAATAGAGCATTTTATTTTATTTTTTAAAAAGTCCAAGAATTAAAAATTCGATATATTTAATTAACCATAATAAGAAAAAAGTAGAGCTATATTTATTTACAAATTAATCTCGTGAAAAGAAACCCTATATTACTATATATGTTACGATGCTTCCTGCCGAAGGCACAGTCTCATTAGTTCAACTCCTAATTAAACTCCAAAAGTTCTTCACAACTCAATTCACCATACGACAACAATGGACAAAGCAATCCAAATTATACACAAAGTCTTTTAAACATAGATTTTATTTCACCGAAACTAGTACGTAGTTAGTGTTTTTTTTTAAAAAAAAAATTCTATCTCAAAATTGATTCAAGATTATCTGTTAGCCAAAAAAAAAAAAAAAAAAGTTGAGATAAGAATAGCATTCCTCTTTTATTTCTTTATAATTAAACTCATAAAAAATCAAATCTCTATTAATTATCTCTGATCCAATCAGTAATCACCTTATTTCATGCCATTTAATCTTCGTATACCTTAACTCAAATTCCAAGTTTAATTAACAATGAATCTCTCTCCTTTAAGAAAAAAAAAAACCCAAAGAATAATATTAAAAAAAAAATCTTAACCGACCGTAAGAAGGTAAGGAAAAAAATAAGGTGGCGGGAGTAATCTATAGATTCCTATAAATTAAAACCTACCAAATATAGCATTAAAAAACGTAGTAGCAGTTTGAGAGGCGCTCCGCTAGCCTCGCTTCTTTCTCAATCTCACGAGAAAGAGAGAAATCATAGAAGTCAACGTCATCAATGCACAATCCTCTTTCCTTCCTTTTCCCTCATCATCACCACCACCATGTGAATATCTGTTGATCTTTCTCTCGAAACATTATTACGGATCTCTTCTTCTTCTGATTTCGAGCTTCTTTAACGTGTGACAGAGCTTCTTCTGAATATCATGGTGTGATTTTTTGTAGAGTGAAAAAGAAAATATTAAAGGTTTCTGTAAAACAATGGAGAAGAAGAAGTATCCGATTGGACCCGAGAATTATATTCTTTATGAAGAGATCGGTCAAGGCGTCAGTGCTTCTGTTCATCGTGCCCTGTGTGTTCCTTTTGATGAAATTGTCGCCATCAAGATTCTCGACTTTGAACGCGATAACGCTGATCTGGTAATGATTTTTGTTTTTGCTTGAATATTGCTTTCTAATTACCATTTTTTTTTAAAGTTGGAATTGATTAAGGTTGGATTTTTATTCAAATTTCATCGTCAATATCATAGAATGAAATCTAGGTTGAGAAAATATGTGTTATAGGTATCCCTAGTTCTGCAGATACCTGATAGCTTGCAAATATTTAACAAAAAAGAAAAACATAAAGAAAATCATTTACTTGAAAATTGTGGGCCATCGGATTTTGTGGGGTCATTAGAGTACAAGGAAATTTTTTAATTTTTTATTATTATTTTTTTTTTTGGTGGTATCTTGTTGTAATACTTTTGATAGGTTTTGTCTTGTCATGTTGTAGAAAAGATTAGAACTTGCTTTTTAATTTTTAATTTTTAATTTTTTGAAATTTATTACAACTTGCTTTTGTGCATGTTCCGTCTACGATTGGCCATAGGAATAGTGTGTTTTAAATTCTACAAGTTCTTTTCTTGCTTTTTTTTTTTGTTTTTTTTGTTGATTTTGTTTTATATGCATGTACTGGCGCTGTTCTGACAGAGAAATATTTCACGGGAAGTGCAAACAATGATCTTGGTGGACCATCCTAATGTACTCAAATCACACTGCTCGTTTGTTAGTGATCATAATTTGTGGGTTGTGATGCCATTTATGTCTGGGGGTTCTTGTCTTCACATATTGAAGGCTGCTTATCCTGATGGTTTTGAGGAGTTGGTGATAGCAACAATACTACGTGAGGTATTGAAGGGAATAGAGTATCTTCATCATCAGGGCCACATACATCGCGATGTTAAAGTAAGTTATCCAGTCTTTAGACCTTTTAGTCCTTCTGGTCGATCTTTTATTTATCACCTAATGGAGAATAGAGTTGTATGTACGTGTTATTGTCTCTGTCAGTAGAATCTGTGTTATCTTGGTATTATGTTACATACGCTTTGAGCAATGTCCTCTTTTTGTTATGCCTGTACCAAATAACCATTCAACTCCCCAGTTAGGACTCCTTTTGGTCTCTTAATTTCATTTTAGTTTCTTAGATAACTATAATTCATTTATTTAGTTCTTTGATTGTGATTGTCTTTTTTAAAGGCTGGAAATATTCTCATTGATGGACGTGGCGCAGTCAAGTTAGGAGATTTTGGTGTTTCTGCTTGCCTTTTTGATTCAGGAGACAGGCAACGCATGAGGAATACATTTGTTGGGACGCCTTGCTGGTATGCTTTAAGAATTCAAACATTATCAGTTCTTGATTCTGTTTCGGACCCCATCATTTGCATGTTACAGAAAATTAAAGCTAGCCTTAATTAATTTGAGGATTTAGGTATGCATAATGGAGTCTACTGTCGAAATATTTACTTAAATCCGAAACTTTTTTTAAATGATAATGGAGAAAAGAGCATCCTAGAAAATTTTCATAGAATTCAAATGGTTGAACAAAATGATAAAGGAATACTCCAGAATACACCTACAGAAGTTTTGTATTGGAAACAATAGTGTGAATACTTCAATATTAGTTAGCCTCTACGGTGCCTTATACCTCTGTTTTCTGTTTTTCAGGATGGCACCTGAGGTCATGGAGCAGTTACATGGATATGACTTCAAGTAAGTCCACTCTCTTGTCAAGAGTTTCTCCATCTCACCCAGTTTAGATATCATGGAGAAGATGTTTTGCTGACAATTTTCCTACAGGGCTGATATCTGGTCCTTCGGGATAACTGCTTTGGAGCTTGCTCATGGCCATGCTCCTTTCTCAAAATATCCTCCAATGAAGGTGCCTCGACTGTAATACAATTATTGGTAACATATTTTGTAAAGCACCATGAATTTTATCAGTCTAACTCAAATTTTCTCTTGTAAAGGTACTGCTTATGACCTTGCAAAATGCACCCCCAGGCCTGGATTTAGAAAGGGATAAGAAGTTCTCTAAGGTATGCTCTTAGCAAACTAGTAGAGTTTCATACTCAATTAAAAAGAAATGAAAATTAACAGATTGTGTTAATACCATTTGGTTCAAGCATGTCGCATGATATGTGTTTGTTCTTTTCCACCCAGTCTTTTAAGCAGATGATTGCTAGTTGTTTGGTAAAAGATCCTTTGAAACGACCTTCTGCAAAGAAGTTGTTAAAGCATTCCTTTTTCAAGCAAGCCAGGTCGAATGACTACATAGTACGGACACTATTGGATGGATTGCCTGATCTCGGTGATCGTATTAAGGCTTTGAAGGTTATTGAGTTAATTTTTAAGGACATGAGTGCACCAATAAATAGCCATATTTCCTATTCTGATTTGGGTTGTGAACTTAAACATTGCCCCATTTTCAGAGAAAGGAAGAAGACATGCTTGCTCAAAAGAAGATGCCCGATGGGCAAATGGAGGAATTATCACAGGTTTGGAAGTTTTGTTGTCTAAAGTAGAGATTAATTTGATTTCTAGTAATACTACAATATTTTGCTGTCCGATCTTTTTCCTCCTAAGTTGTGTGGATTTATGCTTCTTTCAAATTGCAGTAGTTTATTTCTTACATTTCAAGTATAGATTTCCTATTGCTTATTTTTCCAATATTAAAATGTACTTTTGTGTTCCATTAGCAATCATCATAATTTTCTAGTACCAAAAACCGAAAGGATGGCTATCCTGTAAAATAATGGATGTTTTTCGACATAATTTCAAGTTCTCAACTATCTTGAGCACTCTTGAGCTTGCTTCAAGTTTTCAAGTTTAAAAATTGTGATGGATGAGTTTATTTAAGAAGGCTGGTTTTTTTTTTTTTAATCAATTAACATGATATTGGGTGTCGCTGTAGATTTCTGTCAAGCATTTAGCATTCGCATGCCAATTAATTGCTATTTGTTTACAGCATCAGTTTTGTGGTGTTTAGTTGTAGTCTGCCATTTATGTTTTTGGCATGGCGATCATAATAAGTCTAATTTAGTTTTCGCATGCCATTTATGGATACTAAAATATACTTCCCGAGGAAGTATTTGTTTCACCTACTGCTCTTATATTTGCAGATATCTTATCATACTTAATTTTCAATATTTTGCTTGTAATCCTATGCAGAATGAATACAAACGAGGAATTAGCGGTTGGAACTTCAACCTTGAAGATGTGAAGGCTCAGGCTTCCTTGGTACAGCAATGGCTAATACCGTCTCAGTTAAAATCAAGATGGTAAAAGTGGTTAGCATTCCTTGTCTCATACTCTCATTTTTGGGTTCAGATACCAGATGCTGAGGACCCTATGACTGATAATAATACGGGAGGAAGCTCGAATTCTTTGTCTACAATTGATGGAGTTGAAAAGCAATCAGACCCTCAGAATTCATCCCTGGGACCAGTCACAGAGATGATGGTATTTTGATATTTGATTCTTGCAATCTTGTAGAGGGATCGGTGCTTCAATTTTCATCTTATTTACTTGGTTTCTTTGGTTCTGAATGATCATAAATTTGACAGGATGATAATGATGTTGTGCAAAACCGAGCTGCTGCCTCGCTCCCATCAGTCGACTCCTCTCTAAACATTACCAAGTGTGTTCCTAATCTATGCTTTTATCTTTATTTAATCGTTTAGCCACTTATAAGAAGTAACCAGTGAGCAGCAGTCCTTCTTACAAGGAAAAGCTAATGCTTAGCGTTGTCTTTAAATAAAATAAACCCAATAAAAAATGATTCTGTCTATACTTCTGCGTGAATGCTGTAAAATTTATATCCTTAATTATCAAACAATCGGTTAGCCATACGTTTACTGAACTCTAATAAGAACTATGATTTATTTTCAGAGTTAGATGTGTAAAATCCGATGATGACTCAAGCATTGCTAGTCCATGCAATGAGCGACATGCTTCACAAAATTCTTCACCTCGTGATAGTGTTGAAGATATCAACGGAAAACCTAGGTTTGACATCTGATCCTATGTATTAATTCGAACTTGGAATGATTGAATTTTTATTCTTAGTACATACTGTTTACCATCCTAGGTCCTAATAGTTACACTATCATGTTTCATTTTATTATTGAATATATTCTACATTTTTGACATTCCATATACTATAATATCTGACTGAATATTTTTGTGCTCATGTGGAAATTTATCTTAACATCCTTTCAAATATTTTTACAAAGATTTTTGGAATGTATACAGTGACAAGCTGCAAAATCAACCACCAAATAATTCAAATATCAACGCAGCAACAATCAATCAAGAAGGAGATGATGCACCTTCTGAAAATCCTTCCAAAGCATTTAAGACGTCAGGCAAGTACTTAATTTTTTGTCATTCTTCTAGTGTTTCCTTTTCATCTACAAAGAATTCCCAGTTTCTGATTGATTGGTACATGATAGCTTTGCTGTCTTAGATTTTCTTCATTCTTCTTGCATTTTCTGCTCATGTGGAAACAATTCCCAGTTTTGCATTGATGGATATATCATACCTTTGGTCCCTTGTTCTTATAATGAGATTTCACGTCCTCATTTAATCAAAGAGTTATTTGCAGGGGCAAGCAGTGAGGAACTAGATGAAAAAGCAAAGCCTCCAGTTGTTCAGCAAAGAGGACGATTCAAAGTTACTTCAGAGAATGTTGACATAGAAAAGGTGACTGAATTTCAGTCTTGATGTCCCTTCTTTTATTGAGATGGGATATAACTCACCTTTTCTTTTCAGGCGGTCTCACCTCTGGTTCTGCAGAAGTCTCACAGCATGCAGGTTCGTAATTTTGAGGTCAGCACATTTGTGCCAATATACCTGTTAGATTATCCTATATCCTTTCCTCCTTTCTAGTTTACTTTTTTATGGTTTTCTAACGATCTTAAGAACTAGCAAGTGAATAAATTTCAAATCAAAGCAAAGGAGATGAATTAAATTATGAGATGAATTATGGAAAACTTAGTAGAAAGGTGATAAGTAAGAACCAAAAGCCTAAACTGGCTTTAAACTAACTATCAAAAATATAAGATATGCTAGATTAATTTTATAGAATTTCATGCAAATTGCTAGAGAAAAGCTTTTTATATAAATGTCATTGGACATGGTATTCTGTGTGACTATCCACCACCATATTTCTTCCATAGTTTCAACAGTCAAAACCATTTAGGTTGTCTTCTTTTATATTTGCTGATACTTTTAAAAAAAAAAAAAAAATACCGGCATGGCTTTGCATATTTACGATTCTTTGAAGAGTTTTGGAGAATAAGTTGTGTAAAAAATGTATTATGGTGTGCCCAACTGATACAACCTAGTATTCCTTCAACAGGGCGTGTTCGATAACAGTTGTAGGAGCAGAATGTTGCCCAGTACTTGTAATGATTTTTCAGTTTATTACTGGGATAGAGCAAAGCCATCGGCTAAAACAGGTCTCAGGTCTTAAGTTAGATGGTCTTTGACTAAAGATGTAAGACAATTTATCCATTCAGATGCAATAAAATTCCAATTTGATTAGATATCACATAATTTTTTAGCCACTCCACAAGTAATAGTTTTAGAATTTCGTGGTCCTTTTTTTTTTTTTTTTTGGATTAATGTCATGAGTGATTTTCTTTTAAAATATTTAATTTTAAAGCACAAGTTTGATATTTTTTAAATGTATTTGTGATTGTGTTAGATTTTTCATGGAAAAAAGTTATATTATATAATTTGTTCCAAGTGCTTTTTTGAAAAATGGAGAAAATGACCAAGAAGACAACAATGTAGAGCGAAGAAGCAAGGAAAAAGAAAACGAAGAGTGTGTTTCTCCAAAAGTTTTACAAAATCAGTATAAAACATTTCTACTAAATAAATAATACTTTTTTTCCCTCTAAGATAGCTAGGTACTTTTTTATTAATATTATAACTAATCATCCACAATGATTACAATTATATACGATGAAATTAATTAATTACAAAAAGATAAAATAAATTTATAGAGCACAATAAAGAAGTACATTTAGCAGTTCGTGAGTGATGAGTAAATATACTTAACACCCCGTAACTATAATCGTGATTCCATTAGGTCCTCATAGAAAAGGTTCGAAACATAGTCTTGGAGGGGCACAAGAGTTAGTGCGCTGTTACTAAGCTACTTGCAAAGAAATTTAGTTCTTTACAGGTTTAATTTTTTGTTTATTTGGCTAGGCTGAGGGGGAATGAAGGTTCTTTCAAACTTTTCGAAAATCATATCTAGTTTTCCCATCAATTTTGAGTTTCATGTCTCAAAATTTTCTTTTACACATCGTCTAGGCTTCCAGCTCTTGACAACCAGCTTTTTCTAAAGATTGACGCCGTATATATATATTGATATACTGAACTAGAGCCTTTTAAATCACTCTTCATTTCTGTAGAGCTTTCTCCTAGAGGGCAGGTCTTTTGCTAGCTAGTGCATATTACTTTATGATCAAAGCTGAATTAGCACCATCCTAGTGATGCAATACAGCTTTGAGGGTTGTTCTAAATCTGATTTTAAAGGTTGTTTAGGGCTCTATTGGATTGTATTTGATTGGATTTATTTAGGCTAATAGGGTTTTTAAAAATCACATCTAGAAGATAGAAAAACATAAGCTTCATACCTAGAGTTCTTAGGAGTCCTTGCTGAAATTTTATTCATAAATTGTTATTCTAAAAAATTGAAAGACTGCATTCTTATTTATAGAGTTATAGAGTTCTAGTAGTACAAATCCAATGAGGACTAGAATTTCTAAATAAAAAAAAATACTAAGTTTACGTAGAATAGAAAAAACCTATTAAAATTAATTATTTTTTGTGTTAAAGGTTCAAGATATCCTTATGTAGTTTCAAATGTCTTAATCGTGTCTCTCTATTAAATTTTTCAACTATCATGTCCTTTTACTCTTAATTGCTTCTGTATTTGGTCCTTCCTATCACTTTTTTAGGCACCAAAGACAAAAATAACAAAACAAAAAATGTCAAAAGTTATCTTTGTTATCTGAAAAAGTAATTGGAGGGACCAAATACAGACACAATTAAGAACAGAGAAACGCGATAATTGAAAATTTTAACACAGGATCACGATTAAAACATTTGAAACAAGTAAAGGAACATTTGGACCTTTAACTCATTATTTTTTAGGACTAATAAAATATTAAATAGAAAATAAAACTTAGTTTCAGGACTATTAAAATAACTTTGTCTTTTAAAATTTAAATAAAACACCTAAATCTTAGTTTTTTGTCATCCGTATCATCCTTTCCAACTTGGAGAAAACTCAACCTTCGAGTTTTTTTGAAGCTTCCTCATCATCAGCATGGTCATCAGCCTCGAAAGTCCCAAAATCAAAAGAATTTCCCGTCAAATCAAATTCTAGTTCTGCGGCGTTCTTTCCTTGTTGCAATCCCAACATGCAAATTATTCTTCTTAGGACGTTTGGTAACCTGTATGTCTATGTTCTTCACATTTAAAACAAACAGGTGCTTCAGTGCTGTCTCTACCTTTGGTATGGGTTATGTTGGAAGAAGGTTTTGAACCTTTAGGATGATTGAAAGGTTATTAATGGATTGACATTCCATCTTTACTCAAGTCAACATTCCATCTTGCTGCTATCTCCTCAGCTTGAAACCCAACTTTTTTTGTAATTGAATACTTTAAGTATCCTTCCGCATCGGTTGCTATTTGACATGCATGTTTTATACTGTAAAAATCATTTTCAAGCAATTCTCTCTTGATATCAGCCCTTAAACCAAGCTTGAATCGAGCAAGGGCTTGTTCAAAATCTTTCATAATTTGACCTCTTATCTTCAGCTCTTCAAATTTCTTCATATATTCACTAACAGCTAGGCTTCCCTGTAATAAAACACCAGCCACCTCATGAATTTTTTTAACATAATGGTTGGCTTGTATTTTTCCATAAACTTATTGATTAGTGATAGGTGCATGTCCCAGTCGACCTATATCTAGGCTAATCTGGTAAGTTTCATCTTTGCAAACCTTATTTTTCTATCATCAGACATATCATACCAATAGAAGAATGTTCCTATGTCTCTTTTCCAATCATTGAATAGTGTAGGATCTACTTTTCCTTCAAACTCAAGAACATCAACCTTTACTTTCTTTGTAATATCATCAACAGTGTCTTGTGGGTCGATTTGCTTTCTATTTTGGATGGGCAACGTAGCTGGTTGGTTATTCTATGCAACTCCAAAATCTTGAGTATGTGGAAAAGAGTTATATGCTATAATGACAACAAGTTGTTTGCCTAAAATGATATTCGAAAGCCTTTCGATTGATACCTCTATTGCTGTCAGTTTAGAATCAAATTTTCCTTCAATATTATCCAACCTTCCATCCGTAGATTTCTTGCTTGCTTCAACTTCTAGTCGAAAGGCTTCGAAGTTTGCATTGACTTCATCAACAGTCATCGCGATTGAAAATGCAATAAATATATATATATAAACACTGTATTGGGTTATATTAAAGCGGATTTTTATTGGAAATTGTAGAACTATTAGAGTCACACTAATATAATTTTTAGAAGTCTGCACCTAGAAGATAAAAAAGCTTAAGTTTCACATCTAGAGTTTTTAATAGTCACAGTTAAAGAGAGATTGAGTCACATAATAAAAAGCAAATTGCTAGAATTTTATTCATAAGCTGCCATTCTAAAATATTGAAAGACGACAATTTTGTTTATAGAGATAGTAATTCAAATTCAATAAAATCTTGGATTCTTAAATAAGAAAGTAACAAGTCTATGTTAAAAAAAAAAAAAAAACTAATAAAGTTAATCCTTAAGACTAACAAAATATTAAATAAAAAATAAAAGGGTTAATATCTTCAATCTGTTCTTATATAATAGGCTAATATTTCAATCTATCCCCGAAAAAAAGCCTCTAATATATTCTTATATTTTGAACCCGTTTCTAATTTATCTTTTTAGTTGAAATTTTTTACTAAATTAAGTGAAATTAAGCATATGATTTGACAAAAATATGTTTTATTATTTGATACAAGTGATCTATACCTATTAATATGAAGATTAATTTCTGAAAATTGATTGAAAATTTTGACTAGAATGATAAATTAAAAACAAACTCAAAATATTAGGACAGATTGAATGCGTTTTTTTTTTTAAGGACAAATTAGAAAATCAATATATTATATAAGAAAAGATAAGGGTATTAACACAAAATAAAACTTAGATAAGTTTTGGATTTTCCAGCAAACTGAAAATTATTAAAATACCCTTACATTTTAAAATTTAAATAAAGCACATAAATCTTAGCCTTTTGTCCACATCACCTAGTCTCATGAAACAAAAAAGCATGCAACCCTTACCGTGTTCCTCTCTGATCATGACAATGTTATGGGTTATGTAGGTGCTTACCCTGCATCCTGGAATTTCTTTACCATCACCATCTGAAGCCATACTACCATCAAGTCTTCCGGGTCATTCTGTGTTTCCATTATTGACTACTGTTTTACAGTCAAATATTACTCAAAGGGTATGTATTGCCCAGTATAGTTTTATATTTTTCCATCCTAAATGTACTCAAAATTTCTTCATATGTCAACTCTTTTTCCCCTTCGACAGGATGGTATTCTGCATCTAATGAGGCAATTTTCTGTTGGTGACACTGCAGGTGCAGCAATTACTTGCCTTTGGAATAAGCTATTTTTTCCTTATCCTGTTCGGTTATCTTACTTGAATTTGTTTTTTTTTTTTTTTCCTCCTTTTTTTCCTAGGCAACCGTACGATTGATGGGGGATGGACACCGGCACAAGGGGGATCTACAGAGAAATCATTGGTATGTAATTCTAGAGCTGATTGCTTTCAAAGGCCTGGGATGATTCTCTTATACAGTCTCAATTCCCCACTCAATATTTGTGATTTATAGTTACATAATCATCTGAACTAGATTTTACTTTATTCCTGAAGCTAAGGAATTTGTGTGTGGAATTTACAGCTAGAAGCAGCTCATGATAGGGAGAAAGAGTTGCTTCATGAAATAACCGACTTGCAGTGCAGGTAATTGTAATGTTATGCAAATGCAGATGAATTTACATCGTATAGTACATGAGTATATTTTCACATTTCTATCAAAAGCAACATCAAATCTTCGTGAAAACCTTGTTCTGTAAATGCAGGCTTATACGAACACAGGAAGAGCTCCAAAAGTATAAAACAGATAATGCTCAGGTTAGCATTTGATATCCCTTTGGCCACCGTCAGTTGGTCTTTCTGGTCATGGAATAGGCTTACACAAGGATTATTTTCAGGTGTGATCTCTTGATCCAAATGGAGTCTGATTGATGCAGAGCAAATCTCAAAAAGCTGACGAGCTACAAGGATGAAGCTCGTAGAGGAGACAGGCTCTAGATTGAATCATATTTTGACACCGAAGACTAATTGTTGGTAGCTCATTATTATTTTTGTAGTACAGATTTGTTTCGGCATGTAATATTTTACCCCAGACGTGCAGATTCGCCATTGATAATTTGATACACCACAAATGTAAACAAGTAAAGGTTTATTTTTATAAACCAACTTGCTAGGGTAAATACTCCTTGATCTGCTTAGCAGTAGGTGTGTAAATTCACCTATTTAACAGAACGTATTTCATTGTCAAATCTAAATATTTGAACTCCAATTTTGGATAATAAATATGATTTTAAAGTAGGCAAATGTTGTGCATTTTTGAGTTATAGTTCTGCTTTCATTGAATATTTGAAGAAACATAGAATGAATAAAGAGCTTCTTAAAATATATTCCACTGGGACTGTATGCATACTTTAGACAAGAAAATAAAGTACATTGACCATTTCTTTCTGAAATTACAGGAGGGAAAAAAATCATTTAGTCCTTCAGTCATGTTAAAAAGTCAATTTATATCCTAAGTTAATTTTTGTGGATTGCAGCCAGCCAATTGGGCTCAAATATTGTTCAGTCCATTGAAATTGATGACAGCAATAAACTATTCTGAATTTAGATTTTAGATTGAAAGGATTTGTTTACTTTTGGAAAACCTTAACCATTTTGGATAATGTGGGTGGAGTAAGGCATAAATTGGTTTTCTGACAAAAACAAAATACTGAAAAGGAATTTTTTTTTCAAATTACACGGACAATTAATCTTAAATTTTCTGACGTTATAAATTGATCGCCTTTTTTTTTAATCATTTTCTGTTTCAATGATCAAGATATACCCAAGAACCAAATATCTTCTTCTTAATTATTATGTAGGCTAGATTGATGCATTCAAAACAAATTAATTTACGCTATTTGGTAAAAGATTTCCTGAACTAGTGATCAAATCCAACTTGATATTTAATCTTTTGATTTTTTTTTTTTTAATTTTAATCCCTCTAACTATTAGATCCAGCGGCGGAAGCACATTATGGGCTACAGGGCCCGGGCCCCCCTCTAAATTTTTTTTTCCTAATGATCCCAGGTGGTATTAAATGTTTGTGGATTATTGGATTTCACTCCTTTTCATGCCATGCACACGCCATACGGGAAAACAAAGCCAGCTATTGGCCTTTTTTGCTTGTAAGTTTCTAATTTCTTCTTGGGTCCTTCTTGTTTTTTTTTTTTTCCGATATTTATATAATTACGAGAGAAAGAGCCAACTTTTTTCTATCTTTGAAGAGTTAAACTTATTAAAAAAAGAAGTCTATTGGGGGAAGAAGGAATGTTTCTTCTTCTTCTTCTTCTTCTTCTTCTTTTTTCCAAGAATTAAGTTATAATTATCTAAAGAAAAGGTACTAAATATATCAACATAAAATTGATAAAAATTGAAACAGCATCTAAAAATTTAATATTTATGAGAATAACTTAAATAAATCTATAAAAAATAACAAATGAACTCTTGAAATCATAAAGGAAAATGTAAATCAAAAGGACTTAGATTTTGAATATACAAAAATTTAAACCAAAAATAAAATAGAAATCTAGGCTAAAAAGATGAAAAATTGAAACAGACCTTGGAAAATAAAAAATTTTAGAACAATTTAAATCAATCCAGATAAAATGCCAAATGTCCTCTTAAGATAATAAAGTTAAATATAGATAAAAAGAAGATATATTTTTAACATATAAAAATTTAAACCCGAGACTAAAATAAAAATTTGCGTTAAAGAGATGAAAAATTGAAACAAACACTAAAAATACAATATTTATGAGATTTTTTTAAATAAATCCATATCAATACCAAATGAACTCTAAAAACCATAAAATGAAATAAAGATGAAAAGAAAATAGATTTTGAATATATAAAAATTTAAATAAAAAATAAAATAAAAATCTATGCTAAACGGATGAAAAATTGAGTACAACTAAGATAAGCCTTGCTAAGTACTATTTTATTTATGAGAAAAAATTAAGATAAGGGATTAAACTAAGCATACTAAACTTTAAGTTGATGCATAAATTTTACCCTCAAGAATTTATTGATTATGAAATATTGCAATTAAGAATGCAATTTGAGTATTTTGATCATGTACAAAATCTTTTTGATTTCAAAACATTGTCAACTATATTTGATTTTGTGTCATTGGTCGATGAAGACAAAAAAATTTAAAAGTTATTCATTTATGTATACGAGTGATAACACTTATTCTTACTCTTTTAGCTTTTACGAGCATAAGGTGATCATTTTAACCTATGAGCATAATCAAGACTAAGTCTCATAACAAGATGGAAGATGACTTTCTTTTCAATAGTTTGTTAGTGTATATTAAAAAAGAAATTGTTGAAAATTTTAGCATAAATTCGTTTATAGATGATTTTCGTGACTTAAAAGAACGAAAATCTCTATTTTAAGTGATCGTATTTTAAGACTATTTTAAAATATATATTGGTATATTATTTATAATATATATAAGTTTGTATAAATTATGACAAATTTATAAATATTTATTTTGACCTCTCGTGAACATTTGGTCATGTGTCCACTACTGATTAGATCAAAGCAATGCACCACCACCTCCATCAACTTTCCTCTAAAAAAGTAAGAAATAGAGACAAGTGGAAACATATTACATGCAGATAATTAAAACACTTATATTAATTATCTAAAATTAGCTTGAAATTTAGAATGTTTTGGAGGAAGGCTAACGGAGGCAATGAATTGCTATGATCTAATAGTTCGATGGGCTAAAATTAAAATCAAAAGGTCAAATGTTAAGTTGATTTTGATCAATAGTTCCGAAGTATTTTATCCAGTAGCCTTTTTTATATACCAACTATCATCATAAGAAATTTCTTATTAATAAAAAATAAAAAACCTCAATTTAGTCTCAAACTATATATTCATTCTCAGCTAAATTCCAAACCTATAAATTTTATCAATTAGGTCTCAAACTTTTCTTCTATTTCTCAATTGTGTCCTTTTTTCAATTTTTTTAATATTTCAAGTCTAATTTGTTTATTTTGTATATTAAAACTGTCTTAATTTGATGAAAATAGAAAATTTCATGAGCATTAATAATTTCAATCAAAGGTGCATATCTATGCATTGAAAATTTAAAACAACATGCATTTGAAAAATTTTGATAAAAATATTGATGAACACTAACAAAAGACTTGATAGAGATTTTTTAATACATTTGAGATCTAATTAATAAATTTTTAAGTTGAGGATTTAACTGAGAATGAATGTATAAATACGTTGGATATTAATCTCTGAAGATCTATTATTCTGAAAAAAAAAAAAAAGGATAAGACAATGTCATTTATATCTAAGAGAATTTGATCGTGAAATCACTAGCTTTACAAAGTATTATGTAAATAATTTAGAAAAAAAAAAGAGCGAAGCTGTCTCTAAAAGCGCAGTAAATTACTCAAAGTCCATATATTTGATAAAAAAATAATAATCAATTAATCCCTATTTACTAAACATAATTAAATAAGCTCTTGACTATCATTGACCATCATTAGTTTACTAATTTTTTGTTAATTTCTCATCCTTTTTGCTTCTATTTTCTTATTTATATTTCCAAAAAAAAAAACTTAAAAATAAAACAAATAGATTGAAAACGAACATAAAGTTCCCAAAAGGACAAATACAATCCCTGAAACCACAATAACTAATTAATCAGTATTTTTAAACTAAAGGGACTAAGTTATAACTAACCCTATTCTTTTTCTTAAGTATCAAAGGCAAAGGGTTCATGACTTCAAAAGTAGCAGCGGCAGCCTATACTTTACCTTCGAAGTCTCTCTCCTTACATAGAACCTTATTCTGCCAAAAAGCAAGGCACCAAATTAAAGCACTTTGCGAACAGTTGTAGTTCTGTCTGAACTGGGTTGCAATATTTTTTGCTTGTAATAATTCCATGGAGCAGAATTTGCTTTCGTCAGTACATTCCACAGTGTTTAAAGAGTCAGAAACTCTTGATGGGAAATGCATTAAAATTGAAGGTTATGACTTTAATCAAGGAGTTAACTACTCTAAGCTTCTCAAATCCATGGTATCTACCGGTTTTCAAGCTTCCAACTTTGGAGATGCCATTCAAGCTGTCAATAACATGGTGAGTCAGTTAGTCTCGTTTCTTTACAACCTTAGACGCTTTGCCTTTTTGGGCTCTTTTGTTTTGGTGTTTTTGGATGACTCCAAGTGTTTTTTGTGTTTGATTTGATACCCAATTTGTTGATTTTATGAATTTGTTGTTCGTTTGGATTGAAGCTAGACTGGAGGCTTGCTGATGAAGAGATAGCAGATGATTGTAGTGAGGAAGAGAGGGAGTTGGCTTATAGAGAGTCTGTGAGATGCAAACTGTTCTTGGGTTTTACATCAAATCTTGTTTCTTCAGGTGTTAGAGATACAATTCGATATCTTGTTCAGCATCATATGGTGAGTAATTTCATGGTTTGATATTTATTGATATATTTGATGTCTGGTGTTTGATGGAATTACTTAAAGAAAGTGAATTGAATTGAATTGAAAAGCTTAAATCTTTTCACGGACTGCATTATAAGTCTAGTTCACTTGAATTGCTATTCTGTTGTAAAATGTGTGTGTTTATGTGAAATTGAACCGACATATATATAAAGCAGAATCAAATGGTTTGCCCTTTAAATGGATATGTTGGACTGTTAACAAAAAAGATTGCCTTTTGGTTTTCTCTCTTGGCGGTGGTATTGCTTATGTTTAAACTTTAGAGTTGTTCGTTTCAGGTATTTGTATCATTCTAACTATTTGGGCTTGTTTTATGAGAAGTATGTTTAGAGGTTTGGTACTTGTGGAACCTATGATCACCTTAATGTCATTTTACTAAGATGTTAAGGTTCTGGATGAATGTGCTGCATTAGTTTAGAGTTGCTTGGTTGTAACTTGTAAATAATTTAGGCAGTCCGCCCTCTCGATTCCATTCTTGCCTTTCGTCTCAAATTGGTTTATGTAATCCATATTTGTAAGATGACTGCAGGTTGATGTATTGGTTACAACAGCAGGTGGCATAGAAGAAGATCTTATAAAATGCCTTGCACCAACATACAAAGGTGACTTTTCTCTACCTGGAGCTCAATTACGCTCGAAAGGGTTGAATCGGATTGGTAACTTGTTGGTTCCTAATGACAATTACTGCAAGTTTGAGGATTGGATCATTCCGATCTTTGACCAAATGTTGAAGGAACAAATCGAAGAGGTATTGCTATAACAACTTTGAATCTGTTTGGGCTGCCACTGCCTCAAAAATCGACTGAGTATGAGGAATGACTGCTGACTCTTTTTCCTTCTAATGCTCTGTTTTCCCCCTTTTCCATCTTTCCATTCTCAGAGAAGCACATCTTAAAAGTACTTTAGATATTTTAACTGAGCTGATGTGCTGACATATCAGCAAATAACAGCCAGATCTGGACTAAATTAGCAGATATCCAAATCTGAACTGAATGATTGATTTCAAGGAGTTTAGACACAAAAGTAAGAAAAATTAAAGTGGCAGTGCTTCATTGTTCTATTGTTTTCTTTCTTTCGTTTTTTTTTCTCTGGTAAAATTGATTGCTAAAACCTTCGTGAATAATTTAGTGTTTACTTTACCATTTGTTTCATTGCTTTAGAAGAAAATAGCTCTTATTTTCCTTTCACATCTTCTTTTGGGTGTTGCAGAATGTTTCCTGGACACCTTCCAAATTAATTGCTCGCATGGGGAAAGAAATAAATAACGAGAGTTCGTACCTTTATTGGGCATATAAGGTAAGTGCTTAACCAACTTTAGCTTGACACGTTTCATTTATATGAAAAAATATTCTCCCATGGTTTATTAAAGCTATTCCCCACTAATATGATCGTTTCACCTGCTCTTGGTTTTCTTGTTGAAATCCTATCATGATTGTGTATTTTTTACATATGCCACATTAAAGACATATAAATGGTAGCTGTTGGTTTAGTTCTAGTTTCACACAATAGCATACATGCCAAATTGTTATGCATCTAAGTAAATAGTGATAAAAAATTTCTACTCATAGATTTGAGCTGTCAATCAAACCTATTTTCCTTTGCAATGTGAGATTGGGAGATAAAAGACATGACTACTACATGATTTACAGGAGGACTACTATAGAAAATCTGATTAATAATTCTTTTGGATGTTATTAGTGCTATGAGAACAATGGCATGCACATTTGTGTGAGTTGATGTTGCTTTGGATGTATTTTTCAGAACAACATTCCAGTATTCTGTCCAGGCTTAACAGATGGTTCCCTGGGAGACATGCTGTACTTTCATTCTTTCCGTAGCCCTGGCTTAATTGTTGACATAGTTCAAGGTTGGTGTTTGCTGCTGCAATGTTATATCTTTATGATGATTAAAATTTTGAGATACAAACCCAATAATAAAGAGCACTTTGAACAGATATCAGAGCCATGAATGGTGAAGCCGTTCATGCAAGTCCTAGAAAAACTGGCATTATCATTCTTGGAGGTGGGCTTCCTAAGCATCATATATGCAATGCCAATATGATGCGTAATGGTGCAGATTATGCTGTATTTATCAACACAGCACAAGAATTTGATGGGAGTGATTCTGGAGCTCATCCTGATGAGGCTGTATCATGGGGGAAAATACAAGGTTCTGCTAAAACTGTTAAGGTATGATTCACTTTCCCCTAATTCCTCCTTTGCTTGTGCCATTTCAGGTTTTCTGATCAATGCCACTTGCAGATCTCCCAATTAGCCACGAGCATCACAGTTCTGTGTGTTATTTCCTTGCATGTCTGAGTTTGAGATACTGTTGCAATTTTTCAGTCTAGTGATGTTCTGTGGTCAGTGCAATGATAATTCATCTGCCTCATTGTTGGATTTAATTAGGTCCATTGTGATGCAACCATTGCATTTCCTCTACTAGTTGCCGAAACATTTGCCCAGAGGAGGAATAGATCCTGCAGCAAGACTCAACACTAAAACTCTCTGCAATTTTTGGCCGAGTTCTGATTCATTTTTATTTATAGCACAATTGAACAATCCTCAGGGTGGTGGTGGTGGACTCCAGTCATCCCAGAATATTTTTTGGCTTCTCAAAATCGAGGGCTCTGACAGAAGACACTGCTCTCAGCCTCTCGCCATTGTTTCGCTCTCAAGAAAAAATAAATTTAAGCTGTCTAACGGAGTTCAGGGAGGAGGAATATTTTCCCCTCCTTGAGTTTTTCTAGTAGCGTAGACGATAGAGGTAAGTATGTGCAAGGCTAAATAACTTGCAAAATTGGCATTCTGGCCTCGCATTGTCTCTCAAATAACTGGCTAACGCATGAACAACAAACATTATTTGTTACATTCAAAAGCAGCCTTTCACAGGCCATGAAGGGACTGTTTTGATAGTTTAGTCTACATCAGCAGGGTAAGAGCCAAGACGAGAAACTCCTTCAAGGGTGAGAAAGATCCTTGAATGATGATATGGTATTGAGCATTGAATTTCTGATCATCATAACTTCTAGGATGAGCCACCGCAGAGGTGGTTTCATAGGCTTGCCACCTACACAAATTGATGGAAGAAATACCTCATTACGTTAATCACGCAACATGTGACTACGTTTCTCTTCTGTCTTTGAACGTCTGCCATGGGAAAAACCTAAAAAATGCTTATGGTACCAATTTTGTTCCAAATAAATTTTTATATCTCATTTGGAGTTTTCTATTAGAATTTCTTGACAGAAAACGTTAATTTTCTTTAAAATTGACTTTTTTTAACCCAAAAAGATACCATTTGGAGTAACATTGAGATGCATTTTTTGTGGTTTGTCCTTTTTTTCTTTTTAGGGAGTATAAGATTAATCAAAATGTGCCATACGGAAGGAATTTCAATTCTCAGTACAAGTCATTGTCGATTAGATTGATTGCTTGATTTAGAGTAAGTGGGATTCGATAATATTAGCATTATTCTTTTGCACTTCGAAGACATTTAGTAGAAAAATCAATGACGAAAGGTTGCATCAATTATGTACTAAAAAATTATCAGATGCCGATGATAGTTGATCATTTGCATTGAAACCAAAATTAACGAAACTTTAATTAGGATATTAAAAATGTTTAATGTCAATGATTAATGGGTATTGATTCTAGACAAAAGTATGTGAAATTTAGCACGAGGAAAAAAATCATGATTAGGCGGTTTAATAACATGTAATTAGAAAGAAGTAATTTCTTTGGATAAAACACGCTAGCTCTTGTACCTTTGAACCCTTAAATAAGCACAAGAAAAACAACAAAGGTATTAAGAAGCCATAGATACTTGTTCTACTAAGAAGCCATAGACAACACAAAGAAAGGGTTACTGGCTTCTGCACTTTGCATCGTTTTCCTGACATGGTCGATTAATGTCTTTTGCAGAGTATTTCGTACTTCTTATAAAATCATATAAAAACAATCCATAATTATATGCGAAATTTCATAGCCGACACTTTCAGTTAGCCGACATTAATTCAAATTGAAGCGTAGATTGATGTTCTTGGCCTACGATGTCAAGAGTTGATTGTCATATATTTTGATGGAATTACATTTATGTTTTTTGATCAATATTTCTTAATTGGGCTGTTCAAACTTCAAAGCCACTTTCTTTCGAGGCAAAGAAAGAAATTACGGGATTTCCCATTTTAAATCACATTTACTAAGATTTGATTAGTTGTTGCTGCTCAATATTTAGGACCCAGTTATATGCCCTTATGGTGACTATTGTAAATAGTTGGTCATTTATGCTCAAATGTTTGTTATCAATAACACATCTATGCAAATTTATTAAATTGTTCTTAATATACATTATTGGCACAAATTATGTGTTTTAAATTCTTTCGAAAAAATTTATGAAAAAAACAAATTCGTTTGTCAAAAAAAAAAAAAAGTTTCTATTTATACACAAATTGATTTGAAAATACTTTTGTCGTCAAATTAACAAAAAAAAATCCATAACTAAGGAATTATCTATTGCTATTAGCCAAAAGTAGGGCTGTTAATGGATTGTATCATAGTAGAGCAAGATTCGATTATTTAGTGAAATGAATCGAATTGAATATTATGAATTCAAATCGAGTTTTGAAAATATGAAATTCGATTAAGATCTTAACGGATGCAAATTGGATTCGAAATTCTATCGAAATTATCATTTGATTTTTGTAAAAAAATTATGATTACTACATTTCATATATTATGATAGAATATAAAATCTATTTCAATCATTGTATGTAATAAAATATATTAAGATAATATCTTATTTATCGATTTTGTAAAAAAATTAAATATCACACAATTCAAAAGTATAAAATCAAATAATGTTAATAAAAGTTTTTCTTGAACCTATGATAAAATAATAATAATAATAATAAATAATCTTTATTTCCTGTCCTTATATTAGCAAAAATAAAGTGATGACAAATATAATATCACCAAGTTTTAAATATATATATATATATATATGTAAGTCAATTTATAATTTTTTCAGGAAATTAAATTAAGAAAAGGACAAAAAATTTATATATGATTTTTTTTAAAAAAAAATAGCTATTACTATTGAAGGATATACGTGCTTTGAACTTTATAATAAATAAATTTTAAATTTCAATCTAATTGCATATATATTATTTTAAATTTTGGATCAGATTATTATTGAATCAGATCAAGATAGATATGGATTTGATTCTTTTAATAAACATGTTAGTAGATTTAGATAATAATCCAATTTGAATAAAAAATTTATTCATTAAATCTACTTACTTATATCGGATTTGGATCAAAATCCGATTCATTTATAACTCTAGCTAAAAGCAATAAAGAAACCACTAGAAATCACCAAAAAAAGGAAAAGAATAAGGTTGCAATAAGTTCCTCCTTTGTCATCTTCTATTGTGGATTGGGAGACATGACTTGTATGCGAGGTCGATCTAGCTAGAGAAATATATTTTTCACTAATGTGGCAGGGCTATGATTAGCTTTGTGGCTACATTGTAATCTTATTGTGGCCTGGTAGAAATTTTTGGCCACCCTACATTTGCTCAAAATAATCCACCCTTGAAATTAAGACTTTTACGATTTAAACTGAAAAATTAAATCAAAATATAAATTTTAATTCGATTTTCAACTTAAAAATTCAAAAAACAAAAAGAAAACTGAACTGAATTTGTTTTAGTTTTTTATTTTTTGGTTTGTTTTTGAAATTCTAGGTTTGGTTTGCACCAAAAACCGAAATTTTTAAAAAAAAAATTTAAAAGTTTTTAAATAATAGAAATAAATCAAAAACTCAATCTTTTTTAGGTTGGCTCGCGAGTTTGGGTACTGAATCCGGTTACGGACAGGGTTATGGATCTCTGACCGGATAGGGGTTTGGATCTGAAAATTACTTGTCATTTGGGTTTTAGAGTTTGGCCCATGCATGGCCTAAATGAAAAGTGTGCGAGCTTTTGGGTCATAAAACAAAAAGTGTGCTATTGGCCCCTTGGTCTTGTTGTTGTCAAAAAGAGTTTATGCTGTTCAACTTTTGTTACAATCATAAAATTGGGGCTTACGAAAATGTAGTTAATTACAAATTCATTTGTTAACATTTATTCTTTCGACTAATGGAACCAGTTATGGGTATCTTCAATATACTTTTAAGCCTGATGCTGTTTTTTTTTTTTTTTTTTTTTTCAAAGGATAACTACATTATTGTAACGTTTGTTCTTTCGACTAATGAAACCAGTTATGGATATCTTCAATATACAATTCACAAAGAGATGAATAATAAGGTCACAAAGCGAGAGGACAGGGTCTATGGAACATTCATATTCCAAGTTAGCCTATTTTTAGGGAAAGAAAGAACTACGTACATAGCGTTCATGGTAGAATCTACAAATTGAAAGAACCTCCATCATCTCCTGACCCTCATTTGCAACCAAACAAAAGTCCCAACAGACTCGGTTACGCAGAAAAACTTCTCGACAAAAATAGACGACCCTTTTTCTTATCCACTCATTTGCCATATAAAAACTCCCTTTCCCTCTCTTTCAATGTAGATTTATGTAACCCCATCATCGATTATCAAAAAATGTCACTCAGATTCTCATCAATTGTTGCTCTTTGTTGCTCTTACTTTCTTTTCTTCAACGCTGTTACAGCTTCCAACATCACACAGATCCTAAGCCAGTACCCTGATTTCAGCACCTTTAATGACTATTTGACACAAACTCAACTGGCAGGTGAAATTAACAGCCGCCAAACGATCACGGTCCTAGTGGTGGAAAATGGGAACATTTCCCCTCTTTCTGGAAAACCGAAGGATGAGATCAAGAATATTTTGAGTGTGCATGTAATACTAGATTACTTTGATGTTGCAAAGCTGCAGAAATTACAAAATAAAACTGCAATACTCACTACACTTTTCCAGTCTAGTGGGCTGGCCAGAGGCCAACAGGGGTTCTTGAATGTCACGATTTTGGGCACTAATTCAGTTGCCTTCGGGTCAGCAGTTCCAGGATCGATCCTTAATTCAAATTTGGTTAAATCTATTGCCTCCCAACCCTATAATATTTCAGTCTTGCAGGTTAGCAATGTTATTGTCCCTTCAGGTACTGGCAATAATACTAATACCAATTCAACCGCCTCGCCCCCAACACCATCTGCACCTGTTCCTGCAGGCCCACCACCAGCATCAAGTCCCCAGAAGCCACCACCCAGTAATGCACCTGCACCATCCACCGCAAATCCTCCTCCCAGTAAGGCACCTGCCCCATCAATGGCAAAGCCTCCGGCAACCGGGACTGCACCAACAGCTACTCCACCTGCCGTGTCTGACTCACCTGTGGGAGGACCTCCACCAACAACTGCAGATGGCCCTGCTGCAGATTCTCCAACTTTATCTCCTCCAGCAATGGATGGTCCAGTAGCAGCAACTCCTGTTGCTGATGGCCCTTCCGCGGACGCTCCTTCAGATGAGAAATCTGATGCATCTGTCATTAATGCTGGAAATAACGTTGCTTTATTCGCACTGATCCTCCCCTTGGCGTTGGTTCTGGCCTAGATTATGTTAATAATAGCAACAAAAAAAAATTATGATCTTAGAAAGATTAATTAGGTTCCTGATGCTTCAGACTTGCCAAATTGATGGCAAGTTGCATTTACGTACGTAGTGCTTCTTAATTTGCATCAACTACTATTCATTCTTGTTTGATTTAAGCCTTCAGTTTCAACTGTATGTGCCTTCAACATTGTTTGTAAACCTTTCCCAGAAAGGAATTAATTATCTGAAATGAGCACTTGAAGCATTACAGAGAATAGAAGAGCTATACTTGATCGTTGATTTTTTTTTCTTTTTCTTTTTTGCTTTAAGGGGAGAATGTCATCAGAACCAAACTTTCTTTATATTTTCGTTTCCTTTTATTTATTATATGGATACCAACTTGCAAAGCCAATTATTCAATGAATGAATTAGGAGAATAATTGGCTTTGCAAGTTGGTATCCATATAATAAATAAAAGAGGAAACGAAAGTATAAAGAAAGTTTGGTTCCGATGACATTCTCCCCTTTAAAGCAAAAAAAAGCATAATAATAATAATAATAAATTGATAGAGAGTGAGCCCCACAGTGCGGACCCCACTACATGTCTTGAAAATCCTATTAATACCAAGCAGATAACGAAGTAAAACAATATAATTAAGAAGAATACATGTCTTATTTAATTCACTACTATAATCTTAATGGGAAAAATAAATGGACAAAATGGTAATTTAAAAAAAATAGTTTTATAAAACCAATGCCCCGACATGGCTCAATTCAAAGTACAAATTAGATAACTTAAAAATAACATGCTTCATTAAACTAATCAACCTAAGAGAAAGACTCCAAACACCTTCGATCAAACCACAAAACCAACAATTTGAGCATTTGACGGCATTTCCAATGGGGTTAATCATCTGGTTTTTGCTCTCGTTCTTTCTATACCAACAGCCATTGGCTTTGGAAAGTGCTCATGAACTGAGTCTTCAGTTTCTGACTCACGAGCTGTTAGCATCAGCAAGAGAACCAGACTTCTTTGAATGGGTTAGAGGAATCAGGAGAAGAATTCATGAGCATCCGGAGATAGGATTTGAAGAGTACAGAACAAGCGAGATAATAAGGTCTGAGCTTGACTTGCTTGGAATTGACTACAAATGGCCTGTTGCCAAGACCGGAGTGGTAGCTACCATTGGTTCTGGTCAAAAGCCAGTTTTTGGTCTCAGAGCTGACATGGATGCCCTTCCTATTCAGGTCCTCACTCTTTCCCTCTTTTGTCTAATAGGTCTATAGTCCCATCATCCTCAACACACACAAAACGCTCATAAATATATGGAACAAGTCCCTCCACAATTGCCTGCCTATGGTCTATGCAGCAATTTACACTAAGGGTATCTGTTTTTTTTTTTTTTCCAACTATTTTGAGCTGTTAGTAAATTTTCATTCCTTGAAATTGAGATCATCTACCAATAGCTATCCTATCACCCTTAAAACACACAAAAGACACATAAAAATATGAAGCGAGTCTGGACTGTGTGCGAGTTAATAACTTCAGCAACTTATACCAAGTAAATCTGTTTTTTTTTTTTTTTTTTTCACTGTTTTGAGCTGTTAATAAATTCGAATACCTTGAACTTCACATCTTCGGTCCAAAGGAAGAAGTAGAGTGGGAGCACAAGAGCAAGATTGATGGGAAGATGCATGCCTGCGGTCATGATTCTCATGTAGCAATGCTGCTTGGAGCAGCCAAGTTACTTCAAGCCAAAAGAGACGCACTGAAGGTAGAATCCCACTAATCATTAGAGAGAACAATTAATGGAGATTCCGATTTCGATTTTTTTTTCTTTTTTATCTTTCTATTGATTCTAAATTAAATTTGGTCTATAAAGGGAACTGTGAAGCTTGTTTTCCAGCCTGGAGAAGAAGGATACTGTGGTGCTTACCATATGTTACAAGATGGTTGTCTTGATGACATTGATGCCATCTTGAGCATACATGTTATTCCCTCAGTAGCAACCGGCGGCATTGCTTCAAGACCGGGTCCATTGCTTGCTGGTGTGGGGCTTTTTGAAGCTAAAATCCAAGGAAAAGGTGCCCACGCTTCATCCCCACATTTGGCTAGGGATCCAATTCTTGTGGCTTCATCCACAGTCGTCGCCCTCCAACAGATTGTATCTCGAGAGACAGATCCTCTTGAAGCTGCGGTATTTCCTTTCCACTTCCTTGAATTCATTCTTGAATTGGTCAATGTAAATCCTCAAGGCACAACTGCCAGTAAATTGCATTTGCATCTAATCCGGCTGTATAGTTTGATACCTCATGTTCAATCACGATCTGCCTGATATACAGACGGTTTGATTCATCGAGTCAAATCCGCACTATCTCTTTCAATCCACAGTTAGGTTTAAAAATTGAATGGAGCTAGCAAAATGTTAGAAGGTTCACAACTTGCCCTAATTTACTAGGGGCAATAGCCCTCGAAGCAACATCTAGTCTGGCAATACATGAATGGAATTACAATGAACTCTACATCCCAACAGCATCTGAGTATTAACGAAAGCAATTCCTTCATTTTAAATCATATAGGTGGTGACAGTCGGGTACATAGAGGGAGGCAAAGCTGGAAACGTTATTCCGGAATCCGTGAAATTTGGTGGAACCTTTAGGAGTTTGAGCAACGAAGGTGTCTCCTACCTACAAAAAAGAATTAAAGAGGTAAAAGCATGCACTCATTGTGCGATCCATTGAAGGACAGAAATGCACGAGTGAAATAACTGAATATGTCCATTTTACAGATTATAGAGACCCTCGCAGCAGTCCATCAATGCAACGCTACAGTGAACTTTATGGAGGACAGGCATCTGCCGCATCCTGTGATGATTAATGATGAAGCACTGTATAAGCATGCAAAGAAGGTTGGAGAGGCCTTAGTTGGAGAACCCAATGTTCAGCTATTCCCGATAACCATGGGAGGGGAGGATTTCAGCTTCTTCTCCCAAAGGATGCCTGCTGCAATATTTGTAATCGGGACAATGAACGAGACTCTGAAATCGAATCAGCCACTTCACTCGCCTTACTTCTTCATTGACGAGGAAGGTCTTCCAATAGGCACAGCTCTTAATGCTGCTGTTGCGATCTCATACTTGGATACACATGCTGTGAAGACTTGTGAGGAACCTCCTTCAGCTTTCCCTTTCTGAATTACAAGCATGGAAGTTTCACAAAATAAAATCAGTAGAAGCACAGTTGACATGATGCAAAAATGAACATGTTGTTGCAGTGTTTTAGTAATTGCAAAATGAATCTACTGTATCACTTCTAGATGTAGAAATTTTTTTTGAACTACTTCTGTACTAAAGATGATATGCAACTACTCTTTCAAGAATCTTGATAAATCAACTGGTACATTCAACTTACAGGTTAGTACCCACAATTGAGAAGGGGATGAAAGGAAAGGAGGAACCTGTAGCTATGCCAAAGAAACTATCAATACTTCATACTGAAAGAAAAAAAAAACCATGGATATACGGAAAAAGTGATTGACAGTTCAATCTTAAATCTTTGCCAAGGTCAGCGTGCTGGATATAGGATAAAGAAAACACCCAGCAAAGACAACTTTTTTAATAAAATATAAATTAATCTTTTTCGTATCGAAAAGTAAATTAATAATTCATTTTATTTTAAAAACTAATTATTTAATTTTTATATTTTTATATTTTTTATTTTAACAAATAAAAAAATTAAAATACAGAAGAATTTATGAGAAAAGATGACATTTTTAAAAATAAAATAATATTAAATTAAACTTGATATATAATAGTTAAAGACTAAATAACTAGTTTTTAAAACAAAAGAGATTAATTAATTTATTTTTTGAAAATAGATAAACTAATTTTACTTCTTTTTCTTTTTCTTTTTTAATAGCGATTTCTTATTATTATTTTTTTTAATACCCTTTTTAATAGTGATATTAATACAAACTCACAAGTCTTCAAAATTTAACAGAACACAATTTTCCTGTCTAACTTCTTCAAAATTGTTTTATTATGAAGTTGCTTTCAATTGGGCCTAGATGCGTAAGCCTGTAACCAAAGTAGGACCAATGAATCAGATGAGTTATTGGCTTTACAAGTTAGTATCCAAAATAAATAAAAAGAAAGTTGAGTTCCAAATTTCAATAGGCTTGTCACCGGCACTGCGCTGCGGACCATGCGTTGAAAAAAGCAACAAAAAAATTAGAGGGCTACATAAGACCAATGATATAAAAAAAAAAAAATTATCATAATTTTATAAGGATAATATTTTTTTGAAATGATAAAAAATAATAATAATAAATAATTTTTAATAGAAGTATTATATTATTTAATTTTTTTATTTTTTAAATTTATGTTTAAAATTTTTTTATTTTTGAAAATGATATATGTTATAATGGCGTGGCCAAACATTTTCGTTTTTATTATTATATTACAAGCCAAAGTTTCATTGACGAGGAATATATATATATATATATATGTTGTCAAGTAAACGGAGGGAGTGTTCTTACATGTGTCATTCTTACATCCACATATTTGGTCAAAATCAACAAACTTGGATGGAAGGATCATATTCCTTGTAGAGCCATTTCTTAGTAAAATGGGCTTACAGAACAGTGATTAAATTGGGGTTTTTAACCGAATGGAGGGCTCAAAAATCCCAAAAGCCCACCACACCCCTTCTTCCAAACAGGGCCTAAGGCAACTTCCACCCCACGGTCAAGCTTTTTAATTAATATATATATTGAAAAGATAAATTAATTTCGTATCGATATTCATAAGACTTCCATTCAAATCCTCCTATGAATTTACTGGATTTCAGAAATTGCAAACTTGGCAATAAGTTGGTTCTATTTATTGTTCATAGGAAAATTAGGATGAAGCAATGGTATTCACCTGGACAAGAACTTGAATACCAGTAGCAAATATATCCCAATCTCTTTGAAACCCAAGCTATCAGATCGCAATCCTACCTTCATGACCAACGATCAAACTCACCAACATAGTAACTTGGTTTTTCTTTTTAGTTTCAACTCTGATCAAATCGAAAAGCAAATGCTAATGAGACGCAGGTCGTATGGTTGACGAGTGGAAGATTAAAGTTCAAATAGTTGAAACTTTAGATGTTGTCCGATGTGAAGGCGAAAAAATTTTAGAATTGAGAGTTTAAAGATTCTTTCGTTAAAGATAAAAAGTTCTAAAACTAAAAATTCTTTGATGCAAAAGTTCTAATCTCATCACAATGACATGAGGCTAGTATTTATAGTGAACAAAGATGATCCTTGATCGTTATAATTATGTCACGTCATCCAAGTTTAGAAGATCATATTTGTTTTACAGAATTTAGATTCCGTGAACTAAATTAATTCAACTTGCTAGTAAAGGTTAAACGAAATAACAATTAAGTTTTTCCTTAGTGGATCATGCTCCGAGCTCACTAAGTTAATCTATTTAATGCATTCTAATGACAAAACATGTTTATTGGTTTCGTTAAAATATCCGTGTCTATTTTTGTGACTCAAGACCTTATGTTGAGTTATGTCTATTTTTAATTCAATTCATTTGTCGAGCAATTTGGATCCATGTAAAAAAAAAGGGATAAATACAGTATGAAAGTTAGTCAAATTAATCAATTAAAATGTTGAGCTTTTTATTCTTGTTTTAAAGTGCTTTTAGGAAACAGGATATGCTTTTATATTCTTTTATATAATAAAAATTAACGAAAGTAAATAGGAGGATCACATTCCTTGCAGAAAAATAAAAAAAATTCATGAATTAAGATCATAAAATAAAAAGTTAGGGACCAAATTACTGTTAATAGAAAGTTCAAGATAGTTTTTAACTGATTGGTAAATAATAATAGCATATGACTAATTAGTAAAATTTACAAGTAAGCCACAATAATCAACATTATGTCGATGGTTAAATGAAAACACCGATTTTACCTGGAATTCAGAGACAAAAATCAAGGGTTCAAGTCTAGCAATTAAAATTTCCACTGCTAGTAAATATTACTAGATTACAGAAGTTCGCGAGAAACCCCAATGCAATCTCTACTCCCACCATCCATTTTGACACTCAGAAAAGTTCGAGAAAGAAAAATCGAGAAAAAAAAAAAGATAGGAAAAAAAATGCACAAATAAACAGTAGAAAGAATTGAGAGAGGAAAAAATTAAAATTAAAATCCAAATCGAAAAAATTAAAAGTTAAAAACTTATTTTGTTTGGTCATAAATTCAAAATACTATGCAACCAATGGGTAATGCTTTCACTAATAAAGGCATGCTGAACATCACAAGCCCCTCTACTCTGAGATTCGAAAACCGCTTAAGCAAAACTTGAGAGTTGCAACTATGGGTCATGTTCTCCTCTTGGTTTATATATTTTTTCGTGACCCTTTTCAAGATATATCTTTTTTGTTGCTTTATGATATAATTGAGGTAGTTTCATCTCAAATTAAATGATTGTAGTTTTGTGTTTTTTTTGGCTTAAACCCTTTTCAATACCCAAAAAAAATATATTTATATTAATGTTAGGTGTTTTGAAATTCTAAAACGACGTAAGATTTGTTTTGACAAATTGATTCGCTTGTTGACAAGGGTATTCAATTTAGTGGAAAAAAGTATGTCAAGAGCAATTTTTCTACAGACATGTTCTATATTGATCTTAATTTCATAATTTGACTAGAAAAAGCTAACTCTGAGTGGCAATAGTAAATTGCTTTTTTGACCCGTCAGACTTGGTCTATTTTCTACGCCGCATCCATACTTCCACTCAACAGACAGCCGGTCAACCAATGTCACGTGAACATTCAAAGTAACAAACACTCCGGCTTGGATAAGTCAACGTAAATACGAATTCAAGAAATTCGATGGGGTCGTCGTAGTTATCAATTCGATCCGATCAAATAGATTCATTTAGAAATTCAAAAATGATTAGGGTTCATAAATAGCCTATTGACATGACACATTTCACTTTTAATTGATTAATGTGTGATTTTTCGGATTAAATCAATAATTAAATACATTTTTCGAGTTAAACCAATATTAGAATACAATTAATGGGTCACTTTTGATCCACCATTAAAAAAAAAGCATTGGATTGGAAAAATGAGGAAATGGATTAATATTTTAACTACAGCCCAGCTCATGGAACACTACCATTAGTTTGCGCCATTTGTGAAAAACAACTTCTTTTGGGTCCTAACTCTTAAGCCCATTGGAAAAAAAAAAAAAACCAAAACGGCGTTACTCATTAGGTGCAAGAAATCAATGAGAGGTCATAGTCAAAGGGCTCTGTATCTCACGCGTAGCGCCATCTACTGCCCTGCATCAATGAGTGGTCACAGCACCCACAGGTCCACTGCTTAGTCTTTCATTGACTGTCATCCTTATTATAAGAAGGATGGACAGGTTTTCTGAGGACATTGCGCAGTAAGGAGTAACGTGTCCCATTTTGTTTCTCCTGATAGCCGTACTCTGTAAAACAAAATCTTTTTAAGGAACTTAGAAGTTCGGGTGAGTTCCTGACAGGATTAAACTTGAGCCCTTTTTCATTTGAACCCTCGATATTTAATTATGGATAGAAGAGAAGCTAACGGTGAGGTTGAGGCCAAGAAGTTACAAGTTCCGGCTGAAGCTTTGGCTGCAGCGAGGCATGAGCTCGGTGAACATAATGGTATTAACATATCCATAGAGGCCTCTAATACCTTCACCTTCAAGAATACCGACACCATGAACCGTGCATTCCTCGGCGAGGTCGGCCCGAAGACTGGAGTTTACATCTATAGTCGTCACTTAAACCCCACCATATTGAACCTTGGCCGTCAGATGGCTGCCTTGGAAGGAACTGAGACTGCCTATTGCACTGCTAGCGGTAAGGATTATTATTATTATTATTATTATTATTGCTATTTGTTTAGATGAATGACAGAGGGCTTAAAGTTATAAAGTATGATAAATATTTCGTTGTTTGCAGGTATGTCTGCGATATCATCAGTGTTGCTGCAGCTTTGCAACACTGGTGGACATGTGGTGGCGGCTAAGACTCTCTACGGTGGAAGTCACTCCCTGTTAACCCATTTCTTACCACAGAAATGCAACATAACAACAACGTTTGTGAACATTTTTGATCTCGAGGAGGTTAATAATGCAATGATTGAAGGAAAGACCAGTGTGTTGTACTTTGAGTCCATCTCGAACCCAACTTTGATTGTCGCTAACATCCCTGAATTGTGCAAAATAGCACATGAGAAAGGGGTCAAGGTGGTGGTGGACAATACTTTTGCTCCAATGATTCTATCCCCTGCAAAGCTTGGAGCAGATGTAGTTGTGCACAGCATCTCCAAGTATATCAGTGGTGAAGCGGATATTATTGCAGGTACTTTATTCTTTAGAAGCGTTCATTTCGTGGTGGAATTACAAGCGTTTTGATGATTTAACGTTTCCTAACTCTTGGAAAACATGCATAGGAATATTGCTCATTTTAAGAACACGATTGATGGAATCTTAGGACATGGATTTATCATTTACGGGATTGAAAATTCATATTGATTCACCAAATCTGTTAAAATTCTTGTTTCCAATTTTCAGAAATTTTAATTGATTGCCAAATTTCTAGCTGATTTTGGTGGTTTAACTTGAAAGAGGCTTAACAATCCTAATTAGTTTAATGCATGGAGCGATAGGAGGTTTGAGGGAGGGATGGATTAGGCAATCAGATTTTATTTTATTATGAATTTGTTTTTCCAATCTTGGAATTGGAAACTCACAAGCATGCACGATAGGTCTTAGCCTGACTGGAGCTGCATAGACAAGTCATGATTCTTGGCTTCATTTTAATTGCTTAATTATTATTGGAATGCCTGTCTAGAGTCTTAAAGATGTGCGAAAAGGAAAAATAAAAAATAAAGTCTTCTAAAGCGTCAATGGAATTTTCGTAGGTGCTGTTTGTGGCCCTGCTGATATAGTGGACCAGATGAGGGATCCTCACCAAGGGCCTCTGATGATTCTTGGGCCGACAATGAATCCCAAGTTAGCCTTCGAAATATCAGGGAGAATTCCTCACTTGGGCATGAGAATGAAGAAACATTGCAAACGAGCAATGAAATTTGTCACCAAAATGAAGGAACTGGACCCTGAGCTTGAAGTCATATACCCCGGGCTTAAAGAGCATCCACAGCACAATCTCTTGAAGTCCATGTCTAATAAAGATTATGGGTTTGGTGGGGTTTTTTGCATTGACATGAAAACTGAAGAAAGGGCTTATCGTTTGATGGACAAATTGCAAAACAACTCCAAATTTGGGTTCATGGCCGTTAGCTTGGGCTATTATGAGACCCTCATGTCTTGCTCTGGTAGTAGCACTAATAGTATGTTGAACAACAAGGAAAAGGAAAGAGCTGGCATTTCTCCTGGGTTGGTAAGATTTTCTGTTGGATACATTGGGAGTTTTGAGCAGAAATGGAGCCAATTCACAGAGGCATATTCAGAAATGTAATGCTGAATTTTGTTCTGCAAGCACAGACCTCGGTTTCAATATTCATCAAACAGCAAAACACTAATTCCATGGTTTGATATAAACATAAATTTGCTTCTGTTGTATTTATCAAATGGACGTTTCAGATTTGATTTTTAGTGCTGTGCTGGGTGCAAACAATTCTATATTTAGGCAACATCCACAGATTTTGGTCAAGCTTTATCAGTTTTTCGAGTATGAGGTGGTCGATTTGCATGTATAAAGTGATTTATTTAGATTCATTGCGGGAGAAAAAAAAAAAAAAAACAAGCCTAACGGTTGTGTATCTTGTACCTAATCTAAGAGTTATAATAACTCTTTTTTTTTGGTTAACATGTATTGGAGAGAAGTATTTGTTATATCTAAAAATTAGATTGGACTTAAAAACCCAACAAATACTGTATTAATGGACTTGTTGGCTGGTTCAAATCATCACTCAAGATACCATCTATTTCTACAGGGTCTGTATTTGTGAGTTTAGGAAAGATAAGTATGTGGGGGGCGAGTTTTTTTTAACAATCAGGAAGGAAGTAGACGAGGAAGGAGCATGAATATAGCGAGAGTGGATAACATGGATCACTACAAAGGGACGTGGGCAACCATGTACTATAAATAAAGAACGTAATCTAGGAGAACAGAACATGAAGAACAACGAAACACCCAACGCACAACAACGTACTTGAAATTTATTAAGCTTAATAGGCTGTTAGTTTGTAAGTCAATAGATTATAGGCGAATGATTTGTAGGTAGATAGCTTGGTGACTTGGTCTCTCTTTTGTACTCAAATTCGTGCATGCGAGTTCCTAATTAATCCTCGAACACTGAATTCCTGGGTGGACATCACGTCTGGAAGAAGGGTCTCGATTTGCATACAAAACTTTTCGTCAATTAATGTAAGATCACTTTTTCTTTAAGAAAAACAAATTATAAGTCATATGATGTTCTTGAACGTTGGGTTTAACTTGAAATGAGTTGTTAGACTTATTGAGATAACTCAAGATCCAATAAACTTATAAGTAAAAATTGACATTCACATAAGATGTGATATGACAATGAGTTATCATGGTAATGAGATTAAGAATTACATTAGATATAATTGGTAAGGAGTTACTTACCTAATCCTTCATGTATGGCTTATTAAGATAACTCAAGGTTAATACATGTTAGAAGATGGGATTCTAACTAATTTATGCTTTATTTTATTTTATGTAATTTAACTAACGAAACCGTACATTTTTTTATCCCGTCAAGGTTGTTGCATAGTATGATCGACAATACATTGATGAGATTAATGGTTAATAGAAGTAATGTCTTAAATAACACAAACTTCCTTCACTGAAAAATGAATAAGAGAAATGCCCTCCAACATGGAAAAATGTTATATATGATAGACGATAAAGAGTACCGTAAAGGGATGCAAAAGAAGAGTTCTAATAACACTTCAAGTATTAATGTTATTGAAATAAATTTTTCTATTTCTAGTCCTACATCATGGGTATTTGATACTAGATGTGGTGCACATGTTTGCATAAATTAAAAAAGACTAAAAGAAGCTAGTAGTCATCTCGTGAATTATTGAGTTTTGCAATCTTACCATCATTGCTTGCATGTTACTTTATTCTAAAATTAACAAGCACAAATATATACTTGTAATTGCAGTAAGGCTTGAAAGTAGATATTAGTATAGCAGATTGATCGATCGAAGCGTTGATAATTTATCCTTACAACTCGCCTCTCAACTAATCTAGATAGATCTAACTCGTGTAACTTAGTTGTCATAAACAAAAACACCGAAAAACGAGCATTAGCATGTATATTAGAGTATATCTAGAAAATTAATTGAAATCGTAAATTAAGAGTACTCTAGTAGTTGGATTGCTTTGCGGATAAATATCCAACCATTTCTTTACATTTTTTTATAAAGTTCTCTTAATTAAGGTAAAAATAAACGTAACTCCGCTGCAATACTTTCGTTATATAAGCCAACGCACACCCTATGGATCTCCCAATAAATCCAGAAAAACATATAGCAAAATAAGCTGTTAAGCTTTTCCTCTCCATACAAGATAAGAATTAATTGCGGGTATGTGAAGTTTTGGTGAAATTGTAGAAATGGCTCAACGGAGAGCAAAAATTCTATCAGGAAAAATTTAAATAATGCGATCCTAGGTTTATGCCTTCGATATATATTTTCCGTACGTAATGCACAAGTCTTTTATGGAGAGAATGCCATCCTCCTCGTAAAATTTTTGAGTTTTGCCCTTCTTGATAAGAGTCAATAAACTCGGGCAATGGGATCGTGCTTCATTTCTTTCTTGATTTTAACTACGAACTCCCCATCCACCTTGTCATATGACGCGACTCAACCTTCTTATTGAGAGCATCCGCCACCATGTTTATTTTTCCTAGTTTATACTCAAGACATAGTCAAATTCAGCAAGAAATTCTTGCCAACAAGCTTGCTTTGGCTTTAATTTTTTATGAGTTTGAAAGTAACCGATACTACATTATCCATCTTCATCATGAATCAAGACCCTAACAAGTAATGCCTCTAAATACGTAGGTAATGCACCACTATCGCCATCTCTTTATCTTGTATTGAATATCGATGTTCGATGTCATTTAACTTCGATTTTCATAATTTATAGGATGTTGCTCTTGCATCAACACACTATTTATAGAAAAATCAAAAGCATGAGTATGTATCTCATATGACTTTGTTGAATTTGCCAAGCTCAATACTAATTTTTTTATGACGAGCTTTCTTTAGCTCCTCAAAAGCTTCATGGCATCATTTCGTCCACTCCCATCTCTTATTCCTTTTCAACAAACCGATGAGACAGTCACCTTTTTTGAATAGTCATGGATGAAGGAGTGGTAGTAATTGAATAATTCAAAAAAAGAGCAAAACTCAAGCACCTTGGTTGGCTCATCCCAATTTGAGATAGCTTTAACCTTGGCCATATCCATTAACCTTCCTCTATTAATTTTATACCTTAGGAATAGTACTTCTTCTTTTGTGAAGAAGCATTTCTCCCATTTAACATATAATTCTTTCTCTTTTAATATCTTGAACATAATACATGGGTGGTCTAAATGTTCCTCCAACATTAAGCTATAAACCACAATATTGTCAAGATGTACCACTATAAACTGATCTAGGTACGGCTAAAATATCTTATTCATTAAGATACGAAGGCAACCGAAACATTTATCAAGCCAAATGGCATAACAAAAAGTTTATAGGAATCATACATTGTTACACACGTCATCTTTGACATAACTTCAAGCAACAATATGTACTTGATAATATTTCAATTTCAAATCAAGTTTGGTGTAGCCAAGGTTTCCCCAATTGATTGAACAAGCCAGCTTATCCATGAAATTAGATACTTGTTCTTTATCTTGATTTTTTTGTTCAATTCCCGATAGTCCAACACATCCTTAGTGACACATCATGCTTCTTTTGGAACAATACGGATGAACCATAAGGCAATTTAGAAGGTTGAATTTGCTCTGCCTCCAACATAACTTCCAATTATTTTCTTAATTCCTTAAACTTAGGAGCGACCATTAGATAAGCTAATATAGCTAGCAGATTGGCATCCAACACCAACTCAATTTAGTGATCTATCTTTTTTTTAGGCATTAACTTTTTGGGCAATTTTGGTGACATCACATCATCAAACTCGGCCAACACATTAGTAATTTATTTAGGCATCTTTACACCCTCTCGTTAAGGAGCCCAAGATCCAATATGTTTGGATGATTTGAAATATTTTATCATTGTATTTTTAATATTAATAAAAATGTTTTTTTTATTAATTCTTGTTATTTATAATTTGATAAAATTAGATAGAAGTTCAAATGATATGCACAACATCAATGATTGATCAATAGATATGAGACAAACGTTAATGCATATAAATGATATCAATAAATATCTCAAGTCATAACATTGTTAAGATTGAACATTGACAATATGCGAAAAGATTTATGAGTGCTATGCTTTCACTATAAGATAACGAGTAGGAGATCTCAAATGTAACGACCAAAACCATTACAACATAAGCATATGTATGTCTATATGGGTTCAGCTTAATGCTTAATTAATTTACTTTATGTTAATGCTTAAATGTTGTCATGTGTGTGGTTGTCGAGAATTGGCGCGTCATAGCATGTTATTTGTGTTGTCAAAACTCAACTATATCATGACATGTCAATTTTCATTAACGTTTATGTGTACTTGAATTACTTAGTTGAATGTTCAGATTTGATGATGGTCGCTGCCAAAAATGACTATGTCCGGACATGTCATTTTTTATTGATGAAAAATACCGCATTCGGACATGATAGTTTACATAAAACGAAAACTCGCCATTGTCGTGGTATCGGCTTTTTATTAACGAATTTTATGTTCGATCATACACCTTGATATATTAATTCTTTTATAATAAAAATTACACAATGACACATTCAAGTATGACTATTACTTGATTTAAGGAGCTTGATTGCATGGATTGAATATTTGAGAGGGACTTAACTCTTTTTGACCGAGTGGAAAGCTATATGTCACCATCATAGCCTACATGGGTGACTTGACTAAAGAAGTGTCATCCTCCAAAAATTTTAAGCATTTTTCTATACATGGATGGCATATATAAAGAGAGGGTGAGGCTATGACTAGATTCTTTTAGCCATTTAAAAATTATACAAGCAAAAATAGAGGATTTGCTTGAGAGGAAGATGCAATGGCTAAGAGAGTTGTCGCTAGTTTTGGCTAAGGGATGGACCAAGTGCTATGAGGATCTCTTGTGGACTTTTGAAGTATTTTCTATCTCAAATCTATAGATCAAGTAAGTGTAACTCACTCAACTATACTACAAGACCTAGATTTAAGTATTTTCTATCTCAACATATCTTATAGGTTTTTAAATTGAACTTATTAGCCCAAACTCCTTTGGCTCAATTAATTATTAATTAATTTGGATTATCTAAATAAATCGATTTAGATATTTTAGGAGTCCCACATTAGGAAATAATTTTCTAAATTACCCTTAAACCTAAATTAGGAAACTAATTTTTCTTTTAGGTAACTTACTTCTAAATTTAGAACCGACTTTCAAATTAGAAAACTGATTTTTAAAATAGAAAACTTTCATTTTGGAAAAATTTTCATTTTAGGAAAACTTTTTCTAAAATTGAAAACCTTTTCAAAAATCTTTGCTTCTCTTTTATTATGTGAATGCTTAAACTTATATACGTGACTCAATAGGCTTCTAGATATATTGACAATGTATCAAGAATAAAAGACACCTCTTTTATCTTTTGATACATAAATCAAGATTAGCCTCTAGCAAAATATCATAACTACCCAATTCTCTAGGAGAATTAATTAATTCCTAATTACCTTTCATGAGCTTGGTTACCTTATAATTCATTTTTCATATTAATTTATCACGAGTGTGATCTTGAACTTGGTTATTAGTCCGTTCGATTATGATTACACAAGTTTTCTTTGATTCCCAAATATCTTAGCTTATTGACTAAACCAATTGTGCTCTATTAGTGTACTCATACTATGATCATAGATTTCTTGAGCGAGATAATTATTGAAGTATAATATGATACCTCCTTTAGCATACAAGAAAAAATATGTCCTATTTTAGTCATTTATCTATCTCTATTAGATTCTAGTGCACCCAACAAATCGACTACATGTAATCCTTTATTAGGTCCATTAAATCGAGTTTCAAAATACATAAATCCTCTAATGAGATAACTATAATGGCTTCAAGTCAAAGGATCAATTAAACCCATCTCTTATGGGATTCTCATAGACTAAATTAAATGGGTTATCATGACGAGTCAAATCCATTGATATGTCCTCTAACATTAATAACCTAATTGCTTATTTTGGCATCACTATATCAATAGATATAAGATCTCCTACTCGCTATCTTATAGATCAGTATAACATTTATAAGTCTTACTATATATAGTCAATGTCCATTCTTAATAATGCTATAACTTGGGATATTTAATGATATCATTCAAATATATTAATATTTTTTTGTATCTTTCGATCAATTATTAATGCAATGTAAATCATATGGACTTCCATCTAATTTATTTAATAAACATGAAAAATAAAAATTAATAAAAAATTTTTATTAATAAAATAAATGTACAGTATTAAAATAAGTCAAACTTATCCAAACAAGGTTAGATCTAGGACACCTACACTCATAATCTCCCACATGCACTTAGAGTCAATCGGTCATGTCCCTTATTCTCGATGATCACGTAAGGATCTCATGTGTCGCCTATCACAAAGGATTAGTCAAGAGGTCAACTATGTTGTCATCGGTGTAGACCTTTTCTATCCTTATATTATCACGACCGATAATTTTTCTAATCGAGTGGCGATGTCGCAATATAAGCCTAGACCTTTGATAAGACCTTGATTCCTTATCTTATATTATGGCTCCATTGTTATCATAATACAATACTATTAGATCAACAATGTTAGAAACCTTTGTAATCGGCCTTTAAGTTTGATTCTTCCATACTAAACTTTTTAGTATCATGTCAATATATAAGCCTTGGGAGACCTCTCATATTTAAAGTGATCTATCTTCATAGATCTTGACTCTTAGAATGTAGGTTATCCTCTCATGTCATTTATAAAAAAAATTCTTGAATATATAATCTTTTATAGATAGCAACATGATAATGTTATAGTCGAAAAGCAATTTGTTTATTATTATTTTTATGTAGAATAACCATGACTAATAGGCTCCTACTAACCATTTATATACACAAGGTTCATCTTTGTTTTACGAAAAATTATACTCTTTTGATTATTTCATCAAAACATCAACTCTAATTCCTAGAGGCATGCTTAAGTCCATAAATTGACCTATTAGTAAAGGTTATGAAATAATAATGTCTTCCTCTTAAATGGGTGAACATGAGCATAAATACGTCTTTATGTATAAGGCCTAACTAATTAGTAACAGTTTCATTTTTTTTCACTAAAAGAGGATTCATGTCGTTTTGCTAAGTAAACAAGATTCACGAGACATTATCAAATAATTCTAGGTATACATTTTTAAGTAGATTGGATATTAGATTCTCGTTTATATGGCTAAGTTGATAATCGGCAAATGTATTCCATGTAGATCATTTGAGTCTTTTAGTGTATATGTGTGTATGTATATATGTATGTCTATATATATATAGATATATAGGAGTCACATTATGTTCAAAACATACAAACTATTTCTATATAAAACTTCATATTTAAAAAAAAACAACCATTATTTTTAAATAAAATAAAAAACTTATTTCAAATAAGAAATGAAAATAATATTGTTAGTCTATTCTAGGAATAATAATAATAATTGAGTCTTAGCACAAGCCTATATGACAATGCTAGCTCATAAGTGCCCATAACTAATGGTCCAACTCTTGATTCATTATAATCGTATAGGTCATGCTCCTTGAAAGTTATCTTCTTTCCTTTTTTAAGCTTCTACATATTTAAAAAATATGAGCACCGCATATAGTATCATATACTTATGAGGTGGGATCGAAAATAAAAAAATTAACTTTAATAATATAAATACCTAAAGTGGTTTTAAAACTCTTCTTCTTCATCTCTTTTAGGTACTCCTTGCAGTTATGCTTTCAATAACCTTTCTTATTGCAATGAAAGCGGACCGTATACTTTGAGTCGTTTTAAGCCTTAAGCTTTTTCACCCTTTCAATAGGCACGATAGAAGATTTCTTCTTCTTTTATTGTTTGGGCTTTTTCTTGCCTTTCACCAAGCATTTTTCCTTATCAATAAGAAGTACAAAACTCTTATTCTTTTTGTTACTTTTAAGATGAGCTTTCCTTAGCATGGATAATAACTCTCTAAGAGTCTTTTTCATATGTATCATGTTAAAGTTCATGATGAACTATCTAAAACTATTGGGCAACAATTGTAATACTAGGTCAATAGATAACTCAACATCTATTCCAACTTTAAACTCGACCGACTTGTTGATATAGTCTATCATCTTAGTGACATATTTTTCAATGTTGGATCCCTCATTCACTCTAACTTTAAAAAGCTTCTTTGCTATCTTATAGCTCTCATGCCTAGTATACTCCTTAAACAAGCTCTTACACTTTGTTATATATCAAAGACATTCGTGCCTTTATGTTGGCGTCTATGCTTCAACGTCATAACAACCAGTATGATACTTTGAGAGATGATTATATCATCTCTATGTTTGATATATGCTCTATAAGTTTAGCTTGATTCTAAAGAAGCTTAACTGGGAGAGGTTTCTCTATCGTATAGAGAATTTTCTTATGTTAGAGGACTATCCTCGGATTCATTTCTTAGTTAAGGAAGTTTGTGCCATTGAAAGCATTACTTTCATCAATGATCGATCATATCGATGTGTTGTCGATCATGCTCGTGTAATCTAATAGGATAACAAAATATACGATTTGATTAATTAAATTACATCAATAAAATAAAACACAAATTAAAGAAGTAAAATTTATATTCGCTCTCATTATTTTCTTCAAGTTCTATAACCTTTAATAGAGGACTTAAGAAAACTTTTTATTTGGTTTTCTTAGTGGGTTTAGGATCCCATCCTCTAGCATACATTAACCTTGAGTTATCTCAATAAGTCATATATAAAGGATTAGATGAGTAACTCTTTATCAATTATATCCAATACAATTTTCAATCTCATTGGCATAACAACTCCTTATCATCTCACATCTTATATGAATACCAGTTTTTGCTTATAAATTTATTGGACCTTGAGTTATCTCAACAAACCCAATAACTTGTTTCAAGTTGGACTCAAACATTCGGGATCATCGTATGGCCTATGATTTGATTCCCTTAAGAAAGAAGTGACCTTAGGTTATCTCAACAAGCCAACAACGACCAAGAGAGTTATCTCCTTATAATATTGAAAGATAATTATCTTGATATTTAATTTGAAGGATTTAATATGGTCTCGATATTTAATTTGAAGAATTTAATATAGTAGGTCTTATCCTAGCATGCAAACTAGTCATCAATCACATTAATCATATCATGCATACTATCAATCATAAAATAAAAATTATATCTCATGCATGACTCAAGGATCGGTGAATGGTAATAGATCTCTACTATTAGTCCTCTCGAGTCATAAAGAGACTAGTGGGTTAAATGTCTAGGTGAAAATTATTACAAATTCTTTAGGATTGTCTTCATGTTTTGGCTTATTCTCCTTGCATCTATTCTAATATCTTGTCATCTACTTTTACATTTATTTAAATAAGAAATCTCAAGTTACATTCAAAGGAAGTAAGATGAGAAGAGAAATATAATAGAATGATAGAGAAGACATATATGTAGGCCCTATTTAACCAAAAATTACAAATATCTTATCATCTATTTTTACATTTATAAACTAGATCAGCTCATCCATATCATTTACTTATGATTCAATCATATTGATACATTGCATACTAATGAAATACATCTTATTTTAATCATAATTATAAATCTATATTGTGGTCATTTTATAAAATAATTAAAAGTTCTCTAAATTTTAATTTCAAGAATTTTTTACCCTTGGGCCCACTTTGGTTCATGGGCTTTTGGGCCTTGAGGGCCCATAAGTCGTCACGTCCTAGCTTGCTAGTGGCTAGCATCGGCCAATAACTACCATTAGTCCGGCACGCATGACATTGGCCATTGATTGGTGCCTAGTATTGGCCTTGGTTGGCCAAGTCGCCCACAACCTAGTGCCCAACACTAGCCTAGCTCCAATTAGCCCGGTACGCTCATATGCGTCCGGCTCGGGTAGGCTTCGCCTATGCACGTGCCAAGCACGCTCTTGGTATGTGCAAGGCATGTCTTGGCCTCGGCTTTAGGCTTGGAAAAATCCGAGTTCTTGGAAAAACAAACAAATAATAGTATGTCAAAAAGCTCTCGACCACTCCTAAAAAGGAGAAAAAATTTGAAAAAATACATCAAAAGACCATTTCAATCCAAAAATTTAAACCATTAGGTAAGATTTCAAGAATGGTTTTGTTTAACTTTCTAACACATTTTTTCAAGTAAAATCAGTTTGAACTCGTGATTAGGTTTCAAGAATGGTTTTATATGATTCTATAGCACACCTCATCAAGTGAAAGCTTTTTGTACTCGTGATCACTTAGTAATTAATTAATTAGAAGAAAGATAAAAATGATGAGATTTGAATTTGTTCTCACTTATAAGGTGTTTGATAAAACTGAAAATTAAGTATTAAATCTGTTACGTACTAAATTTTAAATGCTGAATAATTAAGTACCGAATATGTTCCCGATAAGTCTGTTTGGTATTTATTGAAAATTAAGTGTTAAATATAATAAGCTTGTTTGATAAGTACCGATGATGAACATAGTAAGGCTATATACATAATAATTTCAACCTTGTAATTGTAACATGATTTTTTTTTAACACAAATAAAAATATATACATAGATGTATTTGTGTGTACAAATAAATAAATATTCAATAAAAATAATTATTAATAAAAAAATTAAATACGGTCTAAGATAACATTAATTGATATATCATGTACAAAATAAATGAAATCTTAACTACAAATCATTTCATTTGCACAAAAACTAAAACAACTTAATCTATAAAAATAATCGAGTCTTTCTCCAAAAAAAATGTAGAAAAAAATTGATCAAGATATCGATAGATATGAAGGAAAATCACTTGTAATAGAATGGAAGGAAAATCACTTATAATGGGATTAGATCTTGGTGTTTCAGATTTCCGGATGGTAGCACCAATAATGGAGAAAGTTTCTTTTGTTTTAGCAATGAGGATAGTAGAGATTGTTTTTGAGTTGGTTTGAATATCTAAAGTTATAAGAATATATAAAAACAATATAGACATATTAAAAAAGTTTTAAAAATCTTTCAACTGAACGTGTTAATCAAAAAACAATAAATTAAAAACTTTAACTTGTCTAATTAAGTAGATTTTGACTAAACTTAAATTTTTAATATGAGATTATTTATGTTATCAAACAAATTTTTTATATTAAGTACTACAACTTAATTTTTTAAGATATTTAAATAGGTTATCAAACACTTTCTTAATCATTAAGGTTCTGATATTGTATCAAATAACAATCTCAATTTAAAAATTTAAATTATTATATAAGATATTATAAATAATTTTATATAACTTTCTCAGATGTTAATCAGAAATAAAAAACAAAAGAAGCAAAAAGTAGGTTCAAATATTGTTTGACAGTGACATAAATGATACACGCTTGTTTTGTTATACCTACCGAATATGCAAACGTGAGAACATCCGGAATGTTCCTTTCTTTTCTTTTCTTTCTTTTTATTTTTTTTAACAATATTGTTAGTTATACCGACCCAATATACAAACATCGAGGATCCTAGTACTCGTAGTTTAACATCCTTTTGTTACATCATTTTATCACATGTTTTCTCACTCTCTTATCCAATTATTACATCAGATACACAGAATAAAATACTTAAATGACTCATCTTAAAAAATATATTTAATTAAAGACACTATTAAATTCATAAAGTAAATTAGTATTTATAATTTATATTTTATTATTTCTCCAGATACGATTGTATTTTTATTTTTTATTTTTTTATTTTTAAGAATAATAAAAGTTTAGCATAGATTTTTCAAAGATCGCATCACGATATCCATACTCTATTACCATCACGTTTCTCTTTAAACGTGGAGAAGAAACAGGAAAAAAAGAAGAGAATATTCTATTCGCCCTCAAACTCCAATTTTTTCACCTTTCAATTCTGGTATAATTAATATTTTATTAAATATGTATTTTTAGATGAGTCATTTAATTATTTTATTTCTCGTAAATGATGTAACAAGTGAGCAAAAGAATGTAAAACATGTTATAAAATTATGTAACAAAGTAATGTTACCCAGCGACAACTGGATCCTGAATTTTTGTATGGTAGGTATAACTAAAATGGTTTAAAAAAAAAAAAAAGCATCCAATGGGGTAAGTTATGGCATTCATGTGATTTGTCGAACAATATTTAATACACTTGAACCGACCTTCTGGTGATTTTTTATTTCTATTTCTAATAGACAAGTCTTGAATTCTTTTTTTTTTTTTTTTTTCTTCCGGAGTGGTAAAGAGCATTTTGCATAGTTTTCTTTGAAAAAAAAAAAAAAACAAAAGACATTAGATTCTCTCTCTTATGTCTTTATTTCCCAAAAAAAAAAAAAATTAAACACAAACTCCATGTGTTTTTCAAAAAATGCAATCAATAAGTCAATCCTAGCTCAATATTCCTATAATTAATCACATAGAAAAATAAAATAATTATGACAATTTTCAATTTTTAAAAAAATTTAATTGCAATCATAAATAATTGGCACATATACTCATCATGCAATACGTGATTTAGCTAATGTCTTTTATAAAAGGGGTGATTCATTACTAGCAACAATCGTGAGTGTGAATGGTGTGTGTAGTTAGGTATATGCTAGGAAGTTTTAGAATATGGTCTTAAGTTCTAGGATGCAATTATTTGATTAAGTGTTTTGTAGTATGAAATTGGGTGTTTCTGTAGCCCATCAATATTGTTCATACTGTTATATGGATGTCTTCTTGGATTATCTTTTTAGAATTAATTTGATCTAAACGTTTCTTATTATTCCCTTTTTATTTAATTTTTTACGAATATCTTTTTTTTTTTTTTTCAGAATCAATATCCTTCTTAATATAACTCATAGATGAACTTTTGCCCACATTTGACAATGACTTGTAATTTTTTCAGGCTATAGAAGTGGCACAAGCAAGAAGTTTCAAGTTTGAATATATATATATATATCAATTTTTTAAAATAATTATATTTATTTTGTGTGTCCAATCGAGTGGCGAGAAATTAATCTAAATTTTTAAATTTAGGATAGTCTAGAGATTAAAAAAAAGTTGTTATTCCCTTTTTATTTAATTTTATTATGAATATCATTTTTGTTTTCAGAATCAATATCCTTCTTAATATAACCCATAGATGAACTTTTGCCCACATTTGATAATGACTTGTAAATTTTTGAGGCTATTTCATTTTTGTTAGAATTGGCACAAACAAGAAGTTTCAAATTCGAATATTTGTTTATATATAAATTTTTTAAAATAATTATATTTATTTTGTGTGTTCGATTCAGTGATGAGAAATTATTCTAAAATTTTAAATTTAGGATAATCTAGAGATAAAAAAAAAAAAGTTGTTAGGGATAGTCAGAACACATCGATAGTCATATTGTACTCCTTCATGATTAACAAAAAGAAATCGTCATATAGAAACTCCACTTGTACGAAGGATTGAAACTCTTTATTTTCTAATAGGATTCTATATAAACGTCTCGTACATGGTGGCCAACTCTTTTTTTTTTTTTGGTAATTATATACTGTTCAAAAATCAATGAGATGCACCACATATATGAAAAAAATAAAATACTAATAAAATAGAGTATTTCAGGAACCTTTCATAAAAAAATAATGGGTTTTTTTTTTAGCTGATTTTCAATACATGGTTCTATGCACTTGGAGCCAGCTCCATTTCTTTGTTTTTTTTTTTAACGAGTCGTGGCTATTAATCTAAAGGCCTCTGGGCTGGTGTTAATAAATTTCTTTCAGCACTCGTAAGCAGGTCTAACTACTCAATGTGAAGGGCAGGATTCTATCTTGGGAAAAAAAAATAGGAGAAATTATTTGATCCTACTATTCTCATTCACCTCCTCTATAAATAGCCACTAAGTTTCTCCTGAATCCTCACTTAACCAAAGAACATCTCTCAGAATTCTCATTCACCCACTCTCCTGCTCTCTTTAGAAGTTTAGAACAATGGGCATTGAAAATGAAGAACGTTTAGACACTCTGGAGCCCAAGCTGGACCTTCCAGCTGAAAGGTTGGCTGCTGTAAGGCACAAGCTTGGCGAACATAATGGTGTGAACATGTCCATTGAGGTCTCTGACACTTTCGTCTTCAAGGACCCTGAGAACATGGGCCCAGCATTTGAAGGCATGATTGGTCCTGAAACAGGCTATTATATCTACAGCCGCCACTACAACCCAACTGTATTCAATTTTAGCTATCAGCTGGCTGCCATTGAAGGAACTGAAGCTGCCTACTGCACTTCTAGCGGTATAATTATATCATACGGTTTTTCTCTGCCTATAACCTATAAAATTTAAGCTTTCTTTTTTCTTTAATTTTGCAGTAAGATGGTTTCCCCAAACTAATCAAAGATTTGTAGACAGTGCGCTATTTCTTCTTGGCGTTTTTTTTTCCTTCTTACTAACAAAATGAGGTTTGAATTCCAAACGTTTTAGAAGAAAAGAAGAATTGGTGGTAGCTAAGCTAGAGCTCAGTGACTAGATAACGCAGTTTGGGCTACAACAAATGAGCTGTTTCTGATGTACTTTGTTTACGATTACGTAAACTTCAATTCTTCCAAATGTACCAATATTATTATGTAATCAAAACTCTTTCAGATATACCAAAATAGTTAAACCATAAATATTTATTTGCTTTGGACAGGTATGGCGGCAATATCATCCGTGTTGCTGCAGCTATGCAAAAATGGAGGGCATGTGGTGGCGGCTGAGACTCTATACGGTGGGACTTATGCTCTGCTGAAACATTTCCTACCAGAGAAATGCAACATAACGACAAAGTTCGTGGACATTACTGATCTAGACAAGGTGAAAGATGCAATAGTCGAAGGAGAGACCAATGTGCTTTACTTTGAATCTATCTCGAACCCAACTCTTGTTGTTGCTGACATCAGTAAACTCAGCGAAATAGCGCATGAAAAAGGAGTCAAGGTGGTGGTGGACAACACTTTTGCCCCAATGATCCTCTCCCCAGCAAAACTTGGAGCTGATGTGGTTGTGCATAGTTTGACAAAGTATTTCAGTGGTGGAGCTGATCTCATTGCAGGTATCTGCTGTAAGAAGTTTCAGTAATTATTTTCCTTTAACGTACATTATAATTCCTCGATTGTTGAAAAATATGTACTGCTTAATTATGATAGGAAAAAAAAAAGTACTATATTTTTGCTAATTGTAAATCAATGGCATTAATTCCAGGAGCTATTTGTGGACCTAAAGCCCTAATGAAAGAATTAATGGGCCTTTCCCTGGGGCCCGTGATGATCCTTGGCCCCACAATGAATCCTAGGGAAGCCTTTGAATTATCAGCAAGACTTCCTCACTTAGGCCTGAGAGTGAAGAAACAGTGCAACCGAGCCATGAAGTTAGCCCTGAGAATTAAGAAGTTGGACCCTTCTCTCACCGTCATATATCCAGGTCTTGAAGATCACCCCCAGCACAAACTCTTGGACTCCATGCGCAACAAAGGTTATGGGTATGGTGGGATTCTTTGCATCGACATGAAAACTGCTGAAAAGGCCAATGTTTTGTTGGACAAATTGCAAAACCGTTACCACTTTGGGTTCGTTGCAGTTAGCTTGGGCTATTATGAGAACCTCATGTCTGCCTCTGGTAGCAGCACCAGTAGTGAAATGGATCCTGAAACAATGAAACGTCTTGGAATTACACCAGGGCTGATAAGGTTTTCTATTGGATACCTTGGCACTTTGGACCAGAAGTGGAAACAATTCAAAGACGCATACAAGGAAAGCAAGATGTGATCGATGCTTCTTCTGCTGGAATCGTCCGTCATTCTACTGCTTCTTCCTTGGAGAGATATTCTAAAATATATAAATAAATAATATGTCCTGCATAAGGACTTGTTAAAAAGGAGAATATATATATATATATATATATATATATATATATATATATATATATATATATATATTATCTTCCTTGCGTAATCAAATATGTAATGGATCTTTAAATAATCAATATAGTACTTAATTAGTGGGTGCTTCTGCTTTTCTACAAGTATTTTTCTCTTTGAATTATATTAGATGGAAATATAATGCTAATAATTAGAATTTTTTTAAAAAATAAAGCCATCTCATTACGTGTACAAATATGGAAAATTTCTAATTTGTCAATCAATATGATTGGGAAATATTAGTGCATTAGTGCATTAAATGAAATATTGATACCTCAAACTATTCTAAATGAAGTGGGCAAAATGTTCATTAATCTTTCCTGAATAAAAGTTTATAAATAAATAAGTAGCTTATGTATCATTGCTAACGAGTTAATTTTTTTTTTTTTGAATATCTAAGTTGATTATCATATAAAAAAGAGGACTAATCTGGAAAATTGTAGATTCTCATCAATCCCAGTAAGCAAATTAAAAATTTGGATTGCAAAAGTCCAAGATAATTCAACAATAAATCCACTAACCATCAACTCTAAGCTATAGAATAAAATAAAATAAAGTATTTATTAAATATTTAACAATCTACTTAAAAAAACCTCCCTGTTTAAAATTAATAAATAAATAAACTCCCAATTTTATTTCAAGAATTACCACCGAAACAACATTTATACAAAGGTTAAAAATTAAAAAGACTAGCGGTAGACTAGTCTTAGAAAAAGATGAATTGATCTCATAAAGTATTTCTATCGCTTTTTGTCTTCTATCCTTTTCGTTCCCATCCGACAACTCCTCCAGTTTCTTATCGATCCTTAACAGATTCAAAAAAGAATTTTAGATTATTTATTCTCACACATTTCATTATTTACCCACACTTATTGGCATTGTTCATAGTGACATATTTGTAATTTTAGTGATTTTTAGGGATAACTTACGGTCCAAGTTTACAAGTAGGTCCTTCTATTTTTCAAAGGTTGCATTTATAGACCAATTTGTCATATTAGTTAAAGAAGAAGATTTTGAGAAGAATAATGACAAACTCAAAGACTAGGTGATGCATTCTTTTCCACACAAAAAAAAAAAAAAAAAAAAAAAAATCCACCTATTGCTGTCTCGTATGATTTGTGCAAAAAAAAAAAAAAAAAAAAGGTTCATTTGGACACTATAAGTTCATTTTGCATTAATTAATCTATCAACCAAGAAAATATTCAGTTAAACTTGTTACTATCATATATTTAAGTGAGACGGGTCATGTAAAAAATATTGACAAACGTTAACACTCCCTCCTTGTTTTTTCATTAAAAGGAATTTGCAGTTTTCCCCTCATTTCCCACGCATAAAAAAATAAAAACTCAAAAACTCAACATATAACCTATACATCTAATGAGTATCACACTTAAGATCTGTTTCATAATGCAATGCAGGATGTTTTTATAAAAGTGATTTTAAGCTAAAAAGGCATCAATTAAATATTATCTTTTAAGGTGTTTTTTTTTTTAAGTAATAATTTATGCAGTAAATACATCATTTACATAAATAAAATAATTAAGTATATTTAATTAAGTGGTTTATCAAATCTAGAATGGGTAGGTGAAATTTTTAAAGTTCGACCTTAAATACGGAGTTAAATATTATTCTAAGTAACTCTGAAAAAATGAGGATCTTTATCTAAATATTATTCTAAGTAAACTAAAAAATTGAGAATCTTTATTTGTTCATGGTATTATTTATAAACTATTCATTCTCACATGTTTGATTATTCATCCATACGGTTCGACGTTGTTTATTTTGATATATTTTTACTTTTTGCTATTTGTAAGGATAATAAAAGTTGTGAATTGAGCAAGTTTGCATTAAATGAAATATTGATACCTCAATCTATTCTAAATGAAGTGGGCAAAATGTTCATTAATATTTCCTAAATAAAAGTTTATAAATAAATAAGTAGCCTCCGTATCATTGCTAACGAGTTATTATTATTATTGTTTTTTTTTTTTTTTTTTTTTTGAATATCTAAGTTGCATTATCATATAAGAAAGAGGACTAATCTGCAAAATTGTAGATTCTCTCCAATCCCAGTAAGCAAATTAAAAATTTGGATTGCAAAAGTCAAAGATAATTTAACAATAAGTCCACTTACCATCAACTCGAAGCTATATAATAAAATAAAATAAAGTATTTATTAAATATTTAATAATCTGCTTTAAAAAAACCTCCTGTTTAAGATTAATAAATAAAAAAACTCCCTGTTTTATTTTATCAATTACCACCGAAACAGCATTTATACGAAGGTTAAAGGATAAAAAGACTAGTGATGGACTGCTTTATTTAATGTAAGAAGAAGGAGAAAAAAATGAATTGATCCCAAAAGGTATTTCTGTCGCTTTCTGTCTTCTGTCCTTTCCGTCCCCATCCGACAACTCCTCCAGTTTCTTCTCGATCCTTAACAGATTCAAAAGAATTTTACCATTCTGTAGACAACGGAGGTGTCTGTGTGTTCATGTCTGTGCGTGGGAGACGAGGAATGTCTGTAGATACCAAGTACGTGGAGCTATGTCGGGGTATAAATGGCCTTGACAAGATCATCTTGCGTGAGGTTCGTGGCTGCTCTGCTGAGGTATATTTTCTCTTTTTATCCGTCTCTTGATTTGGTGTAATTAATGAAACCCAATTGCCCTTTTCTTCATTTCTTTTCAAATCTCGTGTCATTTCTTTTATCTTTTTTGGACATTGATTGGTTTTGTACGGTTTGAAATGCCAATGGTGCTTCATTCAGGATATTAGATCTGAACCCATTTCAATAGGCTAAATTTTATGGCTGATTATGAATTCAATTTTGTTTCTTTTTCGTTATTTTTTTAGATTTGATAGTTGCTGTTACTGGGTGTATCGAAAAGACAAGAAATTTTGGCAGAACTGAGCTAGAATATTGTTTTTATTTCATCACTAAAGGAATCGTAAATGCCCCCACTTACATTGGTCTCAAGTGCATTCTTTATGTGCTGTTTTCTCTAATCTTCAAGAACAAAGCTTGTTGATTAGAGTGGTTTTATGACCAGGTATACTTGTATGGAGCTCATGTCACATCCTGGAAGAATGAACATGGGGAAGAATTGCTTTTTGTTAGTAGCAAGGTACATCCTGTTACTGTGAGATATATATATAAGCCTTATAGTTGAGCAACCATGATGAATTTCAAGAATTCTCTTGATGCAATTGTAGCTGTTTACCCTTTAATTTGTAAGAAGTAATTTGCTTTCATTTGTTCAGTAATTGGTATAATTCTGTTCCAATGGTTTTTCAATTGCGGTTTGTTGCTTAACATTGTCTTCTTGTTGATAAAGTACAGAATATAAGAAAGTGTCCATATGCTTATGTTGTTGAATTATTAGTGAAGTTGCTTCAAAAATTCATTTCGTGAAAACATGGTTGTGCTGGAGAGTGTTTGCAACTTTGTAGTGAGATTGATGGTAATATAACTATAAGGTGATAATTTGTCTTATAACCAAGTCATATGTATATATGACTCCATTTGCCATCCACTGAAGGAGTAACCGTAAATTTATTTGAGCATAACAGTTTAATATATCATCTTGATACAAACAATGAAGGGTTTAATGTAGGATTTATAGCATAGGACCATGGAAACATGGTGGAAACAAATCCTAATATTTCACTCTTCGTAGAGGGTAAGTCTTCTGACTTGAAATACATAATAGCCATGACCTCTCTTATTTATATAAAAAATCTAGGATTATTCTAGAGACAGTACATCAATTCTTTAATGAATATTCAACCTAGAAGACCTAAAATGCATGAAACCTTTGACCAAAGACTCCTAGGAAAAATGCACTTCATTATTCTAAAAATTCAAAGAATTAATTCCACTTTGAAGAATATTTAGCTTTGAAACTTTAATGTTACCTTTTGACAGGTTAGTCGGTTAGAGCTTTTTTAGCTTAGATCTCTTAGATTCTACCATAGAAAAATAAAGGTATATGAAGAAGATGTTTCCAAACAATTAGAATAAGGTAGTTGTAAAGGAGAAATCAATAGGAAAGCAAGTCTCCTAGATTATGTAGACAAAGAATCTTACTGTTCAGTTTCATTAATGTCCTCAATTTCTTACTTAAAATTGTTATGACGAATTAAAACTCAGACATCCTATTTCATGTTCTCCTCATTATTTATATTAATTTGATTGCTTCTTTTAGTGGGGTTTGACATCATGTAAGCTTCAGAGATTGATAAATTGCAATTTTATCCATCTTCTACTTCAGATGGATACACAACTCAAACATGATGGCCACCGGTCATATGTCATATTCATTTCTTATGCCTGGGTTTGGCTAATGCATTCTTTCTTGTAAACTATATTGGTTGTTTGTGCAGGCTATTTTTAAGCCTCCAAAGGCTATTCGTGGAGGTATTCCTATCTGCTTTCCTCAAGTATGTCCGTCTCTTATGTTTACCAATCATGTTTTTCCATTTAAATTATTCTTTCAAAACAAATTAATTTGCTTGTGCAGTTCAGCAATCTTGGTTCTCTCGAATCACATGGATTTGCAAGGACCAGGTTTTGGACCATTGATAATGACCCCCTCCTTTCCCAACAAATAGCTCCAGCAAGGCCTTCATCGACTTAATACTTAAGCACTCTGAAGAAGATGTGAAGATCTGGCCTCACAGGTGCGTGACTCAAATATACAGTTCAACCTGTCATGTCATGCATTACTTAAACAACACTTGAAGCAAATTATTTGAGTTTCCCTCTCAAAAAAACAAAAGCAGATAAAGATAAATTGGTGTGTAATGTAAATTTTTTGCTGAAGTTGGATCAAGTTTTACAGTAATAGATATGATATAGTCGTATGGTGTGCAATTGGAACTTTTATCGTTTTATGCTTTGTAATATTAACTGATAGAAATATTTTGACATTAAGATATTTGCATCTTTGTATTTTTGGGCTGCCAGTTCTTCTAATTGCCAGTTAAGTTATGCTGAAACTTGCAAATTATTTGCAGATATGAATTTCGCCTACGTATAACTCTGGGGCCCGGAGGAGATTTGATGTTGACCTCACGCATTCGAAATACAAACACTGATGGGAAATCATTCACGTTTACATTTGCATACCACACATATTTTCATGTTACGGATATCAGGTCCTATGACAAGATTTATTTATTGCTGCTTTATTTGGAGCCTTTTTTAAGTAAAGTCGTTTATTGGGTTTTCACTTATTTTGCAACGATGTTTTTATTTTTTTTTATTTGTATACTAATCTTTTATCTTTTTTCTTTGTAAATCAACATTTTGAGTAGAAATGCCGAATTGAACGAAGTCGTATTTTTGGTCTCTCTGTGATAGAATATATTGTTTCCATCTTTGTGTTTTGAATTCATTATTGATTTAGTGAAGTGTTGCTTTTGTCTAGTGAAGTGCGAGTAGAAGGAGTAGAAACACTAGATTATTTGGACAATCTGAAGAACAGAGAGCGATTCACTGAACAAGGAGATGCAATAATCTTTGAATCAGAAGTTAGTATCTGTATTTGAAAGAAAAGCTGATTGTTTTTAGTATCCTTTCAGCTTCTATTTATACAAATATTCTGTGTTACTTAGTTCTTTTCTTTTATGAAGGTGGACAAAGTATATCTGAGCACGCCTACCAAAATTGCTATCCTGGACCATGAAAGGAAGAGAACATTTGAATTGCGAAAAGACGGACTTCCTGATGCTGGTGAGTGAAAACTTTGTTTGCATGCATATCTTTATGCTAGGCTGCTAGCAACTGATGTTATAGAGACTCCATTAAGATTTGGAAATATATAAACAGTTTTCTCTTGCAGCATGAGCTGCTATTGTCATATGTTCATATGTCAAAAGCAAATGTTCTTCTAATGGAGCTTGTAGTTGAAATTTTATTTAGATTTTGTCATTCAAGGGTCAATGTGGAGGAGTGCTCTAATTGCATTTTTTTAGAAATCCCTTGTTAGGTTTCCATAAACTGTAGTATTGACATCATTAAATGGCAGCATTCTTCTGTTCTGAGTGAATATAGGACACCACGAGTTTTCCATAAACTGTTAGGTTTCCATAATCTTTGTTTTAAGTGACAGTCCCATTTTGGTCAGTTGTGGATGAACCCGAACTGATTAAGTGAATGTAGGACACCACAAGTTTTCTGTACAAACTTCGAATGCTTTCAGTCAGTATAAGTGCAGTTACCTTCTCCTGCAGTGGTTTGGAATCCCTGGGATAAGAAAGCAAAGACAATACCTGATCTTGGTGATGACGAGTACAAGCATATGCTGTGTGTAGAGGCTGCTTGTGTGGAAAAGCCAATTACTTTGAAACCTGGTGAAGAGTGGAGAGGAAGGCAGGAGCTCTCTGCTGTTCCTTCCAGTTACTGCAGTGGACAACTTGATCCACAAAGGGTGTTCATGAGTGAGAAGTTTGGGTTTGCATGATGCATCTGTTTACAGGTACTTAACTGAAGCCAAAACTTAAAATTGAAGCATTTAATCTGGTTTGAGTATCGTTTCTTGAGAAGCAATAATGTTAAGAAAGGGAGATTCCATGTGCAAACTTGAGCATCTCAATACCCTGAACATAAAGGGATTCACTGATCTTAGGTGTAAAGTTTATACCTGTTCCCCCAATTTTGAAGTGTGAGCATTTTGCAGATCTCACTCTGTTTACGTATTGATGCATTCTTGTGCATGTCTTTTGAGTGCTCAAGTTAGTCTCCAAGAGCAATTTTGACTATTGTATTTGGCATGTTTTGTATAGCAAAAAAATAATTGAAAGATATGGATTTATAAAGTTGATTTTGCATCTTTGTCAATCCTGACTATTATATTTTCCTCAATTTTTTTTTTTGTAGGATATTCTAGAATTGTGCTCCTGTTCTTGTTTGTGAATTTATTTAGTCTGATAGTTATAAAGAAATTTTTGCAGGTGCTCTTTTGGCATCATGCATTTAGTGCTTCCCTTGGATTCTTGCCAGGATTTTTGGAGGCAGGGTTCAAAGGATAAGTAAACAAAGTCAGTTGTGAAGATATCTAATGTGTATTTTGTCAACTTCGTTGACTTCTACTGAAAGTAAAACGAATGGGTGGAAGAAGAGAAGGAAAGCATCTGAAAGTTTCTAGGTTTCATCCTATTCTTTTTACTCTTTTTTTTTTTTTTTCAAATGATTGCAATTGTTTTAGTTGAATTTGTTATATTTAATGAAATTCTGACGATTTTATAAAGAAATATCAACTCTTCGCAATTTAAGTAGCAGAATTCTAGTTTTGCCTGAGTTGGTTTCAGAATTCAGATACTGTGAACCTTCTTCTTCTTTCGCTCTAAACTCATTAGAGTCTACACTTTTCCATTTTAATACATGTTACATGAAAGCAAACATGAAAAGGTTTTTGGTCTTTGGTCTAGCCTTTGATATATATGAACCCAACTATGAACTGCTTCTATGATCTGTTGATTTTCTTGACATATGTAGCAATGAAGCCACCATCCAGATAACAAGCACTGTTAGCGAGCACCTTTCTGCAAAATGATTAGCTACAAATCTGTTTAGCAATTGATTCCGAGTCGCATATACTTTTTGTTGAGAGCAATCTCCAACCAATACAATTATAATAGTCTGCTCACTGCTGCCTTTGTCGAAGTAAAGTTGGCTTTGGGGATGACTTTGTACGTTAACCTTCCATACTGCCATCAAAATTGATTTAGGAATTGAGTATGGTATTCTTTAGAGTTTTGACAGTCCGATATGAGATTTTGTGCAGGATCGATGTAACGTATGAACTATACAGGTGAAAGTTGCTGTAAAGAATCGATTACTTACAGTAGATCATCAAAATATTAAGACCGTAGGTAAAATATTTGAATTGAAAAACGTATCAATATTTTCCGGTACAAAGAAAATGCAAAAACATTTCCATCTATCACTATAATGCCTAATTATGCCTTGTTTAAGTTTATAATTATCGATCTCTATTTTTCAACAGGGAAAATGATAAATGTAATCTGAAAGTGTGATTTATAAGAGAATTTCATCTTTTCATATCCATGCAATATTCGTATACTTTAAAGGAAAAAATGGACATAAGATTAGGAATTAACTTTTGACAAACTTTCTAGCATAAAGATGGATGATGCTGCTTATCATCAGACTCAAAGATCAAAAAAACAATATCAACATGCCTCTAGTTTATTGGTAATGATCTCTTGGTATCAATCTTCAATTCTCAGTAGTCAGATCGAACAATTTTAGTGGGGTAAATCATATTCTTAGTACGACAAAATCCAAGCCCTTAAGTATTAGGATTAGGATGTAAGAAAAAAAATTTGTCATAAAGACAAGGAAGTGAGCAAGCTATTTAAAATGTAACGAGGAAAAAGACTTATCGGTGGCAAAGTGAACCTTTTTACCGCTAAGAAAACATTAATCCACAAAATGGCTGGTCTTGGGCAAGAAACTGAAAGGCCGTGCCCCTGCGTGTGAAATAAGAGATGGGATCCAAAACGGTGAGGTTTATTAGTTTATTAGTAATGCTGAATTGTGAGATTTTTCAGTTCATTAATTAATAGAATTAAAATTTTAAAGATGTCACTGAAAAACCCACAAAACACTAACACAAAAAATTAGACAGAGAAAGAAAAACATCAAAATGGATTGAATTGAAGTCCCAAAAAATGCGTGAATTCTAGAGAGAGAAAGTGAAAGCAAAGAATTATGAAGGCAATCCAGCACTTCATAGTTTAGTGCGAGAGAGAACGAAGGAAGCTAGCTGCTGCTGTTCCTGCTACTACTACTATTACACCGAATTTGATTTCTCTCGGAATCTGAAATATTTCCCAGCTCTAAACAAGGTCAGACACCAGACAAAAGCTTTCTCTCTCTAGAATCTCACTTCTCTTGAGTCTCTCTATTGTATTGCATTCATTCGGAAAAACCCATTATTTTAAGCCCTTCAGCTTTACTGGGTGGTCTCCAAAAAGTTGAAATTGATGGCTTCTCCTTGAAAAAAGAAGGGGTTTTTGATAGACTTACATTGAAAGTTCTTAAATTTTTGGTAAAAGCAATGAAGGGTTTGTTTGGTTGTGAAGTTTGGGTGTTAATATGACTAGGGTTTGGCTTTATTTTGTGAAATTTAAGTTTTGGGAGGGAAAGGTGTAGTCTTTTTTAGGGTCTGTAGTCTTAATTGTGCTTAGAAGATGTGTTTTATAATGGCATTGATGGGTTTTGTTGAAGTCAATGGAGTTTTTCTTTTAGGGTTGTGGAAAATGGGATTTTGGAAGTCCAGTGAGATAACCCTAATTTAGTTGGGGGTTTTGGGTGGAACAGCGATTTTTGCTAGTCTTTTGTTTTTTTTTTTTTTTTTTTTTTTTTGTCGTTGACTATGTGGTGAGAGAAATGCAATCCTCAACTCAGCAGCCGCGGGTAAATCTCGCGGAGTTGAAAGTTCAGATAGTGAAGAGAATTGGGGCAGAGAGGTCGAAGTTGTACTTCTATTATTTGAATAAATTTTTAAGTTTGAAGCTGAGCAAGGTTGAGTTTAATAAGCTCTGTGTTCGTGTTATTGGGAAAGATAATGTACTGTTACATAATCAATTTATCCGTTCGATTTTGAAAAATGCTTGTAATGCCACTGTCCCGCCACCGCTGCTGCTGCCAAGTCATGATAAGGAGGTTCCCACATCTGCAAGTGATGGGTCCTGCTATTATCCAAATGGGAAAGCAGATTTTGCTTCTCATCAGTCAATAGTTTCAGATGATAATATAGCCTCAGAAGATGGAATACAGAAGTTGGTGCAGCATCATCAAGGAGGGGAAGTTTTCCTTCACCGCCCTGCAAAATTAGCACTAATAAAGCTTTCAACAGATGGTTTAGTTTCTGTACATAGTAAAGAACAGAGTGAGACATCTGAGATATCTACTGTAACTCCACTTCAGGCACCACTTGGAATTCCATTTTGCACTGTAAGTGCAGGTGGCTCCCGTAGGCCTTTGACTTTAGCAAGCAATGATAGATTTGCTAGCTTGTGTCATAGGGGTGGATTGCTGGATGCACAGACGCTGAGAGAAAGAATGCAGCAGATTGTTGCAGCGCATGGCCTTGATGGTGTATCGATGGACTCTGCCAATTTGCTGAGCAGCGGCTTGGATGCTTACTTAAAAAGGTTGATCAAGTCCTGCATCGAACTCATTAATACAAGGTGTGGATGTGATTCGACAAACAATAATCTCCAGAAGAACCATTCTGAGGGGAAGCTTGTTAATGGCTTTCTGCCAGGCCATCATTTTCAGATGCAAAGTAGCAATAAGATTTTGGATGGAATGCAATCCCACTTCCCGATATCATTACTGGATTTCAAGGTTGCAATGGAGCTTAACCCACAGCAGCTTGGAGAAGACTGGCCCCTGCTACTGGAGAAAATATGCACGCACCAATCAGAAGAATAAAGTCCTGCGAAATTGTTTGTTTGGGGTGTGATTAATTTGATGGTTGGTCCAAAGGAGCAGATTGACATGTATGCTTGGTTAACAATGTTGCAGTCAACTCCTTTCATAGCTTTGTGAATTAGTTTCCTGCTCTTGTCATACAATTCTGCCTCCAACTAGATAAATTTGAATCAGAGCAAAAGCTTCTTCTGCTTTAGAGCTTCTCTTCATCCAGCGTACCACGTTTTACAGCAACCAATCAAAAGGTACTCAAAGAAAAGAATGCCCTTGCTTGGTTGCTCTGTTGTATTCTTAGCATAGTTTTTCTGCTTTTCTGTAATTTAAAGTTTGAGAGAAATTTTTAGAAACAGTTTTGCAGGAATAATTTTTCTAGCTTGTTAGGAAGGTAAAAAAACTGTGCGTTGTAAAAGTTCCTGTACATGTATTCTCTACAGTAGAATTGTTGGGGTCTTGAATATTAACACGTTACCTATTGCTGATTGTTCTTGCTGATTTTAATATGAACCATGAATTTAATTGTTGGCTTAAACTCCACTTTGAACAAACATAAAATTGTTTCTTTTTGGCATTTGACACTAAAATATGCACTCATGGACACACACATCAAAACTCTTAAGTACTACTCGTTTCCTGAATTACGATCCTGAAGTTTCTTCATTTCTGTCTGTCATCTTGCACAGGAGTGGACTGGTGTGGTATAACCTAACATTTTTACTAATAAGGACAAAAAAAAAAAAAAAAGGGTCTAACTCCGGTGAACCATTTGGGGGATATCAATTATGCGGTAGAAAGTTACTTGGTCTTAAATTTTGTTTAGAATACCTTTTGGTTGGTTGTAAGAAGTGGAAGTACAAAGAGTAGAGTTTTGATACGGCCACTTCATAGAGAAAGGCTGAAGCTTAGGCATTAATATAGGTCAACCATCCAATGACGCTGTTTTACTGGACCAATACTCGCCCATACCTGGTGTTGTCATCTGGCCGGAAAGAAACATATTATTCATTCGAACGCTGGTGATAAGCTCTACCACATGAAAAGGAAGAAAATGTCGTATTGTTATGCATTGTTATATATTATTGTCATTTTCTTTAGATTAATTTATCATCATCAATCATAATCATTGTCAGCCATAGGAGTTTGTTTGCAGCGAAGTGTTCCTAAAGGTCCCATGAACATATGGTATTGAAAGTATTAGTCAGCATGCCGATTATCATTATAAAGTAATTTTAATTGTGGAGAATGCAGCTGGCATTACATATTCTAACATCCAGGGGTGCAAAGTTTTGACTCATTGCAGAGCATATATGTTCGTCCTTTTTAAGTGGATGATGATGGGAGGTGTTTCCTTGAATTGTCTCTTGTGTTATCCTTGGTTCTGGTATGTCTTTCTATCCAAGTTTTATAGGCATATCTATCTCCTTGATGGCATTCTGTTGGATCAGCTGTTGGAATCATGTTTTTCTAATCTTGATATATAGATACTTGAAACCTACTTATTCTTGCTTGCCATGGATTGAAGTTGTTGCACATTGGGGTTCCAACCCCAATGGGGAGAACACAAGCATGCATGCATATGTGCACGCACACACCCAGAATGATGCATGGAAATGAACCTTGGCAGAGTTCACTATGATCAGATACAAAATTACAAACATAACACTGTGGCAATGGAGTGAAAGGTCTTAATAATCAGGAGGCATTGATTCAATTTTGGGCCATTATAGTTTAGAATGATAGTGGACCTTATTATGTAGATATGCTTTTTCCTGACCATTCTTCCTCTGTGATGGTTTCTTATTACATTTTGAATATTGATCGACTGAATATGAGTAAGTAAAGAATAAATTTGGGTTGAAGTGCTTGGAGCTCCTAAAATCTGAGCTTATTGTCCAACAGTCTCCAACCTTTGGATTTCTCGTTGATTCAACCATCTTTGGTTTTTTTCATGATTAGAGAAGTGTGTTCAACTCTCTCTCTCTCTCTCTAAGATGTGAATGCACAGTACAATGCATCCACAAGGTGTCCATGCGTTTGAATTTTGAGTGCTAACTCCCTGAAGCTGAAACTTGTACAAGACTGGTGTGAGCATAGTGCCATCAGAAAATTTTACCAATTATTGTCTGTAGCTTTTCTCGTGGAAATGGGCTTTCTGATATGTAGACTGCAAAATGGTTTCCATTTGATAACACTCTTGTTCGGAGTTATTGTCTATTAAAGACGCATTGATGGGCTATGGATGGGGAGCCCACAAAAAGGACTTCCGACGCCTGTCTTACAGTTCATGTTGGACTTTTCTGACTCAAACATTGAAGTGAAAATATGTATTTTTAACTCATGAAATATTGTTCGCCAGCATTTGTTACTTCATATCTAATAGATCATATTGTCATTGTAGAAGATAAGCACCAATCATTCTTTGAAAATGATTTGTAGCAATCAACAAAACCATGGAACCCATACGCGATTATTTTTTGCATTACCCATTTGTGCTTTCTTTAAGTGCTCAGCGTAGGAAAAATTTTCTCACCACTCACAGTGACATGACATAATAGCTTGTGCAAAAATTTCAAGAATTTGACCCAGAAGCTTAAGCCATTTTAAACTAATAATATCCGTTGTAGGCATCTTATTATTTTCTTTCGCCTCGCCCTTTGACATTTCATTGATGGAGATAGATGGAACGTCCCAAGAAAGATATGATTTCTTTCAGAATTCCTTGGCGTTAAAGTTACTCGGTTAGCATCTTTCCTGTTGAGAGGAAAATGATATTCTTCAGAAAGTGAAATTCCATTCGGGAACATGGTAATGATAACATTAGCTTTACTAGAAACTGATCGTTTCCATTTCTCTATATATGATTCTATCTAAAGTTTCTTCTTCAGGAGTCCTGAATCAGGACTGTATATGGAATATGGAGCATGATACAAATTACTTCCATAAATACAACCAGAAAGTCGAAAAGCTCTCTGGTTTGTCCATGATGTCAGTGCCTGTGTTTTGGCATTCCCCAGCCCCCTTCTATGATATATGAATTGTTAGAATCTCTAGCAGTTTAAATACCGTCATTCATTGTTGAATTATCAGTGGCAAATTTTTCCATGTATAGGGGACCTAGTTGCCAACTTTCTCACATTGCATTGTTGCTTGGTTCTACCACAATACCCTTCTTTCCTGACATTGCTTGTGGTTACTGCAGAGTACACCGATGAGTATACTGAAGCTCATTGGGGGAAGTTATTTCATTTACGGATGTGGGTTACGACAAAACGTTGTGGATTTACAGAAGGCATATGATGTAATGATAGTTACTTGTTTACTCACAATAAGGAGAACTTGACACATACTTATTATTGTAGTGACTTGGATACCCCTTCAACAGCTCTGTACCATGCTACTGCAATGACGGCCGTTGGATGGTAAAACTATGAATACCCATGTCAAGTTGCAAGCCAAAGGCAGCATATTATTCTTAACATAGCAATCAAGCAGGAGTCCTTGCATCAGGAGTGATTTGCAGAGAAGGATGAGGCCGCACTCTGGTTAGCGTTAGACCATACAAAAACTCTCCAAAAAGGCCGTTGCTTGCGCTTTGGATGACTAGCTATCAGCTCCGATTCCGATCTCCTCAGCATTTCCCACATCACTTGCACATCTTCATATCCACAGGTCTGTACATCATTGTGAAGCTTCAGAATACCAGCACCTGCTCAAAACAGAGGAGAAAAAACTTTGTGAGTAATTTTCTATTGAATACATGTATTTTCTACTGCTGAAAAGGTATCATAAATGAAGTTGTGGCCCAATAACAAATAAAAATTAAATGACATTACTCATCGATGCCCCCTGAGTGGTTGGTATATAATAAGACTATTTTGAAGTTTGTGTTGCATCAGAATTTCTTGTCTCACTACTGGTGGTCCTAACTCCTAGCCTAACTCACAGCACCAAAAGGACATTTCTGAAGTGACCTAAGCATTAAAATGATGCTGATCCTATCGTCAGACCTCATCTTTCAGTTGATGATGTTTTCCATAAGATATTTGTATGTTTGTTTATGTTGTTAACAGACCATTGGATCTCCAGCATTTGATATAGAATTTTTCTATTAGGTGGCAAGTAGAAGAAACAAGCCAGTTAGCAATTCCTCGTCATTTTGACGGTAGCAATGACTTCTGAATTTGAAGCTTCATCCTTTTTTTATCTGTCTTCGAGCGGATTGATCCTGGTGGCTACAGCCAGTCGATCGTTAAGAGAATCTTTCGAGCTATACAGCCTTTATTTCATAGTATACATAATTGGATAAAAAATAATTTTATAGATTAAAAATCTTCTTGTAACGAATGTTATATTTAGATTGATAATAATTTTATTAAAAGGAGAACGTCATGATTAATTGATATGCAATTTTTTTTAAAAAAAATTCTTTCGAGCTCCCCACTTTTTGACAAATAATTCATATTAAGGGAAAAAAAAAAACAAAAATTGTTAAAGAAGAAACTTCAAATTAGTGTCTTTTTCATGTTTCTAATTTCACATTTTTTCTTTGAAAAGAAAAAAAAGACGAATTAAGAAACTTCGACTTGTGTTATTATTAGTTTAGTTTAATCGTTGGAAAGCTTAGATGTACTTAACGTGTTCTGGTCACTACCTAACACACATTTTTAGGCTTTTCCAAATTGGCATTTTATTCTGATTTTCAGGGATGAGAGGATTCTTGTTAAATTATGATAGAATAATTGCTTGCTTGGGCAATTCTGTGTTGTTGAAACAGTTTCAGATTGTCTTCAAGTGGATGTATCCGTCACAAATGGAATCTTCAATCCAAAACCTTGACAAAAATGGGAAAAAAAAATCAAGCATAAAAATAATTCATGAACAAGTTTTCTTTCTAGCACCTGTGAGCTACTAATGAAATTCAATTAACGATAAAATCTTGCCCCTCATCACTGACTACTTTTTTTATGGTTAAGTTGATTATGTTGTCAAAAATCACCACTACCAATACTAATCATGCATCTGGAAAATTTATTTCCAAACATTTAATTAGCCTTTTTTTATAAGAAAATTTAGGCTCTTTTGCCTTTATATTCTCGACAAATATGCGTAGATTTCTCAATTCAGTGACGTGACAAAAAAAAATTGTAAAATGTCAAGAAATCTTTGAATGCTAAATCATCAAAGCACAGGAAGGATAACCAGAAAAAGAAAATATATATATATATATATATATATATATATATATATATATATATCGCAAATAATTAAAAAAAAAAAAAAAGGAAGCAAACGAAGAAGAAGCTGCAGATTACGAGAGAATAAGTGGAAAAATAATTAAGAGTAAAAAAGAAGAGAGTACTGACCATTTTTGCGAGCTTTAACACGAGAAGAAAGAGCAAGCCAAACTCTTCTCGCAGGAAAGATCATCTTGTGCCAAAATTCCATCAAACTATCTGGAACCTTAATTTTCTTCGTCTTTGCTTTCCTTCTCCTTCTAGCCCCACCAACAACTCTCACAGCTATGCCCTTTAACCCTGCCAGACCTTTCACTCTCTTTCTCTCTTTATTTTTATTTTTTCACTTTCAACAATCACCACACACACACACACTCTTTCTGAGGAGAGAGACAGAGAGAGGTTTGGCTTTGAGAGCTTTCTCAGAAGAATATCAGCCGAGCTTTAGCACCCTATTTACCAAAGTTATATATAGTACGTGTAATTATCAACGTGCACCGACAGGTGACGGCATTCCACATGTAGGTGAAGCACTTGGCCTAATTGCAAATCAGCACACATATTTATTTATATTTTTAAAAAATATATATATTAACAACCAAAAAAAAAAAAAAGGAGAAAACACTAGTCTAGTCATACCTCATCATCATTATATCTTCATGTGGGCTCCATTCTTTTAAACGTTTTGATTTCAAATTTTCTTCCCATTCTCTTAAACGTTTTGATTTCAAATTTCGTACCTATCTAACAGTTTAAAAACGGTTCTTTTATTAGGGGCTAAATTGTAAGGCACTCTTCTGAACTTGAGTGAAGAACAAATATCTTTGAACTGATTTTCTTTTTTTTTACACTTTAAACAGTATAATTTTTTGAATGTATAGTTTTCATAAGGGTTTTGTTGAAAATTTGACGAAAAATCTCATAAAAATCCTTCTAATTTTTATTATTTTCTCTACCGATTTAGAAACGACATGTTTACAAAAAGATAAAAGAGAGAAGTTGAGAAGATTTTAAAAGGTTTTTCTATCAATTTTTCATTGAAATCTTAATAAAAGGGACAAATTTTAAAAAAAATTATATTGTTTAGGAGGTAAAGTAAAAGATTTTTAAATTAAAAAAATATTTATTTTTTAGCTCAGGTTCGTGAAATATCTTGCAATTTAGCCTTTAGCCCTTTTTGATAGTAGCAAACTTTGTTGAATATTTTTTTGTGACGATTACATATTTTCAAACCAACTTTTATATATTGATATTAATTTTTTTTCCAGTCAATTTTTCAAATAAATTCTCTCTTTAGACATTCTTAAAAATATATATTCTATTTTGATCTAATGCGTTCAGATCATTCAATAGATTTTCTTAAATACCAAATTAAAATTTTAATCCAAAAAATTAAAGAAAAGTAAAAACGTACTTAATTGACTAATAGATAATGTTTGAAAAGTTCAGTGTGAACATACTGATAAATGCTTGGAACATGCACCGCCTTTAATACGTAAATAAGGTCTCTAAGAATAAAACTGCTAAAGATAGAATAAGAATACGTGAAAAGGCTGTAGAAGTTAAATCATTTCATTATATATATATATATATATAATATATAAAAAAAAAATTGGCATAGCCGACACGGTAAAGATATTTCTTAAAGTAATCCAACTTACCTGTCCTGGTAAACCTGTTCTATGTTCTTTGCTAATGAATAATTAAAAAAGCAGGATGGGGCACAAGTTGTGTGGATTTTTTGGGGCTTATATGATTGACTGGTTAACCAATTTGACTTGAGCATTGAAACGTGTCAAATTTTGAGTGAAAAGTCCAATTGGGTCCTCTGCAGAGGGCAGTTTGACAATTTGAATGAATCGATGTGAAGGAACAGTATACGCTGAAAATTGTAAATTATAACTTAGTCCCTCATTTTTAAGAAACTAGAACGCAGCCATGTCAAATTGGAGCTAATACTCTTACCTCTCCTTGTATGATAGATCAATTTTCTAATTTATCTATAAGCTCTTTTTTTATTTTGAACTGATTTTTAATTTATCTTTTTTATTAAAATTTTTAATCAATTCATCAAAAATTAATCTAATATAAAAAATAAATTTATACTAAAAAAGAAAATAAAGAAACGATAAATAAAAAAAAGGAATTGAATATGCAAGTGAAACATGAAGGGATTAGCCATGGTTATAAGAACCATAGCTAGGATGTTGAAATGTCGTTTTAGATATCAATTCAAAAGTAACAAATAAAAAAATAACAAGGTAATGCTCAAAGCTGCTTAAGGGGTCAACATAGGATTAATTTACAAACCCCGAGGAACGATATATTAGTTTCTTTTTTTTTTTGATAAACAATTTATTAGTTACTTTTTTTTAAGAATAATATAGCTTCTTAAAATATAGGAATTGAGTGATATTTCACTCTTAAGAAACTGGAACTTAGCCATATCAAATTGGAGTTAATACTCTTACCTATCATTATATACTAGATCAATTTTTCAATCTATCTTTAAATTTTTAAAGGTTTATAATCTGTTTTTATATTTTAAATTGATTTGTAATCTATTATTCTAGTAAAAAAAATTTATCAATTCATCATAAATTAATTTTTATATTACTAGATATAGATCATTTGTGTCAAATAATAAAAATAATTTTATCAAATCATATATCATGTGCAAATCATATGTTTAATTTAGTAAAAAATTTTAATTGAAGTAATATATTAAAAATCAGATAAGGAGAGATTGGAGGTATTTTAAAATTAAAGAATATATTAAAAAATTAGCATATTACGCTAAGAATAAGTGAGAATATTAATCTTATTAAATTGTTAAGGAGACACAATGACTTCCCATGCTTCAAGCAATAAGAGATAATATTGGTGACTTAACCTGTATATCATGTACAAATCACATGTTAAAATTAGTAAAAAATTTTAAGGGAAATGATATATTAAAAACCAGATAAGAACAAATTGGAGATATTTTAAAATTTAAAAATATATTAAAAAATTAATATATTATGTAAGGATAAGCAAAAATATTAATCTTATTAAATTGTTAGAGACGTAACGACTTCCCATGCCTCAAGCAATCAGAGATAATATTGGTGACTTAAACCATTATAAAAGGACAGTAAAGAAACGGTAAATAAAATAACGAAGAAAGGGAATTGAATATATAGCATTATGAACGTTGCAAATGAAGCGTGAAGGAATTAACCATGGTTATAAGAACCCTAGGTAGGATGTTGAAATGTCACTTTAGATATCAGTTGAAAAATAACAAACAAATAAATAACAAGCTAATGCCCAGAGCTGCTTAAGGGGCCAACATATGATTAATTCACAAAACCCAAGGACCGATTTATTAGTTTCTTTTTTTTTTTTTTGATAAACAACTTACTAGTTACTTTTTTTGTTTAAAGAATATTATAGTTTCTTAAAATATAGGAATAGAGTGATAATCTACTTTTTTCCAAAAAAAAAAAAAAAAAACGAAAGCCAAGGAACAATAATTAAACACAAAGTATTGGCTTTATGTAATTTTAAAAACCCAAAAAAAAAGGAGCAGTGTCGGCAACTTTCTAGTCCACGTGGCTAACGAAGGTGTGTATGGATATGGTGCGAAAAAGATTTGTCACCTTAAGCTTAATTTGAAAATGACGTGGCTCCACTCACGTTTCGCCATATAGTTATTTTCATAGGATCCCTTTTTACTGACCCACTTTTCTTTCTTTCCTTTTCAAAATTGGAAACCATTTGTCTGTTTTCCCTTTATTTCTTCTTGTGTTCTTTATTTTCTGCTTCATTTTGTCCCCTGTTTTGTGTTTCCAAAACTTGACCTAACTTTTTCAAAATATTCTCATGTAGTTGTTAATTAAAGATTTTATTTTTTCTTTTTAGAACGAAAGGATTTCGTTTTCATCTCTACATAATCTGCTTCCATCAGTTTTTTTTTTAAAAAAAATAATTTGAAGTAAGAATTAAGAGTGATCCATATATATACACGTAGTGGTACAATAAATTAACATCAGAACTAAGAAATTTGTGAAAATTAATTTCTTACTAGGTTAAAAAATAGAATTTTAATCGAATTTCAATCTATATAAAGATTTACACCTCATATAAAAATCGATCGAATTATACTAAAACAAGTAAAGAAAACAGTGTATAAATTCTATTATAATTTTATAGTCAAAGCTGACTAAAGAGATTAATAATAATTATTATTATTATTAGTAATTTTCAAAGTGTTACATATATAATTATAATCTTGTATTATTTTTCTTAATATTTTTCTTACCATGCTATTCTTCAAATTTTGATTTAAAACTTACAAAACAAATAATTGTCCTTCTAGCTAGCTACTTGATTTTTTTTTCTTTTTTTTTTGATATACGCAGATAGCATGATATCTTTTAGTTAGTTTTCATATTAATCGATATTAAATTTATTATTTTCTAAACTAAATGTTTTATTTCTAATAAATTAATGAGCTCCCTTTTAAAAATAAATAAGTTTAAATCTCATATTACTAAAAATAATTAAATAATTATATTTAAGTATCCATAAACGATAAGAATTAAACTTTTGTTTTGATTTGATCAAAACAATTTTCTTGTTGCTAAGTAAGATATCACATCCTTTGGAAGCTAGCCCTCAAAAACACGAGATGGATGACCCATTCCAAAGACATGAATGAATTAGGAGTAAATAATTGCCATCTGACTCATGTGTTTGTTTTGTCAAGTCCAAGTAGGTGAAAACAATGATGGACAGTGGTGGGTGATATAATTTTAGATTTATCATAATCTGGAATATTATATAGTCCATCTCTTCACCTAATTAATCCTAATCAGCATAATGCTTATTGTTAATCCTACGTGGTCCATACGTCCCCTCACCTTTATTTAACCTTTATTAATCTCACTCTTTAAAAGTAGATTAAATATTAGTCCCTCTTGTTTAGAGAAATGAATTAATTAGTCTTTTTATTTTCAAAAATTAATTATTTAGTCCCTCATGTTTTGATTCCCTTAATAATTTAGTTTTTCATAATTTTTCATTAGATAAGTGATTTTTACTCCCAAATTGCCTTTCTTTTATATTCAATTGAAAAGAAAGAAATAGAGTAAATGAAATAGAGAAATAAGACATTAAAAAAAAATGATAATTTGGAAAAAAATCTCTAATTTAATTAAAAAAAGTTATTGATGAAATTAAAATATAAAAGACTAAATAATTAATTTTTAAAACAAAAAAAATTAATTCATTCATTTTTCAAAAAAAATGAAGGACTAATTTATAATTTACTCCACTCTTTACCCATTTTGTTTTTGAAATCTAAGAAAAGTAGTACTCCTTCTAATTTGAAATCAATTGTTAAAAATATTAGAGGGAACATCTCCGGGGATGCTAAATGATCATGATCTAGAATGAAAATTGTCGAATTATAATCATCATGATATTCAATTCAACGTGAGGACCAAAAGGCCAGTTTTTTTTTTTTTTTTTTTTTGAATCAATTGTATTTTTTTATCATTTTATTCTTACTGTTTCGGGGGCCCACATGTCCCAACGATAAAAATCAGTTTGTCATTTTATTTTTTGATTCGATTGTTTTTGTGCTAGCCTTCGCTCATCATAAAAAATCAATTCGTCATTTGATCTTTACTTGTTTGTATTTTTCTTTTTCTCAGTGGTCAGAACCTCAGGCTATTCTCGTGCACCAAGAACCGGTTTTATCATCCGGTTTATAGAAACAGGTTAATGAATCTATAAAATAAGCTCTTTCTTTTTTTTTTTTTTTTTCTTTTTTTCAGGCTCCTTTTGGATTCATATTCCAAGTGATAGAATTGTCAAAAAAAATTAATTACAACTGTAATTTGTTTAATTTATGCCTTTTTTTTCTCTGTCATTTTGATTTATATATCAATATATCTCCAATTACACGATAGAGCACCACGCAAGGGAGATTAATTTAATTTGTCCATCTATGTGAAAAGATACCACAACTTACAAGGGGAAAAAAAACAGGAATATTAATGTATTAATTTTAATTTATTTGATTTATTCTATGATTAAGCTAAATGATAAGCTGGCTCACCATTTAAATCGTTACGTGAATGATTTAAAATGATTACTATATGTGTTTCAACAACGTATGACTCTTTTGTGTAAGTTGATATTTGGAAATTCGAATGAAAATACTACAAAAATTGGTTTTTTCCTTTGACTAAATCCAAAAAAACGTGCGATCTTGGAAGAAATAAAGGTTGAGAAATGTATTCTTTCACATTACCGTGGAAACAAGAGAACAAAAGACAAAAAGTCGAGAAACGTGAGGCTTAAATTCAAGTATCATTTTTGGATTAATTTTTTGAAAATTTTAATTTTAGTGGATTCTTAGGTGTCTTATTAGAAAACACTATGAGCTCTCATCAAATTCCGAAATTAATATGTCTAGATATAATATGGTTTTAAAAAAATCTATAAATATACTTGAGAATATAAAAGAAATAAAGGTTGAGAAATGTAAATTGTTGGGAATTAAAGAATGGTGTAGAATTGAGTCAATTTAACATCATCGTTACTTTTTTTCAAGTTGGGTTTATTCCTTGATAGAATGATGTTCAGCAAAATGGAGCATTTTTAATATAGGCAATTTTGAGCACCATGAAGACAGAATGCTTTTATCGCAATTGCAACGTAAAGCACCAAACGATATGTGCTTGTTCGAAGTATGTCATCTCAACCAACCATATTTATTTGAAAACCCTACTATTTCAACCCTCCTCTCCCATTTTTCCTTTACAAAATTATCACTCATGGTGATGGTGATTCTTCTCTCACACATACTTTGCGGCTCATTTTCCAAATTCAAAACCAATAAGAGAAGATAAGAAACACCCTTAGTGCTTGTCCCTCTCTCTTTTGGTTTTGTTTTTCTACAGCAAGTTAACCTTTACATGCCATCCCATGGCGCACTAATATGGACAATAAGAGATGGGGCTCTAGGAATATCCGAAGTGACAAATTCATTGGTGACCTTTGCTTTTAAACGAAAGTACTGAATGTTTTCTGATGCAACTGTTTGAGTGGGTGAGAGTTGACAAGTTTTAGCCCCTCCCTAAGCTAAATTAAGCATTGGATTCTATGATTTGTGGATAATATGGATTGTTCTTATCACTAAAACTGATCAAAGAATATAATGTTAGAACACACTTTCTCTAGAAGATTTGCTTGTGTTGAAAACAATTGACTAGCTATGTTATGGATGATTTGTCTTTGGTTAAATCATGGTTGACACAAGCATGGAAGTTCCTCAAACATTCAAAGATGCTTTAGGTAAATGTCTTGAAACATTTAGATTATTCTAAAATCAACTTCTTGCGTTTTTGAACAAAAAGGCATTAGAAGAGACAGTTGATGCTTTCTGGGAATTGAAGGTTTGTGCTTTTTTGTGCATTCGGATATACATACATACGCATATCACTAAAAACCTAAAAGGCAAAATGGATAGGAAGGAATATATGATTTGAGCTCTTCACTCTCTGACGCGGCCATTGGCTATTGAATATAAAGAAAAATAAAGAATAAAAATCCTTGCTGTATTCTCAGAAAATTTAGGCGATGTCCATTATGTTCCAGACATGGATGATATAAAAATCAAAATATAAACAGAAGATGGTTTCTTTCTTTGTTTTTTTTAGTCTCATATTTCTGTGTTTCATATTTGGTCATTTTCCTTAACACATGCTCTGGATGACAACTTAACTACTTACTATAACCTGATATAGATCACTGGATTCAAAATTAATATTAAGATTTATAAAATGATCGGCTATGGTTTTTCGGAACATTAGAGTATACAAATCATTTTCTGCGATCATTTTGACTATTGAGCTTTTTCTTGTTTTCAAAAAGTTAAGAAATTTGCCTGAATCATGGCTGGGCCAGACTTTACAAGGAAGTTAAGAGGAAACTAATAGCAAAATGAGTATGCAACATCTTTTTCAACTCATCTGATATAAAAGTCCATTCCTGGAAAAGAAGCAGGCCGAAAGAAGAGTTCATCCATTCTTATCTTTTCTAAATTCAGATTCTGCAATTTCCGTCCTACTTTCTAGTCATCAATATTCTTCATGTATTCCTTTGAAAGTTTAGTCTCCATAATCAGCTGCTGCTCTCTTATGAGAGAGTAGCCTGATTCAAGCAAAGCCTCCACCGTTTGCTGCAACACACGGAAGAACTATTTCACGCCTTCATGGTTAACGAGAAAGATAGAGAAGTGGTGAAAAACAGAGAAATAGAGTAGGAACTAAATGCAAGTTTATCCAGCTTAAAGATTAATTATCAGTACTTTAATGGCCCTCATTATTGTTAAATATTTTGTGGGGTAAATAAAAGACTGAAAAAGCAGAGTTATGATTCATATACACTACCTCTGGGGGAGTAAACACACGGAGTTTCTCATCCTTTTTCGCTTCAGAAGTTGTTTACCAAGATTTTCAATACCTCCAATATCTTCGACCCACTGCAATGGAAATCAAAGTAGAAAATAGAATTACATTAAATATCATAATAAGCGGGGTTTTATTTTTTAATACAAAAAATAAGTTCATGCCTTTTTTTTTTTGTAGCATGTAAACAACATGACAAATTCCCCCTTCCTCGACTCCTTCCTCCATTTTATCCCTTTAATACCTCCCCAGATTTCTGTCTCGAAAGCAATCTTAATATCAACATTTCACAGTGACCTAATACCCTCAAGCCACTTTCCCATCTAGGCTATGGAGGGCCAGAAAACACTCACCAATGGCAAAAGAAGGAAAACAGATAATAAAAGCAGAATGTTGTACCCCAGTTTTGGTGATTAAACAGGACTTCAATGTGATGCGGAAGCAGAACCTTTCTCATGGACTCACTAATATGCTCATCAAAAGGTAGCTTTCAGCTCAACCTTCCACGGTCCTTAACATCAGGTAAGTTGGATTACATTCTTTCCCACTCATTTCCAACCTGGCCTTCTCATTGCCAGAAATTCTTTCATTCTTTGTTCCATACATGCACATTCTCACATTCACTTCTCCATTTGTTTTCCCCTCTTACGAACTGTTGCTCTTCGCATGATTTTGTTACCTCATTATCCTCTTCCAAATATGGTGTGTTTTGTATATTTTTCACAGGCTCAAATCAAATAAAACATATCTGCTCCTCCACATGGAATTTTCCAAAACATGTCTCTAGAAACAAAAGCATTGAAAACTTGAGGCAGATGGAGAAAACCTAGATGGAAGAGTGTAGTGTCCAGACTTTTGAGGAACTGCTTTTGAAATTTCACTTACTTCACTTAATAGCACTACTTGAAAATTTAGCATAATAAAACATTTTATAAAACTTCTTATCCTACAATTCATTGAAGCAGTGAATAGATGCAAGCTTTCCATACATCAAATAAAAGTCCCCACCTTAGAAATTGACCTGTCATATGTTCGGGACCTAAGAGCTCCATAGAAATCCAAAGCTGCAAAAGAAGATGAAAGAGGAGATAAACTAAAGAAGTCAAATCGTGCACCTTTTATGTCTAATACATTTTTTTTTTAAACCATGGAATCCATCAAGAAAAGGGTACCTTGATTAGAAAATGTGTTCACAATGCTCAAAACCTCATCTCTGGATATGCCATCCTTCTCATACATTCTGTGAACAATATTTACAATATCTTCTCGGTTAGGCTGCCTGCAACATAAACAAATACTTCTGATGTGAACGATGCAGCTCAACCACCTCCACTAAATCTCTGTATTCCAAAAACCTCAAGATCACTAGAAAAAGAAAGCAGCAGTATGTGTAATGCAGGTGCATTATGCAACCAGTGTGTGCCAGAATGTAGGAGTGTGTTCACCACATTAAACAGCTACTAACTGAATTGTGTATCAATGAATTCCTAAAACATCCACAATACATATAATGTACGAGACATGTCTATCTATAAGCACATTGTGTATGTGCATGTGAATGCACTTGTGTGTGTGTGTGACGACAATGAAACTGACAGAAGGATATAAACTGGTGCTTTTCCAGATGTGTCTTGCTATTTCATTGGCAAAACGCGCAAAGGAGAGCTAGCAAAATATAAATTTACAACTGACCGGTGCCATAGAAAACCATTAAGATTACTGAATGAGTCATATACCAGTAAAATTTTTCCATCCTTCCATCACGAATCAAGGGAGCATAAATTGTTGAAAAGTCATTTCCAGTAGCAATAATAGGAATTCTGTTTGTTACATCTGATTCTCACCAATCTTGTCCAATACTAACCCTAGTAGGATTATCTGACAAATTCATTAGGGTGCCCACAACAATCTGATTGTTGACTGTCATTTGAGTATTTCCTATAAAAGTACACAAAATGGTCATAACATTTTACAATAAGAGAATTGCGAAAGAGTGAAAATTTTGAAATGTTGTGTCAAAAGATTGCAAAACTGGACGTGCTAAAAATATAATGGACGAAAAAAAATTAAATATTGTTTGCTAAAATCATATAATTCGGTTCAAAATCTCAAGTCCAGATCTAAGTGCAGGCTGTGGCTTACCAAATCTACCAAGGCCAGCATCAAGGTCATTGATCATCAGACAACTCATCTTTCCCTGTATTATTTAACGAAAAGCTGATAAATTATATTAATGACTAAAAGATGATGATAAGGAACAACAAGAAACTTCTGCCAGTGGTTCAAAACAAAAGGTTGACCATATTTAACGCAGTTTGGCAACGCCCAGAAAGAAAAGGAGAGAAAAACCTGCCCAGTCATTCGGCAGCAAAACAAACAGCACCTAAGTACCATCTTGGCCCGAGAAAAACAATAAACTAGAACATATCAGAAGGCTTATAAACCCAGAGGTCATCTCCCATACATCCATATGAAAGAAACTGAGCCGATTTCAGCTGATAGAGATCAAAGCTTGTTTGACAAATATGCAAGAAAGTTGAGTTTTCATCTTACTCATTTTCCACTTTATACTCATATGTACAGGGAACTCAATCTAGACTCATAATAAAATTGAAAATCGCAGGTTCCTGTAACAGTATGTCAATGTACTCAAAATGGAAAAAGGAGTAGATTATGAGACCAAAGCATCAACTGCAGAAGCAAAGGAGAATAAATATCATAGCGTGAATCATATATAACAATTCGATTAACTTCAAATCCCTATACATACATATACCAACAGTGAGAGTGATAAAGCTTCTAACTTGGTTCTGGACCACTTGGGAAGCAGTTCTATAGCGTTCTCTGATCAATTTTCCAGGTTCTCCTGTGAGAGGGGAAAAGAGTTAATTAGCATGGCCTGTTGTAAAAATGGGATGTGGTTAAATATAAACATATAAATTCTGTGTGTGTGTGTGTGTGTGTGTGTGTGTGTCACTCTTCCACACAGCATCATTCTATCTCTCCAAATTTCTCATTTGCAGCCAACTACTAATTCTTGCTCCCATTGTTTTGATTAATATCTTCAATTCCACCATTGTGTATGGATTGTGTTTGCTAAGAGCTAAATCTTTTAAAAAGGGAAAGGTCGAAAGCTATTAGGCATTAGAATTTAGCAAGATGTCCACACCCAAAAGTATGTTTGTACATCATATCTATCTAAAGCAAGGTAGAAAACTATCTTACCAGCTTTTTCTGATTCCAATTCTCCTGCAGACATAATTACAGGTTCAACTCCCATGGTTTGAAAAATAAGTTCGGTCTGAAATGATTTTCCTTGCCCTTTTCCTCCCCAAATACCTGTCAAAAACGTTAATGCTCATATTATATTCAATCATATAGTATTGCATTAGAGTTATGTAGTCAGCCCACTACGAACATGCACACCCGCAATAGCTTTCAGAGTAGAATGCTTCAACCAGAAACTCAGTTCAATATATATGCATTCCATCCTCAGAGTTGAAAAATATTTTTTCATGGAAATATGTTTAAGAATATAAGATTTTAGCATAAGTTAAGCATGTTTTTCTAAGATATATTTCTAGGTTAACATGGGAATAAAACATGAACAATGAATACCGGTAACTATGGACACACCATAACCAGCATTACTCTTTCTCCAAAACCTTGACGATTGAAAAAAAAAAATGCTGAAAGATACCTAGGATCAAAGGAACTTTGACATTGAGAAGATGAGCTAGGTAGTTCTTCACAATGTGGCACACTGCATTAAAAGCAGAGCATGTGTGGAAGAAAGTCAGTAGTATTTCTGGTTATTGAGTGCATCAAAAAGTTATATAAAGCATAAAAGGACGTACACTAGTGGATAACAAGTTATTCACCAAACATGTAATCTCTATATGCACCCTTAAAATCATCTATTATCCTTTAATAACTTGTGTCATTAATATTAGATGCAAATGGAAACCCTAACTGAAAATCACAAAACCCACCAGTTCGACTATGCCAGAACCATAAACATGAATCCCAACGTATCTTACAGATGCAAATTTTACACGACTATCACCAATATTATATAATATCAGCAACAAATAATACAAAGATTAACAACATTTTATTGTCTTTCGAATGTATATCTTATGCTGCTCTCATCTGTCTTTTGGCATGTATTTCACTTACAATTTGGCTTAAAAGAAGGCAAAGAAACAGAATCATATAAAATTTATCATTTCCCCATTCTTTCAAATCTGTAGACATATAACAGTTGGCAAATGAACTGATCCATATCAAACACTGAAATCACAAATAAGACAGGCACACAACCAGTAATTTCATTTCCACCAACTTTTCTTACTGCAACATAGTTCATCATAGTTTCTTCAACTTTGCTCAAATCTACAGTACTTACCAACTTTATCCTGTCACAATCAAAGCAAAGACAAAAAAAAAGCCAATGAATGTATGAGCTTCATGATATATAGCAATCAAAGAGGAAAAGAAAAATACGAAAAAGAAAGTAATTTCAGCTGATATATTTCTTCTTCCTCTTCTTCTTCTTCTTCTTCTTCTTCTTCTTTTTTTTTTGGGACTCGTTGAGAGCCAAGCCTAGTACAGGAATAATGAATGCTAAGTTTCCAACAAATGGGCAATACATACAAATACTCTGGGGTGACAATATTCCACGTCACTTGTTTGTTAACTCCAACAACAATGTCAGTTGCAAGCAGAGTTGAGAGAGTTTAGCCCAGTTTAAAAAACAAGAATTTTCTCTTGATATTTAACATTAAAAAATAAAACCTCAATCAACCTCAGTCTTTTCTTTCCACTAGGGCAAGAGCTAAAGGGGCATTGGTCTAAATGTAGTAATGTGAGCTAATTTTCAGTGCTTTAGTGGCTGGAAGGGATAATTAGAACTCCCTTTGGCTCAAAATCCAGCACATCTTCATAATTTTCATCCAAAAGCGAAAGCATCAAACAAAAGATGGTGATGGCAACAACAATGAATGACAAGTCTTCAAGAAACGAAAAATACAAACAAATACAACAGGGTGGCAATATTCCACAAGTCACTTGATTGACTCCAATAACAATGTCAGTTACGATCATTAGAGCTTAGTTTGGCTTAAAAGTCCACCGCATCAGAAATTTTATCTCGCTTCATACAGCAAGCACAATTTCCATTGGAAGTCAAGACATCAAACAGAAACAGTAGTTCTCATTTGCACAAAGATAAACTGAAATGTAAACCACGATTTTTATCATTTCTTGTAATGACCAAGAAATACCCAAATGAACTAACCACAGACAAACACAAAAGAGAAGACATAGAGCATAACGGGAATTACCAGGAACAAAGGAGAAATGTAATAATCGCCTTTAAGATACTCAAATGACCTTGTCACTTTTTGACGGTAATCAAACACAATATCAGCTGCAATTATGAACACACACAACAAAATAAAGAACATGAATTAATTTTCAATGGAAATTAAGTGAAGCTAAATCTAAGAAAACAAGAAACATACAGTCTTTGCCAAGAAAATTGCCAGCAAAAAGAGAATCAACAACACCAGCCCTAGCTCCAACTGCAATATTCATGTTATCAGCTTCTTTTCCTAGCCTGTACAGATAGTCTTTTCCCTCTGAATCCTTAGCTTCCCATGATGATTGCTGTGATAATCTCTTCTGTGGCCTTTCATTTCCACCACTATCATCAACAGGAGATGGTGATGATGTTGGCTCTGGTGGTGATTTTGAGCAAGAAACAGTGATCAAGAAAGGTGAAATTTTCTTGGGATTAGTAAAGAAAGCTTGTGCCTTCAAAAGAGATGATGATGGGGTATTGAAGAGAGCCATCAGCTGTTGTTGTCGCTATCGATGAGAGATTGGGGTTTGCTGGTTTTATGGGTGTGGTTCAGTTATTTGGCGCCACAAGTGTAACTGACCATAAATCATGTCTGATTGATTGCTTTTGTATCCTCTGTGTCCAAAAACTTTCAGATAACAACAGTGCGTGCTTGTGTATGGGGTCCAGCTTTCCAAGTTGGCTTCTGGCCAGCCTTCATTTAATGCATTATATTTTGTTTTTCCTATTTTCTTTTGTGCTAACAGGCATTTGGGTCAATCTCAGTAAGGTTCTATAGACATGAGACATGTACAGTTCCTTTCGCCACTGCCTTCACTCACCGATTTCAGTCGAGAAACATCAATACATGGTTGACTGTGACGGAAATTCTAAGTGTTATCAGATGAAAGCTCATCATTTCACAAATGGATCAGGACCGAATGGACACAAAAAGATGTTTTTTTTAAAAAAAAAATTGTATAAAATTACAAATCTCTACCATTACGAGAGTTTGTGTCTTTTTCGTGCTCTTGTTTCGGGCCATGCAGCACTAATCTTATCAGATAATTAAAAAAAACTTAATTTTTCAACAGCTAATATATATACTCCTCCGAAATCAACCTTTTAGGCTGTCATTACAGAATTATAAATGAAAGTAATTTTTCAACAGCTAATATATATGGTTAAAGCTATGGCATTAAAGTTGTCAAAATTTACTTAATTTGCAAATAGCATTGATGGGCAAACTTACCAAGGAAAAGTGAAAAAAAGAACAGAGTGAAACAAAAAGAAGCAGTCCCAAAGAGCATTAATATTTTCTAAATACAGTTTGCAGTCAAGACCATTGCAAATAGCATAGCAACACTAGTAGCTTGATTCCTAGACACAACTTGTTGCCAAATAACTGAAAAAAGACAACTTCCTAGTAGTTTTAACTTCACACCATGATGGTTGTATGTCACCTCTCCAGTCTCTAAGATTTGGTGCTGCCTCTCAATCCCTACTGCATCCACCATGACTCTGACCCCATTGTGCTCCACATCCGTAGCAAAACTCAAACTTACACCTGCAATTATTATCACATCTTAAAAAACAAACTCCAATGCACTAACTAAATTTAGTTTTTTATTGAAGTTTGAGGCAATGTTTGGCTGGAATTAGCAGTGAGTAAAAGACACTTTCATGATATAACTTTCAATTTGATGCTTTCCAATACTTGATGAAAGAAACTCTAGCAATTAAGGAAAAAAATTCTGTAGTAATAAAAAAGGTTTGAATTGTAATGACAACAAAAGACAAACGAACCTGCAGACCATGTGAGGACAGCCTTCTGTTCTTTCAACATAGAACTTGCACTGAGGACACCTACCCCATTTCTTGTCCTTGGCAAGTTCCCTCACCATGAGATCTTCTTTCCCTCTTTCATCTTCATTCAGCCTCAGAAACTCCTCACATTCAATCCCAGAATGCCAGGGCACATAACACTGAGCACAGAACAATCTATGGCAGAAGGGGCACTCAGATTCTCTAATTGCTTCTCCTTCGTTGTCATCAACCAACAAAGCTGAACAATCCTTGAATGGACAATAAAACCTTTGTGATGCATCTATCACCTCTTCACATAATGCCTCCTCCCAAAGATCAATCACTCCCCTAGTCAGTACTGGCCTGCAGGCGTCCAATTCAAGGACAGCCCTACAATTCAATCCAGGGCAAGTAACTATTCTAAAGCTATCCTGGACCTTAGTAGCCACATGTCTGCTTATGCAGTCGTTGCAAAATGAATGAACACAACTCTCGGTTTTGAACATTTGATCACTCTCTTTTCTCTCAGCACAAATCTCACAGAAACTCAAAGAAGACTCACCAGCTTCTACATCGATGATCTCCATAGACGTAGGCTGATCAGAAATACGTAGCACTACTTGGGTTCCTTCTATCATCATCGGCGCTGGGCCAATGTTTTTCATTTGAGAAATGATGACGGAACCCATCAAAGCCTCCTGAAATTGCAACCCTTCGGCATATTTGGCATCTGATACTTCAAAGTTTTCTCCCCCTCCTCCTCCTTCTCCTCCTCCTTCCTCTTCTTCTCCTTCTTGGTCTTCACCAAACAGTGCTGAGAAGTAAAAATCATCAACAAAATCAAGATCAGAAGGGGAGAGGGATTCCTGTGCCATGTTATAATAGATTAGTACTCTCGAGTAACTCTATACTGAAGCAATCACTCTATGGTTTATAATATAGAATTGGAAGGTGGCATCACTTTAGACGTGACTTAGCTTAGAAGAAGTCTCCTCTCATTGGAAACTGCTGGTGTTTGGCTCTTTAACCTTTTCTTGACTTGACCTAGGGCTCAGTGTTGTGTCTTTTCGTTGATCAATGTACGATAGTACATTTTGTAAAGCCATCTTTTGCTTTCTAAAATCCTAAAGCAGAAGACCCATCGGTTCACATTCTTACCCAATTGCAAAATTCCAACGATTCTGCAGGGGCTAACGGTGCAATTGGTCCCTCCACTTTCAACTTTATTTTTCTTCGATCTCCTTACTCTTTTTATAGCAAAAAGAATAATCTTTTTTGCACGATATGGATGAAGAACGTGTTTTGGTTATCACTTTCATCTTCTTGTAATTATATTTTATAATATGATATCCTTCCATTTGATACGTTAATTGAGAAAATGACTAGATTATAGAAATCAGTAGTCAAGGGATGAAATTGGGACAAGAAATATATTAGAAGGACCAAAAATATATATAGTTATTTTTAGGGGATAAAATATAGTTTTTAACACAATTCTGTACAATTTATTCTGTTTTTAGGTAGATGAAACAAACTTTTGATGCATGAATCCTTGGATTTTGGCTTTGTTGATCCAAATTCATCCTCTTTGGAAACATATGATTAATTAGTGGTTGTCTTCATGCGTCGCACCAAATTTTAGATTTTCCTTTTTCTAGTGAAAACAATTTTCACATTAATTAGTGATACTCCAAAAAAACTTGTTAAAGTCTCAGAACATACACAGTCAAAAACAATTTTCATATCAACCAGATTAATATGAAAAAATGGGTCGAGCCTCAAAGAAGAAAGAGGAGAAATGATCGGACTTTTTTTTTTTTTTTCCTTTTGTTTCAGTGAACTGTTACTAAAATTCTCTTTCCACGAAATGATAGGGAAAAGACAGAAGGTTAAAAAAGTGCCTGACCCCACACTCCTTGACTAGGAAAAGCCATGTGAAGCCAGTTAATAATAGCTCCAAAAGGGTTACACCCTCGAGGAAGGAGCCCAAGAAACAACTTCCGAAGCAAGTTTTTGACAGATATTTAAACAGTTGATGCTGAGAGACACTAGCACATTTGCGAGAGAAGAAGATCAAGGCTGAAGACACAGATTTTGCGAATATAACATGGCAGTAGAGCCAGCGTTCTTTGATCTTCTTAATGTGAATGATCCTTACTGTCCATCTTTCTTATACCAAAATGAATCAGAAGATGAGATTTTGCTAGCTTTGTTAGATGCTGAGTTTGCTGAAGAATTGCAGTTCCAAGAGGCTTTAAAGGCTTCTTTGATCAGTTGTCAGATGCCAAGCAATGTGTCGTCTTCAACTCCATCCAAGACCAATATGGAAGCCATTTCAGGACACAAGATCGAACCGTCACCGCAAGTGCTTGAAAAGGGTGAATCATCTCTAAGTTCCTCTGACATTTGCCTGGAAAGGAAAGAATATGATCAGATCATAAAAACCGAGAGCTCTCGTCAGATACTTTGCTTAGGCTGCAGGTCAGTATGTTCTAAATTTAAGAAGAGCATGTACACTTTGTCCCAAATATTATTGCTAGCATGTCTTTATTAATTATTACTATATGAGCTTGTTGATGATGTGTTACTAAATGGAGCTATTCCCTCTTTTACTCCAATGGAACTTCACTATGTCAAGTAGCGAGGAAACTTGAATTTACTGATAAACTGATAAGGTATTGATTGCATTGTAGAATTTGCCATTAAGTGCTAAGGTCCTAGATGATAATAGTTTGAATATAAACAAACAATATCTACTCAAAGGGTTTAATTCATCAAAACTTAACCATAACATTTCAATATATTGCTACAAGTTTCTACTTTCCGATCAGACTTTAGAAATGAATTTTAGAAGAGTGTTGCTTAAAATTTTCATATCAAATCAGTAACATTTTTAAATAACAGAAAAGTTTGTCATTGCTTAATTACTAAGATTTGTTTCACAAACTGCTGTTTTTTAAAATTTGACTCATTTTTTACTTACAACAACTCTACAGCAAAACTATCGAACAGTCGAAAAAACAACCGTGCAGCAAAGACTACTTGAGTATGGACATGAGTTCTAGAAATGACACTGGCAAGTCTCTCACTGCTGATACCAGTGGCAGTAATGATAATCCAACACCCAAGACTGAAAAACGACCAGTCAGTCATGGTGCAGAAAGGATTATTAGTCTCAATTCAGCACAAGATGGCTATAGGAAAATGGCTGAAATCATTGCTGCAAAACAGGAGACTACTCCACAGAGTCCCAATACTAACGCCCAGGAAGATAAAGGTGTGGATCAGAATTCAGACATTCCACTTAATGTTAATTTTGAATCGCCGGTTGGCAGAGTAAACGGAGGCCCACGACCAACCTCCAGATATTTCAGGAACATTGCTGCACAAGCTGTAGAATGCCTACCTGTGGGACAAATAAGGAATGGGCGAGGAGGTGTTGATTCTAGTTCTACTCCGAGAAAGGATTCGGAAGCTGGCCAAGAAAGAGTTGCAAATGATATTCAGAATAATGTTACTGCTGCTCTTGATGATCATGATGACTCTGACGTTTTGGATGACAACAAGAAGAGCAGATTGTTCAAGGAATTGGCACCTGAGGATGTCAATGAACCTACGGTGCAGTTATACTGTCCTGTATGCCAAGCTGTTTCTGGTGCCGCCAAATGTTACCAAGGCCTGCAGGCCTTGATATCACATGCCAAAACCACAGGAGGAAAAGGGGCCAAATTCCACGTGGAATTCGCACAGCTGTTGGAAGAGACGTTTAGAAGTAAGGGAGCTTCTGACAGTCCTGCTGGTGAAGTGTTGAGTGAATGGAAAGGTCTAAAAGATGAGAAGAAAGATCATGAGATCGTTTGGCCTCCAATGGTTGTTGTCTGGAATACAAAAAGCCTTAAAAAAGATGAGAACAATAAGGTATGATCATGTTTTCTCCCTCAGATATGGCCATTAATGATGACAATAGTATATTTTGTGTATTGTATTTGAAATAATATTGCTGATTATGATCTAATCAAGTTTTTGCTTGTATCAAATTAAATTTCAGTGGGTTGGCATGACAAATCAAGAACTGCTTGACATGTTCAGCTCATATGATGCTATTGAGATGGCTCAACAAGCATACAATTTGGATGGACATTGCGGGATGAGTATTTTGATTTTTGAGAGCTCAGCAAGAGGCTATTTAGAGGCAGAGCGCCTCGATAAATATTTTGCAGATCAAGGAACTGGTAGAAAGGTTTGGAATAAAAGTCCAGTCTACCTCCTACCAAGCGGGGAGCACCAACTTTACGGTTACATTGCAGAGAAAGAAGATGTGGATCACTTCAACAAGTATTCAAGAGGTTTTTTCTGCTTGAAATTAACTCTTTTTTAATATAATCCCCTTAAAAAGATTTCTGCCAACGATCATATGATAACATGCTGTGTAATTGGTCTGTAGGTCAGCTGAAATATGAAATCAGATCATACCAAGCGATGGTTGTGAACAGAATCAGGCAAATGAGCGAGGACAATCACCAGCTTATATGGCTGAACAACAGGGTAGCTGAACGAGAAAGGCAAGCAAAACTTCTTGAAGAATCAAATGGCGTCATGCGGAAGAGGCTGCAAAAGGCAATGAATGAAATTGATGTTTTGAGAGAGCAAATCAAATTGCAGCATGAACAGAACATGGAAGAGGTAATAGTTTCCAAATGCTTACGGAAGAGGTAATATGTCTTGGTTAATGTAAGCATTTTTTGCCACTATTAAAAAATCTGCATCCATCAAAACTTGACGCGGTACGTGCCTTTTCTGATAATTCTGTAGTTAAACAATCATTACTGTCCATGAAAAGTATGATGAGAGTTAATTCCTTATTCCTGACACGGTTTCTAGTTGCTAGAGGTGTAGCTTCTCATTTCTTGGACCTGTTTTGTTTGCATGATTTTAATTTCATAATCTCTAGATGTCCTTCATCTAACTTGACTGACCATAGCAATTCTTTTACTAAGATGGATTTTCAAGAACAATTTTTCAAGGACCAAATGAAGATTATTCTTGAAGACAGAGATAAAAAGGAAGTGGATCTTGAGAGCCCAAAGGAGGAGGAGGAGCATGAAAATGCTCATGAATCCAATGGAAGTCCTTCAAATAAACTGGATGACATATACAGGTATAGAACTGGCATCTTTATAGCAAAATATAACTGGCATCTCTCAGTAGGGTTCTTTTCATCCCATCATTTCTTGCTACAGAGTTAGGAAGTACGTAGCTGAGACAGGCAAGCTAGTAGAAGAACAAGGAGGACAAGACGAACGCAAGAAAGAGGAAGAGGTCAATCTAGAGAGTTTCTTTGAACCAGAACGCAAGAACAATGATTATGATCCTGTGACTGATCAGGAGCTTACCTTACCTGCTGAAAGACAAAGGCTTCAAGCATTCATGAGGTTGAAGTCCTGAGCACCTTCCTATCTATCACCAGTCTGTAAGCAGCACAATTTCTTTGCATTTTAGGATGTTAACATGCAGAGAAATGCACTGTGGCCACCTGCATTGCTAAATATCAATTATATTTATATTAAGTTGTAAATTATTGTGTCGCGGGATAAGTAAATTTGTGGCTACAAATATGCCTAGAACTTGTATCAAAGTTCTCTGGAGAATTGTGGCAATTGTATGTATTGTTCTTAGATGTTTTCTTAGGTTCGAACTGGATACCTCTTGGGAGAAAAATGAGGTAAGCTGCAGCTCATTAGCTTGTTGTTAGATGTTTAATTAGCAATTACTAGCACAGTATCCGTTTGTTGCCACGAATAAATCTATATAATATGTTTTATTATTTCAAAAAATAAAAAATCTTGTAAAATAAAAATTAAATAACACTAATGGTAAGAATTTGTTTAATTTAATATTTATTATGCAGTATATATATATATATTTCATAATTGAGCTTAAACACATCCTAAGAATTTTTTTTATTTTGATCAATAAAAAAAACATATAATTAATTAATTATTTTTAAAAATCAAATTAAAAGAATGTGCTAAATCAATTTATATTAAAAGATTTTTTTACTTTTTCATTAATGAGTCTGTAAAAAAAAAAGTAATCATTAATTTTTTTAATATTTTAAATAATTTAAAAATCTGTGTAAAATAAAAATTAATTAACGCTAATTGTGAGAATTTTTTTAGTTTAATATATATTATGTAATATTTAATAAAATATATATGCCATAATTGAGTTTAAATATATCCTAGAAATATCATTTATTTTGAAAAAAATAAAACATGCAATTAATTATTTATTTTAAAAAAATAAAATTAGCTAAATCAATTTATATTAAAAGAGTGTTTAATTTTAGTTAATGAGTCTATAAAATAATAATAATAACTATTACTTATGGAGAAATTTTTTATTTTATTAAATTATAAATAATAAAAAAATCATTAAAAAATATTTTGAGTAAATAATAAATAATGAAAAAAACTTAAAAAAGAAAATAAAGAAAAGAGGCTAGGTTAGGCTGGGCTGTCCTGGAGACAACCAGGCCCATGCGCTGGGCTGGAAGAACAGCCCAGAAATAGAAACACAAGGACCTTTCTGCAATAATAGTTAAGTTAAGATGCTGTTTTGCATAAAGGTATAACTAAAGAACCAATAAGTTAAAAATGGATAAAATGACAAAAAAAAAAAAAAAACATTTTTTTAGAAAACGATGTTGTTTTAAGCCAAGTAAGGCTCAAAGCGATACTGTTTTAATTCATTGTAGTGGAGTTTGACTTCAATAAAATTAGATTTTCTTTTAGATTATTTATAATAATAATTACTAGAGTTTAAAAAAAAAAAAAACTATAACGAGGTTTATACATCGGATTTAACATTCCGTAAACCTTTTAGAGATTTTGCCTCCAAGCCTCCACAAAGGACGTTGCCTCCTTACTTCGCACGCTAAATTGCCGTATTGAATTTACATAATATCTTATATTTAGGACTTTCATCCACGTCAATCTCCGTAGCTTTAGGATTGTCTTACCTTCGAACCCAACTTATCTATCTATGGCTCCATCATTCCTATTTCACTCGTAGGGCACAATAACGGGTATATTGCCGTATACCCGTTAGAGATAACGAGTTTATATATCGGATTTAACATTCTGTAAACCTTTTAGAGATTTTGCCTCCAAGCCTTCACAAAGGATGTTGCCTCCTTACTTCTGCATGCTAAATTGCCGTATTGAATTTACATAACATCTTGTATTTAGGACTTTCATCCACATCAATCTCCGTAGCTTAGGATTGTCTTACCTTCTGAACCCAACTTATCTATATGTGGCTCCATCATTCCTATTTCACTGTAGGGCACAATAACAAGTATGCACTACAGCACAATGTGGCCCAAACTGATGAGATGGAGGCATATGCTGTACCTCCGTTTCGAACTTTTTTGTTGCAAGGAACATGTTTTCAGCTTCTGATGATAATAATGTTAATGATAGGATCATAGGAAAAGGAATCTAAATTGGTCTCAGCCTGACCTGGGTACTGTGCATGAGGTCTCTCTAGCTGGTATCAAATCACTAAATGCGAAGGCCCAAGGGGTCACAACCTGGCCAGGTATCCTACAAAAGGACTCAGGAATTAACGGTAGAACATGCTGTGTAGATACGAATCAAGCAAGGCCTTGGTCATTTTGCAGTGCCTCGTCAGAATTCTGTACGTGCACTCTTGTCAAGTCCAGTGTCAATGTTGGTAACTTGTTAGCATGTTAACATCGAAAGGAGGATCATGACAAATCATGATCATTTCTTCTAGGGCCTTCATTTGTCCTCAGCTTTGTTTTGTTAAAGTTGGCCCAAAACATTATTTGTTCTTCTGATTATCTTCCTTCCTACTTCATTTAAAGCTTTTGTGAATCCATGACGAAATTGAATTTTTCAATTAGATTTTCATTGGATTTTACCGTACGGAAATCTCATATAATTTGGATTTTTTTAATTGAAATCTTAAATTTTTTTTCTATTCAATTTAAGAGTTACTCTTATGTTATTGTTATTTCAAATCTTAATCAATAACGAGTTTATCATATTACTAATTCAATCACTCAATTTAAGTCCACTATGATATACGACAAATAATTATTGGCTAGAGCTTGCCACGTGTGCTTACATGATATATTAAGATTTGAAATAACAACAATATAAGAGAAGAACTTTTAAATTAGACGAGAAAAAAATTAAGATCTTAATAAAAAAATTCGAATTATACGGAATCAGTGCAAAATCCGATTTTCATTCATTCTAATCGTGAAAATATATATGATTTATATATTGTTTATCTTTTTAACTTCCCAAACGACTAAAAATGCACCAAAACGGGATGTTGGTTTTGTTTTTTTTTTTCCTCCAAAACCTGTTTCCTTTCTTTTAAAATATCTTTATTTTTTTTTAACTTTTTAGTATTTAAAAGAAAAAAGTTAAAAAAAAAGGAGTATTTTAAATTTTGATATATTTTTTAGTTGCCGAGAGTTGCAGTTACATACGTAAAAAAAAACTCCATTTTAAATAAAAAATTATTAAAAGATGACTTAAAGTTTATTAGAAACTAGTTTTTTTACCCGTGCTATGCGATGGGTTGAATAAAATATATTAAATCATTTAAAAAATTATTTCAATTTTATAGTCTATTTTATGGTGTGAACTATAAAAATATATGAAATCAAAGGTGAAAAAATCTATTTGTAAGTTTTTAATAAAAAATTTTGTATTTAATTATTTCTTATTTGTATTTTTCATAATTTTTTCCGTAGGAAAATGATTTATCCTTGTTAATCCATGGACTATTAACTAAAAAGAAATTAAGTAATTAAAAAAAAAAGCTTTAGTATTTCATAAGATTGTGTCGAAAAACATATTTAACAATTATTAAAAACTTACATAAAATTGAATAAATAATTTTTTTTATTTAATGTTGATGAGAATATAGATTTTTGAAAAAATGTGAATTTAATTTTTATATATTTATTTACAAAAAAAATGAATAATATTAAAATAAAAACTATATTAATCTGAATCATTAAGTGGTTAAGTCAAAACATTATTTTAATTTTTTAATTTAAAATAAGTAATTTAAAATATTCAAAAACAAACAAATAAATAGTAAATGCTTAGTGTAGTCTGTAGTTGCGTAGTTAATTTCTAAAAAAATAAAGATTCAATATTTTTTTATATATCATAACTATACTAAGTGAGTCCGGAGTTTTCAATTTAAAACAAAAAATACTAAAAAAAGAAGAAGTTAACTTGCAAGGAATATATTGACTAAATTTAAAGTTAATAGACTAAAATAAAAATTATTACAAAATTGATTTCAATTAATTTTGATTATATAAAGAAGAAAAAAATTAATAAAACATGTGAATTTTTTTTCCCTCCTTAAATATTTTTTTATTTCTATGCTATGCATAGCTAGTCTTTAAATACGAGGCCTCACACGGAGAGCAACCTTCTTTTTTTTTATATATATATTTGACTTTCAACTATTAATTAATTAATTGAGTTATTTCTTAAAAAAATAGAAAAAATTATTTAAAATACACTTTTAATCTAGAAATATATTTTAGACAAACTATATATATTAATCATGCCACTATAATTTAAAAGTTATCTAAATCTATTTTTCAAAAGAAAAAATAATCATATTCTAAAAATTTATTCCAAAATTTATACATATAGAAAAATAAATCAAAACTCGTCAATAGATATAATTTTAAATTAACTCGATGAGAATTTTAGAAAAATAAAAAATTAAAGTAGTAAATTTTGAACAATAAAAACAATCAACAAAAAATACTAAAACAAAATGGGAGCAAATCATAATATAATCAAAGTTTGAAATTAAAAAAAAAAACAGAGAGAAGTTAAAAAAAATGACAAATTAATGTAGTAAATTTTAAATAATAAATAAACCAAGAAAAAATTATTTTGAAGACATTTTTAATCTAAAAATGTATTTCAAACAAATTATATATATATTAATCATGCAACTATAATTTTAAAATTATCAAAATCTATTTTTCAAAAAAAACTAATAATCATGTTCTAAAATTTTATTCCAAAATCCATACATATAGAAAAATAAATCAAAACTGTCATTAAATATAATTTTAAATTAATTGAATGAGAATTTTTAGAAAAAAATGAGAAATTAAAGCAATAAATTCTAAATAATAAAAATAATTAACAAAAAACACCAACACAAAATGGCACTAAATCAATATATAATCAAAGTTTGAAATTTAAAAGAAAAACAGAATTTAAAAAAATGACAAATTATGTAGTAAATTTTAAATAATATAAAAAATCCAGAAAAAATTATTTGAAATACACTTATATTAATCATCACCTTGCAATTTTAAAATTATCTAAATCTATTTTTCAAAAGAAAAAATAATCATGTTCTAAAAATTTATTTCAAAATCCATACATATAGAAAAATAAATCAAAAGCTGTCAAGCAAATATAATTTTAAATTAAAATTGGATGGGAATTTAAAAAAAAAAGGCAAATTAAAGTAGTAAATTTTATATAATAAAAATAATTAACAAAAAATACTATAAAAAAAAATGGGACCAAATCACTTAAAAATTGAGCAAGAGAGAAAAAAATTTGATTTATTATAGGGATAAAAATTAAATATAATAAGATTTTAATGAATAAAATTAGAAAAGGTTATACATCAACCAAACCATAAAAAAAAAAAAAAAAAAGTTAACTAAAATTTTAATGAACAAAATAAAAAAGTTACAAAATAAGGACTAAAATAAAAATAAAATTAACTAAAAACCAAAAGAGAGACTTGAAATTGCAACAAGAGGGAAAATTTTGATTTATTGTAAAGACATCAAATATAATAAAATTTTAATGAATAAAATTAAAAAAGTTATAAAATAGGGACTACAATGTAAAATTATTAAAAGCTAAAAAGGGCTTAAAACAACAAGTAGGGGAGAGAGAGAGAGGAAAAAAAAGGCCGGCAACATAAAATTAAAAAAGAAAACAAAAACAAAAGAGGGGTTTAAGAAGCGTGAGAGAGTGGGGAAGCCTGGCTAAAAAAAAAAAACACTTGTGAATAGTGCGTGAACAATTTAGCAATAGTAATTACCGTTGAAAAAGGTCACGCCTTTTAGTTTGAGACAAAAATCAAATATAATAAAATTTTAATGACTAAAATTAAAAAAAAAAGTTATAAAATATGGATTAAAATGTAAAATTATTAAAAGCTGAAAAGGGCTTAAAACAACAAGAAGGGGAGAGAGAGAGAGAGAGAGAGAGAAAGGTCGGCAACATAAAATTAAAAAAAAAAAAAACAAAAGAGGGTTTAAAAAGCGAGAGAGAGTGGGGAAGCCCGGCTAAAAAAGAAAAAACACTTGTGAATAGTGCGTGAACAATCTAGCAATAGTAATTACTTGTTAAAAAAAGGTCACGCCTTTTAGTTTAAGATAAAAATTAAATATAATAAAATTTTAATGACTAAAATTAAAAAAATTTATAAAATAGGGACTAAAATATAAAATTATTAAAAGCTAAAAAGGTCTTAAAACAACAAAAGAGAGAGAGAGAGAGAGAGAGAGAGAGAGACCGGCAACATAAAATTTAAAAAAAAAAAAGAAAAAAAAAAGGCTTTAAGAAGCGAGAGAGAGTGGGGAAAAAAAAAAACACTTGCGAATATTGCGTGAACAATCTAGCAATAGCAATTATTGTTGAAAAAGGCCACGTCTTTTGGTTTATTAGCAATAGTAAACATAGTTTAACTTCAATAAAGCTACAGCTTCTTTTAGACTACTTATAATAGTAATTACAATAAACAGAGTTTAGCTTTAATAAAACTACATCTTCTTTTAGATTATTTATAATAGTAATTATGATAAACATGTTTTTATCTATGCCTCCACCTTTTAGCAGTCAAAGAATGTATTTGCTTGCATGATGTGGATTGAAGATTGGACAAGTGTATCAAGATTTTTAATCAGGGTTAATTGATATTAGGTGATAAGGAATTGTAGAATCTCTTTGTTGTGATTCATATATATAATGTCGTACACGTCTCGAGTTTGAGAAGGAAAAAAAAAAAAAAAAAGCAAGCTAAGTAATGTTAAAAACGGAAAATAGATTAAGACGGTTTCTCTTCATTGAGATTCTATTTTGAACTTGCATGAATTAATCAAATTATTTAAAGCTGCATTCCCATTTAATTCCACCAATTCGTAAATGAGGTCAAATTTCTAAGACGGATCCGATCGAATAAGACAACAAATTCTCACATTGGTAGTGAATAACAATTTTGTTGGTGAAAATTTTCTAGTTTAAACTAGTTTTTTTAACTGCTTTATACCATGGATCCAACAAAACACATATTTTTTTTTAAATATTATTTTAGTTTGATATTCTATATTATATTGCACATATATCAAAATATATCAAATCAAAATTGAATAAAAATTTATTTTATTTTTTTATTTTTTAATCAAAATTTTGTATATAACTGATTATTCTATATATTTTTTTATAAATTTTTTTATTAAAAAATATTATTTATTTATCTCTATCCACAAACTATAAAATTTATCATAGCATAAAAAATGTCAAAATTAATGGATTTTTTCATAAAAACTTTATAAATTATTTTGTCTAGATATTTTTTCACCTTAAAATTTTTAATGAAAAATATCAATTATAAAAAGGACCAAAGTGACAAAAAAAAAAACAAAAACAAAAAAGAGAGACCAAAATTAAATAAAAATATTTACAGACTAAAAAAATAATGTTTTAAAAAATTAGTCAAAATGTAATGTTAAGAAAACTTTTATGATAAATATTTTTAAAATATTTGAAAACTATAAAAATATCACTACATAATGAAAAGAATAGTGCACCTAATTTTAGTGAATAGTGCGAATGAATCTGGATGAATAATGTTTCAAATGGTAACCGATTATTTTATTTTAGTTTTTTTATTATTATTCATAAGCCATACAAGAATATTCCTTTTTTTAAAAAAATGTGAAGGTGGTGGTTGGTTGGTGTGTATAAATTCAGTATTTATTAGAATATTACTATATCTAAAAATTTTTCTCCAAATTCTATTGACATGATAAAAAGAAATATGCCAACAAGTTTGTTGGGTAATTAATAAACAAACTAACTTCAGTGTGAATTTTTTATTAATATACAGGATTCGAATTATAAAATGACATTTGTTGGAAAAATTTTAAATTTAGTCGCTTATTTCATATTTATAAAACATGCATGTGAATGAAGTAAAAAAATATATATGTTTTCTTGTAAATATTCATAAATCGCGATAACAAGTATCTATCAAGAATAAGCTGTCGTCTTGATTTAGTCTATTTTTCCAACTCTTTTACCATTTGCGACAAATGTATGTTAAAATTATGACTTAAATTGGTGAGGTAGCTTAATTTTGGTTAATAGTATGTCGTACTAAATTTTAGATTTTCTTTTTTTCTAGTGAAAACAATTTTCAAATTAATTAGTGGCGCTACAAAAAAATTGGTTAAGTCTCAGAACTTGCACAGTCCATTAATCAGATTAACATGAAAAATGGGTCAGGCCTCAAAGAAGAAAGAGAGAAAAGAACGGACATTATTTCTCTTTTCTTTTAGTGAACTACTCGAATTTTTATCCGATCTATGCTATAAGTCAGATAAAATACATAAAATTATTTTATTTTGATATCTCATGTTATATTACACGTCTATCAAAATACATCAAATAAAAATGAATAAAAGTTCATTCAATTTCATAACTTTTTAATTAAAATTTTGTATTTGATTGACTATTTTTTATATCTTCATAAATTTTTTATTAAAAAAATTATTTATTTATCTCCACTCACAAACTAACATTATTTTAATAGTATAAAGAATGTCAAAACCAATGGATTCTCGGCTAAAAACTTATTTTATGATTTTTTTAAAACATTTTTTTGACTAAAAAATCGGAGAAAAAAAGGATCAAAGTGATCAAAATAAAACAAAAAAGAGGGATCAAAACCAAACAAAAAATATTTTCAGATTGGAAAAAATATTTTAAAAAGGGACTAAAATGTAATGTTATGAAAAATTTTCTTAAATTTTTTGAATAAAAAAATCAAAGAAAAAAGGACCAAAATAAAATAATTCAAAGAAAAAAACACCAAATTGACCAAAATAAAACAAAAAGGAGGGTCCAAAACTAAACAAAAAATAGTTGCGAGATTGAAAAAACAATATTTAAAAAAGAGAGAGTAAAGTATAATGTTACAAAAACTTTTATAATAAATATTTGAAAACTACAAAAATACCATTGTATAATGAAAGGAATAGTGCATTTGAGTGTATGTTAATAGTGCATTTGAGTGTGTGTAAATAGTGTTTCAAATAGGGAATGAATAGTGACGATCCATTTTAGTTTAGTTTTATGAACTAGTTAGATACTTGCGGTACATTGCGATCGGACAACCATTATATAAACATGGTTAACGATTCGTATGGTATAATATAGTAGATGTTTTGTTTCGAAAATTAATGTAAATCGAATCTATATTTTAAGCGAACTTGTTTGATTTATATATATTTATTAACAAAATAATTTATAATATTAGTATAAAAATTTATATTTGAATAATTAAGAAGTTTTTTCAAAACATTAATTAAATTATCTCATCTAAAAATACATATTTTAGAACATGAAAAAAATAAATAACAAATAATTGGTGTTATGTGTGTAGATATAATTAATTTCTAACAAATATATATATATATATATATATATATAAACCAAATAAAACCTATGAATTTCTTTAACTAACTATTATTTTTTAAAAAAATTAAGCCAAATTATTTTTTTTATTGATTATTATTTTTAAAAAAAATTAAGTCAAATATCTAAAACACACTTTTAGCTCTCTCTCTTTCCATCATTAGAATTTCTATATGACAAAACTATATATATATCGTACTTAGAAGACTCAAAGTATATAAAATAAATAATAATATATATAAAAAAATTCATTTAAATTACACAGAATATATCGAAGTGAATAGATTTAAATAAAAACTAATATAAAATTGATTTCGATATTATATATATATAACTTGTGAATTTTTTTTAACTAATTATCATTTTTTTAAAAATTGAGTCTAATTATTTTTTTAACTGATTATTTTTTTTAAAAAAATTCATTCAAATTATCTAAAACATACATTTAGCTTTCTCTCTTTCTCTCCCTTATCAGAATTAATCCCAAAGTCATTTAAAAGAGGAAATGGAAATGAAAAAAATTGAAACGCCCCTCTACAAACAAACCCATTCTGGACATGAGAGGCAAGAAAAAAAAAAATTCAAGATTAGACGCTTTAAATGTTATGGGAAAGAGGAAAAGAAAATTCAAGATTAGAAGCGTTAAATGCTATGTAAAAAATGAAGAGAAAATGTTCAAAAAAGACAAAACAAAGTGAGACAAATGAACCGGAAAAGGGGCGAGAAAGAGAGAAGAAAATTGAAGATTGGAAGCAGTAAAAGCCTTGATAAATATGAAAAGGAAATGTCCATAAAGGACAAACAAAGGTGTAAGGAAAGCAACAAAAAGAAGGGCCAACAAGTAATAACATAAAGGCACTCAATGGCACAAATGCAATTACAATAGAAGAAGAGGGCAGCAAATAAAAGAGAATGAAAAAGAAAGAACTTGCATACGAAGAAGATGGGAAAAGTTGAGTTTTTTGAGTAGTTAATCCACCGTGACATGTGTCGTTGTGGACAGTTGTTTATAAAGTGTTAGGTTTTATTTTAGTTTTTTTACTAGCATATATCACATGCGTTGCTGCAAGATGAGCTTTATAATATTTTTAAATATTCATTCATATAAATTTAAAATTTAAAAATAATTATTTAAAAGGTCATATGAGAAAAATTTAAAAAAAATAATCAAAACATATATCTCATATTTTGTTGTAGGATTAGCAAAACAAAAACTCTGTAAAGTTGAGTAATATAAAGTTGACAATTAGATATTGTTTCATATAAATATGTATTTTATTAGAAATATGTATAATAACCGATAACTAAAATAATGATGTGGTAGTTTTTTGAATTTTACATGGTTAATTTTTACCATATATTCTTCATATGTGATTTGTTAATGAGATAGAGAGATCACCTAAAATTAAAAAAACGAAAAAACTTATTCAAATCGAGAATTTGACTAAAAAAAATAGAGATAAAATTACACATGATAAAAATTAAATAATCAAAACAAAGTAAAAATCATAAAAAAAGGATCAAAATAAATAAATAAAACTTTCACTAAAAGCAACAAAAAAAAACTTATAAACAATAAGACTAAAAAGAATTCATTATACATAAGGCAATAACAAAAGTAAAACATGATAGAATTTTAATGAACAAAAAAAAAAAAAATACAAAATAAGAACCAAAACAGAAAATGTTTTTTTACTAAAAGCTAAAAAAAAAACTTAGAATAGTGAAAGCTGTATTTAATTTTAATTTAGAAACAATAATGATCAAATATAATAAAACTTCAATGATAAAAATAAAAGAAAGATCACAAAATAAAAACCAAAACATAACAAAAAATTTTACTAAAATTAAAAAATAGTTCCTTGCAAAGAAAAAATCAAATTTAATGTTAAAAAATATATATTACAAAACGAGGACTAAAACAAAAATAAAATTCTACTAAATTTAATGGCAAAAAAAAAGAAAGAAAAAAATCACAAAATAAGAATTATAATAGAAAGAGAAAGTTTCACTAAAAGAAAAAAAAAAGCTTAAGGTAGTGAAACTTTATTTAGTTTTAGTATAATAAGGATAAAAATCAAACACGATAAAACTTTAATGACCAAAAAAAAAAAAAATCATAAAATAAGAACAAACAAAAATATAAATTTTTACTAAAAACCAAAAAAAAAATTATTATAGGGACAAAAATCAAATATAATAAAATTTTAATAATAATAAAAAAAAAGATTACGAAACAGGGATTAAAATAAAATTAAAGTTTACAAAAAGCCAACCCCATGGCCTTGGCTCCAGCAAAAGGAAAGGAAAAAAAAAACAGCAAAAGAGGGCATTGGCTAATGGCTACATCAAGTGAGCGAAAAAAAAGACCGCTACGTTTAATCCATGGCAACTGCTACAATGATGATGCGTTTTCTTTTAGTATTTCTTACTAGTTTTTCACCCGTGGTACGTTACGGATCGAAAAGAACATGTAAAATTATTTTAATTTGAAGATTTACGCTATATTATGAATCCATCGAAATACAATAATTATTTTTTATTAAAATTTTGCAATTGGCTAATTACTTGTTGTATTTTTCAAAACTTTTCTACAAAAAAAAGAAAAAAACATGATTTATTCTTATTTATTCGATTCTTAACTAAAAACTTTTGATAATCTAAAAATAAAATCTAAAACTCCATGGGTTTATAACTAGAAATTTATTTGTAAATTATTTTTTTCAAAAAATATAATACAAATTCTCATATATGTATATATATATGCTATTGTCATTTAAAAATTCTAAGAGTCTATCATATAAATTATATAAATTTATTTTTTTAAAAAATAATCATGTTGTAGAATTTTATTTAAAAATCCATACGGAGAGAACAATAAATCATGTTTATCAATAAATAATATTTTAAAAAAATAAAAATTAATTTGATGAAAATCTTAATAAGAAATGACAAGTTGAAGAACTAAATTTTAATCAATAATAGCAAATCATATAGATATATTTATTTTATGCGAGTAGATGTTAATATAGTGATAAATATATTTACTTCATACGAGTAAATTTAAATATAGTGATAGATAAATTATAGATCAATCCCTTTTGTTTTGAGAAATGAATTAATTAATCCTTTTGATTTCAAAAAAAATTATTTAATCTTTTTACCCATGCTAATTTATTTATTTTTAAATGTCTTCTTTTGTCATCAATCTTTGTCATATTTTTATCTATTTTTTATTTTTTATTTCTTAAAATAAAAAGTCAAGAAAATTGAAAAATAGCAAGGACAGAAATTAGTTTTTGAAATCAAATGAACTAATTAATTTGTTTTCCTATGAAAGAGGGATTGATTTATAATTTACTCTTGAAGCTCCTCTCCTCTCACGAAAATAAGAAGAAGAAAAATGCAATCACTGGAGCAATAAATGCTTAATTAAGAAAAGAAAAGGAAATGATCAAAAAAAGCTAAAAGAGAAATAAAAAAAGAGAGTAGGTGAAAGAAAAATGTGGATTTTCACAAATCCACTAAATAGCATTGAGATTTATTAAAAACAAAAAGGAAGGTCATTTATAATGCAAAGGAAAAAAAGAAAAAGGGAAACGAGGGCAAGAGGATAGGAAAGAAAATTAAAAAGGAAACAATCAAGGGCAAATTTAGATTTTCACAAATCCATCAAGTGACATTGAGAATAATTAAAAGAAAAAGAGAGATTGTTCATCACACAAAAGGTTAAAAAAAAAAAAAAGTTAAGTCGATAGTGCTATTGGGTGAGAGTGAACTGTGAAATCACCATGCCTTTTATTTTCTTTTGTAATAATAATAATAATAACGTATAATGTATACTTACTAAAATTCTCTTTCCACGAAATGCTAGGGAAAAGACAGAAGGCTAAAAACAGTGCCTGATCCCACACTCCTTGACTAGGAAAAGCCATGTGAAGCCAGTCAATCATCTCCAAAAGGGTTACACCCTCGAGGAAGGAGCCCAAGAAAAAACTTAAGAAGTAAGTTTTTGACATACATATAAACAGTTGATGCTGAGAGACACTAGCACATTTGCGAGAGAAGAAGATCAAGGCTGAAGACACAGATTTTGCGATTATAACATGGCAGTAGAGCCAGCGTTCTTTGATCTTCTTAATGTGAATGATCCTTACTGTCCATCTTTCTTATACCAAAATGAATCAGAAGATGAGATTTTGCTAGCTTTGTTAGATGCTGAGTTTGCTGAAGAATTGCAGTTCCAAGAGGCTTTAAAGGCTTCTTTGATCAGTTGTCAGATGCCAAGCAATGTGTCGTCTTCAACTCCATCCAAGACCAATATGGAAGCCATTTCAGGACACAAGATCGAACCGTCACCGCAAGTGCTAGAAAAGGGTGAATCATCTCTAAGTTCCAGTGACCTTAGCCTGGAAAAGAAAGAATATGATCAGATCATAAAAAATGAGAGCTCTCGTCAGATATTTTGCTTAGGCTGCAGGTCAGTATGTTCTAAATTTAAGAATAGCACAGATACTTTGTCCCAAATATTATTGCTAGCATGTCTTAATTAATTATTACTAAATGACCTTGTTGATGATGTGTTACTAAATGGAGCTATTCCCTCTTTTACTCCAACGGAACTTTACTATGTCAAGTAGTGAGGAGACTTGAATTTACTGATAAACTGATAAGGCATTGATTGCATTGTAGAATTTGCCATTAAATGCTAAGGCCCTAGATGATAATAGTTTGAATATAAACAAACAATATCCACTCAAAGGGTTTAATTCATCAAAACTTAACCATAACATTTCAATATATTGCTACAAGTTTCTACTTTCCGATCAGACTTTAGAAATGAATTTTAGAAGAGTGTTGCTTAAAATTTTCATATCAAATCAGTAACATTTTTAAATAACAGAAAAGTTTGTCATTGCTTAATTACTAAGATTTGTTTCACAAACTGCTGTTTTTTTAAATTTGACTAATTTTTTACTTACAACAACTCTACAGCAACACTATCGAACAGTCGAAAAAACAACCAGTCAGTCATGGTGCAGAAAGGATTATTAGTCTCAATTCAGCACATGATGGCTATAGGAAAATGGCTGAAATCATTGCTGCAAAACAGGAGACTATTCCACAGAGTCCCAATGCTAACGCCCAGGAAGATAAAGGTGTGGATCAGAATTCAGACATTCCACTTAATGTTAATTTTGAATCGCCGGTTGGCAGAGGAAATGGAGGCCCACGACCAACCTCCAGATATTTCAGGAACATTGCTGCACAATCTGTAGAATGCCTACCTGTGGGACAAATAAGGAATGGGCGAGGAGGTTTTGATTCTAGTTCTACTCCGAGAAAGGATTCGGAAGCTGGCCAAGAAAGAGTTGCAAATGATATTCAGAATAATGTTACTGCTGCTCTTGACGATCATGATGACTCTGACGTTTTGGATGACAACAAGAAGAGCAGATTGTTCAAGGAATTGGCACCTGAGGATGTCAATGAACCTACGGTGCAGTTATACTATCCTGTATGCCAAGCTGTTTCTGGTGCCACCAAATGTTACCAAGGCCTGCAGGCCTTGATATCACATGCCAAAACCACAGGAGGAAAAGGGGCCAAATTCCATGGGGAATTCGCACAGCTGTTGGAAGAGTCGTTTAGAAGTAAGGGAACTTCTGACAGTCCTGCTGGTGAAGTGTTGAGTAAATGGAAAGGTCTAAAAGATGAGAAGAAAGATCATGAGATTGTTTGGCCTCCAATGGTTGTTGTCTGGAATACAAAAAGCCGTGAAAAAGATGAGAAAAATAAGGTACGATCATGTTTTCTCCCTCAGATACGGCCATTAATGATGACAATAGTATATTTTGTGTACTGTATCTGAAATATTATTGCTGATTATGATCTAATCAAGTTTTTGCTTGTATCAAATTAAATTTCAGTGGGTTGGCATGACAAATCAAGAACTGCTTGACAAGTTCAGCTCATATGATGCTATTGAGAAGGCTCAACAAGCATACAATTCGCGTGGACATTGCGGGATGAGTATTTTGATTTTTGAGAGCTCAGCAAGAGGCTATTTAGAGGCAGAGCGCCTCGATAAACATTTTGCAGATCAAGGAACTGGTAGAAAGGTTTGGAATAAAAGTCCAGTCTACCTCCTACCAAGCGGGGAGCACCAACTTCACGGTTACATGGCAGAGAAAGAAGATGTGGATCACTTCAACAAGTATTCAAGAGGTTTTTTCTGCTTGAAATTTAACTCTTTTTTAATATAATCCCCTTAAAAAGATTTCTGCCAACGATCATATAATAATATGCTGTGTAATTGGTCTGTAGGCAAGCTGAAATATGAAATCAGATCATACCAAGCGATGGTTGTGAACCGAATCAGGCAAATGAGTGAGGACAATCACCGGCTTATATGGCTGAACAACAGGGTAGCTGAACAAGAAAGACAAGCAAAACTTCTTGAAGAATCAAATGGCATCATGCTGAAGAGCCTGCAAGAGGCAATGAATGAAATTAAGGTTTTGAGAGAGAGAATCAAATTGCCGCATGAACAGAACATAGAAGAGGTAATAGTTTCCAAATGCTTATGGACTTATGTCTCGGTTAATGTAAGCATTTTTAGCCACCATTAAAAAATCTAAATCCACCAAACCTTGACGCAGTACATGCCTTTTCTGATAATTCTGTAGTTAAACAATCATTACTGTCCATCAAAACTATGTTAGTTGTTCATGATGAGAGTTAATTCCTTATTCCTGACACGGTTTCTAGTTGCTAGAGGTGTAGCTTCTCATTACTTGGACCTGTTTTGTTTACATGATTTTAATTTCATAATCTCTAGATGTCCTTCATCTAACTTGACTGACCATAGCAATTCTTTTCCTAAGATGGATTTTCAAGAACAATTTTCCAAGGACCAAATGAAGAGTATTCTTGAAGACAGAGATAAAAAGGAAGGGGATCTTGAGAGCCCAAAGGAGGAGGAGGAGCATGAAAATGCTCATGAATCGAATGAAAGTCCTTCAAATATAAAGCATGGAAAATACAGGTATATAACTGGCATCTTTATAGCAAAATATAAATCACATTTTTTCCTTTCAGTAGGGTTCTCTTCATCCCATCATTTCTTGCTACAGAGTTAGGAAGTACTTAGCTAATACAGGCAAGCTAGTAGAAGAACAAGGAGGACAAGACGGACGCAACAAAGAGGAAGAGGTAAAAGGAAGGAGGATCTTGATTGCCCAAAGGAGGAGTAGGAGCATGAATACGTTCATGAATCCAATGGAAGTCCGTCAAATCAACAGTGTCACAAATACAGGTATATAACCGGCATCTTTATAGCAAAACATAAATCACATAGTTTCCTTTCAGTGGGGTTCTCTTCATCCCATCATTTCTTGCTACAGAGTTAGGAAGCGTAGCTGACAAGCTGAAACTCATGGAGGATTCCCTTGAATTAGGAGGCACCAGCAGGACAAAGGTTATACAATGGCTTCAAGCTGCATTCATGAGGTTGAAGTCCTAAACACCTGTTTCAGGCTTTCAGCCCAACAATACCTCCGTTTCGTTTTGTCAACCGTTTGGCCTTGCTATCTATCACTAGTCTGTAAGGATAAGTAAATTTGTGGCTACAAATATGCCTAGAACTTGTATCAAAGTTCCCTGGAGAATTGTGGCAACTGTGTGCATTGTTCTTAGATGTTTTCTTGGGTTCGAACTGGATACCTCTTCGGAGAAAAATGAGGTAATTAAGCTGCAGCTCATTAGCTTGTTGTTAGATGTTTGATTAGCAATTACTAGCATAGCATCCGTTTGTTGCCACGAATAAATCTATATAATTTATTTTATTATTTTAAAAAATTAACAATCTTGTAACATAAAAATTAAATAACACTAATGGTAAGAATTTGTTTAACTTTATATATATATATATATCAATTGAGCTTAAATATATTCTAAGAATATTTTTTTATTTTGATCAATAAAAAAAAGTGATTAATTATTTTTTTAAAAAAATCAAATTAAAAGAATGTGCTAAATCAATTTATATTAGAAGATTTTTTTTACTTGAAGTTAATTAGTCTGTGAAAAAAAAACAAAGTAACCATTAATTTTTTTAATATTTTAAATAATTAAAAAATCTAGGTGTAAAATAAAAATTAACTAACACTAATTGTGAGAATTGTTTAGTTTAATATATATTATGCAATATTTAATAAAATACATATGCCATAATTGAATTTAAATATATCTTAGGAATATTATTTATTTTGAAAAACTGTACTCTTTTAATTCACTGTAGCAGAGTTGGCTTTAATAAAACTACATCTTCTTTTAGATTTTTTATAATAGTAAACATGTTTTTATCCATGCCTCCACTTTTTTAGCAGTCAAAGAATATATATGCCTGCATGATGTGGATTGAAGATTGGATAAGTGTATTCAGATTTTTAATCAGGGTTAATTGAGATTAGGTTATGAGGAATTGATCAGGAAACCAACAATTTTTGGATGATGATGCTAATGTACAGCTTAATTGGTTTGACAAGTTCAGAATTATTTCTAAAGAGATCAATATATTCTACTTGTTCCTCGTTAGGTACCATCTACTTTAATTAATTGTAGAATCTCTTTGTTGCAATTCATATGAAAAAAAATATATATATATATATGTAACGTTGAAAACGGAAAATAGATCAAGACGGTTTCTCTTCATTGAGATTCTATTTTGAACTTGTATGAATTAATCAAATTATTTAAAGCTGCATTCCTATTTATTTCCACCAACTCATCCATTTGGTCAAATTTCTCAGACGGATCCTATCGAATGAGAAAACAAATTCTTACGTTAGTAGTCAAAAACAATTTTGTTGGTGAAAATTTTCTAGTTTAAACAAGCCATACGGGAATATCCCTTTCTTTTTTGGAACGTGAAGGTGGCGGTTGGTTGGTGTTTGTAAATTCAGCATTTATTAGAATATTACTATTCCTAAAAAAATTTTCTAAATTTTATTAACATGATAAAAAAAAGTATACCAACAATTATTAATTTATTGATAAATAAATTGGTTTTAAACTAATTTTTTATCGGTTTACAAGGTTCAAATCCTGTAATGATATTTGTTGAAAAAATTTAAATTCTATTGTGTCTGTTTCAAATAAAATTAATTTTATTTCTAATGTTAGATGATAATATTTTAATAAAAAATAAACATGATATTTTAAATTTATAAAACATATATATGAATGAAGAAAGAAGAATGTGTTTTTTCGTAAATATTCATAAATCGCGATAATAAGCATCTATCAAGAATAGCTGTGGGCTTGATTTAGCCTATTTTTCCAACTATTTTACCATTTGTGACAAATGTATGTTAAAATTATGACTTAAATCGGTGTGGTAGCTTAATTTTGGTTAATAATTGCATGATATTGTTGTAGGATTGGTCGTATGGGATAAAATTCTGATAGTGGTATGACGTTGGGATGATATAAAGGAAGGGAAACTTAGGTCAGTCCTTTTTTGTATAGGTTTTTGAACTAGTTAACCTGCATGTACTAAATTAATATTATTATATATGTGCATGGACCATGACGAAGCGTAATTCATAATGTGTTTGTGATAGACATAGAGCCTGACCAACACTAGTTTTTTAATTATTAAAAGTGATTTTCTCATGATGATGGGAAAACGATGAGGTTTTTATGAGAATATTTTCTTCTGAAGTTTTATTAGCTGGAATGGTGTGAGATATTTGATTGAATGATTTGTTTATTGAATTAATTTTGCTGTCCATGATGTACGATTCATTTTTTATTATTTTATGGTGATTTGCACAATAAAATAAATACACACAGGGTGGTAAATGGTAATTAAAAGCATTCATACTGTATCAAAAAATATATTTTTTTTCCTTTTTAAAAATTGAACAATGCTATAGATACAAAATTTTCATACAAAAAGGTTTTGCGAATAATTTTCCCAACGTTGTAAGAAGAAAATTCATTGTTATATACAATTAGCTACGTAAACGAATTAGAAACAATCTAAATTTTGTTGTTAATATGTTAGTTGAAATTTTCTTAGCTACAGAAATTTATTTCCGTCACTTATTAACGATGGTTTTTTTATCATAAATTTATTGAATTTACATTGTTAAATCGATCTAAAACAATCGTTAATTTGTTGGTTATCATAAAATCTATCTAATTTTGCCTAATTTTTTAACTTTAGCGATGAACTTTTTCATCATTTTTTTTCTAGTAAATTTGTAGCTAAATCATCTCTAAAGCTCTCCGGAAGGTTTTATCTTCAAATTTAACAACGGATTAGTGTTTGTTGTTAATAAATCGTCTCAATTCCATTGTTATTCAATCGTTGTTTGTAACGAAGTTATTCTATTGCTATTTTTTTTATTCGAGTGATGGATCAACGTCCATTGCTATTTGACGGTTTTTTTGTAGCGTATATCATTTTTATTTAAAGAATTATTGAAGATACATAAATTATTATTATTATTATTATTTGTAAAAGAATAGTAAATTCCTAATTACTGGTAAAACAAGATTAGGGTCATGTGAATAATAACACTTTGCATGACAAGCAAAAATTTTTATAGTAATAAATGCTGATAAAGTGAGGCAAGGGCGACCTATGAAGCATGGATATGGACATGAAATACGGGTCTAATACAATATGAATACGGTAATTTAAAAAAAAATTAGAATATGATACGTGATAAATATGTCAAATTTTTAAATATTATATATATTATTAAACTTTTATAGTTAAATAAAACATAAAACTGTAACAAATGAATATAGCCAATAATGATGTATAATGATTGAATTCAAGAGTATATAAAGTTGTAAAAGAAAAGGATAAAAATTCTGTTATTTATAATTGTTTAACAATGAAATGAATTTAGATATTTAAAAGGCAAATTATGTTGATAATTATTATGATGATCGTGAAAGAATTAGGGATATTTCTATATTTCTCTCTCTAATTTAATTATTATTACCTTTCTCTCTTTTTTAATATTTTTATCTCTCATAAAATTAGATAATTATTAAATTTAAAAAATAATGTCATATTTTTCTAATCAAAAAAAAAAAAAAATTTAACATTTTTCTTTTTTATAAACTATTTCTGGTATAAAAACATGAAAAAAATAATAAATTCAAGCAAGGTTTTATTTAGTTAAATATTTAATTATTTTAACTCATAAAAAACTTAAAATAATATTTGAACCAATTTTTTCATAGAAAAATCACAAATTTAATCTTACAAAGTCATAATCGTATCCATTACATATTCTATACATGTCTACTATTTATCCACTGTGTCCTCAATGTATACAAATTGTATTTATATATATATATATATATATATTTTGTATCTTCATGCCAACTATAATGTTTGTCTTTTCTTAATAAAGAAGTTACTAATTGTTAAAATATATGTCTAAATACAAATCATAAAATTAATTTGTGTATGGTTAATTTTGTGCATTAATCGAGGTAGTAGGTGAAAGCAGAGGTGCAACTGCTGTCAAATTAATTTGTGCATAAAATAAAATGGATCGGTGGTAGGTGAGAGGACAAGGGGAGGAAACGGCACCTCTCTCAAGTCAAAAGGCCATTTTCATAACCAACCCAAATGGGAGCCCACCATCCCAACCTCCTATCCCCACCAATAACGCTAATCTCACCAAACCCAGCTCCACAGATTCTTCAGCATTCACCAAACATTCCCCCTTTTTTCAATCATTGTTTTACTATTTTGCCCTTCAAAAGCTACCATTCCACCCATTTTGTCCTTTCACCAACCCCCGTTCTCCAAGCCATCTACTTCTATAATAGCGCCAATGCTTTCCATTCTGCTCTCTCAGGTCTCCAGTCATCAGAAACAGAGAGTACCTAAAATTCACCCCCTTTCCCTGTGCAAATTTAGCCCGCAATGGAGAGCATAACAAAACAGCAACAAGAATTCATCTTTCGCTCTAAATTACCAGACATTCACATCCCAAAAAACCTTCCTCTACATTCATACGTTCTTGAAAACTTCTCTAAATATTCATCAAAGCCTTGTCTGATAAATGGCGCAAATGGAGATGTCTACACTTATGCAGATGTTGAGCTCACAGCAAGAAGAGTTGCTTCTGGTCTTAACAAGCTTGGAATTCAACAAGGTGAAGTGGTCATGCTCTTCCTACCAAGTTCGCCTGAATTTGTGCTTGCTTTCTTAGGTGCTTCACACAGAGGTGCCATTACCACTGCAGCCAATCCTTTCTCCACCCCTGCAGAGCTAGCAAAACACGCCAAGGCCTCAAAAGCAAAGCTTTTGATAACACAGGCTTGTTATTATGAGAAGGTTAGAGATTTTGCTCAAGAAAATGATGTCAAGGTCATGTGTGTAGACTCTGCTCCAGAAGGGTGCTTGCACTTTTCAGAGCTAACACAGGCCGATGAAGAGAAAATGCCCCAGGTTGACGTTAGGCCTGATGATGTCGTGGCATTGCCTTACTCTTCAGGGACTACAGGGCTACCGAAAGGGGTCATGTTAACCCACAAAGGGCTAGTAACCAGTGTGGCTCAACAAGTAGATGGAGACAACCCCAACCTATATTTTCACAGTGAAGATGTCATTTTGTGTGTGTTGCCTATGTTCCATATTTATGCTCTGAATTCAATAATGCTTTGTGGGTTGAGAGTTGGTGCTGCAATTTTGATCCTGCCGAAGTTTGAGATTGGTACTTTGTTGGGCTTGATTGAGAAGTACAAGGTTTCGATAGCACCAGTTGTCCCACCAGTGATGCTGGCAATCGCTAAGTCACCCGATCTTGATAAGCACGACTTGTCTTCGTTAAGGATGTTAAAGTCCGGAGGGGCACCGCTGGGCAAGGAACTTGAAGATACTGTAAAAGCTAAGTTTCCTCATGCTAGACTTGGTCAGGTATGCCCCCTTCATCTTGCTCACATTATAGCCATGTCCCTTCTATATCTATACACATATTTTTTAATTTTGGTTCGATTATGCCTATCATTTTCCCCATTTTGTTTGATTAACTCAAAACTATAATTGTCTCTGACTTGGTTTATGGTTGGATTATATTGCTATCGCTGTCAATTAGGTGAATTTAGACTAAGGAATAGTTTAATCATGTTTGATTAAATTCAAAAACTTGAGAACTGTCCTAGTTAGCAAGCGGTTACAAGAATGTAATTTCTCGTAAATGTTCTAGTTTCAATATGATTTTTCTTTCTTAATCTTTGACATTTCGTGCAAGAAATATCACTTGACCGTAAAATAAAATATAACAAAAAAAATCAAGTAGTCTCAATTATTGATGGAATTATTAATTTGTAGCACATGTATAGTAACTAATCTCAAAAGAATCATAGCTGGACCCTAATTTCTGTGGAGTTATCTGGATTTGGAATCCATAGCACGGGGGGGTGTCTTGTGATCCTGTTTTAAATGTGTAGATTTACCATGTGACAGAAAGCGACGTTTTTTGTTTTTTTTTTTTTGGGATGAAAGAAAGTACGTTATCATACTGTCAATATTTTTAGCATGTGAATGGTTTTTTTTTTGAGAGAAGGAGTTGGAAAACAAGACAAAAACTATATAACATATAGATGACCTCAAATGTTTAGTATTATTGCAGTATAGGTCCACCATGGTCAGGTCTCAGTTATGGACTCCACGTCTCCAGCCAGTGTCAGGCCTGCACAAAAGCTGGAAGGCCGGCTCTTTTATAGCTTATTTTGTAGGAACCGAAAATTATTACTTCTATGAGTCAGACATTAGTTAGTATTTCTTTCTTCAATAATTGTTATATCATTTCCATGGAATTGATTTGAGAGGAATTGGAGTAAGTATTATTCCTTTTAAACTTAAAATCAGAACTAAATCAATTTTTTTCAAAATGAAAAACAAACCTTTTTTTCTTTATTTTTTTAGGTTTGAATTTGGAAATTTTTGGTTTGATTTAAACCAAAAACTGACTTTTTTTATTTTAAATTTTAAATTATGTAAATAAACAAAAATGCAAAAACAAATTTTAACATTATATATATATATATATATGATGGATCAATAGTGTTTTTGGTCTATTTATATTATTTTAAAAAAATTCTGGTTTAATAAAAAAAACTAAAACTTTGGTTTTTAAACCAAAAAACCGACTAGTTATTCAATTCTAATTCGTTTTTTATTTTAGATTCGGTTGATAAAAATAAAAATAAAAATAATAACAACTGATCTGATAAACCAAATATCATCCCTAAATTGGAGTCATTTTCTTTTTTTTTACCTTAAATTTTGCAGGAGGGGCCTAGTGGTCCGAGTCAATGATTACAAGAGTATTAAAACCTGAAAAATAGGGTATGTTGTAAGAGGAGGTCACACATTGACCGTTTATAAAAACAGAGAGAAATAAAACCATAATCTATTGTCTAAGATGCTGGATTAAATTGATCTACCCCTTTAGCTTCGTTTTTTGGTAATATTTAGGGGGTTGAAGGGTCATTGTCATGATCAAATTTTGAAATGCTGCCCCTAGAACATGGAATGTAATGTAATCAGGATCACATCTCTAATTTTGAACAGATCACCTCCTACCTATAAGCGACATTAATTTCATCAGGGTATGGACCAAACTCTGAAGCATGGAAGTTTTCCAACTAGACAAATAAAATGCTTTCAAATGAAAGGGCCATCTAGTTCTGGTTTACTTGTCTTTTCGACCATTCCCTTTTCTTGCATGCATAAATAAAATAGGAGCAGTGCTTTAAATTCATAATTCAATATTATGCTAACCAGTATGCATATTATTATTATTAGAGGTTAATATAAATTATAATCTAGAGCTTTATTTATTAACTTAAGTTTTTAGGTGAAATAATCATTTAATATGGTATCAAAGCTTGTTTGACCAAGAGGTTCTTAATTCAAGTCTCACCATCTCCAATTTACACAAGACAACATGGACCTGTGTAAATTTCAAGTCTAAATGTTGGATCTTTCACTTGAAGGAGTATGTTAAAGACTAATATAAATTATATTCTGAGGTCTCAATCATCAATTTAAGCACCTAAGGTTTTAGATGAGATGGTCTTTTAATACATATCAGAGCAAGACTGATGGATGATTTGATTTGATGTGATAGGGATATGGAATGACGGAAGCAGGACCAGTTCTAGCAATGTGTTTGGCATTTGCCAAAGAACCTTTTGACATAAAACCAGGTGCATGTGGAACTGTGGTTAGGAATGCAGAGATGAAGATTATTGACCCTGAAACAGGTGCCTCTCTACCAAGGAATCAGCCTGGTGAAATTTGCATCCGAGGGGATCAGATCATGAAAGGTAACAAAAACTCTCCTCGTTAATTAATAATAAAAAAATCAAATAATTAAGCCTTAATCTTACATTGATTAATTTAAAAAAAATTGAAATGATTTTGGACTCTGGTAAATTTACAGGATATCTTAATGACCCTGAGGCAACCTCAAGAACAATAGACAAAGAAGGATGGTTACACACAGGCGATATCGGCTTCATTGATGACGATGACGAGCTTTTCATCGTTGATAGATTGAAGGAATTGATCAAATACAAAGGGTTTCAGGTTGCTCCTGCCGAACTCGAAGCTATGTTACTAGCTCATCCAGAGATATCTGATGCTGCTGTGGTCGGGTAAGTGCAAAATATTAACACCCTCCCCCTGTTAGTAAATTTTATTCTATCCCTCGAATATGAATCTCACATTGTAAATAATTTTTAAATCTCAGAATGAAAGATGAGGCTGCAGGAGAAGTTCCAGTTGCCTTCGTAATAAAATCAGAAAAATCTCAAGTCACCGAAGATGAAATTAAGCAGTATATTTCAAAACAGGTAAGCCTTAATCAGCAATATATTTCTTCCTAGCTGCCAGGAAAAAAAAAATGACAAACTATATATTTTACCCGTTGCTGACTAATGACAATGATGCAGGTGATTTTTTACAAAAGAATAAAGCGAGTGTTTTTCGTAGACGCTATTCCCAAGGCACCATCAGGCAAAATCTTGAGGAAAAATTTGAGAGACAAGTTGGCAAGCAAATAATTGAAGATGTTACTCGGTATTTACCCCTCTGTAATTCTATTTATTCTACACTTGAGAAAATGTTAATGAATCATTGTAATGTTGAATCAAGCATGTTTGGAAAAACGAATGTACTGCCGACCTTAAGAACATTATTGGTTGCGTATACAAGCTATTTATGTTGCTTTTCTAATGGAAAACATAAGTTCTGCTGTCGCCGGACGGAGCAATTCAATTGACTATTTTATTTTAATAATAATAAATTATGGTAAATTATTTTGCTTAAGAAAGCAACATTTGTGGAGTTGATGATTTGTTCCAGTAGCAGTAAAAAATAATTACGAAACCTCTTTAAAATAATTGCTTGTTATTATCAACTGGATAAACATCGATAAGGGAAGGAGGGAAGAGGGGACAAGTCGCTTTCACGACTTTAAAATTGGACAAATTGATTGATTCATTCCGCTAGCAATACAAATGATCAACGATCACTTTGTCCAAAGCAACAAATTAAAGCAATCGTTTCCTTGCTTTTACAAGCAAAAGAGGATAACTTGCTTTTGCCACCTTAAATATATTATTATTATTTTTTTAATGTTATCGCATGATTAAAGAGTAAATTATATCTCTCTCGTTTTGAGAAGATATATTTAGTCCTTATTTAGTATTTTTGCATTAAGTTTTTGTTAAATCTATCTCATCTATGAAGACATATTTTGATGCTTGAGAAGAAAGAAATGAAGCGTAGATTAATAAAAAACTAAAAAAGTTTAACAATTTCTCAATTTTAAGTCATTTGAGATTGAGTTTTGAAATTTTTTTATTAGTTATGAGAATTGTTGAACTTTATAATTTTTGAAATTAAGTTCATTCAATTTTTTTTCATTAGAAATAATAGAAGATATGCACGTAAAAATATAAAACATGCATGTAAAACTAAAAATAACAAAGGATGCTTGACACTTTTTAATTTTCCTAATAAATCTAACTCGCCTTAACTAATTATGAATTAATATCTAATTTCATAATTAACTGCATTAATTCATCCACCCAAAACAATAAATTCAATTAGGAGCTTGATTGAAAAGAAATGAAATGGTACTAAATGAAAATAGGAAATACACACAAAATAAGGGGCCAAAGTAAAATTTGGCACTCATCCCTAAAACCCTATACATAAAGCTCCTCTATTGTTATTGTAATAAATAAATAAATCCCTAGGCAACAGTTTCTTCTTTCCTAAAAATTCTATCTAGTTGAACTATCGTCATCCTCCGTTGTCGAAACACCAATAGAAGTCGAAACTCACCACTAGCCTCCATCATGTGAGAAATTTTATAATACACAAGGAGTAACTAGTTACATGTACATTAGTTACTTCATATACCTAATTTGAAGAGAGAGATAGATACAAAAAAGAAGAGAGAAACAAAAAAGAGAATTAAAAAAAAAATTGAACGAACGAGAAAATCTTTTTATCAATTTTCGTGGGTCCGGATATAATTCAATATGTCTATCTCTTTTCTCAAAGTGAGTTCATATAGTAACTATTATACACGTCACTAATTACTCTTTGTGTATTACAAAATTTTTCCCATCATGCCACTTGTTGCTCCTCTTAAGTTCAATCGAAACCCATCGTCGCCCATCATCATGCCACAACCACTAACAAGCCACTGCCGCTCCTCTCACTCTCTCACTATCGACAAACACCAACCACATTGCCCTTCTCTCCAAAAGCCGACCACCTCGACGATCTCCCCGCTATCATTAGCCTTCTCGCCGATCTCCCCAAAAGGCAACCATTTTGCCATTCTCTCTCAAACCCACACCGTCGACCAACCCACACCAAAACTCCACTATCATCAATCGCCTTCGACTCTTCCTCTCTAACAAATTGAATTTATTCATAACAAAAAATTGCTTTTTGAGATAATAATTCAAAATGCAACATGCAAATGAACCTCATAATCTATATAAAAAAATCAATTTCGTTAACAACCATGCAATGCCGGCTCAAGGCATAGGCCATCAAGGCCTATGCCTAAGGCCCCCATAGAAAGGAGGGTCCTAATTAAAATTTTACCCTAAACCTACACCCTAGAAGAATGAGATAAATTAAAAGATGCAGCCTCCACTTTTACTTACGGAAAAGTTTTAGAAAAATCTTTGTGAGTGAAACATTTTTTAGATCTCAAATTTTTTTTATTATATTCCTTTCTTTCTCAAAACAATCGGGGATCTCTTATAAAACCTTTTCTAATTAGCTTGCGGAAAAATCGAAGGTAATTTTTTAATTTATGCAAATAAAATTATGTATATAAATCATATAATATTTTATTTTTTTCTCGAGTGATTCTCTCCGGGTTTACTTGATTAGGCGTGGCAAGCAAATATAATCAGGTGTCAAAGTTTCTTATTCTTTTTATAATTATATTTTAATTTTATTATTTGAATAAAATGTCTCCTAGAAAGTATGAATCTAGATATGAAAAAAGTAAGAAAAAAGAAAGGTAGAAGAACTAATTCAATCCCAAAAAGGTGCACTTGATAGATTTGTTACTAATATTAAACCTCAAATACTAGAAGAACAAGATAAAGATTTAAATGAAAATATAGTTGAAAACTCGTGAAGAAAAATTTGAAGATAACAATTCAAATTCACCAAAAAGTAATGAAGAATATGATGAAAATTTAGAAGATGATGTTTCAATCAATAAAAGTGAAAATATTAATGATGAAGATGCAACAATAATTAAAAATATTTACGATCCGACATGATGGAAAAATTTAGACTCAAAACTGATTGATTTATTAGTTGAGAAAGGTCCAATTTGAGAAATTTTAGATTTTCTAAAAGATAAAAACTCTAGACATTTTTCTATGGTTCATTACATTCGAAAATTACCAAACGGAGAAAAACATGATAGAAAATGGCTAGCATATTTAAAAGTGTTAGATAAAGTGTTTTGTTATTGTTATAAATTATTTAGTTTGAAATCAAATATTCAATTAGCAAATGAAGAACGTGGAGATTGAAAAAATCTTAGTACCAAACTTAAAAGTCATGAGACAAGTAACGAACATGCTATTAATATGAACATTTGGGTTGATGCTCATATGAGATTGCTTAAAAACAAAATAATTGATAAGAATTTACAAGAGAAAATAAATAAAGATAAAGAGCATTGGAGGAATGTATTATTAAGAATTATTGTTGTTGTAAAAGCTCTTTCAAAAAATAATTTGGCATTTCGTGATACAAATGAGAAGATTTATTAGGACAATAATGAAAATTTTTTGAGTTTAATTGAAATGATTGCTAAGTTTGACCCAATAATGCAAGAACACCTTTGACGTATTCAAAATGGAGATATTCATATGCATTATCTTGGTCATAATATACAAAATGAGTTGATAAATATTTTAGCATTAGAGATAAGAAATACCATTATCGGAAAAATAAAAAAATCAAAAAAAATTTTAGTTATATTTGATTGTACTCCATATGCAAGTCATCAAGAACAAATGTCTCTTATATTAAGATGTGTAGATATTTCGACAATTTCAATAAAAATAGAAGAGTATTTTATAGATTTTTTAAAAGTGGAGGATACCTCCGGTGAAAGTCTTTTTAATGAACTTACAAGTGAGATAAAAACTCTTGAACTTGACGTAAATAATGTGAGAGGGCAAGGATATGATAATGGGTCTAATATGAAATGTAAACATTAAAGTGTACAAAAAAGATTAGTAGATATAAATTTTAGAGCATTTTATACACTATATGGTCGTCACAATCTTAATTTAGTTCTTTTTTATATGGCTAATTCATGTGCTAGTGCTATGACATTTTTTGGAGTGACACAACGTATATATTCATTATTTTCTTCTTCTACAAAAAGATGAAAAATTTTACAAGATCATGTTTCTAATTTGACACTTAAGCCATTATCACAAACACATTGGGAAAGTTGTATTGAAAGTGTTAAAGCAATTAGATTTCAAGCTCAACAAATAAGAGATGCTTTATATCAATTAACGAAACTAGTGAGGATCTTAAAACAAAAGGTGAAGTTATTTCTTTAGCAACATATGAGATTGAAAATTTTGAATTTCTATTAGGCATGATTATTTGGTATGATATGTTGTTTTCTATTAATACGGTTAGTAAATATTTACAATTTAAAGATATGGATATTGCTCTTACAATAGACCACTTGAAAGGTCTTATTTCTTTTTTTAAAAGCTATAGAGAAAATGGGTTTACATCTTCTATGATCTTGGAGAAGGAAATTGCAGAGCAAATGAATATAGAACCAAAATTTTGTGAAAAGCGTACAATAAGAAGAAAGAAACAATTTGATGAGATTGAAAATGAAGACATGAAATTATCTATTGAAGAATCTTTTAGAATTAATTATTTTACATATTTAGTTGATCATGCGATTTCCTCTCTTTAAAATAAGTTTGAACAATTTAAAATATATGAAGATAATTTTGGTTTTCTTTATAGTGTAGAAAAATTAAAATCACTCAATGATAATATTTTGAAAAAAAATTATTTAAATCTTGAAAACTTTCTAAAGCACTATATGCTTTCGATATTGATGATTTAGATTTATTTTCAGAATTAAAAGTTTTAAAAGAAATTATAACTATAGAAATGAAAACACCACTCGCCGTACTAAATTTTATAAAAAAGGTAAATTCTTTTCCAAATGCATGGATAGCATATAGAATACTATTAACTATCCATGTTATTGTAACTTCAGTTGAAAGAAATTTTTCAAAATTAAAATTAATAAAATCTTATTTACGTTCAACTATGTCACAAGAAAGATTAAGTAATTTAGCTATATTATCAATTGAAAAAGATCTGCTTTGTAAACTTGAATACACAAATTTAATTAGAGATTTTGCATCTCGTGAAAACAAGAAAAATAAAATTTAAATAATGTTTAATATTTATTTGTTTTAAGAAAGAGTCTCTAAAATATTATTTTACTTAGGATCACATATATTATAAAGCCGGCCTCGCAACTATGTCACTAACCTTAGAAGTTAAAGTTTTAATTTTTGTAGATATCAATCGATGGTGAGGGAGCGACAACGAGAGAGCGAATAAATAACAAATGCAGAGAGCTTTAACGTGACAAACGAAGAAGTAAAATATGAAAAAATGATTAGACGAAGATAGAAGAGGAGGAAGTGTGATAGATGAATAGATGAAGGATGGAAAAAAAGAGCCGGAGATAGAGAATAAGAGAGCTTCGCATATCAAAAAAGAGGTTCAAAGAACAATTAGTTTTTTTGGTGAGTGGATGAATTAATGTGGCTAATTGTGAAATTACATATTAGTTCATAATTAGTTAATTAGTGAAGATAGGCTAGAGTTTCATCAAAATGATTAAAAAGTGTCAAACAACTTTTGTTAAATTTAGTTTGACATGTTTGTTTTATATTTTTACATGCACATCCTTCGATATCTCTAAAAAAAAAAAAAAGATAGAATTAATTTTAAAAATAGTCAAACTCATGTAACTCCATAACCAATAAAAAAATTTCAAAACTCAATCTCAAATAACTTAAAATTCAAGAATGGTTATACTTTTTTACCTTTAATAAAACAAAAAGTAGAGATATGAGGAGAAAATAAGAATTCATTTCGGTGTTCGAAGAGAGAGAAAGAGAAATGATATTGTAAAAGAGAGAAATAATACATAAAAGCAATGATAATTTAAAAGCAAAAAATACTATAATAAAAATACATCATTACCATTCTAATGGAAACTAATGAAAAAATAAGTTCTTAATGGAATCAAAACATAAGAAACTAAATGATTAGTTTTTTTTGAAAAAAATTAATCAAATCATTTCTGAAAACAAGGGAGACTAATTTATAATTTACTACATGATTAATGGGTTTTCGAGTTTTAACACATTAACACTGCATTGGCAAGCCAGATCTGACGTGGAAAAACTTGTGAATCCCGTTTTTACCACTTATCCATTTGAAGGATGAAAAACTTTCTGAAAGCCCATAAATCCAGTTCTTGAAAGAAGGAAAAGCCCGTAAACCCAAAACCATTAAAGTGTCCAATGCTCATTAACGCGGGAAATCACATCAATTAAGCGGGAAATATTCTCCAATCACCTCCAAGGAAAATAAATAAATAAATAAAAGAGGGGAAAAAAAGAAGGCGGCAAAATCAAACCTAACAAGGAAAAGAAACCAAAAATCAAGAAACCCAGAAACAATGAGGTTTCAAAGAGGAGATATAGTATGGGCAAGAGTAATATACCCAAAAACATGGTACCCAGGTCTAGTTTCAACAACCAACACTCTAGGCATCTCCGTTGCTTTCTTCAACATCATTAAACCTCGTTACTTTCTTGAATCCGAGGTATGTTCTTTCAAAGAAAACTTCGATTCATTAGTTAAGAAAATAAAATGTAGCATTGGCCAGGTACTGCTTGATCATGTGTTGAAATTGATTGCACGACGTTCCGTTTCGAGCTTGCGATGCCCTTGTCTTCTGGAATCCGAGAATGTAAGAAGAACGAACGAAAATGGAGATGTGGGTTCTTTGTTTTGTGCGAATTCGGTGGTGGGTTTTGTTCGTGGACTGGGGGTTTGCCCATTTGTGGAAGATTCAGATTTTGTGTGTGCTGTCAGTTGGGTTTCTCAGGCTCAAATGTTTCGTCGATTTTTGGTGACCCAACACCAGTTGTTATTAAATGAAGAGGCAATTAAGAAAACGCAAAATGTGGATGATTGTGTTTGTTTATCAGCTTCAGGTATGTGATTAATAGGTTTTCAAATCGTTAAATAGACTCAGTTCATAGTTTGCACACGTGATTTAGTAATGAAATTTTTACCATGAAGATTGAGTTACTACTAGTTCTTCAATTATTGAAGAGCATATTAGCAGGCCGGTATGCTTGTGAGACTCGCCATGGTTTGAGAGTATGGTCTCCTGATATTTTCTGTCACACCCATGGCCTGTGCTATTAATTAACAGCAAGTTAAATATTTGTAGTCATCATTTATTGAAAGCCTCCTGTGATAGTACTGTGATTGACGTCGGTTGGTGTGCTACTTGCCTGAAGCAAGGGTTGGGTAACTCGGTACATAGAAGTAGAGATTATGTATATGATAAAAAGTAGGGCTTTATTAGTGACACTTTTTTGTCTGATTAGCAACCTTATGTGCTATCTGATACATAATGCCTGTATGATGTTCTATAGATGTCAGGTTTGTATTCGTTTGTTTGTTCTCCATTTAAATTTCATTTCATGATCTTGTTGAAAGTTGATTCTATGTTACTTCTTAGGTAATGCAACACACTCAGTGGCTCGAAAACCAGTCGCTTCAGAACTTGAACCAGAAACCTTGCAAGAAGATCAACTTCACAGTGGATTGTTGACTCAAACAAAGCAAACCAAGCCACAATCATTTGATGAGATGCTGGTAAACTTGCATTGTCTTGCTTTAGATGCATCCTTTGTGAGGAGAGGATGCTTGAATGCTGTGAAGCAGATTTGCTTGACGTTTGGAAATTTGTCATACCAATACACTTCTAATCTTGAATTGAAAAACTGCTATCATATAAGCAGTGACAATCAATTTTCTTATCCTGAGTGCGTGGGGAGCCAGCCAAGTTTTGTGGTTGATGAAAAAGCTGTTAGGGAAAATTTGGGCCCCTTTATGCCTTACGTTGCAAGCCCGATGAACTTCACTGGGTTAAAGAGACGGAATGATCTGCCTGCTGATACTGGTTTTTCTTTCAAGTTGCTGAAGACTATGCCTCTCTTCTCAATCAGTAAAGCTGACGCCTATCTTCAGAAAAGAAAACCTGAGTGCAGCTTTCATATGAATGATATTTTAATCCCCAGCCCTGCTTTCTTGGATTTTCCTTCCAGGTTTTGCAATACTGAACCATTTTTGTCTTCCACGGGAGCAGATGCTCATCTACAAAGAAGTAGAACTGGATTTGAGGCAGGGGAAGAGATCCAAGATTGTCATTCCATGCACTTGATCCAGAATATGCTCAACATTTACCTTGCAAAAGATGCATCTCACTGTAACACTACTCCAGAGCTCAGCATGTTTCAGGAGAACAAAGATAACGTGGATATACTTAATGATAATGGAACCTGCTTGCCTTCTGCTGAGATGCAGGGACCGGGAGGAATCACCAGTATTCTGAAAGATGGCGAGACCTTAAAATCTGTTGATTATGATGCCAATGAGAAGATAGCAGATGGGATTCAGAGTGAGGATAAGATGGATGATTGTAAACTAGTTCTGCAACTTTCTACTGCTGAACCAGTGATTAATTGTGTCATGGAAAATGGTTGTGATGATGATAAGATGGCTAATGCATGTGCAGAAACTAGAAATTTCCTGCTATCTGATATGAATACCCATCAATTGCCGATGACTCTTAGCAATGATGATGCTGCCACATCTGGAGCAAGCATGAAGCCTACAAACAGTGGCGATGTCATGTCTGTTGAAACTAGTGGAGGCATTACCATGATTTCATCCGTTGGAGATAGTTCTATGGATACTAAGGAGCTCTATCAATCTGACCCTTCTGATCTAACCTCGAAACCTCAAGTAGCTCGACGATCAGCAGTTGGTAACTTGGACAATTCTAAAACTTGTTTAGACTATGACAAGATTGGGAATGGAAGTGTAGTAACCAGCAATTGTCTGTCATCTGAACCGAGTATTCATCAAATCTTGATGACGCCCAGCAACAGTGACAATGCCACATTTGTTGAAACCAGCATAAGAGGGAGCATGATTTCATCTTATGAAGACAGTTGTATGAATAATGAGAGCAATCTACCAGGTACATCTGTTCAACCGTTAAAGTCAAAAGTATCTCAACAATCAGCAGTTTGCTCCTTCGCCTGTTCTAACTCTTTGCACATGAAGTTCCCCAAAGGTTTTAATCTTCCCTCTGAAACGGATTTGATAAGGAAATTTAGTAGATTTGGCAGAGTGGACCCCTTGAAAACCAAAGTCTTTCAACGTATGGGCTCAGCCCAGGTGGTGTTCTTTGACGAGCTTGACGCAGTGGCTGCTTATCAGTGTGCAAAGAGGAAGAAAAATATATTTCGTGAAGAAACGGTTTTGTATTGGCTTGGCCGATTTGAACGCAAGAGTAGAGGATCAAACTTTCTATCCCGGATGTCATCCTCGAATCTAAAATCGTCTCTCAAAAAATCCACTCGGCGTGGGAAAGATCTTAAAGAATGCACCCGGAGGGTGAGATTTACAATAGAAACTTAGGTAGGATCACTGTACATATAAACAAATCTAGTCTTCCGCCATTTTTGTTCTTTTTGTCTTTGGCAGTTTTAGCTTGTTGCTTGCGGAAGATGTTTTCTACTATATGTTGATACCCTTCTGATAAATGCTACTAATGTTGTGCTGCAAGTACCTCGTTGCCTTCTGACCATGGCTTCTCTGTTATTAAAACTCTTTCACACAGCTGTCTGCTGCTACAAAAACCAGGAAGGTCGTCCCTTTCTCCCCTTCCAAACGCCATATCTAACCTCTTTTCCTCTCTTTCCTAATCCTTCAAAATATATACCACTCCTGCAAAGGGACTAAGTGGTGCCACCTCCCCTTTACAAGTGTCAAAAGACAGTTGCTATCATCTTTCAGCACATCCCATACTATTAATAATGTTTGGCACACTGCTCATAATCAACCATTAGGATACAGTCATTCCTAGCACATTCTAGTAATGCATTGTTGGAGGGTCATTCCTGACTAGAAATATAGAACGGATGTTTTACACAGTTTTAGCTAACATACCTCGAATAATATTCTTGCATGGCCAAAATCATTGCGAACATAGGAAAAAGAAAAAAGAAAACTTTACTGGGTTATGATCTAGATTATTCACAGCTATAGAAACATCAGATGTTCTGTCAAACAACTGTCTGGCATTCCTACAGCATTGGTAAAGTACAAAATACTACAGTTATATGCGAAAGTATAAACATACTGCTACAGAAGCTTCATCGACAGCTTGGTATATTACAAGGGCTAACAAACTTCACTAACTATGGTCCTGCCAAAAACTAGAAAGCCCAAAGGAACTCCGTCAGAGGTCATGCGCCATTAAAAAGGGACATTAGCAGTCTGTCCTACCTAGCTCTGTAAGATGACAAAAGAACAGAAAATTGATGCTCATTTGCGGCAAAAGCATGCTCCAAAAGGCATTGTTTTAGCCTCCCCCGGGACTGAGCTACATTACAAGAAACAAAGTATGAAAAGATGTCTCACGTATGCAATGAAGATTTAAAAAGGTAAAGAAGACAGCATTGAAGCAATTCTGAACAAAATCATAGCTACAATCACTTTCCATTACAGGATATGAGAAAGGATGGGACTAGTTACTGTCAAGGTTCACATTAACAAAAAGGTGTGCTTGCACTAGGCATGTATAAATACAGCCAAGCAAACAAGAATAAGGAAATTGAAGAAATTGTACAAAATGGATATACACAAAATCCAAGTTACAATCAGTTTCTATTGCATGTGCTTGCGCTATGCATGTCTAAACATAACCAGCCAAACAAGGAGAGATCATATAAATTGGCAACTCCAGCACTATGCGTGAAGAAAAAACACTACCCTAAGAAGGTTCTAGGAGGATCAAACTTCCTCAGTTACAAAACTCCATTCTTGGCAACCACAGCATTCATAAATGGACAAAAGCACAATATTCATGCAGTTCATATGACAAGGATTGTGTAAAAAAACAGCAGCGTGCCAACAATTAGCAGGATATATTGCTCAAAGACCAATCAAAGGCTTCAGGTATTTCTCACTATAACTCTTGGTTAGAGAAAAAACAGGGGTACGTTGTACAACATGCATAAGCACCATGATCACATAATCAAGCTGTGGTACACAAACAGATTTCCCAATAACTGTGAGGGGCTCGTCTACACTGACATATTTACATGCATTTGAACAACTTGAATCGACAATGATCCAACAGACCCAATATAATTTACATTTCATCTAATAATTAATCATCGCTTTGCAATAGCTAGTTTCAATGCTTTTCTCACAGCACAAAACCAGTCGATTGTCTTTCCAAGCTGGCATGCTCTCATAGAGCTTGATGCTTGGACCGTTTCACTCTCTATGAGCATACCACCCAGATTATAAATGCATTTAATTGTTACTTATTCATCATCACTTCTCCCATCATTTACTCAAGTAGCTCTAAATCAACTTTCTAAAAGTTCTTTCATTTCTACTTCCATACTTAGCCCATCTGAAAGTTCTCATTTTCTAAAGTTGTGAACTAAAACTTCTTGCTTTCTATTAGTTAAATGGTAAGTGGAGAAAATGCTAACGCAAGTTTGGTTTGATTTTTTTAGGTCTATACCTAAACCAATTGCAGCCACTAAAGCCATGTGAAACGAGAGAGGCAGGCAAATATCGGTGACAATAGTTAGTAACTCATTTGTAGTGCATTTGTTGGAAAACAGCTTATTGATATGCTAATAATAGACACCCTAAGTATCTTGAGATTGGGATATTATTAGGAATTTGAAGGGCAAGGGTATTGGGGGTTCCACTGTTGAAGGAATGGAGCAGAAGCTACAGCTGAAATTGAAACAGTTGGTTCTATTGATTTGTGCGTGCAGTCTTATGGGAAGAGAGAGAGAGAGAGAGAGAGAGAGAGAGAGAGAGAGAGAGAACATAGCACGTGATACCACAGAATCAAAAGCAAGAAAAAAATAAGTAAATATTAAATTCATTGGATACTTTTAAAGGGGTCTCGCTGGTCAATGTTCAACTGAAGATACTTGAACAAAGCCAGCAGGGGATGCCATAGAATCAAAAGCAAGAAAAAAGACCTTACATACAAAGGTTCCACGATAATGACTACGCAAAAATGGACGAAAAGTCCTTCGCCTATCAAGATTTAATTATCATTGATCCTCATATAGCAAGAGTGCAAGAAATAAACAACAGTTAGCATATTTGAAAAGTTACAAACCGAACTATTGCTTAAACAGAGATGTAAAACAGTCAGAGACAATGCAATTGATCATCAAACAGCAAGAATAAAATGAGCTTCTACAACATTGTAACAGAATTCTTCTGAATCTGCTACAACACTTTTTATGTTTAGGATCACCTTGGTGGTGATCAGTGTGTTGCTTCCAATAAATATAAATTTTGGGTATACAAAAGAGAGAATTCAAGATTGTAAGCTGCCCTTCTATAGAAAACTTATCAAATCAACACTTTTTAGTTATTGAACATCATTATAGTATGCATTTGGGTAAATTCAAACATTTAGTAGTTTAACATCTCTTAAACACTCCCTATTTTATTTTCCCTCAAATATCTGCATGGTATGGGCACAGATGAGCTTCTAATTTTAGCATGCATATAATACATATATGATTCATATGTGAGTTGGACCCAAATAAATCCACACACATCATGTTCTTAGCATGATGGAAGTGAGTAAAACATGCACAATTATGAGCATCAGAAACAACTAGCCAAGTAAAAATAAACACAGGAAAGACTTTAAACCTTTTCAGCCTTGACCATGCTTACAGCCACCACAAATCCACAAGCATGATAAATTACCTTTCAACCAAAGTAGCCCCGGCAATTCGGTGCTCCACATAAACATTTCCTTCTTCCACGAGGTGCGCTGCCACCATCAGCTCCAGCCTCAGCCGAGCGAGATTTTCCATAATCGTAAGTCAACTCTGTCATAGGGGGAATGTGTCTCATTGCAAAAAAGGCAATATGTATAAAAGATTCACTGTTGTGTTCATACATAATTGGCTGCCAGAAGACATTTGGATAACAACTGTGGTTCATGAATCGAGCTACATTTCCAACATTCTTTGAACTTATGACTAAGAGAGATGGGACATTGGGTTCCTCAATAGCTTCAATAGAAACATCCTCCTCTACTAAACCAGGTTCATAATTCCACTTGAAAGCTTCATACACACGGGAGGTATCAAACACATAATCATCACCTTCACCTTCTTCTCCACCCTGGCTAACTTTTTCTATCACTTCACCAGCATATTCACAGATAAAAGTACCAGCACGAATAGGATCCCATGACCGCAGGCCCCAACCTCTGTCCTTCGTTTTGAACACTTCCAAATGAACTTTTAAGCCAGTCTGCGACATCCGGTTTTTGCAATTAGGAAAGCATGGACATGTGGGACCACATTCATGTATCATTGGAGCCCGGCAGACTAGAACCCCATTAGCAGTGTATGGGAAGTTACCTTCATTTTTCCTAATGCAGGAGCAGTTCAAATTGCCTGGTTGGCATGCATTTCGACAGTTGCACTCATAAGCAGGCTGTGTTAATTTAAAAGATTTAGAATACTTGACAGTGGAGACATATGTGAAGTAAGCAGGCCCCTTCTCTTCATCAACATCATTTACAAGTGAAACAGCCATGCTTTCAGCCCCTGAAGTGAGGTCTGGAAGAATTAGTCCAGCCCTAGAGGAAAGCCCTTCCTTCCATTTTTCAATTGATTTCCAAACACCAAAAGCATCTGGCTGCCCTGGAATCCTAACCAACTTATACTTGAATATATTGCAACCAGATTTCGCCTTCTCCACCCACGACTCCTGAATCGTATACAGGCCATCATAAACATAGACCTTTGCCAATTGATTAACAGAGTCTTTCATACCCCGAATGACTCTCACTTCATTACCCCGGCGCAAACTCCTCTCTAATGCAAGGTTACCCCTCTCAAGCTTCTGATCAGTTGCTCCTTTATCTTTGTTGGCAGCCCCACCCTGCCCACTATATATCAAAACATCCTTATCCTCCGCATCATCATCATAATAACCAGACGAAACGATACTTACAGCCAGCGGTTCTTCCTCTAAATCATTCCTTACAAACATGTAGTCAATCCCAGCCATGGATGGAGCATGCAGTCCCAACAAGCACATCTCCATTCGGAAAAAGAAAATATCCCCTATCTCAACTCCAGGAACTGCTCCAATTCTCTTCCTCATATTTGTCCGCACCTGTTTGGTCATCAAAATATTTGCTGCTTTCAGATCCGCCCGCCTAATAATCCCAGCAGGCGATTCCTTAGCATCTTCTAATTGACTAAGCCTTCTCCTAAGTGCATCAAACCTCATATGTATACTATGAACCACTTCCCTATTACCATCTTCCCTTTCAGACAAACTAACTCCTACAACGAAATTATTATCATCAACAGCCAAAGTAAAATCCAAATCTTGGCTCTTCCTTGGTCTTTTCTGCGAAGAAGACTTGGGTGTCCGCTTAGCGGAGCCCTTGCTACTATAAAAGGACCCAGCTTCTCCATTGAAAGCATCCCCATTAGACTCCGAAGCTCGAAAAGAGCGAAGGGGAGCTGCAGGAGTGGTGTGTGTCTGTTGGTTAAGGTCAGGTGTTGCTGCTTGGGAACCATGTGGTGCACTAAAAGGATAAAATGGTGTAAACCCAGATGGGTAAGGCCCAAAAGGAGGTGCAGATACAAATGGAGGTGCTTCGGAGCTTGAAGGAAACACTGGTGCTAAAGTACGCAGTGGTTTCACATCCAAAACTCTTGTTTTATCAATTGTAGGTGTTGAATTGTTACCTGACCCACCTCCTTCCATTGCCAGTTACCACAAAAAACAACGACAACCCACAAAATATCAACGAGCATAAATAAGCCCCACTGCCTAAAACCCAAACGAAACCCAATTCATAGCATGCTTGATCTGCAACAAGAAATTGGAAAATCAAGGTCTGCATGTTGTTAAAATAAACAAAAATTGAAGATCAATGAAGTTATTCGGACACAGATATTGAAGTTAATCTATAAAATACAACAAATGAAGAAAAGAGTTAAATCATTTACGATTAAAAATCTGTTGAATGCTTACTTAGGGCTTGTAAACAAAGCGAGAGAGAGAGAGAGATTGGTTTGTGTCTGAAGAGAAATGTTGTTCCTCAATTGTCGCTTAACTTAAAGAGCGTGCACTGTCCGATGTTGTAATAAAGTAAAGGGTAAACCATGTCTTTGACCTCAGAATTTCCAAAATGTTACACTGTTACCCCTATTAATTTAAAAATTTCAATATCACCCTCAAAGGTTCTCTAAAGTTTCAATATTACTCTTACTAAAAAAACAAAATTAAAATATAGTTTTACTATTTAAAATACTATTCACATACTCATAAATCACTATTCATGTTAGTTTTTTAACACTTTGATCCTCAACTTTTTCATATTTTGTTTTTCAATTTCAAACTTTAATTGTATTGTGATTTAGTACCATTTTATTTTAATGTTTTCTTTAATTATTTTTATTATTTAAAATTTACTAATTTAATTTTTCTTTTTCAATATAGTCATGTTTTATTAATATTATGATTCTATCATAATAATATCATTTTTCTACACTAAGCATTTACTCGTTTATTTATTTATTTTTGAATTAAATAATTAAAATAATGTTTTGCCTTAACCACTCAATGATTCAAATTAATATAATTTTTTATTTAAATATTATTCATTATTTTGTAAATAAATATATAAAAATTAAATTCATATTTCTTTCAAAAATCGATATTCTCATCAATATTAAATAAAAAAAATTATTTGTTCAATTCTATGTAAGCTTTTAATAATTGTTATTAAAATTTTAAACTTTAATTATATTATGATTTGATCCCATTTTGTTTTAGTGTTTTCTTTTAATTATTTTAATTATTTAAAATTTACTAATTTAATTTTTTTAATATAGTTATATGTTATTAATATTATGATCATATTAAAATAATATTATTTTTTCTACACTAAGCATTTACTATTTATTTATTTATTTATTTATTTTTGAATTAAATAATTAAAATAATATTTTGGTTTAACCACTCAATGATTCAAATTAATATAGTTTTTTATTTTAATATTATTCATTCTTTTGTAAATAAATATATAAAAATTAAATTTATATTTTTTCAAAAATCGATATTCTCATCAACATTAAATAAAAAAAATATTTGTTCAATTCTATATAAGCTTTTAATAGTTTTATTTATGTTTTTCGACACAATCTTATGAAATACTAAAGCTTTTTTTAAAAAAATTATTTAATTTTCTTTTTAGTAATAATCCATTGATTGACAAAGATAAATCTTTTTTCTAAAGGAAAAATTATGAAAAACACAAATAAGAAATAGTTAAATACAAATTTTTTTATTAAAAAATTATAAATGATTTTTTCACCTTTAATTTCATGTATTTTTCTAAACGATTTTATATATTTTATCTAACCTACGAGTGTAGCGCGGATAAAAAAACTAATATATATATAAGTAATTCCATTGGCGCTGAATGTAGCATGAATAGATTATACTATTGTTCGCATATATTATATTCAGAGCAAATATGAAAATTAAAAGAAACTAAAAGGCGTGAGATGTTTATTATTTTTAGACTATTCACTCTCACCCATTGGCACTGTGGACTGAGGTTTTAAGCAGCCTCTTTTTTGCTTTTAATTACTATTACTACCACTCGGTGGATTTATGAAAATCCACAATTGCCCTTGATTGATTTTCATTTTTATTTTTTTCTTTAACCCTTTTTCGTCATTTCACGGTTTTTCTTTTCTTCTACATTATAAATGGTCGTCTCTTTCATTCTTAATTACGTTTATTGTCACTCGGTGGATTTGTGAAAGTCCACGACTACCCTTAATTGATTTATTTATTTATTTCTTTTTTAGCCATTTTCGTCAATTCACTTTCTTTTTTTACAGAGCATTTAATGCTATCATTGCCTTTTTTTCTTCATCGTTTCCTAGGAATGAGTAAATTACCTTTCTAGAATAAATTATAAATTAGTCCCTCTTTATTAGTAAAACAAATTAATTAGTCCATCCGATTTCAAAACTAATGTTTTGTCCTTTTTTCTACTTTTCAATTTTTTTTTACTTTTTTTTTTAAATAGAAAAGAAAAATTAGATAAAAATATGAAAAATATTGATGAGAAAAAAACATTAGTTTTTGAAATTAGATAGACTAATTAAATTGTTTTCCTAAGAAAGAGAGACTAAGTTATAATTTACTCTAGAATAGCAATTTACTCATTCCTACGAAATAAGGAAGAAAAAAAGGCAAGCTGCTATCCTATGAAATTAGATGGACCATTTTCTTTTTCTTTTTGTTTTAAGAAATAGAAAAGAAAAAAATAGATAAAAACATGAAAAAGATCAATGAGAAAAAGAAAACATTTTAATAAAAAACACTAAAACAAAATAGGTTTTTACTATTCATAATACTATTCACATACTCACAAAACATTATTCAAATACTCACAAATCACTATTTCTTTCATTATTTATGGAATTTTTTTTTATACTTTGGTTCTTAATATATATATATATAATTTCAAACTTCAATTGTATTGTGATTTAGTCCCATTTTGTTTTAATATTTTTTATTAATTACCTGTATTATTTAAAATTTACGACTTTAGTTTGTCATTTTTAAATTAAAAGTGTATTTCAAAAAACACAAATTATTTAATTAACAATTGAAATTCAAATATGAAAAACAAAAAAAGATGGTTGCTCTGCGCATGAGACCCGTATTCAAGAACTAGCTATGTATAGCATAAAAATAAAAAATTATTCAAGGAGGAAAAAGAAGAAGAAGAATTCATGTGTTTTATTTGTTTTTTCTTTATATGGTCAAAATTTATCAAAATTAATTTTATAATAATTTTTATTTTAGAGTATTAATTTCAAATTTAGTTAATATATTCCTTGCAATATAACTTTTTCTATAGTTTTTTTTTTTATGTTAAAAACTCTGAACCCACTTAGTATAGTTATGATGTATAAAAAAATATTGAATCGTTGTTTTTTTTATAAATTAACTATGCAAATACTACTAAACTAAGAATTTACTATTTATTTATTTTTGAATATTTTAAAATTAATTTATTTTAAACTAAATAATTAAAATTATGATTTGGCTTAACCACTCAATGATTCAAATTAATACGATTTTTTATTTTAATATTATTCATTTTTTGTGCATAAATATATAAAAATTAAATTCATATTCTTTTAAAAGTTGATATTCTCATTAACATTAAATAAAAATAAAAAACAATTGTTTTATTTGTTCAATTCTATGTAAGTTTTTATTAATTGTTATTTTAGTTTTTTGACACAATCTTATTAAATACTAAAGTTTTTTTAAAATTTTTATTTATTTATTTTAGTTAATAATCCATAGATTAACAAGAATAAATCTTTTTTCTTACAGAAAAATCATGAAAACACAAATAAGAAATAGTTAAATACAAAAATTTGATTAAAAAATTATAAATAATTTTTTTTTAATCTTTGATTTCATATATTCTTATAGATTCATACCATATTAGAGACTATCAAATTTAAATAATTTTTTTAAAAATAATTTTATATATTTTATTCAATCGACAGCGTAACATGCGTAAAAAAACAAAACTAGTACTTACTGCGAGTTGTTCTTGAAAATGGTTCTTCACAACACTGTACGGTCCCATTTATAGTCAGAAAGTGAATTTCAAAAAAAAAAAAAAAACAATAACTTTAGAGGATGTATAGTCCTTGGTTTGATAAGTTAGCCCACTAAGGCTTTTTGGGGGGCTCGTCTTGATATCTTCAGATTTTGGGCCACTTGAATAGTTTTAAAAAGGAAATAATGGGCCAAAGGAAACTAAAACATGGGCCGAAATTCGTATGTTAAAAAACGAGCCATCCTCAAAGTTCAAAACTCGAATTGACTGGGTTGTCTTTCACCTGTAAAACGTTGAGGAAGCAATCTCCAACTCACGGACCTCTCTCCTCCGCCGTTTACGGCTCAGTTCGCCACCATAATCACGGAGCTAAAATGTGAGGGCTAAGTTATTCCACACTGTTCAATTCTCATAAAATTTAGTCGTCAAGTATTAGAATTTCACTCTAATGTGTTCTTTTAAGCTGCTTTAAATTTTTTTATATATTTCGAGTAGTTTTTGTTTTTCCTCATCAATTTCGTTGTAAGAAGTATAATTTTCCAGTTATTTAAACTATAATTTAGTTTGTTTGCAATATTTTCCATCATGTTCCCCGTTTTTGTTGTATTAAGCAGCTCGTAAGCAAAGATTCCTTATGATAAACTACACGATTGTGCATTTCACTGTAGCAAGTAGAAACAGTACTTCTTGCTTCTTTTTTCATGTTAGTTATGGGTTCTACTTGGATTTTTTTATTTTGAATAATGCCACAGATTTATTACAGGTAAATGGATTGTGTTTTAATCGCTATCGATAGTTGATGCTGAAGAGTAACACAAACTCTCCCACGCCATCTTTTTTACAGCCTTCGTTTTTCGTTCAGGTAATTCTCACTGTTGTGCCTTATATGGATGATGTTAGCTTTTAGATTACTTGCCAATTTCAGAATATCTTGTGTGTGATCTATTTGTTCTTTTGAAGAATGTAAATATTTCAAATTTCAGAATACTTGCAGCAAATAGAAAACATCAACTGATTACTAAATTCAATACACTATTATCATGTCCTATCAAACCCTCGATTTGCGTTGGTTTGCAATGTACATCAAGTATCTGTGTCCGAATTAACTTACTAAGTTAGACTTTCATGAAAATAGCAGATGACAAAGAGATTATTAATATTTTTTTAATCATGATTCATCTACTCTTATAAGTATATTAACTACGGCTTTTGCTTAGAATTGTAACGTGAAAATATTTTAAGACTGAAGCAGCAGAAGATATTATTATTAGATGTCATAAAAAACAATTTCTTGTTAATCAGTATCCATTCATTTTATATTACATGTCCATATGATGTTAGCAAATAATTAAAGGACAGATGTGCAATATTTTTTAACAAAAATGGATCTGATGTAGATGCATTGATCTATACAGACTGCAGGTCTTCAATTTACACGCTTGCTTCCACTGAACTACCACCAAAATGGGCAGTGCTACCATAGTTCTATCAAGGGGCGCTGTTCCTTACAGCACCAGCATTAGTGAGCCACGAGGGAAGACCAGAAACAACAATAAGTACACAAATCTGTGGAATGGAAGGTTTCTTGGTATTGGCCTTCGTTGTCATGGAAAGAGAAACAAGCCCTGTAGATTGTATACTTCAACTGGAGAAACTAAGCCTACAAATGATCTCCAAGAGTTGTTGCTAACACTTCCCAGTGAGAAAAACTGGGATGGTAGTTCTCTCCATCTATATGGAGGGGTTTGGTATCCAGCTTATGCCATTAGTGGAGTAGTTTCCTTTCAACAACACTTCATAGCTCAGAACAGCGATATTATATTAGCAAGCATGCCAGCATCGGGCATGCCTTGGTTGAAAGCCCTTGCCTTCTCAGTTATAAACCGAAATCACCAGAGTGCTAAAGAGAGCCCCTTGCTCGTTACCTCACCTCATGAACTTGTACGTTCCTTTGAAAATGACCTTTACTTCAAAACCAACCACCCAAATCTCGAACAACTTCCTCTGCCAAGAATTTTCAGTACTCATACCCATTATTCATCTTTGCCATTGTCCATTATAGATTCTAAGTGTAAAATTGTGTTCATATGCAGGAATCCACTAGACCAGGCTATCTCTTATTTTCTTTTTGCTAGCAAGTCCAGGCAAGAGAATGCTAAACCTGTTTCTTCAATTGAAGAACATTTTGAGAAAATTTGTCGTGGTGTCCAGAATTATGGGCCATTTTGGGATAGTTCATTAGGATATTGGAAAGAAAGCTTGGAAAGACCAGAGAAGGTGCTGTTTTTGAGATATGAAGATTTGAAGGATGATACGATTTCCAACTTGAAGAAGCTGGCTGAGTTCTTGGGATTTCCTTTCTCAGAAAATGAAGAGAAAGAGGGGGTCCTAGAAGAAATATTAAGGTTGTGTAGCTTTGACAACCTCAAGGACTTGAAGGTGAACAAAAATGGTGTTCGTCCGAATGGAGTTCCAAATAGTGTCTTTTTCAGGAGCGAAGAAGTGGGGCATTGGAGCAATTATCTCAGTCCTCAAATGGCTGAAAACTTCCGAAAGATTGTAGAAGAAAAGTTGGTTGGATCTGGTTTGGCCTTCAAAATATCTCAATGAAAGTGTGTAACTGAGTTGGTGTTCTATTGTATGTACAGGGCCTCTTGCTTTGTAAAAGCCTTCAATTATCTTGGATTTGTTGACTTTTACCTGTATTTCAGCTGCAGAGTTTCCTTTTTATGTCAAGTATGTTTTAAGAACCATTTACCATGCCGTCCGAGGCATAGCAGTTACAATGTCTCTTACAAATTTTTTTAGGGATTTTCTCAAAATTACTGTACGACGACACTGAACATTGCATGTGCAAAATCTACCCAACAATTTTTTTTTTATCTCTATTCGAAGGATTGGCTGCTATTAAAATTTTGAAATTTTAGAGCATTCTCAAGATGAAGTTGGGTCGTTCTATTATTATTACAAGATATGCAAAAGTACTGTAGTACTGTTGCTGTAGATTAACTGTTAATAGGTTTTGTTTTGTTTTTTTTTTTTCCCCTTGCTGCGTTTTTTAAGCCCTTTTTTTTTTTTTTTTTATTTTAATCCCTAGTTTGTAATATTTTTTTATTTCAGTAATTACTATTTTATTATATTTGATTTTCATTCCTATGATAAATATTAAAATTTTACAAGATATATTGAACGAAAATGCAAAAGTACTGCAGCATGTTACTGTAGATTAACTGTTCACAGGTTTTGTTTTGTTTTTTTTTTCCTTGCTGCTTTTTTTAAGCCCCTTTTTTTACTTTTATTTTTATTTTAATCCCTGGTTTGTAATATTTTTTAATTTTGGTCATTATCATTTTATTATATTTGATTTTCGTCCCTATAATAAACATTAAAATTTTATTATATTTGATTTTTGTCCCATTAACAAATATAAAAATTTTATTATATTTGATTTTTTTCCTATAATAAATATTTTTTTCTAGGCTTTTAATAAAAATTTATGTTCTTTTTTCGTTCCAATTTTATGATATATTTTTATTTTAGTCATCAAAGTTTTATCATATTTGATTTTTATCCTTGCTATAATAAAACTAAATAAAGTTTCACTATCCTAAGCTTTTTTTTTTTTTTTTTTTTGCTTTAATTAAACTTTTCTTTCTATTATAATTCCTATTTTGTGATTTTTTTTCTTTGTTTTAGCCATTGAATTTAATAAAATTTTATTTTTATTTTAATCCTTGTTTTGTAATTGTTTTTTATTTTGATCATTACATACAATAACATTGTTACTGTAGATTAACTGTTCATAGGTTTTGTTTTGTTTTTTTTTTCCTTGCTACATTTTAAGCCCCTCTTTTGACTTTTATTTTTATTTTAGTCCCTGGTTTGTAATATTTTTTTATTTCGATCATTACCATTTTATTATATTTGATTTTCGTCCCTATAATAAATATTAAAATTTTATTATATTTGATTTTTTTCCTATAATAAATATTTTTTTCTAGGCTTTTAATAAAAATTTATGTTCTTTTTTTTGTTATATATTTTTATTTTAGTCACTAAAGTTTTATCATGTTTGATTTTTATCCTTACTATAATAAAACTAAATAAAGTTTCACTATCCTAAGCTTTTTTTTTATTATTTAATTAAACTTTTCTTTCTATTATAATTCCTATTTTGTGATTTTTTTCTTTGTTTTAGCCATTGAATTTAGTAAAATTTTATTTTTATTTTAGTCCCTGTTTTGTAATTGTTTTTTATTTTGATCATTAAATTTTTACTATATTTGATTTTTACCCTATAAGGAACTATTTTTTACTTTTAGTAAAACTTATCATTATGTTTTGGTTTTATTTTTTCATCTTTCTTTTATTTTGATCATTAAATTTTTATTATATTTGATTATTATTCTATCTACACTGAAATTAAATACAATTTCATTATTTTAAGTTTTTTTTTGGCTTTTAGTAAAAAGCATTTTCGGTTTTGGTTCTTATTTTATGATTTTTTTTTTGTTTTGGTCAATCTCATTGATAAATTATAAATAAAGAATAAATGGTAATAATTAATCATTTAAAATTTAAAAAACTACTACGTCATTATTTTAATTATCGGTTATTATACGGTTATTATACATATTTCTAATAAAATACATGTTTTTATCAAACAATATCTAATTAGCAACATTATATTACTCAACTTTGTAGAGTTTTCGTTTAGCTAATCTTATAGCAAAATATGAGATATAAGTTTTTGTTTTTTAAAAAAAGTTTCACATAATCCTTTTAAATGATTATTTTTAAATTTTAAATTTTATATGAATAAGTACATAAAAATATTGTATAGCTCACCCCGTAGCAACGCACGGGATATATGCTAGTACTAAACACTAAAACATATGGGATTTTCATTATTCATTTGATGAACAGTGAGTTTCCTAGATTACTCACCTTTTTACTGTTCATTTGAACAGTAAAATTTTTTTTTTTTTAAAGAAAAAATTTAATCCAAGGCCCTCTATTACTTCATTTTGGACTTCCTTTGATATTGATCGGTATCATCTAATGTTAAATCTATGAGAAAAAAATCTATAGAAAGAAAGCAAGCATTTCATCCTATCACGTTCCAACATCAACTCGGTTAACAACGACTTCGGGTTAGACTTTTCATTGGACAGTTGGTGTTGTGTACTTCCAAAAGTAATAAAGTGGTCTTCCTTAAGTTGTGTGCGCGTGCGCGCGCGCGCGTATATATATATATATATATATATGTGGCTTTTAGTAAATTTTTATTTTCTTTTCTGTAATGGTATTTTCGTGATTTCCTTATAGTTTTTTTTTTTGTCTTTTATGTTTTCAAAATATATTTTTAAATCCTCATATTTTTTTAAAAAATATTTTTAAATCTCATGTTTTTAATTTAGTCTATTTTTACCTCCCATTCTTTTTTCAAAATATGCTTTTTGTTCCTCATATTTTTAAAAAATGTTTTTGACCTCTTATGTTTTAAAATTTTAGAATAAACACATATATCAAATAATATTTTTTTATTGATTAAAACTAATCTCTTAAATTTGTTGTTTATTATAAAAATTCTCATTAAATTAAAATTTTTATGAACTTTTATTTGTTGATAAATATGATTTTTTTTAGCTTTGTTAAAAATTAATTATATATCTGCATACATAACACCATTAGTCCCTTCGGTTCAAAAACTATTTTTTTTGTCCATTTTGCTATTTCAATGTTTTTATTTTTTGTTTTAAAAAAATAGAGAAAGACTAAAAAATATAGGGAAAATATAAACAGAGACTTTTAAAAAATAAAAAAATAAATTATTCGTGGTCAACACTAACAAAAAAATTAATTCATTCATTTTTCAAAACGAGATAAACTAATTTATTATTTAATTTATAATTTAAGAATCTCTTTTATCATACATTAAAAAGTAAAATTTATGAAAACTAATTTTGTAGTATTTTTTATTTCAGATTATTGATTTTAAAATATTCCGTACAACTTAGATGGTTGTTTATCAAAAAAAATTATTTATACTATATACTCTGAATCTACTAAGTAATATATATATATATATATATATATATATATATATATATATATATATATATATAGAGAGAGAGAGAGAGAGAGAGAGAGAGAGAGAGAGAGAGAGAGAGAGAGAGTTATTGAAAATTAATTATGTATATACATACATAACACCATTAGTTCCTTTGATTCAAAAAATATATTTTTTTCCTTTTTGCTAGATCAATGATTCTATTTTTTGTTTTAATAAATAGAGGAAGAATAAAAAAAAAAGTAAAACTATGAAAAATACATACATAAATATAAATTAGTTTTGTTAGAAATTAATTATGTATCCGCATACATAACACTAATTATTTGTAATTTATTCTTTTTTATATTCTAAAATTAATATTTTTAAATAAAATAATTGAAATATATATCATTAGTTTTGTTATAAATTAATTATGTATTTATACACATAACTCCAATTACTTGTTATTTATTATTTTTTATGTTCTTTTTTACTGTTTTTACTGTTCATTTGCCTTAAATCACTATTCACAGTATGATACTTTTGTAATTTTTTGCCTTTTTTTTTTTTTTTTTTTTTTTTTTTTCAAGTCGCCTCAACTTTTCGTTCAAGGAAATTGACTATCGCATCATTTGTACATTCTTTTCGGTGTTCCCACTGCTGAAAAACATTTACAAAGCCAAGAAGCTTTTCCTTCCTCCTTTTTTTTTTTGGCTTTTTTTGGCAATGTCACGATTGACACTAACTAGAATAGAGAAGGAAATGCAGAGAGATCATAGTTAAAACAAATAATCCAACTCCAGGCGTTTAACACTCTTCGTAAGATGAGCAGTGGTAAATGCTAATAGTGTCCAGGCTAACGAAGTCCATATATATCTACCGCACCGAGAAGGTAGACTAATTTAATTTAATATTAATTTATTTTAAAAATAATCTTTTTTTTTCTCATCAATTTTTCGATGATATCAATTTACTTTTTTCATTTTTTTTATTTTTGAAAAAAATAAAATAAAAAATGACATAAAACGAATGAAAATGACTTTAATTCTAATTTTTAAAACTAAAGGAACTGTTTGATTCATTTTACAAAACTAAAGGGACTAATGTATAATAATGTACTCGTTCCAATAATGGGATTTGGAGAGTGCATATCCACTCAAAGATTCAACAACATGCATATCCATCTGAAAGAGCAGAGTGACAACAGTAAATTGAAGCTACGTGCATATCATCACGAGATTGTAATTTCTGAAACTGCTTGGGTCCTGGAGTTCAATTGCCATTCAGCGTAGTCCTTCAGTTGTTTGACACATTTGAAGTCTGAAATGACATTGCAGTGAGGACTCACCTCCAATTATCCTTACTATTTTTTTTTTTTAAGTTCCTAGTTTATATAGTATAGTACTAGTTTTTTATCTGATTATGCTGAGAACCGGATAAAATATATCAAATAATTCAAAACAAAATCATTCAGTTTCATGACCCACGCTATATTATAAGTACTTAAAAATATATTAAATCAAAGATAAAAAATCATCCAATTTTATAAATTTTAAATCAAAATTTTTATATTAGACTAATTCTTTCTCATGTTTTTCATAAGTTTTGTAACAAAATATATATATATATATATATATATATATATATATATATATATATATATATATATATATATATATGTTTTATTCTTTTTTATCCATGAATTATTAATTAAAAATAATTTAAAAAGAAAATTTAATATGAAATAAAAAAATGCCAAAATACTTTTTTTGTAAAACCGTTACGTTAAAACAAATTAACAATTGATGTAAAAACTTACATAAAAATAAAAAAATGAAAAAATTATTTTGATAATTATTTAATGTTGATGAGAATATTAGTTTTTGAAAATATGTACATTTGATTTTGATATATTTATTCATAAAATTATCAACAATATTATAATAAAAAACTACATTTGAATAATTTATTGGTTCTGAAAAACATAATTTTAATTATTTAATTTGAAAGAAATTGATTCTATGATATCCAAAAATAAATAAATAGTAAATGGTTTGTATTTTGCGTTGTTGTATAGTTAATTTCTAATAAAAGTAAAAATTTAATATGTACTTTTTCACATAATAACTATACTAAGTGAATTTAAAGTTTGCAACATAAAACAAAAAATGTTAAAGAAATAGTTAACTTGCGAGTAATATATTGAATAAATTTCAAAATTAACATAATAAAATAAAAACAATTAAAAAATTTTCTCTAAATTTTGATTATATACATGAATTGCTTTTTTTTTCTTAATTTTTTTCTACACTATACATGGCCAATCCTTGTGCACATACATCACATGCAAAGCTATTATTTAAAAATTCTTAAAATCCATCCTATAAAATATATCATTATAATTTAAAAAGAAAAAACAATCATATTCTAAAATTTTATTCCAAAATCTATATGTAGATAAAAAAATCATATTTTTTCGTAAATAAAAAAATCATATTTTTTCGTAAATAAAAATTAATAAAAAATTAATTGGATGAGAATTTCTATAAGAAATCACAAATTGAAGAAATAAGTTTTAAACGATAAGAGTAATATAATATGAAATATATGCTCATTTTAAAAATATAAAAACATATCGCATATATATTTTTCTCTCTAGATTCTTTAAGAAAAAAAAAACCATCATCTATAATTTTTGCCCAACAATCCAAAATAATAAAATTTAAAAAATAATGAAAAAAAAAAAAGCAAAAGCGCAAAAAAAAAAAAAAAAAAAGGAAGAAAGAAAGAAGAAGAAAAAAATAGGCCTTTCACTTGCAAGATTTTAAGAAAAAAAAAGATAAATAATTAGACAATAAACAGTAATTCGTGGCATAAAAAAAATAAAGCCTGCAACAAATTCATTTGTATTTAACCAAACCATAACTCAAAATGACTTTTGTTTTTCCTTCACCAATCTATTAAAAAAAATCAGTAAAATTTAGAAAAAAAGTGGAATCCAATCAATCTAATTTGTTTACCAAATGAGCAAAAGAAAAATTGAAAGGTATTGAAAAGATCAATGGCTTTTCTATTTGTCTATCAAAGAGATTAATCTGGAGGTTTAATGGCAAAAGTCACCCCTAAACTATTGAGTTATGGCAATTTAAGGTTCATACTATTTGAACTCAAAACTATTAGTTTTTTGGTATATTTTATCCTTCTCTATTATTTTTTCTTGTCAAAGTGTTAATTTATCCATTTTTTTAGAATTAATTTTTTTTAATAATGTTTAATTTTAAAAATATTTAGATGATTTTGTTGTTTGGTAATTAATTACATGTAATGGATCCATCTAATAAAAAAATTGAATTATTAATTTTTTTAAGAATTAATTAATTTTGAAAAGTATTTAATTAATAATAATTGGCTTTAAGATAGCTTAGAAGATTTTTTTTGTTTATGAATTTTATTTTTATTGTTAGATAATTAGCGATGTGCAATGGATCCATCTAGTTAAACTAAAATTAGAATTAATTTTTTCCATAATAGTTAATTTTAAAAAAGTTTAGATGATTTTGTTGTTTAATAATTTGACTTTTGTTGTTAGATAATTATTTATATGTAATAGATCCATCCAGAAAAAAAAAATTATTTTAATTTTTTGAAGAATTAAAATTAATTTTGAAAAAGTATTCAATTATAATTAGCTTTAAGGTAGCTTAGATTTTTTTATTTATTTATGAATTTTACTTTTGTTAGTGGATAATTAATGATGTGTAATGAACCAACCTAGTTTAAAAAAAATTAAGAATTAAATTATTTTTTCTTAATTTTTTTTAATAATAGTTAATTTTAAGAAAGTTTAGATGATTTTTTTGTTTATGAATTTGACTTTTATTGTTGGATGATTAATAATGTGTAATGGATTCATCTAGTTAAAAAAAAAATTATTAATTTTAAAAAAGTATTTAATAATAATTTGTTTTAAAATTAATTTCAAAAAAGTATTTAATAATAATTAGTTTTGAGGAGCTTAGATGATTTATTTTGTTTATGAATCTTAGGTAATTAATGATACACAATAGATTCATCTAGTTAAATAAATTAAATTATTTTTTCCTAAAAAATTAACATTAGTGAACAAAGAAAGCACTGATGTGATCATTAAAAAAACACAATTTAATGAAATATACACTCAAAAATTTATACCGAACACGTAAAAAGAGAAAAGAAAAGAAGAAAATTATATAACGACAACCATAAAACATACATATATATATATATGCGCGCACACGCGTAAATTAAGGGCTCCATAATTTGTCTGAAATAGTGGCGGGTTGCGCATAAACTGGTGGGAATGAAGAAAAATTAAGGAAATAATATATTTTTTAAACAAATGGGTGGAGTACCATCGTTGTGGTGCATTAATTACACCGACAAAAAAAAAAATTGCACTTACAAAAAAGGGCTCGAAAGGCAGCTAATAAAGGAACGAAAATGAGGGCATTAAGGTAGAAATCTTATAATACATAAAAAAAAATAACTATTGATGTGTATAGTAGTTAATTCATAGATCAACTTGAGGAGAGAGATAGACATATTAAATTACATCCAGATTTATAAAAAATGATAAGAAGATTTTCGGGTTCATTCAATTTTTTTAATTTTAATTTTTTTTGTCTATCTATCTTCTAAAAGTGGATCCATAAAGTAACTACTGTAAATATTACTAGTTACTTCTTATGCATTGTAAAATTTCTCAACATTAAGGTACAATTAGAAGAGCACTCAATGGCACAGCTGAAAATAAGCCAAAAAGGAAAAGGCATAAAAAAGAAATTAAGGGGGAGAAGTTGTGAATTGACAGAAAAAATTGGTGAATTATAAAGAAAAAAGAACAGAAATGGATAGAAGGGCAACAAGACACCGTAAAAAAGCATTAAAGAAAAAAGAGAAACAATAATTAACAAATCGCGCGGCATTAAGTAAGCCATGATACATGTATAAAAAAGAGACAGTCGAAATGCATGCAAAAAAGGAAAATAATTGGATTAAGTCACAGACTACAGTAATTTGAGTGTTAATGAATAACTTAGGAATAGTAAAACCATCGTCTCTTTTAGTGTTTTTTTGTAATTATCATGTTTATCAACTCAGTTTGTTTGCATGATGTGAAAAATGCGTCACAAATATACAGACATTTGCTATAATTTTCAAGTTGACTTCAGGTCATTGATAGACTCAAGTAGTAACTCCCCCTAAAAAAAAGTTTGGTCATTTTTCAGAAATCAATAAATAATTTTGGGGCCAACTAAGGGATGGTACATGCCGGCAGAACAGAAATGTACGAGTCAGAAACATGTCTTTAACACAGTGTAACCCCGTGAAATTCTTTAACCTAATTATACATACTGATATATTATATTTGTATATAAAATATTAAATGTGATTAATATTTGAAGATAGTAATATGCTTTGTATTTATGTAAGAAAAAAAAATTTATTATTTCGATATGCCACAATTTTAATTTCCAGTAAGAATATCTCCTAGAATATCCTTTGTTATGTGAATATAATTTAAATGTTATTTTCTTTTATATTTGTGGTGTTAAAATACCTAAGATTTATGAAAGTATTTACGGGAATACCTTTTTGAGAATTTAACTAGCCATTATTTATTTTTTCATTATTTGATATTTTTAAAAGACCATGCAAGAAAAAGAACTACCCAAATAAGATACATGATCAAATTTTAGGAACCAAATGAGATAAGGAAATTGATTAGTTTAGTTAGTTTAGTTACCTTTTAGTTTCTCTCTCTAATTAGTGATGTGACATAAAACCTTCCATCATACTTTCATTTGTACTTTCTCACTCAACTTTGAAAAGCCAAACACGCCAACTTCTCTCTCTTTTGTCTCATAAACTGACTTCTTTTCACCATAAAATTTGGACACTTGGCATACTAACACATAAAAGAAATAAAAGGTTTAAAAAATGTGATATGAAAATGGGAGAAAGACATGAACTTTGCCATTTTTGTGAGGCAAAAACCATAGCTTCCAAGAGAGGAGAGAGAGACGGCTTTGTGAGAGAAAGGAAGGGAGAAAAAGGAAGGAAAGAAAGAAAGGAGAAAAAGAAGGAAAAGTTTAGGAAATCTTAAGCAAGCTTATATCCTTGTAAGTAGGTTTCATTTAGCTTTATTCATGCTTTAAAATTTAAATTTTTAAGTTCATTTTCCGAGTTTTGTTTAAGCCATGTAATATGTAGTTATGGTGGTTTATGTTGATGTTATATTTTGATGTCTTTGGTGATAGATCTATGATGTTTTGATGATAGACCTAGTATGATTGTTTGATGTGCATTCCGTGGTAAACTTATATTGAAATGTATAAGTATGCAATATATGGGTATGATGATAGATGATTATGCATATGTGATGGGTTGGTTTGGATATAATCATATGGGTTTGGAAGAGATGTGTGAATGGACTTGAATTAAAATAAGATGGGCTTGGACTAAAATAAATGAACTTGGATTAAAATAAAATAGACTTTGATTAAAACAAATGGACTTTGATTAAAACAAAATGAGCTTGAATATCTTAAAGAACACTTATTGGGCCTTCGTACTAAAATGGCCAAGTTGAATTTATATTTATGGACCTAAAGATCTAGACTTTCAAGGTAATCCACTTAAATATAATTTAGTACCTTAAGATGGAAAGAAAGGACTTAGAAACAAAAGACAAACTTTTGCCTCTAATTAACCCATTCGGCCAAAAACCCTAGAATTCGGGTTTTGAATATCATTCACCTAAATTATAAATCAATGGTTTAAATATATTTAAATAAGTATAAAATAGAGTGTAGAAAGGTTAGATCATAAGAAAAAACAAAAATTTTGGTTTTTACTAGGAAACACTATGCTTAAACCCGACTTTTAGAGATTGAGTTCCAACCACTCAACTTTATGATTAATGTTTTCTTTATACTCTAATAAGTATAAAATGAAGTATTAGAAGAAGAGGATTCAAGAAAAATCAAAATTTGGACTTTGGAACCACTAAAATTATAAGTTCGACTATTAAAACTCATATTAAATGCCATTTAAACTAGGTCTAAAACATGAAACTTGAGTAAACCTAATGGATGAGTTATGTATTTCTTATGAGAATACCATGAAAATATTGATGAAGTCCCAAGTGTGGATTGAATTTTCAAAATGGTATGGACATAAAGAGTTTGGTGCCTAAGAGATATGGAATGTGATTCATGATAGATCACGTGCATCATATGCATGCAAAAAATGATTTAACTTGAGAAAAACAAGTGATTCGAAAATGATGAAGTTTGGTAATCGAATCGGATCGAATTGGATAGGTTTGGTAACTTATTAGAATAAATGGGTATTAACAGTCTAGCTATGTGCGTATTCTAAGTCGTATGCTCGCATCGTTAGATGATAGATTCTCGCTAATAGTGACTATAACGAGGGATAATTTCATTATTAACGAAGGTGATTTGGTAATCACCTGGATTAAAAATAGAGTAGACTTGTTAAATACCCAAGGTACTCGAAATTAAAATTTGATGAGTCAAGGCGGGGAGTCGGAAAGTCATTGTATATCATGTGCATCATCCTACTTACCGAGCTTCGGCTCACTCGTGTTTATTTCATGCTATGATAGGGAAAGGCGATAATGATGTTAATAATGAAGTTGTTGGTTCCTCCCAAAAAAAGGTTCATGTGTGACTCGATAATTATAGGATGTACTTTTGATTGTAAATTATATTTTGTAACTTTTATAATGATATTCGGTACCTTGTATATGTGTATGGGATTAAAATTTGAGACTTTAGTCTCTAAACCGTGATGCACCTAGCCACGTCTTTTAGGTAATCGACAAGGGAGTTGGGGGGCCGCACATAGTGTTTGAAACAAATGAATTTCATAAAATTTTATAGAATTATTTGCAAATTAATGATATATTGTTTGAAAGCGTCAATTTTAAAAATTGCAAATGAATGAATTCCAAATCAATGAATTGATATAACTTTGTCCAATTCCTTACCCAAGAGGAGTTATTTGCAAATGAATTCCATGCCAATTGAGAAATATTTTCATTTGAATAAATATGCCCTTTACCCTAACCTTCTATTCGTTTGTTTTTAATCTATGAGACTGTTTCTCTCGCACATATTTCTTCTCTCTACTCGCGCCTCCCTTGTCGTCGTGTAATTTCTCATCCTTTTCTCGGCTCCTTTACTCACTTGCTCTTCCGGGTTTGCTTATATTTTTGTTCACTTTTCTTTTTTTTTCCTTTCTTTCATCCGGTGGTGCGAGCTGGTTTGGATAAATGGGAAGTGATGGATGCACTTGACTTTCTAATAGAGAATGATCAGTCATTGGTGGATAGGTTCTTTGCATGTGATGATGAAATAAGGCTACCATGGCTTAGAAGGAAGATGGGAATTAGTATGGATGATTAAAGCGAGGGTTGTTTGTTATAATTAGCATTAGTATGGATTTAAAGTATGATGGGCTATTTGTTATAATTAGTAGTATGAATGATTAAACTTGAATCCCTAATATTGGATGTTTGTTATATTTTGAAATATTTTGCTTGCATAGGTTGTAAAATATTTGTGCCAATATAATGGTATAATTTTTGGATGTGTAATATGATATAGATAGCCATTGAGATATTATATTTATGTAAGGGATATATTCGACTTACATGGACATAAGATTCTTGTATTATTTGTGAAAATATTGTCTTTGTCTTTGTATTATATCACAATTACCTTCCAACTAACTAGAGGGTATTTAAGTAAAATATAAACTATAATTCTAATTTTACATGTGTTCCAAACATAAAATGTATTTACAATGAATGATTTGGCTAACATTTTTTTTTGGTTCCAAACAAGGGAATTCATTTGCAAATACAAATTCTCATTCATTTCATTTATGAATGAAATGAATTCCACCCTTCATTTGTTCCAAACACTCCATAATACGGATTATTATTGTTCGTTGCTAAAAAAAATATTTGATAGGATTTTATAATCACGTGAATCAAATAATTCATTCTTTGAAGTCATCGACTATTTTTTTTCTCTCGTTGAATGGTTGTGAGTATTTTTCAATTAATTAAAACTAAATCTTTTTTACATATGATTTTAAAAACCCATTTCTCTATATAGATTCAAAATCTCTATAGAAATCTTTATGTTGACTTCAAAAATTTAAATTCGATAAAAAAATAAAAAAGAAAGCAAATTTACATGACTATCGGGCTAACCTATTAACATCACCTACTTTTTATAATATTAATTTGATTTCCTATCTTATCTATATATGCTTAATCTCTTCATAAAAAATAATTAAAAGTTTATTTAATTTTATTATGTATTAATTCATGTTATTTTTTTTAATTTTAGTATAAATTCAAATTATACAACAAATGAATTGGACTAGAGATATAGTGTCCATGTTTTATTTTTGGAATGTATTTGGAAGATTGATTTGATAGATTTGGAATAAGATCAGCTTAAGTAAAATCCAATTGCTACTTTTGTTAGTCTTTTTTTGACAGAGTTGAAATAATGTAACCTACAAGAGTCTAATTTATTCATACCAAATTTGACCGTTCAAATTTTGATGATGTAATATGATCTTAGCGAGTTAATGATCATTCTTTTTCTATTATAAATATCAACCTCAACAAAATCGGGAGAGGAATTTAACTTTTGAATCCGTAATAAAAATCTTATTTGGATTTTGATTATCCACCCACTTGCCACTCTAACTTGCGATTTACTAATTTTGTCTTTTTTTTTTTTCAAAAATGTCTTTACTTGCATCAATTTTACTTAATTAGTCAATCATTGTCCTTACAAATAATAAAACTTACTCTTTATGTTATAATTGATATGTTGACCGGTTATTTAATTACTTCTCAACAACCTCCACACATTATCTAAGCAAATAAATCGCCTGAACAAATAATACATCTCACATTTTATGATCTATATAAACAAAAACAAAAAAAAAATCAAAAACATATCTACATTATATTATGAATCCATACAACCTGGCTTTTTTGACATGATCACCTAATTAACGTCGAATACATTTCATATTTTATGACCATCGGGAACATCACTTACTTTCTAAAATAATAGTAATTAGATTTCCAATCTTATATAAGCAAACAACACGTGACCATAGAATATAATATCACGGTTTTATGATCATATATATATAAAAAAAAAATCAAAAACATATCTACATATTTGCATTATGAAGCAATATAGCCTGGCTTTGTTGACATCAGCTAATTGGGAACATAAATTTCATATTTTTCGACCATCGAGAACATCACTTACTTTTTATAATAATACTATTTTCAGATTTCGTATCTTATCGAAGTAAAGAATTCATCACGTGAACAGCTAATACATTTCCTATTTTATGGTCATTTACGGACAAAAAGTTGATAGCACACCTGAATAAAGTCAATACAACTTAACTTTTTTCTATTTTTTGTTTGATGAAGCGATCGATCAAGCATCAAGTACTACTTTTTATGTGATTATTCTTCTAAAAAAAGTCAATACTACTTTTTTTTTTTGGGGAGAAAGTCCTTAATTAGTACTTTTACTTGGGCAACTATAGCGCAACTATAGCATCAATTTCATTTATTAGCATATATGATCAGAATCCTACTCGTATCTTACTTGAATTTAATTGAATGAAAAAAAAATGTCAATTCAATTACATCTGTTGCTAGAATTCGAAATGCTTAAAAATAAACTCTATATATAAGTAACTTATAGACATTTTATTTTGATTATAATTTTTTAAAAATTAATACTTAAAAAAACCCAAATAATGCAAATTAAGAGCATCAAAATTCAAACATAGCGAATACATAAAATTAAAAAAACGATTAATTTGTCAAGATTTTGGATATTGATTGTTCTATCACGGAAAAATCCTGATAATAATTAATGCAATAAAACGAAATCCAGGTCTATAGAACTTTAATAATTCATGCTCTAATATATATATATATATATATATATATAGAGAGAGAGAGAGAGAGAGAGAGAGAGAGAGAGAGAGAGAGAGAGAGAGAGAGAGAGAGAGAGGAGGGACAATTTTTAATATTATTTTTTTATTTTTCCTATCTTTTTAATAAGATTACTCCTTACTATGTATATAATCATTACAGGTTTCTAGGGAATCAGTGGCGAACCTGGGAATATTTTATTGGAGGAGCCGAAGTATAATACTAAGGTTAATTTTATGAGTACTGCTAAATTCATCAATAATATTATTATTATTATAATTTTTTTTAGATATTTACCAATATATTCTTTATCAATTATAAATAATTATTATATAACAAATATTATGAATTGTGTATTTATAATTTTTTGAAAAAAATGATAGGAATAATAATTTCATCTGTAAATTTAACAGTACTCTAATTTTATTTCTCATGTAGGTAAACATGTGATGTATGGACCTAAAAGAACATAAAGGATATTGATTTAATTCATCGATAATACAACATTTTTCTACTAATAAAGTCATAAAGGTTTTCTTTATAAAATTGAAAATTAATTTTGTAAAAAATAAAAAATATTATAATATATATATAAAGAAAACTAATAAAAATATAATTTTTCTTCAATTATGCTCTACAATATAGGATTATAATAAATATCATGTATAAACTTATTTTAGATAGAGAATGAAAAAGGGGCTAGAAGACTACTTAATTAATTTTAGAGACAAATTATATATATATACATGTAAAGCTAAAAAGAATAAGAAAAAAAGGAGTGAAACAAGCTCAAGGATTCATAAACCACTAATAATATTGGAGTTTCTCTTTTAAATCTTTATTCTTTAACTACGATATTTTTAAACTTATTTATTAAATAAAGGTATTTTTTTGTCACATAAGATTTTTTATCCACATCATATTTTTTAATTTTTTTTAAAATAATTTCATTATATTAAATAAATTTATTTTTATTTTAGATATTTCATTAATTAAAAAATATAAAAATATTAATATCTTTCTTTTTAAAAGAAAAAAAACAAAAAGTTCATCTTTTTAGGTTTAGGAGCTGCCGCCTAACCCCAAAACCTAATCGATGCCATGCCATTGACAAAAATGATTAATACCATTCCATAAACTCAAAACCTTAGAAGGATCACGAGTTACTTTGTCCTGGAATTCAATTAAAGCTCGTAGTTCACTTGCACTTCCACCAGCTTAACTGGCAATATTCCCAACTTCTTGAGAAAATTTAAGTTGTTGACACCTTTGGATGTTTCATTTAATGACCTTGAAGGCGAGGTGCCGGTAGAAGGAGTATTTGTTTATTAGGTCAAGCCTTGCAATCTCTGTATTCAAGAAAATCCCCCTTAAGGTGGAGAAAGTCTGGCATATGCAGGAAGATGATTGCTTGATTTGGTTTAATTTATGTGCTGGATAGTACCTTGTCAAATTTTGCGAGCTAGGTATGTCGGAGAAAGGGAGTGACCTATCGTGAGGGGATCAGAATTATTTACTTTTGGCTTTGTTAGCTCAGGAAGATGACATAAAATGCAAAGAGAAAATAATAAATGTGATAATAAAATATTTATATAACAAAATAATTCAAAAAAATATGACAGGTAAAGTTATATAAATAAGATTTCTTCTATGTAGCATTATGTGGCATAAAGTATCTCATTTTGATAAATAAATTTAAAACTATCGTATTATGATAAATAAGATTTAAGATTTAAGATTTAAAAGTAAAAAAAAAGTATCCATTTTATACCAACCAAATCATGCAATATTTTTATAACCCATGTATGAACCCCGTTTATGCAGGTAATAATTTTCCGGACTTGCACGCCTCCACATGCACCCTCTATATATAGACAGATCTTCACAATAAACTTCATTCTGCAGAGTCTTTCTAAAACTAAAATACGCACAGAATGGCAAGTGCTTCCCTTTTTTATCTTTCTTTGGGTACTTGTTCTTATACGAACACTACTCATGATCATCAGAAAATAGGAAAGACCAGAAATGAGAGTAAGCCACTACCTTACAGCCTAAGTAACCATGCAAATCTGTGGAAGGGCAGGTCTATTAGTCTTAGCGTCCCCAGCCAGCCCACATTTCATTCTTTTCGGTCTCATGGATTGCTTTCTTCAACTGTAGAAACCAAGCCTAAAGATGATCTCCAAGAGTTGCTGCCAACCCTTCCCAGTGAGAAAAATTGGGATGGCAATTTACTCTATCTGTATGAAGGGGTTTGGTATCCAGCGTATACACTTAGTGCAGTACTTTCCTTTCAACAACATTTTATAGCGCAAGACACTGATATAATAATAGCAAGCATGCCTAAATCAGGCACCACTTGGTTGAAAGCACTCACTTTCTCCGTAGCAAACCGCGACCGCTACAGTCCTAAGGAGAGTCCTCTACTGACTACCCCACCACACGAACTAGTACGTTTCTTTGAGACTGATCTTTACTTGAAAACCCATCAACCAAATCTTGAACAATTTCCTGCTCCTAGAATTTTCGGTTCTCACACCCATTATGCATCTTTGCCAGAGTCCATTAGAGATTCTAAGTGTAAAGTTGTGTACATCTGTAGGAATCCTTTGGATCAGGTTGTCTCTTATTTTCATTTTGTTCGCAAGTTCAAACGACAAAATGCCACTGACCAACCTTTATCATCAATTGATGAAGGTTTTGAAAACATTTGTAGGGGTGTCCAGAGTTATGGACCCTTTTGGGATAGTGTGTTGGGTTATTGGAAAGCAAGCTTGGAAAGACCAGACAAGGTGCTGTTTTTGAAATACGAAGATTTGAAAGATGATATTGTCATTAACTTGAAGAGGTTGGCTGAGTTCTTGGGGCATCCCTTCACTGAGGAAGAAGAAAAAGAAGGGGTCATAGAAGAGATCTCAAGGTTGTGCAGCTTTGACAGTCTCAAGAATTTGGAGGTCAACAAAAAAGGTGTCCGTCCTTATTCTGGAGCTCCAAACAGTTCCTTCTTCAGGAAAGGAGAGGTGGGAGACTGGGGCAACCATGTGAATCCTGCAATGGCTGAACGTTTTACAAACATAGTGGAAGAAAAATTGGCTGGATCCGGTCTAGTCTTCAAAATGTCTTAGTGAGTCCGAAGGAATGGTTTCGCTACGGAATATTTGAGTGTCTAATTAATTATATGAAACTTCTGTTTATTAATTATAAGGTTTTTAATCCTAGTTTTTGTTGAGTTTATGTTGTCGTCGTAATTGTATGCTAATGTAATTTTTTTTTCCTAAATTACGCCAGAATAATTTAAACTATTTATCAAATTGACATATTTGCATGACTTTTAAAAAAATTAGATTACTTGTCAATTTCAGAATATCTTGTGTGTGATCTATTTCTTCTTGTGAAGAACGTAAATATTTCAAATTTCAGAATACTTGCAGCAAATAGAAAACATCAACTGATTACAAAATTCAATACATTATTATCATGTCATATCAAACCCTCGATTTGGGTTTGTTTGCAATGATAGCGATAAATTCTAATTTTTTAAACAAATGTAATTTTAAGATTTAAATTTTTTATATTAATAAAAAATTCATTTCACGACCAGCTTGTTTTCCATAAGGTAAATGATTTGTCTATAAGCATGCTACGTTTTTGTCTAATAGAAGCACTCTAAACGTTACTTAAATAAGCAACTTGACTTGTTTTTTCTTTTTCTTTTTTCTTTTTTTTTTTAAGAAAACAAACTTGTTAAGTAAAAGTCCAAATTAAGAGTAGTCAACTTTCCTAGCATAAGCCTCTGCGTTCCAGTTAAAAAGAAGAGGGGAAAAAAAAAGGCGAAAACAAACATCTACTGGGTTGGGCATTAATAATTTTCTACTAAATTTGATGTCCATGAAAACAAGTTGGCAATCTTCCAAAAATTCGTAGGACAGCTCAGAGATAAGCACCACTGCAAAGTTTTAGGTAGCCATGTGTAGGAAAAGACAGGGTAAGATCAGCAGCAGAAGATATTATTATTAGATGTCATAAAAAACAATTTCTTGTTAATCAGCATCCATTCATTTTATATTACATGTACATATGATGTTAGCAAATAATTAAAGGACAGATGTGCAATATTTTTTAACAAAAATGGATCTGATGTGGATGCATTGATCTATACAGACTGCAGGTCTTCAATTTACACGCTTGCTTCCACTGAACTATCACCAAAATGGGCAGTGCTACCATCAAGGGGCGCTGTTCCTTACAGCAACAGCATTAGCGAGGCACCAGGGAAGACCAGAAACAAGAATAAGTACACAAATCTGTGGAATGGAAGGTTTCTTGGTATTAGCCTTCCTTGTCATGGAAAGAGAAACAAGCACTGTAGATTGTATACTTCAACTGGAGAAACTAAGCCTACAAATGATCTCCAAGAATTGTTGCTAACACTTCCCAGTGAGAAAAACTGGGATGGTAGTTCTCTCCGTGTATATGGAGGGGTTTGGTATCCAGCTTATGCCATTCGTGGAGTAGTTTCCTTTCAACAGCACTTCATAGCACAGAACAGCGATATTTTATTAGCAAGCATGCCAGCATCGGGCATGCCTTGGTTGAAAGCCCTTTCCTTCTCAGTTATAAACCGAAGTCACTACAGTCCTAAAGAGAGTCCCTTGCTTGTTAACTCACCTCATGAACTTATACGTTCCTTTGAAAATGACCTTTGCTTCAAAACCAACCACCCAAATCTTGCACAACTTCCTCTGCCAAGAATTTTCAGTACTCATACCTATTATTCATCTTTGCCATTGTCCATTATAGATTGTAAGTGTAAAATTGTGTTCATATGTAGGAATCCACTAGACCAGGCCATCTCTTATTTTCTTTTTGCTAGCAAGTTCAGGCAAGAGAGTGCTAAACCTGTATCTTCAATTGAAGAACATTTTGAGAAAATTTGTCGTGGTGTCCAGAATTATGGGCCATTTTGGGATAGTTCATTAGGATATTGGAAAGAAAGCTTGGACCAGAGAAGGTGCTGTTTTTGAGATAGGAAGATTTGAAGGATAATACGATTTCCAACTTGAAGAAGCTGGCTGAGTTCTTGGGATTTCCTTTCTCGGAAAATGAAGAGAAAGAGGGGGTCCTTGAAGAAATATTAAGCTCGTATAGCTTTGACAACCTCAAGGACTTGAAAGGTGAACAAAAATGGTGTTCATCCGAATGGAGTTTCAAATAGTGTCTTTTTCAGTAGCGAAGAAGTGGGGCATTGGAGCAATCATCTAAGTCCCCAAATGGATGAAAACTTTTGGAAGATTGTGGATGAAAAGTTGGTTGGATCTGGTTTGGCCTTCAAAATATCTTAATGAAAGTGTGTGAATGAGTTGGTGTTCTATTGAATATGTACAGGGGCTTCTGCTTTGTATAAGCCTTCACTTACCTTGGATTTGTTGACAAGTTTTTTCTGTTGTTGTCTTTTACCTGTAATTCAGCTGCTGATTTTCGTTCTAAAGTCAAGTATGTTTAAGAACCATTTACCGTGCCATCCAAGGTATAGCAATTACAATGTCTCTTACAAATTATTTTAGGGATTTTCTCAAAATTATTGAGCTACGACACTCAGCATTGCATATGCAAAATCTACCCAACAACAATATTTTATCCTTATTCTAAGTATTGGTTACTGTTAAGATTTTGTAATTTTAGAGCATTCTCAAAATGATGTTGGGTCATGCGTTACTAAAAGAGACAATCCAATTCCAGGTTTTTAACAATCCTTGTAAGATGACTTAATGGTTAAATGCGTTTGTTTATATAATGCAGTAGAGAAAATAAATTAAATTTTTTCACGAGATCATAATTTCTGAAACTGCTTGGGTCCTGGAGTTCAATTGCCATACAGCGTAGTCCTTCAGTTGTTTTGACATCTGCTGAAGTGGAATGGCTAGATTATAAATTAACATTGCAGTGAGGATTCACGACCAATTATATATATATATCTCCCACTTTCTATAGTATTTAATTACTAGTTAGACGCGCACGTTATGCTACTGTCAAACGACCATTATATACGTAGGGTTAACAATTCATATAGTACAGTGCGAATAAATATTTATTTCGACAATTAATGTAAATAGAATATATATATATATAAAGCAAAATCATTTGATTTATATATATTTATTAACAAAATATTTAATGATATTAACATAAAAATTTATATTTGAATAATTAGGAGGTTTTTTCAAAACATTATCTAACCGATTTTATTTAAAAAAAAATTTTAGAATATAAAAAAATAAATAACAAATAATTGGTATAATGTGTGCAAATTATATATATATATATAATTTATCAGAACCAATTTTGTTGTAGTTTTTATTTTAATCTATTGACTTCAATATATTTAATACAATTTAGGTGGGTTTTTTTTTGTATATATATATATATAATCACACTTTATAAATTATAATAATATATTTTTAAAGAATAAAACATCGATGTTCTAAAATTTTATTCCAAAATCTATATATTAAAAAACCAAATTTATTAACAAACAAAATTATATCAAAAAATTAATTTGATGAGAATTTTAATAAGAAACAAATAATTAAAAAAATAAAATTTTAACAATAAAAGTAATTTAATTAGATATATATGTTTAAACTAAAATCTTAAAAAATATCATATATATTTTATCATCATCAAACTGTACGTAAAACCAAAATAAAAATATTTTTATATTTTTTACACCTAATTTCATTATATATATATATATATATATATATATAAAGAAAAATAAAGAGGCCAAGCTTGCGTCTAGTTGGCCTGGGCGGCCAAGATAGGCCATATATATGTATGAAAAAAAGAAGAAGGCTAGGCTCGCTCCAGGTTGGCCTGTGCGATCGAGACAGGACAACACGCTTAGGTCTGAAGTGTAGGCCTGCACGCCAGGCCTTGGCTACTATTCAATCAAAAAAAAAAAAAAAAAAATCAAACCAAAAGAAATAAGGTACAGTAAATGAATAGCGAACACTGTTTAAACACCTCAGTTTTTTTAGATTTCTTTACAATTAGCTCAATACTGGCACGTTGCCGCGAGTAAATTTATTATATAATATATTTTAATATTTTAAAAATATACATGTAAAATAAAAATTAATTGTAAAAAAATTATTTAATTCAATATGTATTATGCAAATTCAGCCCAAATTAATCCTCACTGCAACCATGCCTAACTGGGTTTAAGGAAATGCCTATTGTAACACTCTTTCTCTGTCTGGCTATGTTTGCTAGGATTTTTTTTTTTTAATAATGTGCTAGATAAAATATTTATAGTGTATATTGATCAAAGAATAGCATGAATAATTAAAAAAAAATAAAAGAAACAAATAGTAAAAAAGAGAAGCATTAAATTATTTGACAAAGAAAATTAAAAAGAAAGATGGCAACGGACATGAGCATTAAATGCTCTTTCAAAAGAAATAAAAAAAATAATGAACAAAATGGCACCAGATAAAGAGCATTAAATGCTCTTCCAAAAGAAATAAAAAAAAACAATAAATAAAATAGCAAGAGCATTAAATGCTCTTTCAAAGAGAAATAAAAAATGATGAAAGATGTAAGGGCAAAAAAGAAAATAAAGATAAATCTCAGGATTAATAGATAAACAATTTACAAAGCAGAAGAAAAAGAATCGAGAGAGTACACAAAATCAACAAATCCAACGGCCATAAATGAAGAATATGAAAAATCAATGGCCAAGGCATAAAAACAGTAGAAACGGGTCTTTGTCTATAGTGGAATTAACCCCCTGTTTGGATAGGGATGAAAGCGGGGGAGAGAAAAGAAAATGGGGTGGAAATGAAAGTTTTCCCCCGTTTGGGAAGAGGGATGAAAGCAATGGAAAGAAAGAAAAAATAATAAACAATGTAAAAATGGTGGGACCCATTTTCCTCCTAAAATTGGGAGGAAACGGGGAGAAAAACAGGAGGGATGTAATTTTTTTTTGTTTTTCACGGCTTTGCCCTTGCCTTTAGTCGTTCCTTTCTCTGCAAACACGATCTCTCTCTCTCTCTCGCCGAAGTCGTTTCTCTGCCATCATCTCTTCTCTCGCAAACACGATCTCTCTCTCTCGCCGAAGTCGTTTCTCTGCCATCATCTCTTCCTTGTACATCCTTTCTCATTAATAACGGATCCGCAAAAATCAAGTTATTGAACAAATTGATTGATGATCCATTCGCATAACACATTTTCTTTCCTCCCTAGTTCATCCGACAGGCGTCTCCCCGGGTGTTTCCGAGCAACGAAGCTTACACCCATTCGCAGCTCCTCCAAAGTTTTTAGCGTCAGCGAGGCGAGTAATGTGTTGTTTGATTTTGTTCTTTGTCATTCAATTGATGGGTTGTGTTTGATCTATAATGTGTGATATGATTTATGATTTGAAATTCAATGTCAAAATTAAGAACTTTACCTTCTCCGCCCGCTTGAACTTTACCTTCTCCCCGTCAACAAAGCGAGAGGGCGGAGGACAGCTGCCCTTTATTTCCAAACAGAAAACAACGTTTCTCGCCTAGATTGAAGGAAAGCTAACCAATAATCTCATCAATTGCAGATTCCTTATCACTTCCCAAGATCTCTAATCTCTAACGCCGAAGCTAATCTTTTGTGAAAGCAAGCACTAAGGTTCCATTCCGGGTTTGATGTCCGTTCAAAGTATCTAGTTGTTCCCTTGTAGTTTCCAATCTTTTGCTCGGCAAAAGGGTTCTAAGTGCTAGTCACATTGTTCGTATTTGCTTGGAAATGGCTTTTTTTGCAAGAATGTGAAGACAAAGAACTAAGCTAAGGTATTTGTCGACGTTATTTGGTTTGGAAGAATCAAAAGTGTGTAGATTCATTATTATTGTTATTGTTAATATTTACGAGATAATAACAAATTTTCAGTTCATTTTTCGAAACCTATTATGATTTGGGTACGAGCTTTTGTTAGCAAAATGTTTTTACTATAACGAAAATGCCATGTGCATGCATAAAATCGGAACAATGTAGATGTAAAAACGTGGTTGCTTGAGAAATGAAGACAAAAAGAGTGGAATTTAGGTTGATTAATGAATGCTCTCCGTAGCAAATAACCATGTATGAATTAATGTCCGATCACGGTTCATTGTATATGTCTATCATATATGTGCTTACCGCTTTACGGGAAGATGAGGGCATGAGGTGTTTGAAGAATAGTTCTCCGGATGCAAAACTTGCTAAAATAGAGGAGGAAATGCAGCTTACCCAATGAAAGAAATGCTGATTTTGTAGTTGTTTCGTAAAAATGAGAATCATAATCATTATCATATCGAATATATGTCGCCCTTCTAAGTAGCTGCTTCAAAAGTCGTCTTGGATATTACTTCGATGTCAAAACCTTGAATTCTTGGAATGTGTCAATCTCCTTGCCTTCATTGTTTCTCCATCTTTCGAGCATAATCTCAACACTTGCAATCATATCCGGAACCATGCCCTTCAAAAACATAAAAAATACTTGTATAGTACTTGTTAATTGAGGTTCTCCAGGGAGGCTATGTTTCATTACTTGTCCCGTTTATATTGTTAGAACACATATCGACTTCATGTACAATTAAACGAGTCAAAACAAGAGTTTAATTTCAAGCCCTCTCCATGGAAATGCTTACTTCAATTCAAAACGTCATTTAACTTCACCAAAATATATATCGAGTCGGCATGTTTTTTGACCTAACTTTTCCGTTTTTTATATGTGGTTTCGGAGATGAAGATGAACAAGATGATTTTGAAGAAAAGATTGCATTGAAATTAGCTAAACAGGAGGAAGAAGATCTTAATAGAATAAAGGAGGAGAGTAGAAAGTGAAGGGAAGCCATTCTTGAAAAATATAGAAATCAGCGAGTTATAGCAACAGAATGATTTTGGTTGTACATGTTTGCTTGATGGGTGTCACTTAGATATGGTAACTTGCTTGTTGAAATTTCATATTGTTATCAAGAAACATGATTCGGAATTATCATTTAATTTGATTTGCATGTTCGAGCAAGTACATGTAATTTTTACAACTTAAATAGTTATAGTATTTGATATGGGATACACATAAATTCATCATCGATTAAATTAGTATTCTTATCAATTTTTGTGATAATTGATGAAAAATATATTGATAATTGTATAAAAAAAGTTATATAAATAACCATTTAATTAATAAACTTAGCGATACTTTTTGACATCCCACTCAAATTACTAAAAATGATAATCATCAATTGAACCCGTTGATATTAATATATATTGACAATGTCTCACACGTACACCTTCATTTATTTTTTGTTCCATAAAAAAATGAAAAAAAAAACTTCATAATTTTTTCCTCAACATGTAATTGATGTTTTTTGAAAGAGAGAAGATGAAATGTAATTATTGTAAAATGGAAGCTTGGACTATCCCCTTTCAATTCTTGTTAAATGCTAGCCCCATGAAAATATGTATCAAAACACTAGCTAGCTCCAACACTAGCTACCTACCTATTATGTCATTAAGTATCTTTTCGATCAAATAACACCTTCAAATACTAGAGGGTTCTTGCATTATGCTTTTCTTTTTTTGCTTTTTTTTGTGTGGTATTTGTCAACCAAGTTATATATATATATTGTGTTTTGTTTGATGGTTCATGGTTTAGGTTGCTATTTTAGTCGTAATCAATTTGTCTCGTTTATTTTTGTAAATGTGAATTTGATTTGTAATATAGATTGCTTCGGATCAGTTTTTTAAAATTCATTTGAAATGTTGACTCATTTGGTTTTATGGACATTCAATTCTAGATAGGAGAATAGCAAGTAGAGGGTTGTCAACTCGGTTTTGATTCATGATAAGACATATCTTCTGCAATTAAGAGAGGTAAGTTTTTTTTATATCTTTGGCTATTATAAAACTATATTTGTATTTGGAATCTATCAACATATATCATTTGATCTGTGTTTCTATATTATGTAATGCTACATATGTGCACTCTTTATTTTCAAGCAGTTTATGTTTTTATGCCATTAGTTTGGATAGTAATATTACAATATTTTGCATTTAACATAGATAGAAATGAATGTCATTGAGAACATACATGATGAAGAACAAAGATGTAATAAATTGAATGAGAACTTGTTGCAATCAAATGGTGGTGTTCTTTCGGTCTCGAGAAAGTTGCAAAACATTAAAAAAAAATTAAGGAATGTCAAGAACGACATCGACGAATAATGGAGAATTGGGAAAGAAGACACCGAATGGTAGATCTACAACTAATTTGTCATTTTATGCATGCATTACACCTAATTAATGCTCAAGCATTTGTAGTTCGTAAACCTATACCCAAAGGAAGTGCTTGTAAGAGATCATCTACGCCAAGAATTAGTAAATAGGTTAACTTCAAGTGAGACGTCCTGTCGAGATATTGTACGGATGAGTCCTCAAGCTTTCTTCGTTTATGTTAGATGTTGAGAGGAAGCGGTCATTTGAAGGACTATAGGTGAGCAATCGTAGAGGAGCAAGTTGCTAAGTTCCTTCACATTTTAGGTCACAACTGGAAAAATCAAGAGCTCGTATTTTATTTTCATCGATCGAGTGAAACTATTAGTCAACATTTTCATAATGTGTTACGAATAGTGATTTTCCTTGAAAGCGAACTCGCTTAAACAACCACTTGGTTCGGAGATTCCACAACAGATTAGAAATAGTAGTAGATTTTTTTCTTTTTTCAAGGTAAGAAACCTTCGTTCTATTTTACTTAAGCAACTTTTCTAAGTTATTTATTTATTTAACAATTATATGATATATGAAATCATTTATATATATATATATAAATTTATACGGGATTGTATTGGGGTAATAGATGGAACACATATTCGTGTTAAGGTACCAAATGATATTGCAATCGGATATCGAGGTCGAAAAGATTAGCCAACACAAAATGTATTAGTCGCTTATGACTTTGACGTAAAGTTTACGTATGTTTTAGCTAGATGGGAGGGAACAACATCTAATTCAAGAATTTTAAAAAATGCTCTAGATAGGGAAGACAAACCGATAATTCCTTGAGGTTAGTTTAATTAGTCTAGAGTTCTACTCCTGTGTTTCGAATGTAACTATATTTCTTCTAACCATATGTAATCATTTTTCATAGGAAAATATTATTTGGTGGATGCGGGTTACATGCTAAAAAGTACACTACTCACCCCATATAGAGGTGTGCGATACCATTTGAAAGAATATTCTATACGTGGCCCTCGGAATTATAAGGAGTTATTCAACCATCGTCACGTCTCCTTTCAAAATATCATTGAAAGAGCATTCGGTGTAATGAAAAAAAGATTTCCTATCATCGCAAGTAGAACGGAACCACATTACTCATTTCATACAATGATAAACATAGTGCTCGCCTGTTTTATATTGCATAACTATTTGATTGGAGTAGATCCTGATGATGCTATCCTTGCTGAAGTCTATAGAGAGCTACTTGAAAGTGATAGTCAAGATAACCAAGAAATATATGATGGACGCAATGCTGATCATGAAGCAAGACAAGGGGCACTTTTGTGAGATTCTATAACGATCGAAATGTGGAATGCCTATGAACAAAATTTGTAGAATACAACTAAACTAATTAGTTGAATGCTTTTCATGTTATTAAATTTAATGATGTTCGTAGTTTTAACGTGTATTGTTGTGTTTTTTCTATATATATTATACAAATATGTATGAGTTATGACACTAATTCAAGTTAATAAAGTGTTTAATTTTAACATTTATGACTATTTTTTGTGTTCTTAACGTATTTTCAAGTTGTCAAGTATATTACAAAATTGTTGAATTAAAATGGATGCTTTGCAGTATAGAAGATGTGTAGGGAAACAAGCAAAAGAGTTCACAGGATGATGGTTCTACCGGAAGCAATATTTATTGGAGCACTAAAATGGATAATGTATTAATTGATTGCATGCTTGAAGAGAAAATCAAAAGTAAGCGACCAAATGGACATTGGACAACAACAGACCTTAGATAACATGTTGCGAGGTCTAAAGGCTAAATTTGGAAATCATATCTAAAAGAATCATATTAAGAATAGACAAAAGACATTGAAGAAAACTTTTAGTGAGGTGAAAGACTTATTTCATGGTGCAAGTGGATTTGGTCGGAATCCCGAGACAAAGACTTTTGAAGCAAGTACCGAGGTTTGGAGAGAGCTAATTTAGGTGACTATCATATATAACTTTTATGAATATATATACTTTCGAAGTATACATTAAATTACTCTTAATGTGTAAGCAAAACCGAAGCACAAAAGTGGATGCATCATCTAATGAACAACTATGATAAATTGTATCGGATATATGGCCAAGATAAAGCTACCGGAGAGGGTTCGGAAGTGCTAGAGAGAGGGTGATGATGTGGGAAAGGGAAGGTTCGTGGAGCCAATTTGATCTCAATGAGGATAATAACATAACATCGGACAGATGAAACAAATTAGGGGAATCAAATGCCAAGGTATAATGCAAATGTTAACTTCTATACTCCCGAGTATGTAGCTTCGCCCAATTCCAAAGAAACAAACTCATCTAGAGGCACTACACGTAAATCTCATATGGTGGAATCAATTCAGATTCAATCTGAAATGGTACGTTTAGGAATGAAATAAGTCTCCGAAGTAATGAAGGAAGGAAATGCAATTGCGGAGAAGTCGTTGGAAATTTTAGAAAGGGGCAATGCAATACTGGAAGAAGGAAAGTTCATTGCACAAAGGTCATTGACTATTTTAGAGAGGGGACGTCAAAATTTTTTTCATGAGGATGAGATATTCACCGAGCTTGAGGCTATAGGATTGCAATCTAGCTTCCAAATGAGTGCATATCGCTTTTTGGCTGATAATGCATCACTTACAAGACAATTCTTTGGTTGCCTCATCATAGAAGACTTGAATTTCTAACACGAGTGATGGCTGAAAGAATTGGTCGATAAAAATAAGTTAATCATACACAAGTTGGAGTATAATTTGTTGCTTTTTTCAATTGTTTCAAATTTATGTAAACGGTTCCCTTATTGTTACTCAATGTACACTTCGCTTCCTTGTTTTTTTTTTTTTTGGTAGTTGGGCTACTTATGTGTGCAATCAATTGGTGAAATATAATGCAAGGGAACTTATTCGAATCACACTTGAATTTTTGTTGTATTGTGATGTTCAAGTGTATTTGAGGGATATTATATGTGAATGTTGTCTTAAATTATAATGACTTAACTAGAAACTCATGTAACTTGATTGTGGTAGTTGAACAAATTGATGCTAAGACTTTCATAATTATTTGTAATGTGTATATATAACTTACCTAATTATATGTAGTACTTGGGATAATGGATTTAAACTTGTATTGTGATATTCGTATCCTTCCTTTGTCAAATAATTTAAAGTTTCCATCTATCCATCCTCCGATCCGAGAGTTATTACTCACATAGAGGAAATGAATTTGTAATTAATTTTTTTTATCGAGCTTAATTGATAGGACTCGTGGGTAGTGCTTGTGAATGCATCAATTTCCATCTAAAATATGACGTCTACTAGGATTTATAATCACATGAGAAAATCAAACCCACAACTTAAGGGTGATAAACAAGTAAGAATCCAAGCTAAAACTTAGGGGCCATGATTTATTTTTGGATATTAGCCTATGACTCTACATAAGAAATTGTCATCATTTCATTCCTCAACCCTTTCATATTTTTTTATCCGGTACTTAGGAGACCTAACACTTCCCCCAAAGCACCAAAATTAGCTCTAAAACAGCTATAAATAAGCCCCAAAACACCATAAAAAATAGCCTCACAACGGACCCGACACCTACCCAAAAGCCCCAAACTCGACCACGAAACCGTTACCAATAGCCCCTCAAAATTCTTACACAGACAACTCCTTTGGAAAGGCCATTTGAACCATCAAAGAAGCTCCAAAAACACCCCCAAACCAGCTTCAAAACTACCCAAAAAAACCTAAAAAAATAAACCTAAAAACAACCCCAAAACAGACCCAACACCTACCTAAAGCCCCCAAACTCGACTCTAAAATCGTTACCAACGACCCCCAAAACACTTACAGAGCAAGTCCTTTGGAAAGGCCATTTGAACCACTAAAGAAGCTCTAAAAAACCCCCAAACTAGCTTCAAAACCACCCAAAAAAACCCTAAAAAGTAGGCCTAAAACCAACCCAAAAACAGACCTAACTCCTACCCAAAAGCCCCCAAACTCGACCACAAACCGTTACCAATTGCCCCACAAAACCCTTACAGAGCAACTCCTTTGGAAATGCCATTTGAACCACCAAAGAAGCTCCAAAAATATCCCCAAACTAGCTTCAAAACCTCTAAAAAAAAACCCAAAAAAAACCTCAAAAAATAGGCCTAAAACTAACCCCAAAACAGACCCAACACCTACCCAAAAGCCCTCAAACTCAACCGAAACCGTTACCAACAACCCCCCAAAACCCTTACAGAGCAAGTCCTTTGGAAAGACCATTTTAACCACCAAAGAAGCTCCAAAACCATAAAAAAACCCACCAAAATAGACACAAAATATCCCTCAAAACAACCCCTCAAACACTTTTTGGAGTTACCGCAAAAGAAGAAATAAAAATTATTTGTGATTTATATCATTTTTTGTGATTCAATTGACTTTTCATGATTGTTCTCAATGTTACAATATCCTCTTTTTTTGTTTAATTGCTAAATAGTAATTGTTTATTCTAAAAAAAGCGAAGAAAATGATAGGTAAAAGCAACTAACTTATTATATGCATAGATAATAATACATTTTATACATATTTAAATTAATTTTATGTTGATAATTAATCTAAATTGGATATTAAATTAATTAATTAATAAACGAGTTATCGATTATTCTATGGAGACGATTCATTATTTATCTTATCATTTCGGATAGATGCTACATGCTAGATTTTTATTTTATTATCATTTGTTTTATTTTCATGAAAAAAATATTCATACAAATTTATTATAAGTATTTAAATATAAAAATATAATCCTAAGGGAATTATAGTAAATATATAATAATATATTTTTTTCTTTCTCTTTTTACAATTATCCAAACAAGAGAAATGTATTTTCTTTCATTTCCTTTCCACTCTTATCCAAACAACAAGTGAAAAATGATTTTCTTTCCTCTCCCTTTTCTTTCCTCTCACTTTCTTTCCTCTCTTTTCTTTCCTCGCAAGAGGAATTATCCAAACAAGGGGTAAATGTAAGCGAACGAGTAAAGGAATAGTAAACTCATCATATCTTTTAGTTTTTTTAGTAATCATATTGATCAACTTAGTTTTTAGAGTTAACTTAAGGGTCATCCGTAGATTTAAGGAGTAACATCACCGTTAAAAAAGGAGTTGGTCATTTTTAGAAATCAATAAATAAACCACAAGGTGGTAGTAGGTTAAGTCTACGATTCCATACTTGTGAGTCGTACTCTTCGCAGTTTATTTTTAAAATATTTAAATTTATATGTTGAGAAGTGATCCTTAGTCATGTCTATAGAGGAATTAAACTTAAAATATGTGAAAATTGATCCGAATACACCATTACTAATGAAAAAAAAGAAATCAATCAATCAATAATTTTGGGGCCAACGAAAGGGAGAGTTGTACATGTTGGCGTAACGAAATGCATGAGTGAGACAAAGGCCTTTAATAGGGATTATTATTGCCGTTGTTAAAAAAATATATTTGATAGGATTTTATAATGTGGTAAATCAAATAATTCATTCTTCGAAGTCATCATCCATTTTTTTCGTTGAATGGTTAAGAGTATTTTTTAATTAATTGAGACTATTTGTTTTTTCCATATGATTTTAAAACTCATTCTCTATATAGATTTAAAATATCCGTAGAAATCTTTATTTTGTCTTCAAAATTTGAATTCGAAAAAAAAAAGATTTGAGTAAATTTATAACCTATTAACATCACCTACTTTTTGTAACAATAGTAACTAGATTTCAATGTTATCTATACATACTCAATTTGTCTATAAAAATTAATTATGAATTTAGTTAATTTTATTATACATTAATCTATATTATTTATTTTGATTTTGGCATATATCCAAACAAGACAACAAATAAATTAGATCGTAAATAAGTTTCGTGCAAGCACAAAATTTTGAATCGCACAAGAACATATATGCATATTTTAACGAACTAGTATCCATGTCTTATTTTTCATATGCATGAGGAAGATTGACATTGATGGACTTAGAGCAAAATCCATTAAAAGAAGATTCAATTGCTACTTTTGTTAGTCTTGGTTGACTAATAAGATTAAACAAGTATAACTAAAAAAATCAATTTTTTTTCAATCAAATCCAATTGTCACACGATTTTAGTAGTTAATGATCATTTGTTTCATCATAAATACCAATCTCATAACAATTGTGAGGGGATTCCAACTTTTAGATCTCTAGTAAAATCTTTGAATTTTTGTTTGGATTTTGACCACCTACCTATATGTCATTCTAAATTGTGGTCTCGCTAGCATTGTCAACTCTTCTTTATGCATCTCACTACCACCATTCATTCTATTTAATTAGTTGATCATATTTTTACAAATTACAAAACTAGTTTATTTTTTATATATTAATCGATCTACCTATTAGTCGGTTAATTAATTCTCAACAACCTTCGTAAATTATCTAAGCAAATAAAATGTCCAAACAACTAATACATCTCGCATATATATATATATTAAAAAAAATAAAAAATAGATCTATGTTATTTGCATTGTGGTTCAATATAACCTAGCTTTATTGGCATCACCTATTAACACCGAACACTTTTCATATTTGATGACCATCGAGAACATCACTTAACAATAATAGTAATTAGATTTCCTATTAACAAACAAAACAAAAAGAATAAGACTTTTAACTATTCACTAATTGTACATGTTTTTTTTTTTTTTTTGACAACATCCTAAGATACATGGAATTAAAATGGACGGAGATACAACCATAGCAATTTTCTCAAACAATAGAATTTGTTTTCATAACTCTTAACACTTTTCGAAAGGAAATAGAGAAATTCATTAAATGTCTCAAATCAAAATGACACATAACATGACAATCAATACAATTAACTCTTAGTCTACCCCTCAGCCTATGAATCCCATACCATACCCGTAAAAAAATCCAATAACATCATCAATGGGGAACCAACAATTTGAAAAGCAAATAAAAATAGCAACAAATGAGGGAGAGGAGGTCAGTTCTTAAAAAAAAATTTGAAGAAAAAAAAAGGAATTGAAATGGAAAAAAAAACATAAAAGGAAGAAAAGGATTTACCTATTTAGTTGGAGCAACAACACCTCTAACCATCATCTTCAATTCGAATTCTTTCGTGTAAACTAATCATGTCAATGTAATTTTTCTTTGTATTCGGGGTTTTAGGCGAGTTTTGAGTTTCAAAATCTAGGGATTTTTTAAATTGGGATTGAAATTGAGTTTGAATGATTGAAAGAAAAACTAATTAAAGGTATTTAGTTGTCAATTTAGGGATTAAATTTAGGTCGAATTGAACTAGATTGAAACCTAGGGTTTTTGAGTTTTTTAACGAGTAATAAAATTTAAGGGTTTTCAAGAAATTAGATTCTAAAAGGCTTGAACTAGCTTGATCTCGGGAGAAATTAAGACAATTAAGGCTAATTGAAAAAAAAATTGAAACCTAGGGTTTGGTCAATTTTGGATAAAGGATTGAATATGAGGTTTTTGATTCGATGAAAAATCAATAAAATGAGTGAAAGGTAGAAGAAGGATTATAAGAGAGAGAGCAAACTAGAGATGACCTTTGGTTCGTTCTTCCATGGAGCTTAGGCAGAAAGAAGGAAGCGGAATACAAGATGAGGCGAAGGAAGGAAGAGAAGAGGAGAAGAAGATAGCGAGAAAGTGAGGAAATGAAGGAAGGAGAGAGAGAAAGCTCAAACCGGAGACTTTCTTTTGAAGAACTAGACAGGAAAAGGAAGAAGAAAACGAGAGAAGGGGAAGAGAGAGAGAAATTAGGTGAGAGGAAGAAGCAAAAAAGAAAGAGAAGGTTTGATCCAAAAAAAAAAAAAGAAAGGAAAAGGGAGATTTAATTGGTGTTTATGGGCTTGGGTCCAACTAAAATTGAAATGTATTGGGATTTTTGAGTTTGGATTGAAATTAAGTTTCAATGATTGAAAAAAAAGCTAATTAAAGATATTTAGGTTGTCAATTTAGGGATTAAACCCTAAATTTAGGCTGAATTGAACTAGATTGAAACCTAGGGTTTTTGGATTTTTTAACGATAATAAAATTTAAGGGTTTTTAAGAAATTAGGTTCTAACGAGCTTGAATTAGCTTCATCTCGAAGAAATCAAGGCAATTAAGGCTAATTGAAAAAAAATTGAAACCTAGGGTTCAATCAATTTTGGATAAAGGATTGAATAAGAGGTCTTTGATTCCGATGGAAAATCAATAAAAGGAGTGAAAGGTTGAAGAAGGATTAGAGGAGAGAGAGCGAACCGGAGATGACCTTTGGTTCGTTCTTCCATGGAGATTGAGCGAGATAGATGAAAGCGAGAAGACAAGATGAGGCGTAAGGAAGGAAGAGAAGAGGAGAGGAAGATAATGAGAAAGTGAGGGAAGGAATGGGAGAGAGAAAGCTCGAACTAGGGACTTTATTTGAAGAATTGGACGAAAGAGAAAGAAGAAGAAGAAGAAGAAGAAGAAGAGAGAGAGAGAGAGAGAGAGAGAGAGAAATAAGGTGAGATGAAGAAGCAAAAAGAAAGAGAAGGTTTGATCCCAAAAAAGAAAAAAGAAAAAGGAGGTTTAATTGGTGTTTGTGGGCTTTGGTCCAACTAAAATTGAAATGCATTGGGCTAAGCCCAACCCATGTGTGGTTAGATTAGGCTAATCTTAGCCTAGTCCAATTCAAAAAAAATAAGAAGAAAAAAAAAAGAAAGAAAAATTGAGTTGAAAAGTGGTACCTATTTATACGTTTTTATGCTAGAAACAAATATGTCTATGTGTTTTAGTCAATAATTAAAATTTTTATAGTTACAAATCAGTGCTATTTATGTTTCTTAGTGCATAATTATAACTTTTCGCTCATTTTAAAGCTCAACCTACATATGCTTCTTAGTTAATAATTAAAATTTTTACACTATGTTAAACTTTAACATACAATAATATTCATAAATTTTATAATACCAAATAAAAAATAACAATAGATAAAAAAGAACTCACACCGGATAAAAAATTATACCCAATAAAAAAATTATCACAATGAAACACAAATATACTCGCTATACTATGCTAAAAATTTTTCCAAGCAAAATCAAGGCACCCACACTAGTCTTTATCTAAGCAAACATCATATGAATAGAGAATATAATATCATAATTTATGATCATATACAAAAAATTCAAAAACACATCCACATCATTTACAACTCTGGTGTAATTTATATATTGACATCACCTAATTGGGAATATACATTTCATATTTTATGATTATCAAAAACATCACTTATTTTGTATAATAACTAGTTAAATACCTGCATTACGTTATAGTCAAACAACCGTTACATATGTAGAGTTAACAATTCATATGGTGTAATGCGAATGGAAGTTTTATTTCTAGTGATTAATGTAAATCAAATCTATATATTTAGCGAAATCGTTTGATTTATATATATTTATTAACAAAATATTTAATAATATTAGCATAAAAATTTGTATTTGAATCATTAGAAGGTTCTTTCAAAATATTATCTAACTTATTTTATTTAAAAAAATTTAGAATACAAAAAAATAAATAATAAATAATTGATATTATATGTGCGTATATATAGTTAATTTTTAATAAAACTAATATATATATATATATATAAAACAGATTCAAAATATATAAAATAAATAAATAAATATACAAAAAAAATTCACCTAAATTGTATGAAATATATTGAAGTCAATAGATTAAAATAAAAACTATAACAAAATTAGTTCCGATAAATTTTGAATAAATATATATAAAAAAACAGAGCATATAAAATACATAGAAAAATATACAAAAAAATCAACATAAACTTTATGAAATATATTGAAGTCAATAGATTAAAATAAAAACTACAATAAAGTTGATTATGCTAAATTCCAAATAAATATATATAAAAAAGCAAATAAAATTTGTGATTTTTTAATTGATTATTAATTTTTTTAAGAAAATTGAGCCAAACTATCTAAAACATATTTTTAGCTTTTTTTTTTGTCTCTCTCTATATGTGTGTGTGTGTGTGTGAAGAAAAAAAAAGGCCAAAGTCGTTAAATTGTATAAAATATATTAAAGTCAATAGATTAAAATAAAAACTATAACAAAATTGATTCGATAAATTTGGAATAAATATATATATATATAAAAACAAGTAAAATTTATGATTTTTTTTTTTAAATTAAGCCAAACTATCTAAAATGTACTCTCAACTCTCTCTCTCTCTATATATATATAATCGAATTTATAAATTATAATAATATACTTTTAAAAAATAAAACACCGACGTCCTAAAATTTTATTTCAAAATTCATATATTAAAAAATTAAATTTATTAACAAATAAAATTATAACAAAAAATTAATTTGATAATTAAGTTAATTAAAGTAATACAGACCATGCTAATTATTGCTAAAATCTCGTCTAGGATTACCAAGTTTTGGTGTTGTCTTTCCCTTCAAGTCTTACAAACGATGAATCAACACTCAAAGAAAACGTGTAGGCAGTCTCCAAGCTCCATGTGTCTCTCCTGGTAGTTGGCATGATTAGGCACATTAATGTACCACGTGGGATTTTGACAGCATTAGACTTTTTCTAAAATGCTGATACCACGATCAGTATCCCTGTCAATAGGACCAGACATGTGAAATATGTTGGTGCTTTCAACACAGGTTAAAAATTTAAAAAAGGGGCTATTATAAAAATAATAATAATAATAATAAAAAGCCAGGTGCGACTAGGCAGCCAAGGCCAGTCAACTCAAGTAAGTAAGGTAAAAAAAAAAATACCGTAAATAAATAATAACAATCTCAGATCTTTTAATTTTTTTTAGTAATACTATTTTTCAGATTTCGTATCTCATGGATGTAAAGAATTCATCACGCGAACAGCTAATACATTTCACATTTTATGGTCATTTATAAACAAAACGTTAAAATCACATCCAACTTAGCTTTTTTCTACTTTAATTTGTTTGATGAAGTGATCGTTAAGCATCAACTACTACTTTTTATGTGATAATTCTACGTGATCACCTACCAGCATTAATGTCTTATATATGTAATGATGTCAGAAGTATGTGTTGTGTACATATGTAGTTATATAATAATGTTTCCTAGCTTTATCCCAACCCTTTCTTGGGAGAAAGTCCTTAATTAGTACTTTTAATTACTTGGGCAACTATAGCATCAATTCTCTTTATTAGCATATATGATCAGAATGCTACCTTGTAACTTAAAAAGTCAATTCAATTACATCTGTTGCTAGAATTCAAAAGGCTAAAAAATAACCTCTATATAAGTAACTTATATACTACGTTAGTGACACATTATTTTGATTATAAATTTTCAAAAAATTAATGCCTAAAAAATCCAACAAATGGAAATTAAGAGCATCAAAATTCAAAAATAGTGATAAAAAAAACGATAAATTTATGAAGATTGTGGATCATTGATTGTTCTACTACAGAAAATCCCGACAATAATGTAATAAAAAGAAATCCAGGTTTATAGAATTTTCATTAATGCTGGAATTCATAATTATTTATACAGACCGAAGACAATTTTTATCAAAATATTTAATGTTTCTTTTTACGTTTTTTATTTTTCCTATCTTTTTAATAAGGTTACTACTTACTACGTATATAATTATTGCAGGTTTCTCATATAGCTAGGTACACGTAATTATCAGTGGCGAAGCTAGGAATATTTTATTGGAGAAGCCGAAGCATAATAGTAAGGTTAATTTTATTTCTCATATAGCTAGGTACGCGTATGTACCTAAAAAAACATAAAAGATATTTATTTAATTCATTAATAATACATCCTCTTTCTACGAATGATGTCATAAAGGTTTTCTTTATAAGCTTGAAAATTAATTTTGTAAAAAATAAAAAATATTTCAATATATATAAAGAAAACTAATAAAATTATAATTTTTCTTCAATTATGCTCTACAATATAGGATTATAAAAAAAAAATCATTTATAAACATATTTTTAAATAGAACATGAAAAGCGGCTAGAAGACTACTTAATTAATTTTAGAGACAAATTAAATATATATACATGTAAAAGCTAAAAAAAAAAAAAAAGTTGGAGTGAAACAAGTTCAAGGATTCACAAACCACTAATAATATTAGATCTATTTTACACCAATCAATCATGCAATATTTTTAGAGTAGTGCTGCATGATATCATTGTTGTAAAAAAAAAAAATTCACTATAATTTTTTAAGGTGATATTTTTTTAAAAGGGATACAAGGAAAGAAAAAACGTTAGATATTTTGTTTCAAGAGTATTATATCATTTAACTTTTTTATTTTTTAAGTTTATTTTTAAAAACTTCCTATTTTTTAAAATGATATTTTTTCGTCAAGCAATTTTGATATTTTTATAACCTATGTATGAATCCCATTTATTCATGTAATAATTAATTTCCGGACTTTCACACACCGACATGCACCCTATACATATAGACAGATCTTCACAATAAACTTCATTCTGCAAGGTCTTCCCTTTTTTATCTTTCTTTTGGTACTTTTTCTTATATTTTGTAATTCACTTGTTTGTCAGCGTTTCTCTTTTGTTATTTTCATGGAGACGGCCAAAATGATCTCTTCAAACCGAGAAAGCAAGCCAAAAAATGATCTCCAAGATTTGCTTGCAACCCTTCCCAGTGAGAAAGATTGGGATGGAGCTCCCCTTTATTTCTACAAAGGGGTCTGGTATCCTGTTTTTGCCATTAGAGGAGCTCTTTCCTTTCAACAACATTTCATTGCACAAGATACAGATATAATACTAGCAAGCATGCCAAAATCAGGCACGACTTGGTTGAAAGCTCTCACGTTCTCTGTTGTAAACCGCAACATTTACAGTCCAAAAGAGAGTCCCTTGCTTACTACCCCACCTCATGAACTCGTGCGCTTCTGTGAGATGGATCTTTACTCAAAAATCCAGCTCCCAGATATTGAAAAACTTCCTTCCCCAAGAATTTTCAGTTCTCACTTCCATTATGAAACTTTGCCGCTGTCCATTAGAGATTCTAATTGCAAGATTGTTTATATATGCAGGAACCCTTTGGATCAACTTGTCTCATATTTTCATTTTGCTCGCAAGTTCGAAAGAGAGAATATGGAGCCTTTATCATCAATTGATGAAGGTTTCGATAACGTTTGTAGTGGTATCCAGTGTTATGGACCCTTTTGGGATAGTGTGTTGGGGTATTGGAAAGCAAGCATAGAAAGGCCAGACAAGGTGCTGTTTTTGAAATATGAAGATTTGAAAGAGGATATATCCTCTAACTTGAAGAAACTGGGAGAGTTCTTGGGACTCCCTTTCTCTGAGAAAGAAGAGAAAGAAGGGGTGATTGAAGAAATATCAAAGCTGTGCAGCTTTGATAATCTCAAGGATTTGGAGGTGAATAAAACTGGTGTCTTTGAATGTGCTGGAGCTCCAAACAGTACTTTCTTTAGGAAAGCAAAGGTGGGAGATTGGTGCAATTATCTAAGTCCTTCCATGGCCGAACGTTTCGGAAAGATAGTGGAAGAAAAGATGGCTCGCTAAGCTCGCAAATTGCTTAGTAATCTCTGGTATCCTCGGCTCATTTCCTTCTGCTCCCAAAATAATCCTTATGCCCAACTTCTTGTTGTTAATCAGTTCTCTTATTGGGCTAATCTAATTGCGTTTTTTGGATAGCTCTTGTTTGGTTGTTGTTGGTCCTTGTTCAACGAAGGTCAGCAGTCTCTGGCTTCTGATACTATAACACCAGATACCAGTATCTGGGTGCTCTGATTCAGTTAAATAACAGTTATCAGGTTATCTAAGGACAGTTATTTAAAACTACTTTCGTGACCTAATTTTATGACAAAAATACCTTACTCTGACTTATACAAACCATCACATGCTAATCAGATGATGAAGGATACTAATAAATTACAAAAGTTAGTCGAAAGGAAAAAGAAAAGTACGATAATTTATTTGATAAATAATGAATTTACTTAAATTAAAAAAAGAATAAAGTAAATTGTCCAAAAGAATTGAAAACAACCATTACTACGGGATGTGGGTGACACAAAATCCAACACCCGTAGCAACCAATTCGCGACACTAGCTAAAAACTCAATTTCTTTTTTTAGTAAATATTTTGAACTGAAAGATTGAAGCTGAAACGTACCATCATGACATCAGGTTCTGCAAAGCAACTCCTTTAGTACCCAGAATCATTTGAGTGCAATTCAGCGCCTATTGCAGGTATGTTATAAATATAAAGACAGAAAGAGAGAGAGAGAGAGAGAGAGGTGAGAACGCAGCAGCCGGTTTTAGTGCAAGAGGTTTTTGTTGTTGTGTTTGTCAGAAAATTGCCCATGGTTTTGGTTTTGTGAGTTGTAAGCTTGAAGTTGCATTACCGCCTTTATTAAGGTAGATATCTAAATTCTGTTTAAATGGGTCTTTTTTCAGCTTCATTAAGGAGCATGCATGGGCCTTAAAAGACGATGGCCCAAATAAATTATATAGTTAAGGAAAAATAATTGTTTCTTAAATAAATAATTAAAAATAGATAACAAACCTCAATATTCTTAGTTTTTCACAGAGTTGTCGTTCACCTGCAAAACGTCGAGGAAGCAATCTCCAACTCAGGGACCTCTCTCCTCCACCGTTTACGGCTCATTTCGCCACCATAATCACGGAGCTAAAATGTGAGGGCTATGTTATCCTGCCGTGTTCAATTCTCATAAAATTTAGTTGTCAAGTATCAAAATTCCACTTTAATTTGTTCTTTTAAGCTGCTTTAACCTTTGTAGGTATTTCCAGTGGTTTCGTTGTAAGAAGTATAATTTTCCAGTTATTTAAACTATACTTTGGTTTGTTTGCAATATTTTCTATCATGTTCACCATTTTTGTTGTATTAAGCAGCTCGTAAGCAAAGATTCCTTCTGATAAACTACATGATTGTGCATTTCACTGTAGCAAGTTAGTAACAGTACTTCTGGCTTCTTTTTTTATGTTAGTTATGGGTTCTATTTAAATTTTTTATTTGGAACAATGCCAGAGATTTATTACAGGTATATGGATTGCATTGTAATGGCTATCAAGAGTTGATGCTGAAGAGTAACACAAACTCTCCCACGCAATCTTTTTTACAGCCTTCGTTTTTCATTCAGGTAATTCTTTCTTTTGTGCTTATGTGGATATTGATGCTAGTAGTTAGCTTTTACATTACTTGTCAATTTCAGATTATCTTGTGTGATCTATTTCTTCTTTTGAAGAATGTAAATATTTGAAATTTCAGAATACTTGCAGCAAATAGAAAACAACAACTGATTACATAATTCAATACACTATTATCATGTCATATCAAACCCTCGAGTTCCTGCAAATAGTTTGGTGATAGATATTTGTTATTCAAACACTCAGCATCAACAATCTTCGAACCCCAGAGTAAATGGAATGGACAACACTGCCAGCATGCCTGAAATCTCTTTGATGCAACCTTGTATTCCTTCTACTCCATATATGATGAACATAAGAACACCATGATTTCTCAGCAGGATATAGAAATAAAGGTTTAACTTTTATCTAAAATGTTTTGTTCTTTCCTCATAGAACCTACTTGAAAGTCATGTTTATGTGAATCTGAAACTAGGATCCTTGGCAGAGTGATTTAAGTTTGAGGTTATAGTGAGTCAAATTTCAGATTCAAATAGACACACAAGAACTATAGTATAGATTTTTAAAATATACAAAACGAAGTTTAATTTTGCCTAAAGTATCAGAGATTGAACTTAGAATATAGAAGCACAGAATTAGGTGAAGAAAGAGACAGGTAAGGAAGAGAATCGAGGAAAACCACAGTATGAGTATCGTAGAGAAACCAGAAAATAATTTACCTATACTTTTATGAGATTATTACATATTTTAGTGTGTAAATTTTTTAATTTTTGTATTTAAGTGTGTAAAATCTTATTTTTTATATTTGTGTGTATTAATTCATAATTTTTTATTTATTTAAGTGGATGTGTTAACTATCATTAATTTTATATTGATCTTATGTTTTCATTGGGACTACTTGTGAGGGACAGTAAAAGGTGGAAAACATCAGTATTAGAATCAGTTAGCATAAAACAAGTTAGTACTGATAAGGGAACAAAAACCTCCTACATATATATATATATATATATATTTTTACTTAAGTATCTCTATTTTATATTGGAAAGAGAACCAATGAACGGAAGGCGTTTAACTTCTTTTAATAAGTGTAATTTTAGAATTCGAATCATGTATATTAATAAAAAATTTATTTGGAAACCAAGTTGCTTATGGCCAACAATTTGTTGGTAAACCTGCTAGGTTTTTCTTTAATAAAAGTCACTCTAAACGTCACATTAAATAAGCAACTTAGACATTTTTTTTTCCTAGAAAACAAACTTGTCAAGTAAAAGTCCATATTTAGAGTAGTTAACTTTCCTAGGATGAGCCTCTGTGTGTTCCAGTTCAAAAGAAGCGGAAAAAAGTTGAAACAAACATCAACTGGGTTGGGCATTGATAATTTTCTACTAAATTTGATTTTCATGAAAACAAGGCAATCTTCTGAAAATTCGTAGGACAGCGCCTCACCGCAAAGGTTTAGGCAGCCATGTGTAGGAAAAGATAGGATAAGATCAGCAGCAGAAGAGATTATTATTAGATGTCATAAAAAAACAATTTTTTGTTAATCATTATCCATTCATTTTGTATTAGATGTCCATATGATGTTAGCAAATAAATTAAAGGACAGATGTGCAATATTTTTGAACAAAAATGGATCTGATGTAGATGCATTGATCTATACAGACTGCAGGTCTTCAATTTACATGGTTGCTTCCACAGAAATACCACCAAAATGGGCAGTGCTACCATAGTTCTATCAAGGGGCACTGTTCCTTACAGCAACAGCATTAGTGAGGCACGAGGGAAGACCAGAAACAAGAATAGGTACACAAATCTGTGGAATGGAAGGTTTCTTGGTATTAGCCTTACCTGTTTTACCACCCATACCACTTTCCCTTCTTTTCCTTGTCATGGAAAGAGAAACATGCCCTGTAGATTGTATACTTCAACCGGAGAAACTAAGCCTACAAATGATCTCCAAGAGTTGTTGCTAACACTTCCCAGTGAGAAAAACTCGGATGGTAGTTCTCTCCATCTATATGGAGGGGTTTGGTATCCAGCTTATGCCATCAGTGGAGTAGTTTCCTTTCAACAACACTTCATAGCACAGAACACCGATATTATATTAGCAAGCATGCCAGCATCGGGCATGCCTTGGTTGAAAGCCCTTGCCTTCTCAGTTATAAACCGAAATCACCAGAGTCCTAAAGAGAGCCCCTTGCCCGTTATCTCACCTCATGAACTTGTACGTTCCTTTGAAAATGACCTTTACTTCAAAACCAGCCACCCAAATCTCGACAACTTCCTCAGCCAAGAATTTTCAGTACTCATACCCATTATTCATCTTTGCCATTGTCCATTATAGATTCTAAGTGTAAAATTGTGTTCATATGTAGGAATCCTCTAGACCAAGCCATCTCTTATTTTCTTTTTGCTAGCAAGTCCAGGCAAGAGAATGCTAAACCTGTTTCTTCAATTGAAGAACATTTTGAGAAAATTTGTCGTGGTGTCCAGAATTATGGGCCATTTTGGGATAGTTCATTAGGATATTGGAAAGAAAGCTTGGAAAGACCAGAGAAGGTGCTGTTTTTTAGATATGAAGACTTGAAGGATGATACGATTTCCAACTTGAAGAAGCTGGCTGAGTTCTTGGGATTTCCTTTATTGGAAAATGAAGAGAAAGATGGGGTCCTAGAAGAAATATTAAGCTTGTGTAGCTTTGACAACCTCAAGGACTTGAAGGTGAACAAAAATGGTGTTCGTCCGAATGGAGTTCCAAATAGTTTCTTTTTCAGGAGCGAAGAAGTGGGGCATTGGAGCAATTATCTCAGTCCTCAAATGGCTGAAAACTTCCGGAAGACTGTAGAAGAAAGGTTGGTTGGATCTGGTTTCGCCTTCAAAATATCTCAATGAAAGTGTGTAAATGAGTTGGTGTTCTATTGTATGTACAGGGCCTTTTGCTTTGTAAAAGCCTTCACTTAGCTTGGATTTGTTGACTTTTACCTGTATTCTGATTTTCCTTTATGTCAAGTATGTTCAAGAACCATTTACATGCCATCCGAGGCATAGCAGTTACAATGTCGCTTACAAATTTTTTTACGGATTTTCTCAAAATTACTGTACGACGACACTGAACGTTGCATGTACAAAATCTACCCAACGATATTTTTTTATCTCTATTCTAAGGGTTGGTTGCTGTTAAAATTTTGAAATTTTAGAGCTTTCTCAAAATGAAGTTGGGCCATGTGTTACTAAAACAGACAATCCAATTCCAGGCGTTTAACAATCCTCTTAAGATGGGCAGTGGTAAATGCTAATTTGAAGTGAGTGTCCAGGCTGACAAAGTCATATATATCTACCGCACTAAGAAGGTAGACTAATTTAATTTAATATTAATTTATTTTAAAATAATTAGTTTTTCAAACTAAAGAAACTGTTTGATTCATTTTACAAAACTAAAGGGACTAATGTATAATGTACTCATTCCAATAATGGGTTTTGGAGAGTGTGCCCTTCCAGTCAAGATTCAACTACACGTATAATGGGCCATCTATTTGAAAGAACAGAGTGATGACGGTAAGTTGAAGCTGCATGCATGTCATAATGGGTTTAATCGTATCAAATGTCCTTTTATTTTTTTTATCTTTTCCTAATATTCTTACTTTATTTTTTTTATTCAACTTCTGATTATACTCTTTAATTTTTCTTCTCTTTTATATATATATATATAACTAACACATCTAAGGTTTCTAATAAATTAGTTTGTTAGAATTTGAATTCGTAATTTTTTACTGCAAAAGATCATTATTGCTGGGTTAGAAGCTTTTTGAGTTTTTCTCCTCCTTCCCCCCATCCCCCATCTCTCCCTATCTCTTCTGTTTCAATTAACTAAATCTCCCTGAGTTGGTCTAATCCTTGTATTGGCTTTGCCCTCCATGGCTAGATAACAAAAGCTGATTTAACCATTCATGTTTTCATACAAACTGTTCTATTGAATAATGGCATCATAAAAACAATATTAAATTAATTTTTAAAAGGCGACGTGTTTTAATACAGCTAAAGAGTCATTAAATAGGTGACCTGCATCCAATCTCTATGGCTGCTTAAGAAAGCAATCAGTAGCGTATATAAGTTTTATAACATTGACACAAGCTCAGGATGTGCAAATCATAAGATCCACAAAATGAGAAGGGTAAAGGTCCCAGATTGCTGGTCTATTGTTTTTCTGAAAAAGCCTAGGATTTAGTAATAAACACCAATAGGGCAAGATAACCAATAAAATGACTAGCTGGTTGAAATAGCTACGTGTGTGCATGGGTATTCGAAATCATTTTACTTGTTTTGTTATGGAAAATAGATTAAGTATTTTTATTTATTTAATTCAGTTATAGAAAATAAAATAAATTTGATCGAATCATGGGTATTCGAAATCATAAAAGAAAAAACCAAAATCACAGGCTCAGAAACAGCAGTCCAGCCAAATGGCCCAAGTCAAGTTGTTATAGTTGATTGGTACGGTGTAAGATTCTTATCAATTATAAATGAATTGATCGATCTACCAGAAGAAAATCTCTTAAAGATATTCTGCTTCGTGGAATCTTATTCCTACAGACAAGCCTCGCCTCACTCCAATAGTGTAGGCCATCCCGCACAGCCTCTCGCAAGCCTCGCCTTACGCCAGTAGCGCAGGCCATCCCATACAGCCTCTCGTAAGCCTTGCCTCACACTAGCAGTGCAGTTGCCCAGGCCATCCCACGCAGCCTCTTGCAAGCCTCGCCTCACGCCAGCAGCGCAACAACCCAGGCTATCCCACACAACCTCTCACAAGCCTCACCTCAAGTTAAGAGTGCAGCAGCCTAGGCCATCCCATGCAACCTCTCACAAGCCTTGCCTCACACCAGTAACGTAGTAGCCCAGGCCATCCCACGCAACCTCTTACAAGCCTCGCCTCACGCCAAGTGCGCAGCAGCCTAGGCAATCCTACGCAGCCTCTCGTAAGCCTCGCCTCATGCCAGGAGCGCAGTAGCCCAAGCAATCCCACGTAGCCTCTCGTAAGCCTCACCTCATGCCAAAAGCGCAACAGCCTAGGCCATCCCATATAGCCTCTGCCAAGCCTAGCCTCAAGCCAACAATGCAGTAGCCTAGGCCATCCCACGCAGCCTCTTGTAAGCTTTGCCTCATGCTAGCAGGTAGCAGCGTAAGCCATCCCACGTAACCTATGTGTGCATTTTGCAAGCCAGTAGCCTCACTTGCATGCCCCACAGCCCAGGCTGCCTTTGCAGCCAGTCGTGCCCCACAACCCAAGCTACCCAAGCTGCCTTCGCAATCAGTAGCATGCTAGTGCAATAGCCACCCTTGCTGCTTAGCAGTTCTCATCGCGTCAGGCAACGCCTCCAGCAGCTAGGCAGCCTTTTGCCTCGCTGAAAACCAATAGTCAGCTAGCCACTTTCCATAAAAGAAATTTATTGTTTAATTGATTGTGTTTGATATAAACAATATGATGTTATAGACTATGTTTATGTTGTTTTTTGACAAGAAAAGTACAACATCAACTTTGTTGTCAAGCTCTTTCAAGTTGCAGCAATTTGGCAATTTTTAGAAAAGTTAGAGATTTTTAAGTTACTGTAAAATTTACATCAACTTTGGTAAATTTACAGCAAGTTTGGTGGCAGCAGCAGCAACTTTGACTTCTCGCACCGATTTTAGAGAGACCTTCAATCACTTTAGTAGGACTCATACAAAGTTTTGGTAACGGGCAACTGTTTTCTCTCCTTGGCTAACTAAATAATCAATTATCATTGAAGACGAAATAAGTAAAACTGACTCTCAAATTAGATACTTTAATTATAGAACTTTTTGGATAAAACTTCTATAATGATTGTACTCCTTCAAAATATGAATGAAATTATAGCATTTCATTATTCTATTCGAGGGTTTAATTTTTTTTTTTATGATGAATGTTGCTGTAATTGCTATTGCAAATGAATTACCCGTTTAAGCACTCGTAATTTTAATGTGAGTTATTTTACCTTTTTTTGTTTGTTTGCTCGAATCAAAATTATTGGTAGCTTCCCACTTATGTGATGAAGTCGCTAGTGGCTTCGGAGACATTTTATCTATTTTTTTGCTTGCTCGAAATGAAGTCATCGGTGACTTCTCACTTATGTGAATGGAGTTGTTGGTAGCTCTCAAATACATTTTTATTTAATTTTGAATGGACAAAACAAAGCCGTTAGTTATTTCAAGATTTTTTTTTTTATTGTTTGAAATGAAGTCGTCGGTGACTTCTCACTTATGTGACGAAGCTACCGAGTGGTTTTGGAGTCGTTCTACCTATTTTTTATTTGCTCAAAATGAAGTCACCAATGGCTTTCCATTTATAAGGATGGAGTCATCGGTGGCTCGAACCAATTTTATTTAATTTTGAATTGCTTAAATGAAGTCGTTATTGGTTTCAAAATTATTTTATTTGTTCTATGCTTGATTAAAATAAAGTTGTCAATGGCTTTTCATTTGTGTGATGAAACCGTTAGTGATTTTGAAATTATTTTATTTGTTGTCCGCTTATCTATAAGGAAATTGTCAATAGCTTCCTGCTTGTGTGACGAAGCCACCGAGTGGTTTCTAAATAGTTATCTGCTACTTGCACGAGGAAAATGACATTATCGATGGCTTCTCACTTATATGATGAGATTTTAGTGACTTATTAAATTTATGACTCAAAGTCGTCAATGGCTTTCTACTTGTGTGAGTGAAGTTGTCGGTGACTCATCGCTCATACTAATAAAAAGCTATCCATCTTTAGCAACTCCTACTTATCGGTAATAGGTTGAGTTCACTAAAAACTAGCCCAAATTCTAACTTTCTCCATCTTTCTCCCTTAAGTAGGGGATATTGGCGTTAACCGACTTGAATGTACAAACTACTTTATTTTACATCCAAACCCCAAAACTACTCTGTTTTCACATCCGAACAAAATACACTTACTTAAATAGGCATAGAAGCATAAGACAGTAAAAAACTAGGTTTTTTTTTCTCGCATGCAAACAATGTAGCTTACCTTAAATAGAAGGGGATGACAATGATGTTATATCTTCCTCACCTAAGGATAGGTAGCAACTTCTTGGTCTTTTGCGATCTCATGCTCTTGTAGACCGACGACAATTTTGTCATCAAAACAAAATAACGAGTTGATGTAAAAACTTACATAAAAATAAACAAATGAAAAAATTATTTTGATACTCATTTAATGTTGATGAGAATATTAGTTTTTTGAAAACATGTACATTTGTTTATTTTTGAACGATATTAGAATAAAAAATTGCATTTAAATAATTCATGAGTTCCAAAAAAACATAATTTTAATTATTTAATTTGAAAAAAAATTAATTCTATAATATCCAAAAATAAATAAATAAATAAATAGTAAACAATTTGTATTTTGTGCTTGTTGTATAGTTAATTTCTAATAAAACTAAAAATTTAATATATTTTCTTACAAATAACTATTCTAAGTGGGTTTAGAGTTTGCAACATAAGACAAAAAAAAATATTTTAAAAAATAGTTAATTTGCAAGTAATTTATTGAATAAATTTGAATATAACGGATTAAAATAAAGGCTATTACAAAAAAAAAATTGATAAATTTTGATTATATAAAGATATGGCAAATACAATACATGAATAGTTTTTTTCTTAATTTTTTTTACAACATACATGGTCGATCTTTGTGCACATACATTACATGCAAAGCTATTATTCAAAAATTCTTAAAATTCATCATATAAATTATATCATTTGTAATTTAAAAAAGAGAAAAAAATCATGTTGTAAAATTATATTCCAAAATCCATAAGTAGATAAAAAAAATTCATATTTTTCTATAAATAAAAATTAATAAAAAATATAAAAAACAATTGGATGAGAATTTTTGTAAGAAATGGCAAATTGAAGAAATAATTTTCAAATAATAAGAGTAATATAATATGAAATATATATTCATTTTAAAAATATAAAAAGATATCACATATATTTTTTCTCTCCAGAGTATTTAAGAAACCAAAAAAATAATGGTCAATCATCTACAATTTTTGCCAATAATTCAAAATAATATAATTGAAAATAAATTAATGAGGAAAAAAAAGTGCAAAAAAGAAGGAAAAAAAAAAAAACTTGCCCTCTTCGGCATTTAGAAAAAAAGGATAAATAATTTGAGACAATAAATAGTAATTTGTGGCATAAAAAAAATTCTATCCTGCAACAAGTTCATTTGTATTTAACCAAACAATAACCCAAAATGACTTTTTTTTCCCTTCACCAATCTATTAAAAAAAAATTCGCAAAGTTTTCTTAAAAAGGGAATCTAATCAATCAAATTTGTTTACCAAAGAAGCGAAAGGAAAACTAGAGGGTAGTGAAAAAATTGATGGCTTTTCTATTGGTCCATCAAAGAGATTAATCAACGAGGTTTAATGGTAAAAATCACCCTTAAACTATTGAGTTATGGCAATTTAATGTTCATACTATTTGGACTCAAAACTATTAGTTTTTGGGTAAAATTTATCATTCTCTATTATTTTTTATAGTGAAAGTGTTGATTGTTCTATTTTTTTTAGAATTAAAATTAATTTTTTTAATAATGGTTAATTTTAAGAAAGTTTAGATGATTTTGTTATAGGATAATTAATTACGTGTAATGGATCCATCTAGTAAAAAAAAATTGAATTATTAATTTTTTTAAGAATTAATTAATTTTGAAAAAAGTATTTAATAATAATCGACTTTAAGATAACTTAGATGATTTTGTTTTTCTGAATCTTATTTTTGTATTGAGATAACTAACGACATGCAATGAATCCATATAATTAAAAAAATTAGAATTAATTTTTTTAATAATAGTTAATTTTAAAAAAATTTAGATGATTTTTTTGTTTATTAATTTGACTTTTATTCTTGGATAATTAATTATGAGTAATAGATCCATCTAGTAAAAAAAAAACTGAATTATTAATTTTTGAAGAATTAAAATTAATTTTAAAAAAATTATTAATAATTAGTTTTAATATAGCTTAGACATTTTTTTTAAAAAAATAATAATAAAGCAAAGGAAATCATAAACAAAAAAGATGAAGGGTCAACCATCGAGATGTAACAACAATAGAAATGGATAGTGGTCTATAGAAAACGGGAGTCATAATAAACAATGGAGGAATAGTAAACTCTTTAATTCTTTTAGTTTGTTATGAAAAAAACAATTATGAAACACTATGGCATCCTCTCTCTAGAAAATTTGACATCCTTTTTCTGAAAAATAACAATGAGAGGATATATATATCCTCTCATTGTTATATATAAAACGATGTTTAGGCACAAAAAAAAAAAAAAAAGATAAAAAGATGCGAGCACTAATGCTCTACCAAAAACATAAATAAAATGCCCGAAAAAAAAATAATAAGTAGCAAGAAATATAAAGAATAAATGAAAGGTCATAAAGTAATATAACATAACTACTCGATCGCATCAAAGCAATTAGAAAGAAAATAAAGAGAAAAAAATGAACAAATTACAAAACAATGAGTCATTTAAACAATTAAAGAAAAGCATAAATAATTAAGGAAAAAAAAAGGAAGAAATAACCAACAACGGATATGAGCATTAAATGCTCCCACAAATGCTCCGTAAAAAAAATGACAAAAGAAATAGTGACAAAAAGTAAAATATAAATAAAATAGAGGACTAATAAAAGAACAACTTACAAAGAAAAATAAAATTTTTTTTCCGAAGAAACGAGACAAAATCACCAAATCAAACAGCCATAAATAGAGAAGATGAAGAATCAACGATCGAGGCATAATAACGAGTGGAGATGGGTGTTAGTCTATAATAAACACGAGTTATAAGGAACCTTGGAGGAATAGTAAATTTTCTATTTCTTTTAGTTTGGTTTGTTACTTGTTAATAAGTATACACTTGTTTTAGAAATTATCACAAACACAAACCCCACTTTAATTCTTTTGCACTATAGCACAATCGGACAATAGAAACCGTTAATTAGGCCACTTCTCTATGGGTTTGACCATTGCTTGCCCCCATACACCCTTGTGGTTAGGTTTCGTGAGGAGAATAAATAAATAATTAATTTGTTGACAATATGACTTGCCATCAAATTTTGGCACTATTGTCGAGGAAGGATTGCACTTAAGTTAATTATTTCTTGGTATTTTGACTATTCTTATTGCTTCTATTAGGTTAGTATATGACCAAGTTGTAATCGAGCAACTCTGATTTTCAATCCCGAATCGAAAAGAGAATTAAGCAAGTTGAGGACAAAAGCTAGACTAGCTTTGATAGAAAGGATTGAGACATTTGAGAGAATAGTTTCTACTTCACTCGAGCATAACTACCATTTTTAAACTTTTATCATCAAGTGATTCGAAGGAAAGGTGATGGTTGCAAACAAGGCAAACAAGACTCTAAAGGAGTGGGTTGCTCTTGATCTTAATCAACAGCCCTTGTGTATAGAGTTCTCAAATCTTGATGTGGCATTTGAATTGAAATTGAGATTGATACACTTGTTGTCGAAATTTTGAAGCCTTGCTGGAGAAGACCTCCATAAATATTTGAAGGAATTTCATGTTGTATGGTCAACCATGATACCACAAGGAGTATTAATGGTTGGGTTGTACATGTAACCAGTTTTCTATCAGCTCACTACCATCCTTAGACCCAGTCCAAATGCCAATCCCAAATTAGGTCACTTAGTTTGGTTGTTTCTATGCTTTGCCCATCAACTACTTTTTTTATTGACGACGACGATGACGACTAGCAAGAGAGGGAAATTTTAGATTTATATTACATATATTAACGTCTATTATTATTATTAATTTAAAAAAGTAGGTACATACAAATCCAATCCAAAATCTTTCATTTTTATTCTCTTATTGATTGATCCAAAAACAACAACAATTTATGAAAATCTTTCATTCCTTTTCCTCTATAGACTATAAGTAAAGTAAAGTAATTATTATTACTATTTAAAATCACCATCATCGTCTTCTCTAATTTACTTATTTGAAATTTTGAATGCTAGATAGATGCAATGTATTGTTATTGATTGATTGAGACTTGAGAGGCAAAGGCGAGAGACAGGAAGCAACAATGGGAGATTACGTAGCAGTTTCTTCACCTTCAAATGCCAATTTGCATTTGCGGAGAAGCTATGTCCAAGCTAGGGCTTCACAAAGGTAATTTATTTATTTATTATTATTCTCTCAATCTTACTTGCTTGCATTTAATCCTCTCCCTCTCTCTCCCCAAACTTACTTGCCTAATGATTTGTTTTCTTATATATATATATATAAGAAAAAAATCATCTAATTATCCATTTGATTGAAAGTTCAATTCTCCTAAGTGGCTAAAAATTTCTATCTTCTATCTTATCTATTTTATTATCTTTTATTTATTTAGGTTATTTTAAATTGTATAGACTTAGTATAATTAATTACTCTTCATAGGACTTTGAGTTTCCTACTTAATTAGGACATAGGCGCATGTGGCCTAGATGGATGATTAATCTTTGTATGTTGTGGATCCTTATTTGTTAGGGATTCCTTAATTATTTACGAGTCCGTGTATTATATGGATTCATATTTAATTGAGCTAAATTAAATAAGTCCTAATTGAATATGGATGGCATAAATACAAGTCTAATTAGGAAAAGTGTTAGAATCTGTCAAGGAAGAAAGGACTCAACTCTAGCTGATTCTTAGGTTCCTTGGTGAGTATTTAAGCACACTTGGTGCTTTTTTTTTTAGTTGACTTTGATTAAAATTTTGAAAGAAAAATTAGAATTATTTTTTTTTTATAATAGTTAATTTTAAAAAAGTTTAGATGATCTTGTTGTTTGTTAATTTGACTTTTATTGTTGGATAATTAAGTATGTGTAATAGATCCATCTAGTAAAAAAATTGAATTATTAATTTTTTGAAGAATTAAAATTAATTTTGAAAAAGTATTTAATAATAATTAGCTTTAAGGTAGCTTGGGTTTATTTATTTATTTAATGAATCTTACTTTTGTTGGTAAATAATTAATGATGTGCAATGGATCCATCTAGTAAAAAAAATATTGAGAATTAAAATTAATTTTATTTTTTTAATAATAGTTCATTTTTAGAAAATTTAGATGATTTTTTTGTTTATAAATTTGACTTTTATTGTTGGATAATTAATGATGTATAATGGATCCATTTAGCAAAAAAGAAATTGAATTATTAATTTTTTTAAAAAAAATTAAAATTAATTTTAGAAATTTATTTAATAATAATTAGTTTTAAGGAGCTTAGATGATTTTTTTTGGTTATGAATCATAAGTAATTAATGACGCGCAACAGATCCATTTAGTTAAATAAATTAAATTATTTTTTCATAAAAAATTAACAGTAATGAACAAAGAAAACCCTAATGTAATCATTAAAAAAACATAATTTAACGAAATATACACTCAAAATTTTACATACAACATGTAAATAGAGAAAAGAAAAAAAGAAAATTATATAATGGCACCCATAATATATATGTATAGAGGTGAAAATTACGAGCTTCATGATTTGTCTATAATAGTTTGAGGGTTGCACATAAACCGGTGGGAATGAAGAAAAATTAAGGAAATAATATATTTTTTAAACAAATGGGTGTGGTACCGTCATTGTGGTACATTAAATACACCGACAAAAAAATGATTGTTCTTACAAAAAAAAGGCACGAAAGGCGAGCTAATAAAGGAATGAAAATGAGGGATTGAGGTACGATTAGAAGAGCACTCAATGGTGCAATTAAAAATAATCCGAAAAGAAAAAGGCATAAACAAAAGAGATGAGAGGGAGAAGGTGTGAATTGATGGAAAAAAATTGGTGAATCATAAAGAAAAAACAATAAAAAAGGGATAGAAGAGTAATAGGACACTTGTCACGACCTTAGGAGTGAGCCATGATCGCCGTGAGGACCAAAGGAACCATAAGGCCCACCTTGACCCAAGTAAGTCTCGAATACCTAAACTTAAATCCTTAATTATCATTTCATTGCACATTATCTCAAATTAATAATGATTCTATAACGCCAATATAGTTTATAATACCAAGCCATTCATAATCATTTGTCAACACAATATTATCCTTGCATTTCTTCAAATCAATATTAATAATTAATCTCTATCACAACATTGGCGACTATAATTGTAGGCCTTCTAAAAATACAATAACTCATAACATACATAGGTTTTAAGAAATTATAAGAAAATAAGTCGCACGACCAAGGTGTCAAATTTGCCAAAAGTAACCAAAAAGAAGCAATAAACAATCCTTTAATATCCTCAAAAACTGAAATAATGATGGATGAGCAATCAATAGCTCATTGAGTAGACATTATATAATATACTAAGGAAGAGAAATGGACTAAGGACGATATTCTCAAATCCATGGAAAATATATAATGTTTATTTCTCAAAACACATGCATATCGAAAACACATCTCATATCATAAATCAAATGGTTTGAAACCATTTTGTATCAAATCATTAAAGCATTTGAACATACATATATCGTACTCATACAAAAACACATATATAGATTTTTATACACCCGTGGGGTAAATATGTATCATTGGGTGCGAACACCTAAAGGTCATGCCTCATGTGATTAGGTTTTCATATGTTAGGCAACACATAGTCTAGCACTACACCTCTCCTTCTAGATGGAGCCTTACATCATTGAGCTCAAAGGCTATCCTCCTAGTAGCTAGGTTCCTTAGGGTCTCGAAAATAATTTTAAAAACCAAACATATTTATACATTTTCAAATTGATATTTCAAATACCATGCATGCATTTTTCAAAAATTATACGGATAATTAAAATAACATTTATAACATGTTTATTCAAGTCGAAAAACACATATCAACCCCTTTTCAATTCATATCAAATCATTTGATACGAAAACATTTTAACATTCATGATGTTTATTCTCATCTACATTCTAATGGAATGCTTCTAAATTGTTCTTAAACAATAATACATGATGAACAAATCAATTTAAAATGCAATACACTATATAATATCCACTCATGATATAATTTGAACAACCGAACAAAATCAAGATGGTTGGGACGAGTCACCCATGCCGAAGAATATAGCATCACAAAATGATGAATCATCCATCAATACCATACACCAAGGAATAATCTCAACAATGAATTATTCTAGAATTAAAATACAAGATTATCAAACAAAATGGAATTGATTAGAAAGACTCAAACTGAAAACCTAACTACATTTTATAATCCTTCTATTGATTCTAAACAATCACTTAATCACATTCCTTTACTAATCTTCAATCCATTCCTTAAATAATCAACCATCAATCAATTAACCCTTAATTATATTAAATGATCAATTCTTTTGTAATTCACCCAATACTTATTCCATTTACCTCTAATCATACTTTTATGGCTTAGTTACTCATTTTTTTCAAATTCTTTCCAATTAAAACTTAAATTTGAAATTTTCACTATTCATCATCTTCAACCTCTCAATTTCTCAAATTCACTGTAAATTAACTCTTCATTCATCACTTAACCAAGATAACTAAGTATTGCTTAAGTCATTATAATCACTTAGGATCACTTTTCTCTAAATGGGTCTCAAAACCCTAACCTTAATTTAATTAATTCCTTAAGCAAATTACAATCCAATGCAATTGCATCTCAATATCATTATTAACTACATATAAACTTCACAATTCAAATATCAACAGATCCAAGATCTTACCTTTGCACCATGCTCTTCAAATCCCAAATTCTTCCTAGTTTTTCAAGCTTTTCAAGCTCCAAGCTAGTTAGACTCCACTTGAATCCTCTTACTTATGGTCTTCCTAAGCTAATTGAACAATGGATTAGCTTAGGAATTGAAGGGAAAGTTGGGAGAATATTTGGAAGAAAAATCACGTGAGAGAGGGAGAGAAAAGAGAGAGAAAATTTGGAAAAAAGAGCGATTCATCGCTCCTTTTATACCAACCCTCTTTTTTTTTTTTTTTTTTAATTTGGGTTATTACAATACCACCACCAAAAAGCATTAAAGAAAAAAGAGAAACAATAATTGGCAAATCAATAATAAATACTAGCAGAAATCAATCAATAATTTTGAGGCCAACGAAGGGATGGTTGTACATACTGGAAAAACAAAAATATATGAGTTAGAAAGATGCCTTTGACGAGATTATTATTTTTGCTGTTAAAAAAAAAATATTTGATAGGATTTTATAATGAGGAAAATCGGATAATACATTCTTCGAAGTCATCATTTTTTTTTTTTTTGGTTGAATGGTTGTGAATATTTTTGAATTAATTAAAACTAAATCTTTTTTACTTATGATTTTAAAAACCCATTCTCTATATAGATTCAAAATCTCTATAGAAATATTTATGTTGACTACAAAATTTAAATTCAGTAAAAAAAGATAGAGTAAATTTATATGACTATCGGGCTAACCTATTAATATCACCTACTTTTTATAATAATAGTAATTAGATTTCCTATCTTATTTGTATATGCTTAATCTCTTCATAAAAAATAATTAACATTTTAGTTAATTTTATTATGTATTAATTCTTGTTATTTTTCTTAATTTTGATATGAATTAAAATTACACAAGAAATGCATTGGATCGAAGATGAGTTTTGTCTAGTACAAGACTTTAGGTTTTGCAAAAATAGACACGGATGTTCTAACGGATATGGTGTCCATGTTTTTTTTTTAATGTATTAATAAGATTGATTTGGTAGATTTGGAGCAAGATCGGCTAAGTAAAAGCCAATTGCTATTTCGTTAGTCTTTCCTAACAAGTTGAAATAGTGTAACCTAAAAGAATACAAGTTATTCAAACCAGTTCTTACCATTCAAATTTAGATGATGTAATACAATCCTAACGAGTTAATGACCATTCTCTTTCTATTATAAATATCAACCTTACAACAATTGTGAGGGGAATCCAACTTTTGAATCTTTAATAAAAATCTCGGTTGGATTTTGACTATCTACCCACTTGCTATTCTAACTTGCATTTTACTAATATTATTTGTTTTTTTTTTCCTAAAAAATCTCACCACTTGCATCCATTCTACTTAATTAGTTAACCATTGCCTTTACAAATTATAAAACTAACTCTTTATTTTATAATATTATATTATAATCAATCAGTTGACTAGTTATTTAATTGATTCTCAACAACCTTTGCACGTTATCTAAGCAAATAAATAGCTTGAACAACTAATACATATCACATTTTATGATCATGCATAAACAAAAACAAAAATAAAAAATAAAAAACATATCTACATTACTTGCAATATGAATCAATACAACTTGGCTTTATTGACATCACCTAACTAACATCGACTACATTTCATATTCTATGACCATCGGGAACATCACTTACTTTTTATAATGTAGTAATTAGATTTCCAATCTTATATATATATATATATAAAAGCAAACATCACGTGACCATCGAATATAATATCACATTTTATGATCATATATAAACGACAAAAAAATAAAAAATAAAAAACATATCTACATTACGAATCAATACAACCTGGCTTTACTGACATCGCCTCATACATTTCATATTTTACGACCATCAGAATACATGACTGAGGATTTAATAAACCTGCTTAGGATACATTATTCCCTGTTTCTTCTATTGCATTTTCCCATATGAACCTCCCTTCAAACATACCTAAAAGAAAAATTATAAAAAATAAAAACCCACTGTACAACAAACGATTCACAAGAAAAAACCCAGAATAAAAAGAAACCAGAAAAGATGAAAAAGTAGAAACAAAATCTTGATTGACCACTGAAAACTAGTCGCAGCAAATAGGGCAGCGTATGAGTCCATTCTCATTGCAATCAGGGCAACGTTGAAACCCATACTCACCACTCTCTTCTTCTTCTTCTAACTCTTCTTGTTCTTCATCATCACACTCATAATATATCTTACAACTCCCTGAACATGTCTCACAAGGCACAAACCTGATATCCCCACAAGCCTCACAAGCCCCTCCAACTCCACCTCCACCACCATCATCCAACATTTCACACCCTTCAACCATTTTCTCTAGCTGTCCTTCCTCGTGCATTCGCCGAATTTCCTCTGCTTTCATATTTTCATATTCTATGAGCATCGGGAACATCACTTTGTATAATGTAGTAATCAGATTTCCAGTCTTATATATATATAAAAGCAAACATCAGGTGACCATCGAATATAATATCACATTTTATGATCATATATAAACGAAAAAAAAATCAAAAACATATCTACATTATGAATCAATACAACCTGGCTTTATTGACATCGCCTCCTTGGGATCATACATTTCATATTTTACGACCATCGAGAACATCACTCACTTTGTATAATAATACTATTTAGGTTTCGTATCTTATCCAGGTAAAGAATTCACGGGAACAGCTAATACATTTCATATTTTATGGTCATTTATAGACACAAAGTTGATAGCACATGATTATAATATACTGTTTCACTGATCCCAATCCTTTTTTTTTTTTGGGAGAAAGTCCTTAATCAGTGCTTTTACTTGGGCAACTATAGCATCAATTCTATTTATTAGCATGATCAGAATGCTACTCGTAACTTACTTGAATTTAATTGAATGAACAATTCATTAAAAAAAAAAAAAGTCAATTCAATTACATCTGTTGCTAGAATTCGAAATGCTAAAAAAAATAGTGAAAACATAAAAAAAAAAAATTAATTTGTGAAGATTTTGGGTATTGATTGTTTTGTCACGGAAAAATCCTGATAATAATGCAATAAAAGAAAATCCAAGTTTATAGAACTTTCATTGATGATCGAAATCATATATATACCAAAGACAATTTTTATCAAATTTTTTTTTTTTTTTACGTTCTTTTCTCTATCTTTTAATAAGGTTACTCTTTATCTGTCAAAGGATAATCTCACCTACAAGTTTAAGCTGTTAGGTGAGATTTCAAGATATGATTTATATTATTCTCTAACACATCCCCTCAAGTGAAAGCCCTTTGGGCTTGAAACTTACACGAGCTCACACTACTTTGTGCTTAATTAATTAGAAAAAAAAATAAGAGTGGTAGGATTCGAACTCACAACCGTTTGTTTATCAAGGCTCGATACCATGTTCAAGAACCATCTCACCTAAAAGCTTAAGTTTTTAAGTGAAGCTTTCGGATGAGGTCCCAAGATATGATTTATATTATTCTATAACACTTAATACGTATATAATTATTACAAGTTTCTAACAAATCAATGGCGAAGCTAGGAATATTTTATTAAAGAAGTCGAAGTATAATACTAAGGTTAATTTTATGAGTACCGATAAATTTACCAATAAAATTATTATTCTCACCACTTTTTTAGATAATTATCAATATATCCTTCATCAATTAAAAATTAATGTTGAAAAAATATATTTAATAATAATTAACTTCAAGGAAGATTATATGATTTTGAGTTGATGAATCTAACGTTTGTTGTTGGATAATTAATAATGTGTATGAATTCATATAGTAAAAAAAAATAAAAAAAATTATTAATTTTTTTAAAAAGATAATTTTATTTTTTAAAAATAAAATACTTAAATTACCGTTTGTCAAATTGATAATATTGACTTTATTTTATTACAATCCATTAACCCAATATTTTTATGGGATAAATGGATAGGTTCATATGTTAGGTCAAAGACCTAACACAACGATTTGTCCCCTATGTCTTGTTGTATTATAGTGTTAAGCCACTTAGTATTTCCTTTTTTTTTTAAAAAAAAAAAAAACAACCATAAAGGGGAGAGGCAATGGGGTGAAAACTACTAGGGCAACTACTTGTGTTTTTTCAACATTTTCTCTTGATTTAAATTGAATATAACGGTTTAAAATCAAATTGTATCATTGTTAGTGTAGTGCATAGGTAAAATCTTCTATGTTGATGAAGGTTTGAATTACAACCTAAGGAAATAATAATTAACTTTTTTTTATTTCAGAAATTTAGTATGAATTTTTTTAAAAAAATTTTGGTTTGGATTTGAATAAATTTCCATAATAAATTTCTGAAATAAATAAAAAATTTTTGCTTCTATTCCTTCCTATCCATAAAAGATTTTCTTTTTTGGTTTGAATTTGAGAGAAAGCAACAAAAAAAAAATTGAGGTGTGAAATTAATTAATTATTTTTATACATAAAGATAGAGAAAAAGAGAAGAATTTTAAGATTTTTTATTTTTTTTTGAAAAATTTAATATTATATGTTAGCATCTTGTTAGTTTTAAATTGAAAATTGCCATTGTTGTCTAAAAATTTGGATGGAAGGACAAAGTTCAGAAATAAATTTAAAATAAAAGGATATGATTATTACAAATTTTAGTTAAAAAACTCGGTTAAGACAAATAAAATGACAGAGAGATATATAATGGACCTTTAACGCGCTAATTTAGATACTTTTGTAGACCTATACGTGAGCAGAGCAGAGAAGCGAGGTTAAGAAAAACCACGGAGGACTGCAGAAACAGTGAAAACTGGCGGTACTCATGTGACGTATGTACCTAAAAAAACATAAAAGATATTTATTTAATTCATCGATAATACAACCTTTTTCTACTAATAATGTCATAAAGGTTTTCTTTATAAACTTGAAAATTAATTTTGTAAAAAATAAAAAATATTATAATATATATAAAGAAAACTAATAAAATTATATTTTTTTCTTTAATTATGCTCTACAATATAGGATTACTTATTTTTAAATAGAAAAATGAAAAGGGGCTAAAAGACTACTTAATTAATTTTTGAGACAAATTAAATATATAATACATATAAAAGCTAATATATATATGTATGACTGAAACAAGCTAAAGCATTCATAAACCACTAAAAATATTGGATCCATTTTACACCAACCAATCATGCAATATTTTTAACCCATGTATGAATCCGATTTATGCATGTAATAATTTTCCGGACTTTCACACACCCACATGCACCTTATTAAAGAACGATTTTCGAGATGGAATCGAGTGAACCATTTGAAACTTTCTGTTTATTATCCTAATTATATATAGAGAGAGAGATCTTCGCAATAAACTTCATTCTCCAGAGTCTTCCTAAAACTAAAATACCCACAAGATGGCAAGTGCTTCCCTTTTCCATCTTTCTTTGGGTACTTGTTCTAATACGAACACTACCCATGATCATCAGGTAATAGGAAAAACCAGAAATGAGAGGAAGCCACTACCTTACAGCCTAAGTAACCATGCAAACGTGTGGAAGGGAAGGTCTATTAGTCTTAGCGTCCCCAGCCGGCCCACATTTCATTCTTTTCGGTCTCACGGATTGCTTTCTTCAACTGTCGAAACCAAGCCTAAAGATGATCTCCAAGAGTTGCTGCCAACCCTTCCCAGTCAGAAAAATTGGGATGGCAATTTACTCTATCTGTATGAAGGGGTTTGGTATCCAGCGTATACACTTAGTGCAGTGCTTTCCTTTCAACAACATTTTATAGCGCAAGACACTGATATAATAATAGCAAGCATGCCTAAATGAGGCACCACTTGGTTGAAAGCACTCACTTTCTCCGTAGCAAACCGCAACCGCTACAGTCCTAAGGAGAGTCCTCTACTGACTACCCCACCACACGAACTAGTACGTTTCTTTGAGACTGATCTTTACTTGAAAACCCATGAACCAAATCTTGAACGATTTCCTGCTCCTAGAATTTTCGGTTCTCACACCCATTATGCATCTTTGCCAGAGTCCATCAGAGATTCTAAGTGTAAAGTTGTGTACATCTGTAGGAATCCTTTGGATCAGGTTGTCTCTTATTTTCATTTTGTTCACAAGTTCAAACGAGAAAATGCCACTGGCCAACCTTTATCGTCAATTGATGAAGGTTTTGAAAACATTTGTAGCGGTGTCCAGAGTTATGGACCCTTTTGGGATAGTGTGTTGGGTTATTGGAAAGCAAGCTTGGAAAGACCAGACAAGGTGCTGTTTTTGAAATACGAAGATTTGAAAGATGATATTGTCATTAACTTGAAGAGGTTGGCTGAGTTCTTGGGGCATCCCTTCACGGAGGAAGAAGAAAAGGAAGGGGTCATAGAAGAGATATCGAGGTTATGCAGCTTTGACAGTCTCAAGAATTTGGAGGTCAACAAAAAAGGTGTCCGTCCTTATTCTGGAGCTCCGAACAGTTCCTTTTTCAGGAAAGGAGAGGTGGGAGATTGGGGCAACTATATGAATCCTGCAATGGCTGAACGTTTTGCAAACACAGTGGAAGAAAAATTGGCTGGATCTGGTCTAGTCTTCAAAATGTCTCAGTGAGTCCGAAGGAATTGTTTCGTTATGGAATATTTGAGTCTCTAATTAATTATATGAAACTTCTGTTTATTAATTAGAAGGTTTTTAATCCTAGTTTTTGTTGAGTTTATGTTGTTGTCGTAATTGTATGCTATGTAAAATTTTTTTCCTAAATTACGCAAAAATAATTTAAACTATTTATCAAATTCACATATTTGCATGATTTAAAAAAAAAATTATTTAACGTTTTTTTTCTTTCTTCAGCGTTTTTCTCGTTGTGTTTATTAGACCAGGTTAGTGGATTGTTAAAAATTTATTAGAAACGTGTTAATTATCATATATTATTAATTAAAATTAGGAAAAGAGTTTCCAAGCCAATAATTAGAGGACCAAAAAAAATTAAAAAGAAAAAAAAGATTGAAAATAGAATATAAGTCCAAACCTAAGCAGATATCACGACAGAAAAGAGTGATGCAATACTAAAGGGGCATGGTAGAAAACAAATGGAACCGCATGTATGACATAAAGTCCAAGTTGAACCGTTGTTGTTATAAAACTTTCAAATATCGGATTTGATATAAAGTCAATATCTTTGCGGTTCAAATTGTACTTTATATGTGTAATATGAATGTTGGGTTCAAATTGAATCCGTTGTTGCTAACATTTTTAATATATCTATTTTTATACTAGTATGGTATTGGTATATTGCCGTGGATAAGTCTGTATAATATTTTTAATATTTTAATTAATTTATAATATCTAGGTATGAAATAAAAATTAATTTATATTAATTGTAAGAATTTTTTTATTTAATATGTATTATGCTTGCAATATTAAAATAATAATATTGAGAAAAAATAGGAAGATATCTTTCATTTATTACTAAATTAGTAACTTTTTGCTCAAAAAAGCCATGATTTTAGAATTAAGCGTGCCGACTGCCATAGTTTTCGTAATGTAACCAAGCTAGCTTTTGATTGTCAAAAAGAAACAACGGCTGTGCTTTATAGCGTAATTGGACTGGTTCGGAACTTGGAAACTCAGAATTCATGCATCAAGTATTGCGATTTTTTAATGATTAATAGTAGAGCTTGTCCTTTATATGCATGCACGAAAGTCCTTTTTTTTTCGTTTTCCTTTTTTTATGAATACATGCATGAAAGTCGCTGTCCAGAGGCCCATATTCTATTTTGGTAGCTAATTTAGCTTTCGAATTTGAGTGAGCTAGGAATTCTGATCAAATGCAGCACTGCTAGTAATCCTCTTCATATACATAGACCTTTGCCAATTTAGCTTTCATACTCCGAACGACTCTCACTTCATTGCCCCGGCGCAAACTCCTCTCTAATGCAAGTTTACCCCTCTCAAGCTTCTGATCAGTTGCTCCTTTATCCTTGTTGGCAGCCCCGCCCAGCCCACTATATATCAAAAACATCATTATCCTCCGCATCATCGTCGTAATAACCAGACGAAACGATACTTACAGCCAGCGGTTCTTCCTCTAAGTCATTCCTTACAAACATGTAGTCAATCCCAGCCATGGATGGAGCATGCAGTCCCAACAAGCACATCTCCATTCGGGAAAAGAAAATATCCCCTATCTCAACTCCAGGAACTGCTCGAATTCTCTTCCTCATATTTGTCCGCACCTGTTTGGTCATCAAAATGTTCGCTGCTTTCAGATTCGCCAGCCTAATAATCCCAGCAGGCGATTCCTTAGCATCTTCTAATTGACTAAGCCTTCTTCTAAGTGCATCGAACCTCATATGTAAACCACTTCCCTATTTCCATCATCCCTTTCAGACAAACAAGCTCCTGCAACGAAATTATTCTCATCAACAGCCAAGGTAAAATCTAAATCTTGGCTCTTCCTTGGTCTTTTCTGCAAAGAAGACTTGGGTGTCCGCTTAGCGGAGCCCTTGCTACCATAAAAGGACCCAGCTTCTCCATTAAAAGCATCCCCATTAGACTCTGAATTAGCTCGAAACGAGCGAAGGGGAGCTGCAGGAGTGGTGTGTGTCTGTTGGTTAAGGTCAGGTGTTGCTGCTTGGGAACCAAGTGGTGCACTAAAAGGATAAAATAGTGTAAACCCAGATGGGTAAGGCCCAAAAGGAGGTGCAGGTACAAATGAGGTGCTTCGGAGTGGTTTCACATCCAAAACTCTTGTTTTATCAATTGTAGGTGTTGAATTGTTACGTGACCCGCCTCCTTCCATTGCCAGTTACCACAAAAACAACGACAACCCACAAAATATCAACAAGCATAAATAAGCCCCACTACCTAAAACCCAAACGAAACCCAACTCTTAGCATGCTTGATCTCTCTTACTGAAACAAGAAATTGGAAAATCAAAGTCTGCATGTTGTTAAAATAAACAGAAATTGAAGATCTATGAAGTTATTCGGAGACAGATATTGAAGTTAATTTATAAAATACAACAAATGAAGAAAAGAGAAATGTTGTTCCTCAATTGTTGCTTTACTTAAAGACTATGCACTGGCCGATGTTGTAATAAAGTAAAGGGTAAACCATATCTTTGACCTTAGAGTTTCCAAAGTGTTACACTTTTACCCCTATTCACTTAAAAATGTCAATATCACCCTCAAAGTTTCCCAAAAGTTCCTATATATATATATAAGTAATTCCACTGATACTGAATGAAGTATGAATAGATTATACTATTATTCGCATACTATATTTAGAGAAAATAAGACAATACTAACTGCAACTTGTTTTTTAAAATAGTTCTTGACAACACTAAGGTCCTATTTACTGTCGGAAAGTGAGTTTCAACAAAAAATATTTTTTCGAGTATGTATAGTCGTAGATTGGATAAGTTAGCCGACTAAGGCTTTTTGGGGCTCGCATTAATATCTTGAGATTTTGGGCCACTTGAATAGTTTTAAGTCTTAACAAAAAGGAAATAATGGGCCAATGGAAACTAAAATATGGGCCGAAGTTCTTATGTTAAAAAACGAGCCAGCCTCAAAGTTCGAAACTCGAATTGACAGAGTTGTCTTTCACCTGTAAAACGTTGAGGAAGCAATCTCCAACTCACGGACCTCTCTCCTCCGGCGTTTACGGCTCAGTTCGCCACCATAATCACGGAGCTAAAATGTGAGGGCTAAATTATTCCACAGTGTTCAATTCTCATAAAATTTAGTCGTCAAGTATTTGAATTTCACTCTAATGTGTTCTTTTAAGCTGCTTTAAATTTTGTATATATTTCGAGTAGTTTTTGTTTTTCCTCATCAATTTCGTTGTAAGAAGTTTAATTTTCCATTTATTTAAACTATAATTTGGTTTGTTTGCAATATAATCTATCTTGTTCACCATTTTTGTTGTATTAAGCAGCTCGAAATCAAAGATTCCATCTGATAAACTACATGATTGTGCATTTCACTGTAGCAAGTAGAAACATTACTTCTTGCTTCTTTTCTCATGTTAGTTATGGGTTCTATTTGATTTTTTTTTTTTTTTTTTGAATAATGCCATTTATTTATTACAGGTAAATGGATTGTATTTTAATCGCTATCAAGAGTTGATGCTGAAGAGTAACACAAACTCTCCCTCGCCATCTTCTTTACAGCCTTCGTTTTTCGTTCAGGTAATTCTCACTTTTGTGCCTTATATGGGTGGTGTTAGTTTTAGATTTTTTTTTTTTTTTTGGGTGTTGGCTTTTAGATTACGTGTCAATTTCAGAATATATTGTGTGTGATCCATTTCTTCTTTTGAAGAATGTAAATATTTCGAATTTCAGAACACTTGCAGCAAATAGAAAACAACAACTGATTACAAAATTCAATACACTATTATCATGTCATATCAAACCATCGATTTGGGTTTGTTTGCAATGTACATCAAATATCTGTGTCCGAATTAACCTACTAAGTTGGACTTTCATGAAAATAGCAGATGACAAAGAGATTATTAATTTTTTTTTTAATCATGATTCATCTACTCTCATAAATATATTAACTACGGCTTTTACTTAGAATTGTAACCTGCAAATATTTTATAATCAAAGACCTTTAAGTTTTAATGCTATAGTAAATAACTGTGGTCATGAATGGGTTAAGATTGTAAGGTCAAATTATGTTGATAATCCAGTCATTAAATCTAATTGCTTCGTCAAAAAGGATGGAATACAAAATTTTAGATTTTGTTTTGTATAAATTGCATCTTGGGTGTTATCAACTCTTGAATTGCTATCATAACTATAACAAAAGTATGACAGCTTAATAATATAAAAGTATCCAACAACTACATCCCCCACCTTCCTCTTTCTGTCTTTCTATTGTTTTTGTTGATTTGGGTTTGTTTGCAATGTGTGTTTTCTAGTTTGGAAGAACTGTTCTTGTGTATTTATCAATATTTTTTTTTTTGTCAAAAGAGACCGGTAACATGGTGTCACGTCAATTATTTAAAGACTATATCAGCATAAAATTAACGAATAGCTAAAAAACCAGTTAAAAAAACTAAAAATAAAAATTTATACACTTAAATAAAAAAAAATTAGAAAGTTTGCTAACCAAATGTGTAATAATCTTATATTTTCGATGGGACTATTTGTGAGGGAAAGTAAAATGTGAAAAACATCATTATTAGAATCAGTTAGCCTAAAACAAGTTAGTACTAAAAAGGGAATAAAACCTGCTACATTTTTTTTTATCAGGATATTTTTATCTCAGATTGTAAATAGAACTAACAAATGATGGCTATAAAATCTAATTTTTTAAAACAAATGTAATTTTAAGATTTAAATTCTTTATATTAACAAAAAATTCATTTGATGACCAGCTCGTTTTCCATACGATAAACGATTTGTCTATAAACATCCTATGTTTTTGTCTAATAGAAGCACTCTAAACTTTACATTAAATAAGCAACTTGATTTGTTTTTTCTTTTTCTTTTTTTTTTTCTAGAAAACAAACTTGTTAAGTAAAAGTCCAAATTAAGAGTAGTTAACTTTCCTAGCATAAGCTCTGCGTTCCGGTTCAAAAGAAGAGGGAAAAAAAAGCCGAAAACAAAACATCTACTGGTTTGGGCATTAATAATTTTCTACTAAATTTGATGTGCGTGAAAACAAGTTGGCAATCTTCCAAAAATTCGTAGGACAGCTCAGAGATAAGCACTGCAAAGTTTTAGGCAGCCATGTGTAGGAAAAGACAGGGTAAGATTAGCAGCAGAAGATATTATTATTAGGTGTCATAAAAAACAATTTCTTGTTAATTAGTATCCATTCATTTTATATTAGATGTCCATATGATGTTAGCAAATAATTAAAGGGCAGATGTGCAATATTTTTTAACAAAAATGGATCTGAATAGATGCATTGATCTATACAGACTGCAGGTCTTCAATTTACACGCTTGCTTCCACTGAACTACCACCAAAATGGGCAGTGCTACCATAGTTCTATCAAGGGGCGCTGTTCCTTACAGCAACAGCATTATCGAGGCTCGAGGGAAGACCAGAAACAAGAATAAGTACACAAATCTGTGGAATGGAAGGTTTCTTGGTATTAGCCTTCCTTGTCATGGAAAGAGAAACATGCCCTGTAGATTGTATACTTCAACCGGAGAAACTAAGCCTACAAATGATCTCCAAGAGTTGTTGCTAACGCTTCCCAGTGAGAAAAACTGGGATGGTAGTTCTCTCCATCTATATGGAGGGGTTTGGTATCCAGCTTATGCCATTAGTGGAGTAGTTTCCTTTCAACAACACTTCATAGCACAGAACAGCGATATTATATTAGCAAGCATGCCAGCATCGGGCATGCCTTGGTTGAAAGCCCTTGCCTTCTCAGTTATAAACCGAAATCACCAGAGTCCTAAAGAGAGCCCCTTGCTCTTTACCTCACCTCATGAACTTGTACGTTCCTTGGAAAATGACCTTTACTTCAAAACCAACCACCCAAATCTCGAACAACTTCCTCTGCCAAGAATTTTCAGTACTCATGCCCATTATTCATCTTTGCCATTGTCCATTATAGATTCTAAGTGTAAAATTGTGTTCATATGTAGGAATCCACTAGACCAGGCTATCTCTTATTTTCTTTTTGCTAGCAAGTCCAGGCAAGAGAATGATAAACCTGGTTCTTCAATTGAAGAACATTTTGAGAAAATTTGTCGTGGTGTCCAGAATTATGGGCCATTTTGGGATAGTTCATTAGGATACTGGAAAGAAAGCTTGGAAAGACCAGAGAAGGTGCTGTTTTTGAGATATGAAGATTTGAAGGATAATACGATTTCTAACTTGAAGAAGCTGGCTGAGTTCTTGGGATTTCCTTTCTCAGAAAATGAAGAGAAAGAGAGGGTCCTAGAAGAAATATTAAGCTTGTGTAGCTTTGACAACCTCAAGGACTTGAAGGTGAACAAAAATGGTGTTCGTCCGAATGGAGTTCCAAATAGTGTCTTTTTCAGGAGCGAAGAAGTGGGGCATTGGAGCAATTATCTCAGTCCTCAAATGGCTGAAAACTTCCGGAAGACTGCAGAAGAAAGGTTGGTTGGATCTGGTTTGGCCTTCAAAATATCTCAATGAAAGTGTGTAACTGAGTTGGTGTTCTATTGTGTGTACAGGGCCTTTTGCTTCGTAAAAGCCTTCACTTATCTTGGATTTGTTGACTTTTACCTGTATTTCAGCTGCTGATTTTCCTTTTATGTCAAGTATGTTTAAGAACCATTTACCATGCCATCCGAGCCATAGCAGTTACACTGTCTCTTACAAATTAATCTTTAAAAGGCGACGTGTTTTAACACAGCTAAAGAGTCATTAATTAGGTGACCTGCCTTCAATCTCCATGGCTGCTTAAGAAAGCAATCGGTAGCGTATACAAGTTTTATAACATTGACGCAAGCACAGGATGTGCAAATCATGAGTTCCACCACAATATAGAGAAGGGTGAAGGTCCCAGATTGCTCGGCTACTGTTTTTCTGGAAAAGCCTAGGATTCATTAATAAACACCAGGAGGGCATGATACCCAATAAAATGACGAGCTGGGTGAAATAGCTGCGTGTGTGCATGGGTATTCGAAATCATTTTACTTGTTTTGATATGTAAAAACAGATTAAGTATTTTTATTTATTTAAGTCAGTTATAGAAAATAAAATAAATTTGATCGAATTCATGGGTATTCGAAATCATAAAAGAAAAAACCTAAATCACTGCTTCGTGGAATCTGATTCCCCTTCATTCGGCACAGCTGCACAGAGAAAGAAGTCCTTCATTCAGAATACTAATGATTTCCGAGCTTGCATTGTAAATTGCAAGATTTGATTAATCGAAACAGAGGAGAGAGAGAGAGAGAGGAGAGCGAGAGAGAGGGAAGAGATAAATAAACTCTTAAGATATTCTTCTTCGTCGAATCTGATTCCCCTTCATTCAGTACAGCTGCACAGAGGAAGAAGTTCTTCATTCAGAACAGCAATGATTTCCGAGCTTGCATCGTAGATTGCGAGATTTGATGAATCGAAACAGGAGAGAGAGATACAGAAGAGAGAGAGGAGACCAAGAGAGAGGGAAGAGATAAATAATTTTTTTTTTTACGTGACAAAAAAATATGAAGTATCATGTCGCTTGGATTATTTTATCTTATTTGTCCGTTTTGATCGGATAATTGATAAGAAAATAATCGAAGGGATCACACCAAAAAAAAATTAAAAACACAAAGAAGAGTTGAATACAACACATAAAAAAAAAAAAAGAAGAAGCAGGAATCACATTAAAAAAATATATTAAAAATAAAGAAACGTTTGATGCGAAACCTATCATCACGAGATCGTAATTTCTGAAACTGCTTGGATTCTGTAGTTCAATTGCCATTCAGTGTAGTTTTTCAGTTGTTTGACACATGCTGAAGTTTGAAATGACATCGCAATGAGGATTCAGCACCAATTATGCTTATTAAATTTTTGTTTTTAATGTTTCTGCTTTCTGTAGCAAAGCACTAGTTTTTGCCCCCATATTATCTTTGAGTCAGATAAAATATATAAAATAATTCAAGAAAACATTCAGTTTAACAACCTACGCTATATTATAAGTTCGTAAAAATATATTGAATCAAGATAAAAAAAATTATTTAATTTTTTAATCAAAATTTTATATTAAACTAATTCTTTCTCATGATTTTCATAAGTTTTATATCCCAAAAAATATGATTTGTTCTTTTTTATCTATGAATTATTAATTAAAATTTTATAATAATTTTTTAAAAAAATTTAATATGAAATAAAAAAAGCCATGATATTTTTTTATATAAAACTGTTGTTAACACCCAATTGTTGCCCCATTATTTTTTTATTTCTATTTTTATTTTAAATGCAAAAATACCCAAAAATAATAACGAACAAAAGAATGCCAAGTATAAAAAGGAAGAAAAAAAGAGAAAAGAGAAGAAAAGAAAAGAAATATAAAAAATCAATTAAAACAATTAGCTTAGATTAGTTCAAGGAGGGGGCTAATTAAAAAAAAATAATTCAAAACTTATGTCCTTTAGTTAAAATAAAGAGGGGGCACAACTCAAAGAAATTAAAAAGAAAAATCCTAATTAATTGAGATTTAAGCATCCCATCGAAATAAACAACCAAAATCGAACTTAAATTGGGCAATTATAAGTAATCGAGAGACAAAATTGGAATTTTTTCAAAAAAAAAACCTTAAAAAAATACCTAGAAAAGCCCTCCCTTGCATTTTTCGGGAGAATCTATTGTTGATCCCGCTCATTTTTTGATCTAGTCGACTGCAACAAAAGCTCTCCCCCATAACCCTCTCTCGCCCATAGCCACCCTCACATATCCCCCTCACATCACTAGCCTTTCTCTTGCAAGCACCCCATACCTTCCTCACTCATCCACAAACCCCTCGTCATAGCCCACAGCCCCTTTCTAATACCTCCTCTTATAGCCAATAGCACCAAAGCAGCAGTCCCCAACGCAGCCTCTCATAAGCCTTGCCTCACACCAGTATCGTAGGCCATACCGCGTAGCTTGTAAAAATTTTAGAGAAGTTGCAGCAACTTTGATAATTTTAGAGAAGTTAGAGATTTTTAGAGTTATTGTAAAATTTACAACAACTTTGGTAAATTTATGGCAAATTTGGCGACAACGAGCAACAACTTCAACTTCTCGCATTGATTTTGGAGACACCTTCGAGTCATATTAGCGGGACTCATACAAAGTTTTCGCAATGGACAATTGCTTTCTCTCCTCAACTAACTAAATTATCATTGCGGACGAAATTAGTAGGACCGACCCTCAAATCGGACACTTGAATTATAGAACTTTTTGGATGATTATACTCCAAAATATGAATGAAATTACAGCATTTCATTAATATATCCGGGGTTTAATTTTTAATTTTTAATTTTTTATGTTGTTGTAACTACTATTCAAATGAATTACCCCGTTTAAGTAATTGCAATTTTAATGTGAGTTATTTAACTCTTTTTTGGTTTGTTGCTCAAATCAAAACTACCGGTAACTTCCCACTTATGTGACGAAGTTGCCGAGTGGTTTCGAGATATTTTATCTATTTTTATTTGCTCAAAATGAAGTCATTAGTAGTCTGCTCATTTATGTGGATAGAGTTGCTAGTGGCTCTCGAATAAATTTTTATTTAATTTTGAATTGCTTGAAACAAAGTCTGCCAGTTGTTTTGAGATTATTTTATTTGTTTTTTGATTTGTTTCAAATGAAGTCGCTAGTTGGTTCCCACCTTTTTTTATTGTTGTGTGCTTGATTGAAACAAATTCATCGATGACTTTCCATTTATGTGACGAAACCGCCAATTGTTTTGAAATTATTTTATTTGTTGTTTGCTTGTCTAAAATGAAATCGTTAATGGCTTCCTACTTGTATGACGAAGCCGCCAATGGTTTCCAAATAGTTATCCGCTCTTGCACTAGCAAAATGAAATTACCGACGACTTCTCACTTATGTGACGAGATTGTTAATGACTTATTAAATTCATAACTCAAAGTCGTCGGTGGCTTTCCACTTGTGTGAGTGAAGTTATCGGTAACTCATCGATCATACTAATAAAAGGATATCCATCTTTAGCAACTCCTACTTATAGGTAATAGGTTGAGTTCACTAAAGACTAGTCGAAATTCCAACTTCCCCCATCTTTCTCCTTTGAGTAGGGGATATTGGCCTTAACTAGCTTGAATTTTCAAGCTTGCTTTGTTTTACATCCAAATCCCTAAACTATTCTGTTTTCACATTCTAACAAAATAAACTCACTTAAATAAGCATAGAAGCATAACACAATGAAAAACTAGATTTTTTTTCCCACGTGCAAACAATGTAGCCTAACTTAAGTAAGACGGGATGACGGTGATGTTATATCTTCCTCACCTCGGGATAGATAGCAACTCCTTGGTCTCCCACGATCTCATACCCTCGTAGACCAATATCAATAATTGTGTCGTTAAAACAAACTAACAATTGATGTAAAAACTTACATAAACATAAACAAATGAAAAACTTATTTTGATACTCATTTAATGTTGATGAGAATATTAGTTTTTGAAAATATGTATATTTGATTTTGATATATTTATTCATAAAATTATCAATGATATTAGAATAAAAAATTGCATATAAAAAACTCATGAGTTCCACAAAAACATAATTTTAATTATTTATTTTGAAAAAAATTAATTCTATAATATCCAAAAATAAATAAATAGTAAATGGTTTGTATTTTGTGTTGTTGTATAGTTAATTTCTAATAAAAATAAAAAAATAATATATATTTTCTTACATAATAACTTTTCTAAGTGGGTTTAGAGTTTGAACATAAAATAAAAGATATTAAAATAGTTAACTTGCAAGTAATATATTGAATAAATTTGAAAATAATGGATTAAAATAAAGGCTATTACAAAAAAAAATTCAATAAATTTTGTTTATATAAAGATGTAGCAAATAAAATACATGGATTGTTTCTTTTCTTAATTTTTTTCTACACCATACACGGTCGGTCCTTGTGCACATACATTACATGTAAAGCTATTATTCAAATATTCTTAAAATCCATCATATAAATTATATCATTTATAATTTAAAAAAGAGAAAACAATCCTGTTCTAAAATTATATTCTAAAATCCATACGTAGATAAAAAAAATCATATTTTTTCATAAATAAAAATTAATAAAAAATAAAAAATCAATTGGATGAGAATTTCGTAAGAAATGACAAATTGAAGAAACAAGTCTCAAATAATAAGAGTAATATAATATGAAATGCATGCTCATTTTAAAAATATAAAAACATATAACATATATTTTTTCTCTCTAGATTATTTAACGAACCAAAAAAGTAACGATCGATCATCTATAATTTTTGCCCAATAATCCAAAATAATATAATTGAAAATAAATTAATGAGGAAAAAAATAAAAAGTGCAAAAAAGAAGAAGGAAAAAAAATGCCCTCATAGGCAAGACTTTAGGAAAAAAAAAAAAAACTAATAAATAATTTGAAACAATAAATAGTGATTCATGGCATAAAAAAAAAAAATTCAAGCTCGTAACAAATTCATTTGTAGTTAACCAAATAATTACCCAAAATGACTTTTTTTTTCCTTCACCAATCCATTAAAAAAAAATCCATAATTTTTTTAAAAAATAGAAATCCAATCAATCTAATTTGTTTACCAAAGAAGCAAAAGGAAAACTAGAGGGTAGTGAAAAGATCAATGGCTTTTCTATTTGTTCATCAAAAAGATTAATCTAGAGGTTTAATGGTAAAAATCACCCCTAAACTATTGAGTTATGGCAATTTAATATTCATACTATTTGGACTCAAAACTATTAATTTTTGGGTAAATTATATCATTCTCTATTATTTTTTATAGTCAAAGTGTTGGTTGTTTTATTTTTCTAGAATTAAAATTAATTTTTTTAATAATAATTAATTTTAAGAAAGTTTAGATGATTTTGTTCTTGGATGATTAATTACGTGTAATGGATCGATCTAGTTAAAAAAAATTGAATGATTAATTTTTTCAAGAATTAATTAATTTTGAAAAATTATTTAATAATAACCGACTTTAAGATAACTTAGATGATTTTTTTTTGTTTTTGAATCTTATTTTTGTATTTAGATAACTAACGATGTGAATGAATCCATCTATTTAGAAAAAAATAGAATTAATTTTTTTAATAATAGTTGATTTAAAAAAAATTAGATGATTTTGTTGTTTATTAATTTGACTTTTGTTCTTGGATAATTAATTATAAGTAATAGATCCATCTAGTAAAAAGAAATTGAATTATTAATTTTTGAAGAATTAAAATTAATTTCAAAATAGTTTTGATTAATAATTAGATTTAAGGTAGCTTAGATGTCTTTTAAAAAACAAATTAAGAAAGCAAAAATCATAAACGAGAAAGATGAAGGGTTAACCGTCGAGATGCAACAACAATAGAAATGGATAGTGGTCCATAGTAAACAGGAGTCATAATAAACAATGGAGGAATAGTAAACTCCTTAATTCTTTTAGTTTGTTCTGAAAAAACAATTATGAAACATTGGCATCCTCTTTCTTAAAAATAAAAATTATAGGACATGTGTGTGTGTGTGTGTGTGTGTGTGTGTGTGTGTGTGTGTAACAATGTCTAGGCACCAAAAAAAATATAAAAAGATGCGAGCATTAAATGCTCAGCCAAAAACATAAATAAAATGCCAAAAAAAACAATAAGTAGTAGGAAATATAAAGAATAAATGAAAGGTCATAAAGTAATATAACATAACCATTCGATCACGTCAAAGCAATTAGAATGAAAATAAAAAGACAAAAATGAACAAATTACAAAATAATAAGTCATTTAAACAATTAAAGAAAAGCTTAAATAATTAAGAAAAAGAAGGAAGAAACAACCAAAAATAGAGATGAGCATTAAATGCTCCCACAAATGCTATGTAAAAAAATGACAAAAGAGACGGTGACAAAAAATAAAATATAAATAAAATAGAAGACCATTAGAAGAACAACTTGCAAACCAAAATATATATATATATATATATTTTTTGAAGAAACAGAAAAAATCACCAAATCAAACGACCATAAATAGAGAAGATGAAGGATCAACGATCGACGCATAGTAATAGTGGAAATGGGGGTTAGTCTATAATAAACATGAGTCATAATGAACCTTGAAGGAATAGTAAATTTCCTTTTTTTTTTAGTTTGACTTGTTAATTGTTAATAAGTATACACTTGTCTTAGAAATTACAACAAACACAAACCCTACTTTAATTCTTTTGCACTATAGAACAATTAGACAATAGAAATTGTTAATTAAGCCACTTCTAGTGGGTTCGACTCCTGCTTGCCCTATCTACACCCTTATGGTTGAGTTCCTTGAGGAGAACAAATAATTAATTAATTTGTTGACAATATGACATGTCATTAAATTTTGGCACCATTGTCGGAGAAAGATTGCACTTAAGTTAATTGTTTCTTAGTATTTTAACTATTCTTATTGCTTCTATTAGGTTGGTCTATGACTAGGTCGCAATCGAGTGACTCGATTTTCAATCCCGAACCGGAAATAGATTTACGCAAGTTGAGGACAAAAGCTAAACTAGGTTTGATAGAGAGGATTGAGACATCCGAGATAGTAGTTTCGCTTTACCGAACATAACTACCATTTTTGAACTTTTATCATCAAGTGATTCTAAAGGAGAGGTGATGGTTGCAAACAAGGCAAACATAACTTTAAAGAAGTTGGTCGCTCTTGATCTTAATCAGCGACCCTTGTGTACGAGTTTTAAAATCTTGATCCGGCATTTGAATTGAAATTGAGATTGATACACTTGCTTGTCGAAATTTCGAAACCTTGTTGGAGAAGACCTCCATAAATATTTGAAGGGATTTCATATGGTATGCTCAACTATAAAACCATAAGGAGTATTAATGGTTGGTTGTATATGTCACTAGTTTTCCACCAGCATACTCGTAATCCTTAGACTCAATCCAAATGCCAATCCCAATCCTAATCCTAATTAGATGCTTTCTGTTTAGTTGTTTCTTTGCTTTGCACATCAACTACTTTCTTTATTGGCGAAACTATGACGACTAGCAAGAAAGGAAAATTTTAGATTTATATTAAATATAGTAACATCTATTATTATTATTAATTGAAAAAAGGCGGTATATACAAATCCAATCCAAAATCTTTCATTTTCATCCTCTTATTGATTGATCCAAAAACAATAACAATTTATGAAAATCTTTCATTCCTCTTTCTCTGTAGACTATAAGTAAAGTAATGTAATTATTATTATTATTATTTATATTTAAAATCACCATCATCGTCTTCTCTAATTTATTTATTTGAAATTTTGAATACTAGATGGATGCAATGTATTGTTATTGATTGATTGAGACTTGAGAGGCGAGGCGAGAGACGAGGAAGCGACAATGGCGGATTGCGTAGCGGTTTCTTTACCTTCATGTGCAAATTTGCATTTGCGGAGAAGGCTGTGTCAAAGATAGGGCTTCACAAACTTAATTTTTTTATTTTATTATTCTCTCAATCTTACTCACTTGCATTTAATCCTCTCTCTGTCTCTCTCTCTCTACAAACTTTTGGCCAAATGGATATATATATAAGAAAAAAATCATCTAATTATCCATTTGGTTGCTAAACTTTGAGTCTTACTGTCTAATCTATTTTATTATCTTTTATTTATTTAGGTTATTTTAAATTGTATGAACTTGGTATAATTAATTAGTCTTCATAGAATTTTAAGTTTCCTATTTAATTAGGACATAAGCGCATATAGCCTAGATGGATGATTAATCCCTATATGTTGTGAATCCTTATTTGTTAGGGATTCCTTAGTTATTTATGAGTCCATATATTTTATGAATTCATATTTAATTGAGCTGAATAAAATAAGTCCTAATTGAATGTGGAAGGCATAAATATAGGTCTAACTAGCAAAATAGTTAGAATCGCCAAGGAAGAAATGACTTAACCCTAGTCGATTATTAGGTTCCGTGTGTGAGTATTTAAGCACGCTTGGTGCTTCTTTTTTAGTTGACTTTGATTAAAAATTTGAATGAAAAATTAGAATTATTTTTTTAATAATAGTTAATTTTAAAAAAATTTAGATGATTTTTTTATTTATTAATTTGACTTTTATTGTTGGATAATTAATTATGTGTAAAAGATCCATCTAGTAGAACAATTAAAGTATTAATTTTTTGAAGAATTAAAATTAATTTTGAAAAAGTATTTAATAATAATTAGCTTTAAGGTAGCTTAGAATTTTTATTTTTTTTATTTTTATTTTTTACGAATCCTACTTTTGTTGTTAAATAATTAATGATGTGCAATTGATCCATCTAGTTAAAAAAATTGAGAATTAAAATTAATTTTATTTTTGATAATAGTTAATTTTAAGAAAATTTAGATGATTTAGTTTTTTTATAAATTTGACTTTTATTCTTGGATAATTAATGATGTATAATGGATCCATTTAGTTAATATATATGTATATATATATTTAAAAAAAATTAATTTAAGAAATTTATTGAATAATAATTAGTTTTAAGGAGCTTACATGATTTTTTTGTTTATGAATTTTAAGTAATTAATGATGTGCAACGAGATCCATTTAGTTAAATAAATTAAATTATTTTTTCATCAAAAATTAACATTAGTCAACAAAGAAAACCCTAATGTATTCATTGAAAAAGCACAATTTAACAAAATATACACTCAAAAATTTATATCAAACACGTAAATAAAGAAAAAAAAAGGAAAATTATATAATGGCAACCATAGTATATATATGTATAGAGGTGAAAATTACACTCCATGATTTGTCCGAAATGGTTTGAGGACTGCACATAAACTGGTGGGAATGAAGAAAAATTTAAGGAAATAATATATTTTTTAAAAAATGGGTGTGGTACCATCATTGTGGTGCATTAAATACATTGACAAAAAATGATTGTTCTTACCAAAAAGAAAAAAAAAAGGCACGAAAGGCGACTAATAAGGAATGAAAATGAGGGATTAAGGTACGATTAAAAGAGCACTCAATGGCATAATTAAAAATAAGCTAATAAGAAAAGGGCATAAAAAAAAAAGAGATGAGAGGGAGAAGGTGTGAATTGATGGGAAAAAATTGGTGAATCATAAAGAAAAAACAATAAAAAAGGGGCGGAAAAGATATAGGACACTTGTCACGACCCTAGGAGTGGGCCATGAATGGCACGAGGATTGAGAGAATCGTGAGGCCCACCTCGACCCAAGCAAGCCTTGAATACCTAAACTTAAACCCTTAATTATCATTTCATTGCACATTATCCCAAATTAAAAATCATTCTATAACGCCAATATAGTTGATAATACCAAGCCATTCATAATCATTTCGAACATAATATTATCCTTAGATTTCTCCAAATGAATATTAGTAAGTAATCTATATCACAACACCCACGACTATAACCGCAAACGTTCTAAAAATATAATAAATCATAACATACATAGTTTATAAGGAATTATAAGGAAATAAATCGCACGAACAAGGTGTCGACTTCACGAAAGTTAACCAAAAAGAAGTAATGAGCAATCCCTCAATATCCCGAAAAACTAAAATAATAAGGGGTGAGCAATCAACAACTCAGGTGAGTAGACATTATATAATATAGTAAGGGAGAGAAACGAGCTATGGGCAATATTCTCAAATCCATGTCAAAATACAATGCTTATTTCTCAAAACACATGTATATAGAAAACACATCTCATATCATAAATCAAATGGTTTGAAACCATTTCATATCAAATTGTCAAAGCATTTGAACATACATATATCGTAATCATATAAAAACACATATATAGGTTTTTATACATCCGTTGGGTAATAACGTATCATTGGGTGCGAACACCTAAAGGTCATACCTCCCATGACTAAGTTTTTGTATGTTTTTCGACACACGGTTTAGCACTACTAGGGATGACAATGGGGTGGGGATCTCCATCTCCATCCTCTCCCCCACTCCTGAAAATTTTTCCCCATCCCTACCCCGTGTCCCGAACAAGGTAAAATGTATCATACCATCTCCGCCCCAAACGGGGATGAGGATCCCCGTGCGGCACCGATGGGGCAAATAGGATAAAAAAATTATCAATTTTTTTCATCTCGTCTTATCCCATTCTACTATCAAATTTCAAATTATAGCAAAAAATAATAGTTCATATAAAAAATAAACCTTAAAAATCACTAGTTATATATTTTATAAATGGTATAATTATAATTTTAAGGATGAAAATCATGAAATGGGGCAAATATGGCTAGACGCGTAAATACCATCCCCACCCCATCCCCGTCCATAGGGTGGGGAAGAGCTCCATCGGGCGGGGCAAATTGCCATCACTAAGCACTACACCTCTCTTGTTAGATGGAGCCTTATATCATTGAGCTCAAAAGCTATCCTCCCGGTAGTTAGGTTCCTCGGGATCTCTAAAATATTTTAAAAAACCAAACATATTTATACATTTTGAAATTAGTATTTCAAATACCATGCATGCTTTTTTAAAAAAATGATATGGGTAATTAAAATAAAATTTATAACATATTTTTTCAAGTCAAAAAACACATGAATTTTTTTTTATTCATATCAAATCATTCGATATGAAAATGTTTTACATTTCGTTCCCATCTATGTTCTAATGGAATGCTTCTAAATTGTTCTTAAACAATGATGCATGATGAAAAAATCAATTTAAAATATAGTACACTATATAATATTCACTCATGGTACAATTTGAAGAACCGAACGAAATCAAGATGGTTGGGATAAAATCGTCCGCTTTGAAGAATCTAGCATCACAAAATGACGAATCATGCATCAATACCATACACTAAGGAATAATCTCAACAATGAATTATTTTAGAATTAAAATATAATATTATTGAACAAAATGAAATTGATTGGAAAGACTCGAACCGAAAACCTAACTACATTCTACAATCCTTCTATTGATTCTAAACAATCACTCAATCACATTCCTTTACCAATCTTCAATCCATTCCTTAAATAATCAACCATCAATCAATTAACCCTTAATTCTATTAAATGATCAATTCTATTTTAATCCTCCTAATACTCTTTCTATTTACCTCTAATCACACTTTTATGGCTTAATTCCTCATTTTTCCTAAATTCTTTCCGATTAAAACCTAAATTTAGATTTTCACTATTCATCGTCTTTAACCTCTCAATTTCTCAAATTCACTTAACTTCACTTCAAATTAACTTCATTCATCACTTATCCAAGATACCTAAACATCATTTAAGTCATTATAATCACTCGGGGTCACTTTTTTTCCAAATGGGTCTCAAAATCCAACCTTACTATAATCAATTCCTTAAGCAAATCACAATCCAATCTAATTGCATCTTAATATCATGATTAACTACATATAAACTTCACAATTTAAAGATCAACTGATCAAATATCTTACCTTTACACAATGCTCTTCAAATCCCAAATTCTTCCTAGTTTTCCAAACTTCTCAAGCTTCGAGCTAGCTAGACTCCAATTGAATCCTCTTACTTATGGTCTTCATAAGCTAACTAAATAATGGATTAGCTTAGGAATTGAAGAGAAAATTGGGAGAATATTTGGAAGAAAAATCATGTGAGAGAGGGAGAGAAAAGGGAGAAAAAATATGAAAAAAGAGGGCAATTACTACTCCTTTAATACCAGTCCTTTTTTTTTTTTTAAATTCGAGTTGCTACAACAACACCACCAAAAAGCATTAAAGAAAAAAGAGAAACAATAATTGGCAAATCAATAATATAATAAATACCAATAGAAATCAATCAATAATTTTAGGGCCAACAAAGGGATGGTTGTACATGTTGGAAGAACAAAAACGTATGAGTTAGAAAGATGCCTTTGACATGATTATTATTGTTGCTATTAAAAAAAATATTTGATAGGATTTTATAATTAGGAAAATCAGATAATTCATTCTTTGAAGTGATCATCTTTTTTTTCAATTGAATGGTTGTGAGTATATTTGAATTAATTAAAGCTAAATCTTTTTTATATATAATTTTAAAAACCCATTCTCTCGTATAGATTCAAAATCTCTATAGAAATCTTTATGTTAAAATTTAAATTCAGTAAAAAAAAAAGATAGAGGAAATTTACATGACTTTCGAGCTAACCTATTAACATCACCTACTTTTTATAATAATAGTAATTAGATTTCCTATCTTATCCGTATATGCTTAATCTCTTCATAAAAAATAATTAAAATTTTAGTCAATTTTATTATGTATTAATTCTCGTTATTTTTCTTAATTTTGATATGAATTAAAATTACACAAGAAATGGATTGGATCTGAAGATGAGTTTTGTCTAGTACAAGACTTTAGGTTTTGCAAAGATAGACACGGATGTTCTAACAGATATGTCCATGTCTTATTTTTTGGATGTATTAATAAGATTGATTTGATAGATTTCGAGCAAGATCAGCCTAAGTAAAAGCCAATTGCTATTTTTGTTAGTCTTTCCTAACAAGTTGAAACAATGTGACCTAAAAGAATACAATTTATTCAAACCAATTCTGACCATTATTGGTCTTTGTTTAACAAAGGATAGTGATCTTTAACCTCTACTTTATTTATTTGTTTATTTTTAATAAGTTGGCATTGATTTACTAAAAAGTAGAAGGAATGCTTTTTTGGTTATTGTTCTTTTTAAGCATTTGCATTTAGGAATTAGGATGCAAAGGAGAAAATAAACAATGTTTGTGTGATAATTGATGTGAATTTTTTCAATTTTGTGAGAACGTAGTTTGGTAAATGTCTCACCGTTTGTTAACACTATTGTAAAAAAAAATTAGGTGGAGTGGTAAACTGAATATCTATGACTTATTGAGTTAGTAGTTTGGTTTTTATGTTCTTGCTTTCTTTTGTTTGACATTGGATATAGACTAAAAAAAATCTAGCTTTTAAAATCGATTAAAAATTAAATATAATTCAACATTGATTTAATCTAAAAAATAATAAATTTAATCTTAATTAATGTAAATACTAATTTAAAAATATCCTACTATCTCTAAATCTATGTATGTAAAAGTTAACTTCCACTACCAAACTAATCTTTGGGCAGAAGTGGAAAAAAAATTATTAGGAGAAGAGTAAAAAATATAGAAGTTAAATTACACTGCCAACCAATCTTTGGACAGAAGTCAATAACATCCCCTACCAAACTAATATTTGGACAGAAGTGAAAAAAGAAGGGGGAGTGGCGTGTGGGGGTACTGATGTATTAAGTATTTTAGCATGATCAGAATCCTACTCGTAACTTACTTGAATTTAATTGAATGAACAATTCATTAAAAGAAAAGAAAAGGTCAATTCAATTCATCTGTTGCTAGAATTCGAAATGCTAAAAAAATAACCTCTATATATAAGTAACTTATATACACTTTATTTTGATTATAAATTTTTTAAAAATTAATGCTTAAAAAAACCAAATAATGCTAATTAAGAGCATCAAAATTCAAAAACAGTGAAAACATAAAAAAAAATAATAATAATTTGTGAAGAATTTGGATATTGATTGTTCTATCACGGAAAAATCCTGATAATAATGGAATAAAAAGAAATCCAAGTTTATAGAACTTTCATTCATGATCGAAATCATATATATATATATATATATATATATAGACAGATCGAAGATAATTTTTATCAAATTTTTTTTTTTTTTACGTTTTTTTTCCTATCTTTTAATAAGGTTACTCCTTATCGTCAAAGGATCATATTACCCAAAAACTTAAGTCGTTAGGTGAGACCCTAAAATATGATTTATATTATTCTTTAGTACATCTCTTCAAGTGAAAGCTCTCTAGGCTTGAAACTTGCACGAGCCCATACTAACTTGTGCTTAATTAATTAGAAGAAAATATGGGAGTGGTAAGATTCAAACTCGCCATCGTTTGGTCATCAAAGCTCCGATATCATGTCAAATGATCATTTCACTTAAAAGTTTAAGCTTTTAGGTGAGGCTTTTAGATGAGACCCTAATATATGATTTATATTATTCTCTAACACTTACTATGTATATAATTATTACGAGTTTCTAACGAATAAGTGGCGAAGCTAGGAATATTTTATTGGAGAAGCCGAATTATAATACTAAGGTTAATTTTATGAGTATTGCTAAATTCATCAATAAAATTATTATTCTCAACACTTTTTTAGATAACTATCAATATATCCTTCGTAAATTAAAAATTAATGTTGAAAAAATATATTTAATAATAGTTAACTTTAAGGAAGATTATATGATTTTGTGTTTATGAATCTAACTTTTGTTGTTGGATAATTAATAGCATGTATGAATTCATATAGTAAAAAAAAATTATTAATTTTTTAAAAATAATAATTTAAATTTTTTTAAAAAATAAAATGCTTAAATTAACTTTCGTCAAATTGATAATATTGATTTTATTTTATTACAATTCATTAACCCAATATATTATGGGATAATGGATAAGTTCATAGAAATGTTAGGTCAAAGACCTAACACAACGATTTGTCCCGTATGTATTGTTGTATTATTGCGTTAAGCCAATTAGTATTTCCCTTTTTTTTTAAAAAAAAAAAAACAGCCATAAAGGGGAGAGGCAATGGGGTGAAAACGACTTGGGCAGCTACTTGTGTTTTTTCAACATTTTCTGTTAATTTAAATTGAATATAAAGCATGAAAATCAAATTGTATCATTGTTAGTGTAGTGCATAGGTAAAGTCCTCTATGTTGATGAGGGTTTGAATTACAACCTAAGGAAATAATAATTAACTTTTTTCATTATTTCAGAAATTTATTATGAATTTTTTTGTTTTAATTTGAAATAAATTTTCATAATAAATTTTTGAAATAAATAAAAAAATTTTGCTTCTATTCCTTCCTATTCATAAAAAAATTTCTTTTTTTTTTTTTTGAATCTGAGAGAAAAAAAAATTAAGATGTGAAATTAATTAATTATTTTTATATTTAAAGGTAGATAAAAAGAAAAGAATTTTGAGATTTTTTATTTTTGTTAAAAAATTTAATGTCATATGTAATTATCCTGTTAGTTTTAAATTTAAAATTATCGTCGTTGTCTGAAAATTTAAAAATTTAGATGAAAGCATCAAATTCAAATATAAATTAATAGTAAAAAAATTATGATTATTAAAAAATTTAGTTAAAATATTCGATTAAGATAAATAAAATGATAGTGAGATATAATGGACCTTTAACACGCTAATTTAGATGCTTTTGTAGACCTACATGTGGGCAGAGCAGCGAGGTTAAGAAAAAGCATGGAGGACTGCAGAAACAGTGAAAAGTGGGGTCACTGATCATGTGACGTATGTACCTAAAAAAACATAAAAGATGTTTATTTAATTCATCGATAATGCAACCTTTTTCTACTATTAATGTCATAAAGGTTTTCTTTATAAACTTGAAAATTAATTTTGTAAAAAATAAAAAATATTATAATATATATAAAGAAAACATATAAAATTATATTTTTTTCTTCAATTATGCTATACAATATAGGATTATAATAAATATCATGTATAAACTTATTTTTAGATAGAAAATGAAAAGGGGCTAGAAGACTACTTAATTAATTTTAGAGACAAATTAAATATATATACATGTAAAAGCTAATTTGTGTGTGTATATATATATATATATATATAGGAGTGAAACAAGCTCAAGTATTCATAAACCACTCTAAATATTGGATCCATTTTACACCAACCAATCATGCAATATTTTTAACCCATGTATGAATCCCATTTATGCATGTAATAATTTTCCGGACTTTCACACACCCACATGCCCCCTATTAAAGAACGATTTTCGAGATGGAATCGAGTGAACCATTTGAAACTTTCTGTTTATTATCCTAATTATATATAGAGAGAGATCTTCACAATAAACTTCATTCTCCAGAGTCTTCCTAAAACTAAAATACCCACAAGATGGCAAGTGCTTCCCTTTTTCATCTTTCTTTGGGTACTTGTTCTAATACGAACACTACTCATGATCCTCAGGTAATAGGGAAGACCGGAAATGAGAGTAAGCCACTACCTTACAGCCTAAGTAACCATGCAAATCTTTGGAAGGGAATGTCTATTAGTCTTAGCGTCCCCAGCCGGCCCACATTTCATTCTTTTCGGTCTCATGGATTGCTTGCTTCAACTGTCGAAACCAAGCCTAAAGATGATCTCCAAGAGTTGCTGCCAACCTTCCCAGTGAGAAAAATTGGGATGGCAATTTACTCTATCTGTATGAAGGGGTTTGGTATCCAGCGTTTACACTTAGTGCAGTACTTTCCTTTCAACAACATTTTATAGAGCAAGACACTGATATAATAATAGCAAGCATGCCTAAATCAGGCACCACTTGGTTGAAAGCACTCACTTTCTCCGTAGTAAACCGCAACCGCTACAGTCCTAAGGAGAGTCCTCTACTTACCACCCCACCACACGAACTAGTACGTTTCTTTGAGATTGATCTTTACATTAAAACCAATCAACCAAATCTTGAACGATTTCGTGCTCCTAGAATTTTCGGTTCTCACACCCATTATGCATCTTTGCCAGAGTCCATTAGAGATTCTAAGTGTAAAGTTGTGTACATCTGTAGGAATCCTTTGGATCAGGTTGTCTCTTATTTTCATTTTGTTCACAAGTTCAAACGAGAAAATGCCACTGACTAACCTTTATCATCAATTGATGAAGGTTTCGATAACGTTTGTCGTGGTATCCAAAGTCATGGACCCTTTTGGGATAGTGTGTTGGGTTATTGGAAAGCAAGCTTCGAAAGACCAGACAAGGTGCTGTTTTTGAAATACGAAGATTTGAAAGATGATATTGTCATTAACTTGAAAAGGTTGGCTGAGTTCTTGGAGCATCCCTTCACCGAGGAAGAAGAAAAAGAAGGGGTCATAGAAGAGATATCAAGGTTGTGCAGCTTTGACAGTCTCAAGAGTTTGAAGGTCAACAAAAAAGGTGTCCGTCCTTATTCTGGAGCTCCAAACAGTTCCTTCTTCAGTAAAGGAGAGGTGGGAGATTGGGGCAACTATATGAATCCTGCAATGGCTGAACGTTTTACAAACATAGTGGAAGAAAAATTGGCTGGATCTGGTCTAGTCTTCAAAATGTCTTAGTGAGTCCAAATTAAAGAACGATTTCGAGATGGAATTGAGTGCCTAACCATTTGAAACTTTCTGTTTGTTATAAGGTTTATCCTAGTTTTTGTTGAGTTTATGCTATTACCCTAATAGTATGCCATGTAATTTTTTTTTCTAAATTATGTCAAAGCACCTAGGCGTGGTTAGAAGACGCTCTACAACGCTAGATCTTGGATATTTTAAGAGTAAATTCTCAAAAATTGATCTCTAAACCTGGATTAACTATATTATTTTTAATAAATAAAAAACTTCTTGGATCATTTTTTTTAGTCTCAAACCTACTTGATATTACGCAATACTCTTAAAAATCGACATATTACACTAATCCTTTATCACACATCTAATATCACGTGATTGTTGGAAAATAATTCAAGTTTGGATAAGTTTTTTACCGAGCCTTCGAGTATGCCTTTTATTTAGATGTTTCTATTAAATGATTGTGGTAGAATGAGTCAAGCGATGGTCTAATCCACTAAGTATTTGTTATTATGTGTTAATGAGTTGTTAGCAAATGAAGGAGTAGTGGCCACATGGGTTAACAACCGGTGGAGATTTTCCTATTTAAACACTTCTTATTGAGTCTTTGTTGTGTCAACTACTCGTGTAAGACAATTCAAGTCATAAAATTATCTTTTCTTTCATCCAAATACGTGTAAGTGTGAGTTGATCTTTGAGTGGGTTCCACATTATCCTATCGGTATGGTATCGGAGCGAGGTCTTGGAGTGTCATTTTTTGTTATTTTCAATTATGCCACGTGACACTTCAAGAACCGCTTCTACTAGTGTTATTTCAACCTCATCTCAAAATGTTCTTGTATTTGATGGTCTTAACTACTAGTTTTGGCATAGAAAGATGAGGACTCTGTTCATGTTCTATGATTTATAGGACCTTATTGAAAATGGATTTGATGATCTTGCGGATGCGAAAAGGTTGACTGCAGCTCAACGTACCGAGTTGAAAGAGAAACAAAAGAAAGATACGAAAGCTTTATTCTTGATCCAGCAAGCATTAGATGATGCCATTTTTCCATAGGTAATGGCTATTGCGACATCCAAGGAAGCGTGGGACCTTCTTGAAGAAGAATATCAAGGCAATAGCAAAGTTGTTACTCGTAAAGTTGCGGACAATGCGTTGAGAATTTAAGAATTTGATGATGAAACCATCCGAGTCCATTCAAGAATTTTTTTCAAGAGTTTAATCGGTAATAAACTAGATCGGATCCTTAGGAGAAGAATTGACGGACCGTAAAGTTGTTGAGAAGGTCTTATGAAGCTTTCCTTCCAAATTTGATCATGTTGTTACTTGCCATAGAAGAATCCAAGGATTTACCCGACTATTCTCTCCATGAGTTGATGGGGTCTCTCCAATCTCATGAGCGGCGGATGAATAAGACATCGGGAACACCTCTCCAACAAGCTTTTCAATCAAAGATTGATTTGAAAAAAATTTCAAATGGCTTGAGTCATGGAAACTCAAGCCGAGGTCGTGGCGAGATCATCTCATAGAAGAGGAAGAGGTAGAGGTATAAACAATGGCCAGCAAAGAAACTCTAATGAAGGTAACAATTCTAACTCTTCTAATTGCTCATATTGTGGAAGATCGAATCATGAAGATAAAGATTATTGGTTTAAAGAGAAGAATGGGTAAAACGAAAATTCTCTTTAATGTAATTATTGTAGAAGGCATGGTCATATTGAGAAAAACTATTATAAAAAGGTTGTATACCAATCTAATTCACATGAAGAAAAGGATAGTTTGGAAAAAAACATGTTTCTTGCTTGCCTATTTGCTCACGATGACAATGTTGGAAATGTGTGGTATCTTGATAGTGGTTGTAGTACTCACATGACTAGCAACAAAAAGCTTTTGTTGAGATTGATGAGTCCTTGAAGACACAAATGAGAATGGGGAACAATATTCGTGCTCGGGTATGTGGAATTGGAACTATTTCGTGATGTCAAAGTTTAGACAAAAATATTTACATGATGTTATGTATGTTCCTAGCTTAGTACATAATTTGCTCGGTGTGGGTCGATTGATGAAGAAAGGCTACTATGTTGTGTTTGATAATTATGAATGCATGGTATATGATAAGAGGAGCATGCACTTACTCTACTCATCTAAAATGGGAAAAGATAAGATGTTTCCTCTTGTGATTTCGAAATTCCCATTAATGCCTTTAATGTAATTAGTGATGATTCCTCACTTTGGCATCAAAGATTTGGTCACTTTAATTTTGATAAACCGACTTTGTTGAGTAAGAAGAATATGGTGGATGGTCTTCCAAAGATCAAAATTAAAACGCAGCCTTATGAAGCATGCATTTATGGGAAGCATCATCGAGATAAATTCCCTAAAAAAGTTCTTAGAGAGCTTCAAAGCCTTTGATGCTTGGTTCATACAAATATGTGCAAGCCAATGCAAACACCCTATTTGAGTGAAAGTACTTCTTAACTTTCATTGATGACTTTTTAAAAATATGCTTGGGTGTATTTTTTGAAAGAGAAGTCGAAGTTTTTTAATGCTTTAGACAATTTAAAATGATGGTGGAGGACCAAAATGGTTGCTCTCTTAAGACACTTCACACCGACCGTGGTGGTGAGTTCAATTTCACAGATTTTAATAACTTTTGCAGCACTCATGGCATCCAAAAGCAACTCACAACAAGATATACTCCCCAGGAAAATGGAGTCACCGAGCAAAAAAATAGAACAATTGTTGAGGTCTGCCTAAAGCATGTTGAGAGATAAAAATCTTTCGAAGAAGTTTTTGAGTCGAAGCTATAAGTGTTGTTGTCTATCTTCCCAATTGGTTTCCAACTTAAGCTATTGAAAGAATGACTCCTTATGAAGCATGGCAGGGCTATAAACCCAATGTAAGTCATTTGAAAACATTTGGTTATATTGCTTATGCCTTTGTACCAACCGAATTGAGAAGAAAGCTTGATGATAAGAGTGTTAAATGCATTTTTGTTGGCTATAGCAAAGAAACTAAAGGTTATAGACTTTATGATCCTATTTCGGACAAATTAAATATTAGTTGTGATGTGGTGTTTAATGAAAATGAGGCATGGATTTGGAAAGAGGTTGATTCACGATCACTAATACGATGGAAATTGCTGATTTTGAGATTAACGACCCACATGAATCACCATTATCATCTTCGGAATCAATACCGAGAAGGGTAAAGAGTCTTACCGAAATTTATCAATCATGTGAATATGCTTGCTTGACTTTGGAACATAATTGTTATGAAGATACAGTAGAGAAAGAAGAATGGCATATGGTTATGGTCGAAGAGATCAAAGCAATCGAGAAGAACAAAACATAGACCTTGATGGATTTATCGAAAGGGAAAGAAACAATCGGTCCGAAATGAATTTTCAAGTCCAAGCTCAATGCGGATGGTTCCTTGCAGAAGAATAAAGCATGATTGGTGGCTAAAGGATATGCACAAGTTTTAAGTATTGATTTCACCGAAACTTATACTCTAGCTGCTCGTTTTGACACCGTTAGAACTTTTTGGCTTTGGAAGCCCATAATGGTTGGGCGATCTATCAACTGGACATAAAATCAGCCTTTCTTAATGGTGATTTATTAAAGGATGTGTATGTTGAGCAGCCTTAAGGCTTTGTGGTGAAAGAACAAGAACATAAAGTATACAAATTGCACAAGGCACTCTATGGGCTCAAACAAGCTCCTCGAACTCGGTACAATAAAATCAATGCTTAGTTTGCTCAAAATAATTTTTAAAAGAGTGCTAATGAGCCCACTTTGTATGTTAAAAAACACAATAATGATTTCTTGGTCTGTTTGCTTATATGTTGATGACATGGTTTATACTTGGAAGTTCTTTTCAAATGGTGGAAATGTTTAAAAGGTCCATTATGCAAACTTTTGAAATGTCCGATTTGGGTTACTTGCATTATTTTTTGGGAATTGAAGTGGTGCAAGATTCAAATGAAATTTTTATTTTTCAAAAGAAATATGCAGCTGATTTGTTGAAAAGAACGAGGAATAGGGAATTGCAAGCTAGTCAAGACTCCATTGAATACAAATGAGAAGCTATCTTTGAATGATGGAGTAGAAACGATTGATGAAAAGCGATTCGAAGCATTATGGGAAGTCTCATGTATCTCACTCATACAAGGCATGATATAGTTTTTTTCGTGAGTCTCATTTTCAGATTTATGCACAACCCAAGCAAGAACAATTTGGGGGTAGCAAAAGGAATTCTTCTTCATGCTCGAGGGACTTCAAATTTTGACATCGAGTATTTAAAAGGAAAATCAAATAACCTTGTTGCTTTTACCGATAGTGGTTGGGCATCTTGTATAAATGTTAGAAAAAACACAACGGGCTATGCTATTAGTCTTGGTTCAAGAGCTATTTCATGGTCCTCAAAGAAACAAGCATAGCACAGACTCTTTCAAGTACAAAAGCAAAGTATGCAGCGAGTAATAATAACAACTTGTCAAGTGGTTTGGTTAAGGAGAATCTTAGAAGATTTGAAGAAAGAACATAATAGAGCCACTGTGGCATTTTGGGACAATAAATCCACAATTGTAATGTCAAGAAATCTAGTTCAACAAGGAAGAACAAAACATGTTGAGATCAAGCATCATTTCATTCGCAAGTTGGTTGCAAAAGGTGTAGTGGAGTCGCAGGTACATCAACACGAGATGACCGATCGACGAGATATTTTCAAAAAGGCCTTAGTTAAACCAAAGTTCAAGAAGTTTCATTCCATGATGGGTGTTGAAGAGTTAAAGACCTCCTTGAATTAAGAGGAGGAATGTTGGAAAATAATTCAAGTTTGGATAAGTTTTTTATCGAGTTTTCGGTATGCTTTTATTTAGATGTTTCTATTAAATGGTCGTGGTAGAATGAGTCAAGGAGTGGTCCGATCCACTAAGTGTTTGTTATTACGTGTTAATGAGTTGTTAGCAAACTAAGGATTAATGGCCACGTGGGTTAACAACCGGATGGAGATTTCCCTATCTAGACACTTTTTATTGAGTCTTTATTGTGTCAACTACTCGTGTAAGATAATTCAAGTCCGTAAAATTGTTTTTTCTTTCATCCAAATACGTGTAAGTGTGAGTTGATCTTTGAGTGGGTTCCACACTATCCTATTAGTGATATCCTTTTGAGTACAACACATGTTCTCTCTAGATTTTCACTTTTTTGCTTATTCTCTCTCTACCGAAACTCTAAAAAAGTTATATTTATAATAACGTAAATAAATAATGCTCGTCGAAAGGGAAAATGATCTTTTGAATGGAGAGATCAAACTCCAATTTTGGAAAGGATACGGCACATTGAAATAAAAGAATTGGTGGATCTCTCCCTTCCGTCGGATCAACGGCATCGTGTATGAGATATACGGACAGGAGAGTTGATTGATTGGGTAGACCAAATGAGCGAAATTTCTTTTTCACAAAAGCATTGTACCAACTTACGTGCAATTAATCTATTTTTTGTTGATTCTGTTTGGATGGGGATAAAAATGAAGAACGGAAAGGAAAGTGAAGCAAATTGTTAACTTTTTGGTAGTTGATTTTTGTGATGAATTTGTTAGTTCAATTTTGATGAGAAGTGGTAATAATTGTAATAGTTTAGTTTGAATTGAATTAAGTGTTTTGTTTTAATTTAATTTTTTTAATGTTGAATTATGTTTGGTTCGTCGAGAAAATAAGGGATACTTGTACGTAGCTTAGTGCTATATATATATTTTTTAAAAATAAATGAATATTAGTAGCGGACTTTTAGGGGATATCACGTGTATAACATGTGTGTGCATAACGGATCGCATGATATCAAGTGTAGGAATTGTAATAGGGCGAGGCGAGGTCATGGGGCGGGCCTGCGCCCTTAAAAATTTTGTCCTATTCCCACTTTATGCCCTGTTCGAGGTAAAATTTATCATAGCATTCTCGTCTCAAACGAGAACGAAGTCCTCGCGTGGCACTAGCAGGGGTAAATGGGAGGCAAATGGGGCAAAAAAAATTATCAAAATTTTTTTTCGTCTTGTCTTATTCTATTCTACTATCAAATTTTAAACTATAACAAAAAAAATATAGTTCATATAGAAAATAATCCTTAAAAATCACTAATCACGAGATTTTATATAAGGTATAATTATAATTTTATGAATGAAAAATCATGAAATGGGGCGAGGCGGGCAACTACCATCCCCAATCGGGGGCGCCTCGCCTTGTTTCTCGACCAACGCTGTGAATCCTTGCATTGATCGAGGTGAAATGAGGCGAGGAGGGTCGGGGCTCCATTGGGACGGGGAAAATTGCCATTTCTAATCAAGTGCGGATAATATATATATATATATATATATGGGTGTATGTATTCTTCTAAAGTATTATTTTAATATTTTATTTGATAATTTTTTATTTTAAAATATCATAAAACTAACAACAATAATAAATGATAAATGTTCAGTATTTTTTGAGTATTTGCACGGTTAATTTTTATTAAAAAAAAAACCTATAAAATTGATTTCAATAGATTTAAATTATATAAAGAGGAAATAAATAAAAGCATGGATTCCTTTTTTTTATTAATCAATATTTTTATTTCTAAGCTATACATGCCTAGTTCTCATGCATAAGCCTCGTCGATGTAACGAACATTTTCTTTTTTTAACTTCTTACTTTTAATTATGATTTCAAAAAAAAATCAAAAACTAGGGAAGATTTTTCTACAATACACTCTCACTCTTTAGATTAGAACACACACACATAGAATCATGGTCACCTCAATTAACATTATAAAAAGTCATTATATAAACTATTTTTATTTATTTTTTAAAGAGGAAAAAAAATCAAACTGGGCTTGCACCAGCCAGATGTGTACCTTTGGACTTGGAGAACCAAGCCCATGCGTGCACTGACAGGACACAAGCAGGCCAGGCCCTTATAAAAAAGGAAATAACAAACGATGCAATGTTTGCTCCATGTGCGGGAGACCACGCGTCATCTGCCAACAACTTCCAACGAAGTCATAAGTGTTGAAAATGCCAAAACAATTAGGGTACCACATCCCAAACTCCCAAACCCAATTTGTTGCCATTTGTTCTCCAAAATACCTCAAAATCAATAAAATTAGCTCAACAAACTTGTTTTAATTCACCTAAAAACACAAAAAATTTAAATTAAATTCCAAAAATCAAATATTTTGGAGTCTCAATTTTTTTTCTTTCTATCATTTCATGATTTGAAATTACTATAAACAAAATATCCTCGTCAATATGAACAAATTAAAATCATGATTGGAGATTATATTATTCAAAATGAGCCTTTAAGTTTCTCTCTCTTTCCTTCTCTTTCTTCGTTTCTAACTTCTTTTTTACATGTAAGGACCAAATCTTAATAAAATTGAAGTTGTGAACTAAAACAAAGGTGTTGTGGAAATCAAGAATAAAAGTGTGATATTAGTCAATTTATTATCTTAAAAATACCTTAAAATCACAAAAATAACATTAAAAAAAAAACTGAAAATGAATAGTTGATATGAGTGAATGTGCACATGTGCGAGCAATATTTTATGCAATTCAAATGAGTAGTAACTAGTACTTCTATTTTAGTTTTCTTACTAGTTTTTTCCATCCATGCTACGCCACAGAGTTGAATAGAACATGTGAAATTATTTGAAAAAATTATTTAAGTTTAATAGATTGTGTTATGTTTGTGGGTGGTCCACAAAAATTTATAAAATCAAAAGTAAAAAAAAAAAAAAAATTTATAACATTTTAATCAATTTTTTATATCTAACTATTTCTTCTTTATATTTTTTATAATTTTTCTACTTGAAAAATGATCTATTCTTCTTTACCCACGGATTCTATAAAAAAAATCAATACAAAATATAGAAAAAAACAAAGCTTAGTAGTTCACAAGATTATGTCGAAAAAAATAAAACAATAATTAATGTAAAAACTGGTATAAAAACAAATAAATAATTTTTTATTTTTAATCAATATTGATGAGAATATTAATTTTTTAAAATATGTACATTTTTAAAACAAAAAAATTATATTTGAATTATTGAGTGCTTACACAAAAACATAATTTCAAATATTTAATTTGAAAAAAATATCTAAAACCAAATAAATAAATAAATAGTAAATGGTTAGAGTTCTAGTAGTTGCATGGTTGATTTTTAAAAAACCAAACGATTTAATATATATATTTTTTATATCATAAATATACTAAGTGGCATTAGAGTTTATAACATAAAACGAACGACATTCAGAAAAAAATACTAACTTATAAGAAATATATTGAACAAATTTAAAATTTATAAATTAAAATAAAAATTCTATAAAAAATAAGCAAATAAAACACATGAGTTACTTTTTTTTTTTCCGTCTTGAATATATAGGCTATACATAGTCAGCCCCTATGCACAGATCTCAGACGCATAGAAATTACTTAATTTAAAAACTGAAATAAATTATTTAAAATACTTTTTTTAAAAAATGTGTTTCAAAGCACTCCTTTTCCTTTCAGTCTCCTCTTTGAAAGAAACAAAGGATAGTAAGAAGTACTGTATAAAAATTTAAAAATCTATAGAACGACATATGTCACAATGACACATACTATCTCTCTTATCTACGTTTTAGCTTTCAAAAACAAAGAACAAGGAATACGCTCTCTAACTAACAAAACATTAAAAGAAAATATCACTCTCCCTGTAGTCTACGTCCTCTTCTGCTATCTCCTCCAAATCCTTTCTTATCTAGATAATCATGATTATATATAATCAATAAATTTATTTATTTTATAACATCATTAAATCTGATTAATTTATCAAATCTTTTGTTTTGGAAACATAAAGAAGGAGCAGGAGTAGGGAGACTAAAGTTATCAAATGGATCAGTTTCTTCAAATGCCTTTCTTTCTTTTTTTTTTCAAATTCCATAGCCCTTCATTTCCTCAATTTCATGCTTCTTTGGCTTCTATTCTTTTCTTCTTACTGGTCTTTATCACTCTTTACATCCCATTTTATCAAACTGCAACGAATAGTGTTTTGGGAGGCAACATATAAAATGCTCGCAAAAAGTTTCAAAATCAACGAAAATGCGACTGCTAGATCTAGAGTGAATGAATAGTTTTTTGTGAGGTGGTGAATAATGTTTTTTACAATATTTTCTTCAATTCCATGCTTCTTCTGGCTTCTCTTCTTCTTTTGTTACTTGTCTCTCTCTCTCTTTAAATCTTATTTTATTAAGCTATAATAAACAGTGTTTTGTTAGGCAACATATAAAATGCTTGCAAAAAGTTTTGAAATCAACGAAAATGCCATTGCTAAATCTATAATAAATGAATAGTTCTTTGTGAGGTGGGGTGAACAGTATTTTGTATTTTTTTATTTTTTTATTAATTAATATCAATATTTATAATACAATAAATACCTTTATGTTTTAATCAAGATATTGAATAATGTACCTTAAGTTACTAACAACATATTATTGTAAATAGTAGATTGCAAGTGCATGTTCACAATATCTTTTTTTTTTTTTTAGATCCTTCAAAGTATCTCGGGTCGAAGACCTGGACTAATCCTTCGTTATTCCGTTGGACACATAAAGCAAGGATAACTACCTAAATAATTTATTGCATATACAAGAATTTGAATTCGAGACCACTTGCTTAAGAGACTATAACCGTTTTCACTCAACACTCAAATCAACACTATTGAGTAAAAAGAGTGTTTTTGATCAACACATACTAAAAATAGTGTTTTTTCCTCTATTTTTCAAATTGCTGCTGTAGATAGCTTTTATGATGCTGCCAATAGAGGAACTAAGACTTCAAGAACTCAACTTCAGTCGTATTTGTAAAAAGAATAGATTGGATACTAAGAGAGTAAGAGGAGGATGCTTTCAAATAGAGATGACAATCTAACCCGTCCCGAAGCTGTCCCACCTCGTTTGGGGTGGGGATGGGGCGTGAAATTTTTCCCCGAACGAGGCACGGGACGGAGATGGGTTTTATTTTTTTTTTGCGAGACGGGGATAGAGATGAGGAGCGAAATTTTGACCTCGAACGAGATACGAGACGAAAATAAATTTTTTTTTTAAGGGGACAGGGCGGGGATGAGGATGGTGATCGATACCCACCCCGTTGCCATCCCTATTTCAAAAGTCATCACCAAGAGCCTAATGGGCCTTGGACCTTGGCTCAATGGGTCGCACGAAGTTAACCTTTCGACTTATGTGTGCCTCTACGTGTTTACATCGCTGTGGACCTATTGAGGGGGCCCTCGGGTTAGGTCACCAAAATTATGTCATCAACTATCCCTATAATTGATGTATTTACTAATGAATTAAATAGACATTTAGTCAGTCATTCCAAAAAATATGTGGCAATAAATGTATATTTATTTTTTCCTTCTTCTTCTAATATTAAATTTTCTTTCGGTTTCAGGGAATGACTAATTAGTTATAATTAAACGTTCCTGTCCACTTGGTTTTTAATGAAAAAATATAATACATTTCGCGGCAGATTCATGTGCCCATCAATATGACTTGGGTTTTTTGACCTCTTCTCGTTGGATTGATTTTATAAAGAACATTCGTTTTAGTGGGAGCAGTTCTCTGATTGTGATATTTTGGCAAATCATTTCAAGTAGTATATATTTTAACAAAATGAGAAAAAGAAAATGATTTATAAACGAACAAATCCTCTGTTATAGCAATTAGCAATAACCCCTTTTGTTTTTGTTTTTGTTTTGGTTTTCCAATTACAAAAGAGAGGTTAGAAACTAAATTAAGCTGAAGAACAAAACGTTATTTCCAGACAGAAAAGGTGAAATTTCTTAAATTAAGAAGAAGAACGTTCACTTTTCTTTCGAAGAGAAAAAATGTTTGGTTTGAGACTTGAATATGAAATTCTCATAAAGTTATTTGAGGATACAAATCAAATATAATAATGCTTGAAATATTTTCTTTCTTTCTTTTTTCCTGCTCAATTTCATTCGTTTTACTATAGTTCTACCTTATAGTCATATAAAAAATGTTTTTGTTAGAAACTAATATAAATATATTCTAGGACCTCACTTATTAGCTTAAACTTTTAAGTGAAATAGTCTTTTAATATGATATCGAGTTTGATTGATCAAGAGGTCTTGAGTTCAAGTCTCATCATCCTTAATTTCTCAAGTATTAAGCACACGGTAATATGGATCCGTACAAATTTCAAGTCCAAATGTTAGAACTTTCACTTAAAAGGGTGCGTTAGAAACTAACATAAATTATATTATGGGACATCACCTATTAATTTAAATTTTTAAGTGAGATGAACTAATTGGATTGGGCTATGTAGTTTCTCCTCTTATATATTGCACCACTTAGTCTCCAATTGCGCATGCCATCCCATGGAGACATCCAAAATCCCCCCAATCAAAGAAGAAGATCTCCAAGAATTGCTCCTTACCCTTCCCAGTGAGAAAAACCTTGATGGCACAAATTCTCTCTATCTATACCAAGGGGCTTGGATGTCAGCTTATGTCTTAAGAGCTGTGTATTCCTTTCAACGCCACTTTATTGCTCAAGACACCGATATAATTGTAGGTAGCATGCCGAAATCAGGCACTACTTGGCTGAAAGCCCTCGCGTTTTCAGTTGCAAAACGCCACATCTATGGCCCCAAAGAAAGTCCCTTGCTCACGACCACACCTCATGAACTCGTGCGTTTCATTGAGACTGACCTTTACTCGAAAGACCAGCAACCAAATCTTGAGCAACTTCCTCCTCCAAGAATTTTCGGTTGTCACTCCCATTATGCAAATTTGCCAGAGTCCATCAGAATTTCTAAGTGTAAAGTTGTGTACATATGTAGGAATCCATTGGACCAAATTGTCTCTTTTTTTCAGTTTGCACACAGGTTCAAACAAGATGGCACACCTTTTTTATCACTAGATGAATGCTGTGACAACATCTGTCGCGGTGTCCACAGCCAAGGGCCTTTTTGGGATAACGTGTTGGGGTATTGGAAAGCAAGCTTGGAAAGACCAGACAAGGTGTTGTTTTTGAAGTACGAAGACTTGAAGGAGGATATAGTCTCGAACCTGAAGAAACTGGCTGAGTTCTTAGAGATTCCCTTCACCGACAAAGAAGAAAAGGAAGGGGTTATTGAAGAAATATCAAGGTTGTGCAGCTTTGACAATCTAAGGAATTTGGAAGTGAACAAAAATGGTGTTCGTCCTTCCGGGGCTCCAAATAGTGCCTTCTTCAGAAAAGGAGAGGTGGGTGATTGGGCAAACTATCTAAGTCCTTCCATGGCTGAAAACTTCATGAATATAGTAAAAGAAAAGTTGGCTGGATCTGGTTTAACCTTCAAAACATCTCAATAAAGTGCATATCTATGGGGTGCGTTAATATCTTTAATTCCCTTGCGTTCTTGTTGGTGTAGATTTCATGAATTTTGTCATCTTCTAACCAATCCAATCGTGTTTCAAAACTTTCAGTACGGGCAACAGTAACTTGTCTTGTTTTTTTTTTTTTTTTTTCCTCACGAGAAGAGGTACTTTTCCCAACCAAAACTCTTTGGGCCAAAAAGTACTGTCTGGTGGAGTGAACTAGGGATTCCAATGGATGGATACCCACTACCCAGCCCATTAAACCAATTTCTTATCTTATCTATTTAAAATAATAATAATAATAATTAGTTCAATAATACCCTCAATTCATTTCAAGCCCATTAAACCAAGTTCTTATCTTATCTTATAAATTAAAAATGAACATAACCAAGGGTTGATCCCCTAATTTTATAAATTATAAAAAAATATATATTTTTATAAAATGTTTATAATATTTTATTAAAAAAAAGTTTATAAAAAAGTTCAAAATTAAGGATTAAAAATATTTATAATATTTTATAACAAAAAAATTTTCTTAAAAAAATTTAAGATTAGAAGGGTTAAAAATATTTTTAAAATATAATTAACATCGAAATGTCAAAACAACGTTGTTTTGACATTCTAAGAAACGGTCAACCCGAGTTGACCATTACATATAACGACAATTAGAAAAATTAAAATAATTTCTTTTGAAAAATCAATAGTTTAATATTCAAATTACGCACTTTATACTAAAAGTATGAAATTATCAAGTCGCAATACAATGAAAACAAAATTTGCCATTATACCTTTATCAGCAATCAAGTCTAATTTTTCCATTAACCAATATTTTGTGATACGTGACAAGCATGTGAAAGTGAAATGATTAAAAAATTTAAACTAACTTTTAGACAACTAGATAAAAATGATATTATAGCAACCTACCAACATACTACATATCTAATGCCAAAGTCTTACATGGACATTTCATCAAACACTTTTTAAACAAACTTCATATCATAAACAAAATATAATAAATATCAAACTTCAAACTCATTAAAAGATATTTCATTCAATTTTCACTTTTCACTACTCTCAACTCAAAATTATGTTTACTTCTTTCAAAATTTGCTATAGGTGGTGATGATTTTCGAATTGACATTTTGCAATTCTAGACATAGAATCATTTGGAAAACCCACTACTCCTAACTTGCAAAAAAAAAAAAAAAAAAAAAAAAAAAAAACCTCAGACACTCAAAAGAATAAAATTAAAACCTTATCACTGCCTTTTATGTTGCTCCTCCTCCTCTTCTCTCCTATGGTTCCTGTTTTCCACCACACTATCAATAACTACTGTCACCTCTACTACTAATCAAATAGAACTCACTATTTTTTAAAAACCAATTTACTCTTTTGATCAAAATCTCACAAATTTTACTAATTCTATTTTGGATATTGATTCTAAAAAATAGTTTTTTTAAGAACCTATAAAAGTTTAGTTGAGATTTTGAGAAGAGAATGAAGGTGGAGGATAAAGATTTTGTTGTTAAGGACCTAATTATTAATGAGTCTAATTTAGTTTTTGAAGCAAATAAGGGAATTGATGACGGGTCGGATTCAATTTTTGAAGCAAATAAAAGAATTGTTGATGGGTTTGATTTAGAGGGTATAATGAAGGTGAAGGACGAAATACTGGAGCTTGAAAAAGAAGGGTTTTTGGGGTGTTCTATTAAGAAGGAGAATGTGGATGTTAGAATGGAAGTAAACAGGGAATTAGATAGCTTGGATGACATGGAAGAAGGTGAGATAAGGGATGTTGATGGATAGGAAATGCCTCGTAAGAATAATAGTGATGTCGAAGTGTTTGAGGGTGAAGAGGAGGAAGAAGATGGATGCAAGATCGTTGAGTGGAGTGGTGTTGATGAAGATAGGAGGATGCTAATATGGATTAATTTGCCATTTCACATCTTTAAGTTATTTTCTCATAGTATACATGGCATAATAAGACTATGTGTTTTTTATTTATTGATTCATGACATTATCACGTGCAAAAGACTATGCTGGATGTTGGTCAATGGGAAAGATAAACTCTGTTACAAATTAAAAAAAACAATGTAGTATTCAAATTGAAAAAAAATAAAATTCAAGTATGAGTTTCTGTTTGAACAAAAGTTCAGAATACTATCAAACCAACTAATAATAATAAAATAATAATAGTCAAAGTTGTGCAGCTTTGATAATCTGAAGGATTTAGAGGTGAGCAAAGCTAGTGTCTTTTGAATGTGATGGAGCTCCAAATAGTACCTTCTTTAGGCAAGCAAATGGGGAAAATTGGTGCTTTTATCCGAGGCCTTCCATGGCAGAATGTTTTGGAAATATAGTGGAAGAAAAGATGCTTCACTTTGCCTTATTCTTCAAAACATCTCACTAAGATCACAAATTGCTTAGTAATCTCTTGGGTCCTCAACTCATTTTCCTTGTGCTTTGAAAATAATTATTATTATGCCAATACTTATTGCTGTAAGTAGTTCTCTTGTTGGGTTAAACTAATTGTGTTTTATTATGAAGTTCTTGTTTGGTTGTTATTGGTCTTTGTTAATGAAGATTACAGATCCTTGACCTTTGCTTTTTTTTTTTTCTTTTTTTTTTTTTGTTTTACAAAGTTGGGTTTGATTTAGTGAAAAGTAGAAGGAATGTTTATCTGGTTCTTACTCTTTCTAAGCATTTGCATTTATGAATTGGGATGCAAAAGAGAAAACAAACAATGCCTATGCGTTAATTGATGTTTAAAAATAATTCCTCTCCTAAAACTTGTTGCTGTAATTAGTTCTCTTGTCAGGTTAATCTAATTGTGTTTTATTCCAAAACTCTTGTTCGATTATTATTGGTCTTTGTTTAATAAAGGATAGTGATCTTTGACCTCTGTTTTATTTATTTGTTTATTTTTAATAAGTTGGCTTTGATTTATTGAAAAGTAGAAGGAATGCTTTTTTGGTTATCGTTCTTTTTAAGCATTTGCATTTAGGAATTAGGATGCAAAGGAGAAAATAAACAATGCTTGTGTGATAATTGATGTGAATTTTTTCAATTTTGTGAGAACGTAGTTTGGTAAATGTCACACCGTTTATTCACACTATTGTAAAAAAAAATTAGGTAGAGTCTTAAATTGAATATCTATGACTTATTGAGTTAGTAGTTTGGTTTTTATGTTCTTGCTTTCTTTTGTTTGACATTGGATATAGACTCAAAAAAATTCAGCTTTTAAAATCGATTAAAAATTAAATATAATTCAACATTGATTTAATTTAAAAAATAATAAATTTAATCTTAATTAATGCAAATACTAATTTAAAAATATCCTATTATCTCTAAATCTATGTATGTAAAAGTTAACTTCCACTACCAAACTAATCTTTGGGCAGAAGTGGGAAAAAAAATTATTAGGAGAAGAGTAGAAAATATAATAGTTAAATTACACTGCCAACTAATCTTTGGACAGAAGTCAATAACATCCCCTACCAAACTGATATTTGGACAGAAGTGAAAAGAAGGGGGGGGGGGGGTGGTTACGTCAGTTCCCACACTTCCTTTTTTTTTTTTTTTCCCCTCACTTCTGTCCAAATATATATATATAAGTGTTGCCTTCTATGTTTGAGTGCGGAAGGAACGTACAAGAGATGTGGAAAGGAGGGGTTGCATGAGATTGAAAAATTTATTACTAATAAATTATTTTTTATGAGGTGATAGAGTAATGATTTTACGTGAGGAATTACTCAATATGTTATGCACTCTTTCATCTTCTATGAAAATGAGATTCATTGATTTTTTTTTTTTAATGATGAATCCTATATTTTGGTGAGAAGAAACAATATAATTTTTTATATACTTAATAATCTATGAAAATATATTTATTTATTTTGAAAAGAAAGAAGATTTATTCTCGAATTCTTAGTCAGATAGATTTTTTTTTCCTGTTATTTAGAGGATTGAAGTATTCCCCTTTCTTTCATGTTTGGAAAAAAATCAAGTCGAGAGTTCTCCCATCCCATTCACATATATGTCTTTCCTCCCCTCAAAACCTACAAATCGACCCATTGATCGTGTCTAGCTAATGTATATCTTTTGCTAGTGAGATTTTATTTTGTTGAGGAAACAAATGATAATAAAGTGGAAACCAAGCAGTGGGTTTTTGCCCATGTGTATTCCTTTTTATTTTTATAAAAAAATATTTTAATTAAAAAATTTAAATTGTTAAGAGAAATCTTAAGATATAATTTATATTATTTTCTAACGAGTTGTTCCTGTGTGCACGACATTTTGATTTTTCTAAAAAAAAAATTCAATTAAACTATGATAACCATTTCAATTCAAAAATTTAATATATAATTTTTTTTTACACACTTTCTCAAATAAAAGTTTATTGGGTTTAAAATTTACACATATTTTCTCAAATGAAAGCATTTTTATCAAAAAAATCATTTTAGTCTAAATTCAAAAATCTAAATTGTTATGTGAGACTTTAGAATATAATAAATATTATTTTTTAATACATTTTACAATTATCTTGTACTTAATTAGAATAGAAAATGAGAATAATGAGTTTTGAATTCTTGATCTTTTGACTCGTCAAGATTCGATATTATATTAAAAAAACTATTTCAATCTAAAAATTTAAATTATTAAATGAGATCTCAAGATATAATTTATTTTATTTTTTAATAGTTTTGTGTTATATTCACTTAATTAGTTATGTGTAACCAAGGAAAAAAAATAAAAAATAAAAAAAGTCAACCAATATAAATTTCGAACTTCATTTGGTAAAAATATATAAATAAAACTCATAAACGGCAAACATAAAGGTCTTCATCACGTGATTCACTTCTCTCCTTGAAAACGCTTTGGGTAAACCCATATTTTCACCGTTGTAGTATTTTTCAATCTACCGATTTAGTCCCCCGTGTAAATGAATCGATCAATTAAACGCCACGTTTTGCGATTGCAGTAGTCAATTGAGTCCAACATGTTACTTCCATCCAATTAACATTATTGTGTCGGAAAAGTTAATCTGCCACGTGTATTGTGGTTTTTGATTAGTTGAATTTAGTTATTTTTAATATATTAAAGTCATGAGATAAAATGAGTGTTTTTAAAATGAAATCTTACAAGTTGAACGTAATCTTTAAACCGAAATTAGATTTCAAGTTATAATATTAACTGATCCGAATTCAAGTAATTGTGAAGCAACCAACTAAAATTGAAATAGAGAATGCAAATTAATTACTTTTCGAACCTAATACAAGAGGACAAAAGCACCTTTTTTTTTTTTTGAAATTAAAGAGAACATTAAAAAAATAAATTAAAATAAGCTATTTAATATTGAGGCGAAATGACCCAGACTTTCTTTATATAATGAAATCATTGTTCAAATATGTCTTTATATGTTTTAAAAGAGTCAATTATATCTTTATATTTGAAGTGAGTTTTTTATCTATTTTTTTTAGTAAATTCGTTAAAAAAGATCATGTGATTTACAGACGTATAATTTTCTATCGAAAATGTCAAAAAAAATCATGGGTAATTTTCGACAAAAAATTAGATATGCAAAAATCATGTGACTTCTTTTTATTTTTTTGAAGGATTTGTTGGAAAAATTTACCAAAATAATAAATTAAAATTTTATTTAAAATACAAAAACATAAATGAATTTATTTTAAAATACAAAAATGAATGAAATATTGATGTCATTATATACGAACATGGGGGACCATTTCTCCTGATATTCGTCTTTACATTACAGGTAAAGATAATTTCGAAAAGATTTAAGATCCCTGCCAAATCAATAAAAGGTTAAACCATTGCAGCTTGCCTCAGCTAAACGTGCCTTTTGTACATTCCTATACAACCACACGTTAGATTCCCTCAGTTCAAAAATGTAAAATTAAGAAACCTTGGTTTCCCCAGTCGATGAAAGGTTAAAGTAATTGCGACTTGCCTTAATTATCTGCCACTGCACTGCCTTCTGTTTCCCTTTTTTTTAACTTAAAAGCTTTCCTTGGAACAAACAATTCATTACTACATTCATGTTGGGTCAAGTTTTAGACATGTTATCTAGTAGATTTTACTTCTATAATAACTGGAAAGGATAATCCAAAAATGATCTCTTCAAACCAAAAAAAGCAAGCCAAGAATTGGTCTCCAAGATTTGTTTGCAACCCTTCCTACTGAGAAAAAACTGGGATGTAGCTTCCCTTTATTTCTACAAAGGACAGGTATCCTGTTTTTGCCATTAGAGGGGCTCTTTTCTTGCAACCCTTCCTAGTGTGGACAACTTTCTTGACATTGCCATATTTCGTAATTCACTTGTTTATCAGCATTTCTCTTTTGTTATTTTCATGGAGACGGCAAAAATGATCTCTTCAAACCAAGAAAGCAAGCCAAAAAATGATCTCCAAGATTTGCTTGCAACCCTTCCTAGTGAGAAAAATTGGGATGGAGCTCCCCTTTATTTCTACAAAGGGGTCTGGTATCCTGTTTTTGGCCATTAGAGGAGCTCTTTCCTTTCAACGACATTTCATTGCACAAGACACGGATATAATACTAGGAAGCATGCCAAAATCAGGCACGACTTGGTTGAAAGCTATCACGTTTTCTGTTGTAAACCGCAACATTTACAGTCCAAAAGAGAGTCCCTTACTTACTACCCCACCTCATGAACTCGTGCGCTCCTTTGAGATGGATCTTTACTCAAAAATCCAGCTCCCAGATATCGAAAAACTTCCTTCCCCAAGAATTTTCTTTACTCAAAAATCCAGCTCCCAGATATCGAAAAACTTCCCCAAGAATTTTCAGTTCTCACTCCCATTATGAAACTTTGCCGCGGTCCATTAGAGATTCTAATTGCAAGATTGTTTATATATGCAGGAACCCTTTGGATCAACTTGTCTCTTATTTTCATTTTGCTCGCAAGTTCAAAAGAGAGAATGTCGAGCCTTTATCATCAATTGATGAAGGTTTCGATAACGTTTGTCGTGGTGTCCAGAGTCATGGACCCTTTTGGGATAGTGTGTTGGGGTATTGGAAAGCAAGCATAGAAAGGCCGGACAAGGTGCTGTTTTTGAAATATGAAGATTTGAAAGAGGATATATCCTTTAATTTGAAGAAACTGGGAGAGTTCTTGGGATTCCCTTTCTCTGAGAAAGAGAAAGAAGGGGTAATTGAAGAAATACCAAAGCTGTGCAGCTTTGATAATCCCAAGGATTTGGAGGTGAACAAAACTGGTGTCTTTGAAAGTTCTGGAGCTCCAAACAGTACCTTCTTTAGGAAAGCAAAGGTGGGAGATTGGTGCAATTATCTAAGTCCTTCCATGGCAGAACGTTTGGGAAAGATAGTGGAAGAAAAGATGGCTGGCTCTGCCTTATACTTCAAAATATCTCCCTAAGCTCGCAAATTGCTTACTTATCTTAGGAAAGCAAAGATAGGAAAACAAAATATCCCTTTGTTTAGAAGCTAGCTTTGTTACTGTTGTATTGATGTGTCATGTTCTGTTTTATTGCTGTGTGTCTGCATGATGCTGTACTGTTTGCAAATATAAGATAATAGGTCCCACCTGCAAAAGCTTACATGGAAATGGTCCGATCGTTTTGTTTGGGTTACAGTTTGCTGTTGCATAATATGTTACAATAAATGTTGAAAAGCTTGACGAACTAGCTAAAAATGGAAGGGTGGATCCATTGGTGCTGGAAGATGACTGTATATTTCATGTTATGGTTTCTATTGTTCTCATAGACGTTTTCCCCACTGGTGATTTTTGGATATGGTCGTCCAATTGGGATTCATATGGTTCTCAGAGACTTCTTCTTAATGCTTTCGCACACTACGGAGATACAAGCATAATAGGATAGTACCAGGGCCAGACACTTAACAACACTTGACTTAGCAGTTGAGGGAAGTCCAAATGTGGGAACTAGATATGGCCTTCTCTGACCTTTTCTTAGATGGTCATGATCAATGTTCTTACAATAGCCTTTCATTGGCTCGTCCTATGTTTCTCTTATCTCTTGGTTACAGTAGTCTGATCTGCGGTAGTGGCACAAATAGGGAGCGGAGAGTTGTAGGCTCAAATTCTACCTTCGATACAAACACACATTTATATGAATGCTTGCATATGAAGATCACACTGTTGCTAATGCATGTATAGATGTGCTTGCAGGATGAAGGGACAAAACCCGAGCAGGATGAGGATGTAGGAGTTGAAGAAGATCAGGAAGAGAAAGTTGCTGAAGAGCACCATGGTCTACTGAAATCTGGTGATAGTGATGAGGATGGAGATATATAGAGTTCATATCGAAGTGAATTTTAGTTAAGCTGAAGGGGGAGAAGGGAGTCTTGTTCATATTGCTTTTTGGCTATTTTTCCCTTCATTCCAAAGCATTCATAACACCATCGATAGAAGATACTTTCCTACTATTTTTATTGCTAATTAATATATCAAAATTTTATTAGATTTCCACAAATACTTTCCAAATTCATCATTACCCCTCTCTCTCTCTCTCTCTCTCTCTCTCTCTCTTCATTCCACCTTTTCCCCATCATTCACTCACACCTCCTGCCATTCATTTCATGTTTACTTTCTTGTGTTCATCCGTACAGGAAAGGAAGCCGTCATATGGAGTGGAGCAACCATAATGGTGGCATCAATCCTCAACTGTATCGGAGTTGACTTTTTTATCAACCTGAATTAGGAACACTAATCGTTCGTGAATATTTTAGCATTAGACTTTGGTGACAGAGTGGCGTGCACAGCTTAGCACTTGTTTCTCTCCAGTCTCCATGGCTTTTGGCCAGCCATAAGCACCGTCTGTGGCTCAACTTTTTCAATGTCTCTAACCAATCATGCAGCATCTTGTTCTCTGTCACGTTTTTACTTATTTTATTATTTGTGCTTTACTATCACAATGTTTGGAGTGGTCGCATGTTAAAAAAAAAAAATCAATTATTTCCAGATGTTGACTTGCAAACTTGTACCAATGATCAAGATGAGGACATGTCGGCATGCTGATGATAATGAGATGCAGATGCATATTAGTTATCCTGGGTATACTAAAGGACAATAGCTGCAGCTATGCTCAGTCTGATACTTCAGCTTCTCCTCCATTTCCAGAAGATACAAATCACAAATAAGGACTAAAAGATTCTTATTCAAATTTGGATGACTGAAATCATATCTTGGGTATAAATCAATCTTCATAATAAATAAACGGTAGCTGATATGCTTGTAATTAGAAGATTCAATTCTTGTCCGTTCCTTTTTTTCAACAACTAAATGGAATAATAGTAGTAATAGTTTTTTGATGAAAACCAAGGAAAATTTGCCAGAGGAATTTAATGAAAGATGAAGATGAATTGGTAATGAGAAGCCAAGTACAGAGGACAGGAGAAAAAGAAATGCTGCAGACGAGAGCCATGGAAGGTTGGATAATAACATGCTTTTGGAAGTGAACTAGGTTGACAACACAGTAGGTAGTAACCGGTATATATAAACTGGAGAATTAACTAATATGCTAAAGTAATACAATAAAATGAACAGATGATTACTATTTGAGATAATGTGCACACATTTATATTTCATTGTTCACCCTCTTACATTTTAATGTTTCTTTCATTATTTATAACTTTTTTTACACTTTGATCCCTAATATTTTTTAATGCATATTTCGATTCATATGTTCATTTGTTTATCTATTTTGATTCCTTAACGGAGATAAAAGGCTCGGAGATAAAGAGAGACGAGAGAAGAGAGAGATCACCGGCCAAGCATATTTAGGCCACTCGGCCGGCTAAAATCCACTAAATTTTTTTATTTTTGAGAGATATGTTTGTACATGGTGGTTTCAAGCCATTAAATAATTAAAGGAGGTAGATCGTAACCAAAAAAGGAAAAAAATTGATTTGATTTTATATTTTTCTTTGTTTTTGTGTATATAAAAATGATTTTTAAGGTTTTAGATGTGTTTATTAGCTTTATTCCGATCATTTAAAGGTGTTTGAAGAAAAAAATGATGCTAAAATTCAATTTTTAGAGATCTAAAAGTTGACCTTCGATTTTTCGATGAACTTCTAACGACCTCGAGTTCGTCGGAAGTTACAGGTTTTTTTTTTTTTGGTTGGACGACAAATAAGGCCCGGCCCGCGGGCTCGCAATGGCGAGCCCAAGCGCACCGGCCTACCTGCATAGGCCAACCACACGTGGCCTCCCTCTTTTTTTTTTCCTGGATATGTGCAAATTGGTTACACAAGCCAACCAGGTGCCTGTCCTAGTTGGCTTGCAACCGGATCTCTCTCTCTCTCTGTATATATATATATATATATATATATATATATATATATATATATATAAAGAAGAAAAAAAGAATAAAGAAAAAAGTCTACTAAACCAAAAAAATATAAAATATAAAAATAAATCGTTATTTTTTTAGTTTTTCGTAAAGTTTAATATATATATATACATTACTTTTATTCTTTAAATTTTATTTTTTAAGTATTTATTTCTTATTAAAATTCACATCAAAATAATTTTTTATATAATTTTATTTGTTAATAATTTTATTTTTTTAATATATGAATTTTGACATAAAATTTTGAAACGTCCGTGTTTTATTTTTTAAATATATCATTATAATTTATACAATAATTTTTTTAACTTTTTAAATGAAAATTTTTTTATTTTTTAATTATTTAAAATTTACTAATTTAATTTATCATTTTGTTAAAATTTTCATATATTTAATTTCATTGATTTCATATATTTTTATACATTCACACCATAAAACAAATTATCAAACTAAAATAATTTTTCTAAATAATTTTATATATTTTATCCTACCTACACCAAAAAAATCTACTTAAAGCTAATTGGCCTAACATTTTTTATATTTAATGCCAAAGCAATGAAAGACCTCATACTCATATTTAATGCCGAAGCCATAAAAGACCCCATACTCGTCCCAAGGATGCCCTGAATCATGAAATATTCCTACCATTTGATCACGCCTCATCAGTCATCACCACCTTCAGAGAAATGGTACAGGACTTTTATTCCGATTTAACTGCTTCAAAATCCACAGAAAAGTCTTCCATTCAAAGGTTTTTCAGGCCAACCAAACCCCATTCTAAAACTCATGCATAACTTGCAAGTGCTTTCCACCAGAAAATCCTCAGTGCAAAGAGTGTAATTTTAAGCTTTAAATGATGAACAGAGTGAGAAACCATGTATTATTGAAAGTTTCATGTCGATCAACAAGAGCAGACATGAACCTACTCGCCAGGATTGAAAACAATGCATTCACCATATTTGAACAATAAATTTAAAATATAAATTGGTATGAGCAGACAAAAAAAACTTGCAAAGGAAATTAGACTACTATGTGCTTTGCATTAAAGAAGCAAAACTTACTTCTTTTCCATCAACCATCTATCTTTTTCAATTTGCCAGCACCTTGATATATTTGCAATAAATCTGGGACTTGCTCTACATACTTAGTAACATAGCTCTCCAAGAATTTCTTTTCGGATAGCATTAGCATACCAGCAATCTTTTTACCTCCTTGAATCAGACTTTTAGACTCCAAAACCTTCATAACGTCATACCTTGGACGAATTCTTTTATCAATGGAGAAGCCAAAAAAATAAGGATAGGTAATCAAAAATTTCCATTCCAACTCCATGTTATTCATAAAGAAAACCATACCACTCCTGATTTTCTCCTGCGAGTATTTCATTATTGCCGGGAATCGCTTAAAGGCACACAAAATCTCCTCTTCACTCCATCCAAAACTCTTCATCAGCTCAATTTTCTTCTTCCAATTTGATTCGGTCACTTGTACCATCACGTTAAGAGCATGTATAAACATAGCATCCTCTGGTTCAAGGCCCAAATTTTTAAGAGCATTCACCGTATAAACCATCTTAACATGCTTTCGCTGCATAGCTGGTGGTTGCAACACAAACATTTTTGCTACCCTGCGAACAGGGACTCCCTCTTTTATTAAGAAATCAATATTTGGTTGGACAGAATTCTTGAAATTAAAGGACAATAACCACGGAGCACGCTTAATAATAACGATAATGTTCTCCTTGCAACCAATAATTGACTTCAAAAGCTCAAAACATGGCTTAATATGAGAATCTAAATGCCTTTTCAAAATGTTTGGATCTGATACGATAATATGGGGTAGAAGCTCACCCCCTAAGCCATTTTTTATGAAAAAATCAAACTTGGGTTTGAGAGTACCTTCTACTCTGCAATGGAGCACCTTTGGCATCTTTTCTATCAATTTGGCCAAGTGGGTGTCGCTAAAGTTGTGAGCTTTAAAGAATTGAAGCACGGATTGGAGCTTGTGTAGATCATTTTCATCGATTTGGAACTTTTTAGAAACAGAAATAGCAGATTTTAAGGGAAGCCCACGTGAGTTGATGAGGTATTCAACTGCAAATGACGAAGATGATGAGGACGTAGTGGGTACTGAAGAAGTAGGAGCAGCGGAAGATGAAGAAGACGTTGACAGAAAACGCTTCTGTATCAAAGAAATCAGCTTCCTCACGGGTATGCTGTTAATGGCCATTTTCGATGACAAAGAAGCTGCAAGAAAATTGGCAATGAATGGAAACGAGTCGAGGACTCACTTGTAAAGTATTGGGTTTATGACCCAAAACTTTGGATGCAAATGGGCTATATTTTGTTGGAAACATCTTGGGTCCCTTTCTAGCCCATTTTGAAATGAAAACATAATGGGCATACTCCCTCTAACAATCACAAGTCCGATCGAATGACAAAAACCAATAAATTATTTAAATAATTTCATTTTACTTTCAATTTGTTCGAATTTATTACATCCTTCTACACAAAGCATCATTGGCTCATCGCCTTCATTTTCCTTAAATTTTCCATATTCTTAGCCCTGGACTTCCTTCTTTCAAAACTAAAATATTTCCTTCAAAGGCCTCTTTTTCTTAATAGTATAATGAATGTTAACATCTTCTGTTCTCTCTCTCTGCTTACTTTGTCAGGCTCAATCTATGAAGTTTCTCCTATAACTTCTTTCTAAACGTTTTTTAACAACAACTCCTAGAGTCCTAGTATCATAGTGAAACAGAATCTAGTACCTCATAATTTTGAGAGAGCAAAGTAAATGGAGCAGGAGGCATGCGAATTTCGCTTCTTCATGGGCTCACCAGCGAAAAGAAGACTCTATATCGATTCATTCAACTAGTGATTACGGCGAGAATTTGTTTCAGGGTAGTGGCAAGAACTGGAAACCAGGTGATGCTGTTGCTGCTTGGGCAGCAGAGAAAGTTTGCTACGCCTACAACCACTAAATGAATAGTTTTAATCACAAGAAAGACTGCCTACATAATAGTCAGATAGTTTAGAGACAAAGCTTGAAGTTTGGTTGTGCAAGAGTGTCAATTTCATAGGCCAAATGCCCTTGTGAATCAGATTAAATTTTCTCCGGTAGAAGGCGGATATTTCATCACCACTGAATTGGGGCTGTCCCTATCTAATCATTTGCATGATGTACTTATCAAAGACAGGAACTAGGGGAGTATTGTATAGGTTGGTCAAGGACCAATTAGGCACTTACCCTAATTCATGAAATACAGGGAGCATTACCGCACATGGTTAACATTTCTGCCCCTGCTAAAACGTTTGCTTTCTCAGCTGAAAAATCTCTTGATTTCAATTTTTTACAGAAACAACTAAAAATAAACTTTGTACTTCTTTCCCTTTCCACCAACAAATTCTAATCACTGTGTATAAAAAAAATTCTGATCCATCAAATTTTCATTAAACGAGATGGCAATAGTACAACAACCAGGTAAACCAGAATTCCTAGCTTTTAACACGCATAAAAAAATGGACCTCTTTTATTTAGTACTTCTAAAATAAATAAAAAAATGTATGACTTTATAATTGCAGAAGAAACCATGATCCAAATAGCAAGAGACATTGGATAATTTTGATTCTACATGTCATAATGTTCACAGAGTAAATATTTTGGACAAATATTATACCTATCAATGCTCCTAGTCTGGTGGCTTGCTGTTGTTAACTCCAACCACACGACCATGGTTCCAGCATTGGACAAAACAGCAAAAAACATCAACGAATATCTACAACCTTATCAGTGTGTCATGGGTGTGCATCAACTTGAAATGGTATGGTACCTTTGGACATTGCAAGTACGTAGTTATTCTACATTCACTGCAAATGATAGACGGACAGAATGCTGACCGTCAAACCATGTGACGGACCCAAACTTGTAGCCACTAGAAGCCCCCTTGCCATTGAATACGACTTTGAAAGATGCCCTTGTTAACCCTTCAATAAAAGCAATCTTCTTTGGAAAAACCTTCACTGCTAATCCCAGAGGAGCATGCACTCTGGAAATGTATGTGGCATTTGGACATCCCACATTAGTTACAGTTCTTTTGATCATCTGAGCCGGCTTATGTCGATAAAGGTTACTGATAGAGATTGACGGATAGTTGATCCTGGAGATGAATCTGTCAATACTGATTCTTGGGCAGTTGAAATTTGACTTGGACATGGATCTTATTTTTTTCTCTGAATATCGATAATAACAAAGGAATTGCAAATAATCCTCAGTGGTTGTTTCAAAAACTAATCCTGGATTAAGAGCTTTGAGCGGGTTTATTTCTCCAACCCCTACTTCATGTGGATTTGCAAATTGATGTGAGCTGTTTTTCAAGGGTTTCCCCATGTTATCATAAATGGTTGCTGCACATAGAACAGAGAGGGAGAGATCAATGGAAGCACTTGCAGTGCATGACAGTAGAAGTTAATATATAAACAGAGGACCATCAGATATTAAACAATGATGAAATATTTTATAAAGGGAGTACCTGTCCAATCAAAAGCATCATCCAATCCCCTCCCCACTAAAAGTATTTAAATAGTAACATCATGCGGTACAAAGAAGAAGTTACCATGAGGTGCCATCAAGCTAAAATTCCATTATGTTTTCCTAGTATTATAGTAAGCCACGATCCACGATGACGACCATAATCGTTTTTTCAACCGTCCACTATTTAAAACTATGTTCATAACTATATATAAGGGTTTTTTTGGGGGGGGGTGGCAATAGCGGGATGTCCCCTCCCATAAACCCCACATTCCTTCCATATTATGGTTTCCACACCATTGTAAGAAAAAATTAATAATTTGACCAAATTGTAGAAATGACACTTTTTTCTCAAAATCATAAGTTAACAATGTTACACATATAAACAGAAGTTATATGTGAATACTAAGCAATATGACCAAAAACTTCAGGGCAAATAAAGTTGAAAACAACCCAGGTTAATACATTCCCCAACAAAAAATTGTTTGCGAGTTCTATTGCACGCTTATAAATTCAACCTTCAAAAGTACCTGTTGTCATAAGTGCAGATTTGATCATAGAAGTACTCCACCCATGATTAACAGATTTAATGAATGCTGCAGCTCCTGTCACATGAGGGCATGCCATTGATGTCCCAGACTTTATGGCATATCCAGATGGCTTATTTCCAACAGGAACAGTCCCTGCTTCTTTTTCAGGTATCATGGCAGCCAAAATGGCAACTCCTGGAGCCATTATATCTGGCTGAATGTCCAATCAGTGTTAATGATTAACTAAATCATTGCTAAGAAAAACAGAGACACATCTACATACATATGAATTCTAATGTATGACAGAGACTAACCTTGAGAATGTTTTCTGTATATTGCCCAGGCCCTCTAGAAGAAAAAACTGCAACAGTTGGAACTGGTCTATATTGAGGAACATCACGGGCAGGAAGGATGGTCGCAGTTGGCTTTCTGAACAGGCAGAGAAACGAGAGCAAAACCATCAATTAACTACTTGCAGAAGTTTCTTAACTTGTAAGTAGGGCATGCGCCTCGCACGGATTTTTCAGGATGTTATGAATCTCACAAAAAACAATTGTTCCTAAAGTTTGGTATGATTTGAAGAGTGTTAAAAGAAAACCAGGCACTATTATGTCTATTTCTGAGGGGAGTTTCTTAGATTAATTAAAAGAAGGGGCTTGATAAGACAAGCACAAACTAGGAATGAGTTAAGGATTTCTTGTTCTACATGTGCTAATTCACCATCAGCAAGAACCAAGACAACAGAGAGGTTGAATCTCCAGAAAAATGGGTCAGTTACGGGTTATGAGCAGATTTTATGTATAACGCATTGCCCTTGTTAAAAAGGCATGACCAGAAGAAAGGGGTCTATATAAGATGTATTTTTCTGCACATCACTTGGTGACCATATTGAAGACTCATGAGAAAGAAAAATGAGGAAGAAAGAAACAATGCAGGTTTCAGCTAACTTAATTGATGCCTTAATAGTTAATTTGTGTCAGTGATGAAGACAAAATCAAATCTTAATAACATTTAGGATAGCAAGACTTAAGAAACAAAACCATTCTCCTTATTGTGCGTCTTATTATGCATCCAAGCCACAATAGGAGAGACAAGAATAAGGACATGTTTGGAAATTTATATCAGTGATGCTTACTTGGTACCATTGATGTATTTAAAAATCTGAAACCCTGCAAGATTTCCAACTTCTGCAAATGGAAACGTGGCAGAATCAAAAGGCACAACTTTCTCATCATCGTTGACCAAAATCAACCCTTTGGCTCTAGCATCTTCCACGACTAATTTCTTGATTTCCCGTGGAATATTGAAATCATCATCTGTGCAAACAACAATCTTGCCAGCAACTTTCACTGTATCTAATGATCCTGGGTAGCAATTTCTGCATTTTAGCAAAAATTGATTAACTTTATACAATAAATGAAATTCGTCATTATTGAGTATCACTTCTTGATAGTTCCTAATGCTAATTAATACCTAGCCTCTGATATCGGAGTAAACTTAGCAGCAGCATCCTCTCCAAAGGCAAGAGGATAATTTCTTGAGCGACTGAGGTTTGAGAAATTGATGGCAGACCCCTTGATAAAAAAAAATAGACAGGAAGAGAAAAAAGGATTGAACAAACGAATAGATCTTAATATAGGACAATAACAATAAAAGAATTGCAAATGGATATCTTACTTGGAAAGTCTTCCCATTTCCAAGAAGCACGGTAGATTGGAAATCTCTATCGATATTAGAAGCTGCAACAGTAAAGATCCAAGGAGCTGAATTGACAACAGTGTAAAGATCAGGCCCATCATTTCCTGCAGAGCACACTACCATGATATCCATTTGTTGTGCATGAAATGCACCAATTGCTATGGGGTCGTTTAGGTAATCAGATTGAAAGAGGGAGCTCATCCCAATAGAAATGGAGATTATATCAACTCCATCCTTAACTGCATCATCCATTCCCTTCAATATGGTGGAACCAGAGCAACCATCTGATGTGCATGCTTTGTATATTGCTATTCTAGCAGAAGGTGAGCCACCCCTTGCTGTGCCTCCTGCTAAGTCATAGTAACTAACATTAGCAACTTTAGCACCAGCTGCTATGGATGTGGTGTGAGTACCATGACCATCAAAGTCCCTTGGCGAGTCATCCGGTTTATCCATATGGGTCTTGTTATTACTGTATGGCCTTCTGATGGCATCATAGTATCTTGCTCCAATCAACTTCCTACAGATGTACATACCAGAAAATAAGAGTTCTGCACCATGGATTAAATTTAACAGTAAGAAGAAATCATCATTTGGGCTTATGTCAGGGTAAAGGTGTGTATTTGGATAAAGATTTTAAAATTGAGGCATATTGCTATGATAGTTTAAGAAGAAAGTACGTGATCTCTGATATAACAAAACTGGATGAGTCCATGATATAGATAAAAGCTATTTTATAAGTATGGACCTTCTCTTACTTTACAACGAAAAAGACATAATCACCTATTGCAATTTGATTTCTTGAATTCATATCCTTCCATGCAAACTCCTTTCCATCTTGAAGGGATTTCCCCAATTCCATCATCATTGAAACTTGGAGACTCAGGCCATATCCCTAGAGCAAAGAACCATGCATATTATTGCAATAATTTTCTGAAGCCTAATTATATGCCTTCGGATGAGACTCGATAGCAACAACAAAAAACAAAAGGCTTTGTAAAAAATGATGGGACAAATTATTTCAATAAAAAGAGTTAATAGAAAATTTCAAACTATTCCAATAGCTTGTAATGACATAAAGTTTAAATGTTCAATTTATAACTGAAGAAATTTATATCCGATCATAATGCCTTTCCAATTTGCTGAAAGGCACACTGGATTCTGTACTCTCCCTTGTTTCAAAATTGATACACACCCTCGAAGAGATTTGAACTCAAAACCAATCCACGTAAAGGAGCAAGGCATGAGGTTTTGAAAGGTGGAAGTCCTTAGACTTTGGATCCTCCAACCCCTAAACCATGAAAAACAAGAAGAGCAAAAGGACCATGTTTTGTTTACTTGGAGGCCCATTGGACCTTCGGTTATAAAATGGCAGGCTGCCTTCCCCCATAAAGACACTGTTCTTATTGATGCTGAAGTGGAAAATAACAGATTCCCAGATGTTCAGTTACAAAAGACATTTGAATTATGATCTCAATTAGCGAATATATAAGGTGATTTCCATCTAAGTAGTCCATCAAAGAATGATTCATGTTAAGAAACATTCTTGTTTTCTGTGCTACATGAATGAGTGAAAAAAACTATGAGGCGAAGTTAGCACAAATAGAAGAACGAATCATGCAGGCACATTTCTGAAATAACTAGGCGTGTGCATGTGCATGTGTAAACTGAAATCTGAGGCAAGTTCTCGACATTCATGCGGGGCCACTGAAATAGGTAGTATGAGAAATATAAGAGAATTGCAGGTACCTGTGTCTATCATTCCAATTATAACATCGCTTGACATAGGAGGATGCCTGTGGTTGTATTGCATGCCTGATGCTGCCTCCAGGAAATCCCATGAACGTGTTGTGTGAAGTTGAAGAATCGGATCCCGGAAGACAGATACTATACCATCATGGCCTGTTTTCAGAAATCAATTGATCTCTATTCAGTTTATTTTGCAATCATTGGATCACTAAACTCCCAAGGGACCGATGATCAGGAGTCCTGCATCTCAAATTGAGTACTTTTTTTGTCTACGGATTGCGACTGTGCATGGGATGTGATTGTAAGATTACTTAAAACTACATTAAATGGTTATAGCAGAAACTGGCACCAAGAAACCCTATAAGATTATCAGCACAAACAGAACACAGCAAATGGTTCATTTTTTAGCCTACTCTTATGCTTCACCGCTAAAATCAAGATTTCTTTTTAGAATCCCTAAAAAAACATGTAATACTCCTTATTCAGTTGTATCTTTTGAATGGCTATAAATATAACTTGATAAAAACCATTAGTTCACATATCAGAAAGGCATATGAAGTGACTTCCCAGGCCATTTGAACATGAATATGCAATTATTGCTACCACTGACGTTTAATAATAAAAGGAATGCCGTTTTGAGTTTCCACGTCGATACAATGAGATCAAATGCTAAGGGGTGACAAAATTACTTAGAAATGATCAAGAATCAGGAATGGTCATTAAAGAACCAGTGAGAATGGCTCAAAAGAAATCAACACCCAAATGGATAAGAAACGAACTGACAATACTCCAAAAATAAACCAGCCATGCAAAATGAAACGGCTGACCACAAAGCTATCTCTGATTAAGAAGGCTGAGAAAAATCTAGAATTAAATTACATTGTGCAGTGGACAGCAAAACTTCTTCGTCATCAAGTATCTAGCTTTTTGCTTCGTCGATACCTCCATATATATCCAATAAACTTGGAAAATCGTCCACGTACTTGGTAACATAATTCTCCAAGAATTCGTCATCACTTATTTTTAGAAACTATCTTGAAATCCCCTTTAATCAGCTTTTTGGACTACAAAACCTTAAAAACATTATATCTGGGACGCATCCTTTTATCAATTGAGTAAGTAAGAAACTTGGGATAGGCAATTACAGTTTCCAGTCCCAACTTCAACGTAAAAAAAAAAAAAAAAAAAAAATCCATCCCAGCCCTGATTTTCTCCTCTGAGTATCCCAAGAGAAAAAGGATCTCGCTTAAAAGCATGTCAAATGTCCTCTTCACTCCAACCCAAACTCTTCATCAACTCAATTTTCTTCTTCTTAGTGCGATTCACTGGCAGACAATATCACTCTAAGAGCGTGCATAAAACCAGTAGCATTCAGTTTGAGGCCCAAATCCTTGAGAGCACTCACTGTATAAATCATTTTATCACGCTTAAGTAGTATAGCTCTTGGATCCAACATGATCAGTTTTGCAATCCTATCAGCAACACTGCCTCCTCTTTCGATAAATTATAATTTAGTTGGGACGTGCCCTTCAAACCCGTCTTCAACAGCAAGAGCCACCAAAACGTTCTCATTACAACCAAGAACTGAGTTCAAAAACTCAAAACATGGTTTGGAATCTAAACCCCTCCCCAAAGCATCCGTATTTGATAGAATGAGCGCTGCAGAATCTGACCCGCAAAGCCATTTTCGATGAAAAATCAAATTTGGGTTTGAGATTACATTCTACAGCGCAATGGAGGAAACTTGGCCTTCTTTCGATCAATTTGGCCAAGTGGGTGTCGCTAAAGCCATGAGCTTTGAAGAATTGCAGAACAGATTGAGACTTTTGAAGATTATTTTCATGAATTTGGAAGTTTTTAGAACTGAAAGAGCTGATTGCAAAGAAAGCCCACATGAATTAATGAGGAATTGAACTGTAAAAGCTGAAGAAGAAGAGCTATTACTGGTGGATAGGGAATAGGGAGAAAGTTTTACTGCTGCGGCAGCTGATGTTTTTAATTTTTTTAAAAAAAAATTGTGTAAAATAAATGAGGTTACTTGGGGAGGATATTCCGCGGCCACTCTTTCCGTTTTCTGTTGGAGATTGGAAGCAAATATGAGATTCAGAAGCAAGAGGGAGAGGGAGGACGGTGAAACGATGGCTGAGAAGGGGTTTAGAGATTTAGCAGGGTTTTGGGTTGAAGAACAAATCGAGATTCTCATGCTAATGGACCAGATTTAGCCCGTTCAGCAATCCCTTAATCTGCTCTTTTAGACTCAACTAGTTTTTTTACCCTCCGCATATAAAATACATAAAATTATTTTTAAAAAGTTGCTTCATTTTGATATCTTATATTATATTATATATCTATCAAAATATATTAAATCCAAACAACACAAAAATTCATTCAATTTTATTATTTTTAATTAAAATTTTGTATTTAACCTATTACTCTTTATACTTTCATAAAATTTTTATTAAAAAATATTATTTATTTATTTTTATTCATATTTTTAGTTAAAAACTTATTTTGTAATTTTTTTCAAACATCTTTTTACCTTAAAAATTTTAATTAAAAAATTAGAGGAAAAAAAAACAATGACCAAAATAACCAAAAAAAAGAAAGATCAAAATAAAACTAAAAAATTTGAGGACCGAAAAAACAATATTAAAAAAAAAATCAAAATATAATATCATGAAAACTTTCATAATAAATGTTTTAAAAATATTTAAAAATTAAAAAAAAATCACTGCATAGTGAAAACAATATTACACCTAAGTCTGAGTAAATAGCAAAATGAATTTGAATGGATAATATTTCAAATAGTATAGTAAATGATAAATCATGGTTTTATTTTAGTTTTTTTGATATATATATATATTGTCCAGTAACCATGAATTTATCTTCTTCTTCCCTTTTTAGATTTTTTATTTATTTATTATTCTTGTATTGCCACATAGGATATATGAGTTTTTAAAATTGATAACTAGATAATTCTTTCACGTGTTGTGTAATAAAACTAAAAAAATCCAATTACATTTAATAAATATTAATTTGAGACATAAAAAAGAACATATAAATATTTTAAGAGAAAAAAAAGAGATATTAAGAATGTACTTAATATTAACTAAATATTTCATAATACAAATTAGTCGCTATAATTATATCTAATTAGCAATCGGGGGTTCAGCTTTTCTTTCTTTTTTTTTCTTTTTTTTTTTTTGCCAATATTAGTGTTTTTTTTAAACAAAACTGTTTAGGTCAAAAGATCGAATGCAGTACAAAATAGTCACTATATATGCAAGGCATAAGCTCTATCAGATAGAATAGAAAAATAAAAAAGATGAGAAAGGAGGAATTACCAGCTAATACAGAGGCTTCATTCTCTGTGAGCATGGCAGAGAACCCCTTGAAAGCATGGCTATAATGATGGATTAGAGATATTCTTTCACTTTCATGGCTGCCAAAAGCACATCAAAATCCAGGTGTCAGGACTAAACTTGTGATTATAACTACGAAGAAGGCATCTGTCACGGTGTTGATGATGAGGAGAAATGTGGGAATTGATAACCTTGGTATAATGGAGGACAGCAGCTTCAAATGAGCTGACTCTGCAATTTCAGCTTCTCCTCCATTTCCATTTGATGAGCTTCCCATGTAAACAACATGTGGCTGCAAAGAACACACATGTCACATGTAAAAACTAGAAAATTCCATCTCCTGAAAATTTTGATTCCTGACATCATATTTATTACCTGAGGAAGTTGGTCAGATGAAGTGGAACTGAGGATGAGAAGGCAGAGCAAGGAGAGAGAAGGGAGACGATGCAGAAGAGAGGCCATGAAAGATGTGAAGTGGATGGCAAGAAAAATGAAGAATGAAAAGAGTGGCTTACGCCATCACCCATTTGTAGGCTAAATGTAAGGGTGGGAGCTTTTTCACTGGACGAAACTTGAAACGCGAGATGTAAGAGCATCTTTGATTGCTCTTTTCTGAATTTTCTATGCAATTTATTAATGATATATGTTGACCGTTATATAGGTCAGATTATTTTTATTTTTGGTCTAATTATTGTTTTTTTAAAATATTTATGGGATAATAAAGTATTTTCATGTCAGTATTTACATCAATTGAAACGTTGTTTATATATATATATATATATATTGTCCATTATAGCTTACTGTTTTTAAACTAAACCAATATACTTATCTTTTGATCGATCTTTGATTGTATTTTAAATCAAACCAACTTAAATTTGATTATTAGTAAAAGATAATTATACTATTTATAAGTGAATAATGAAAAATAAACTTTAATTTTAACAAAATCAAAACAATTCTTTCACGATAGACTATGTTATTATTGTTGTTATTATTATTATTAATTCACACACTCAAAACTCTTAATAGAATTAATCTATTAGAATTTAAATTCGTAACTTCTTGTAAAAAATTATTACCACTAAAATACAAGTTTTTTTGTGTATGCCATATTATTTGATGGTAAGACTCTTAGGTGTTTAGGAAAAAAAACTGATATTTTCTATTATTTTAAATAATTATAATATGAATAAATATGAAATTTAAATTGCATGTAACAATTATAAACAATATGACACCCAGAATGGATGGTTTATTATCTTGTTGGAAAAATGTTACGGACAATTGCAACAAATGCAGTCTTATTCGTAACTGATTTTCGAACAAATCTACATGTGCTTCAACCTTCTAACATGCGAACAAATAAATTATTACATAAACTTGGGTTTATATAGATAGAATCAATTAATATTTAAAAACCCACTACAATAATCAGTAATGATACAAAACATAATTCAGTTCTTCTAATAATTTTTTGATACTAACTTTCCACACATGTAGTTCAAGAACGAATAATTGTGCTGGCTAGTTTGTAACTGTTCAAAACATTTTTTATTTTATTTATTATTACTATTATTATTATTTTGTCTAGTTTGGATTGCAAACCACACATTCTGTCTCTAAATTCCATCACCAAAAAAAAAAAAAAAAAAGGTACCAAAATGTACAGATGTAAGCTTCCCAATTTATTTTATTATTTTTTTCGAGGGTCATGAGAAAAGGGAATCATAGACTCATAATACAAGTAATCATTTCTCTTTTGGTAAAGAGAGAAGGGGAATGACGATACACAGCTGCCATGTGCTAGTTTTCCTCTTTATTCCCTTCCTTTTTCCTTAATTTTTCTTCTTCTTTACGATTGTTTAAGGATACTAATAATGCACAGATCTCTGTGTGCACTTGCTTCTTCTTCACTCATGTTATTCCTTTTAATTAACGAGGGATTCTTTGAAGTGGTTAGCAGCTATTTAGCATAGATTACCCCACTGTATCATATCCTCACAATCATATGCCATCGGCCTTTATATAAATTAACAATAGGCAGCATCTTAATTATGATCTTTAGGCTTTAGCATTTGAGTCCAAGAAATAACGTTTTCCTCTTCTTCTTTTTTTTTTTAAAAAATATTCTCATCATCTTATATTGAAGATAGAAATAATAATATTCAAAATAAAAACAATAAAATTTAACATTTTTCAATTCAAACAACTTCAAAATTCAAGCGTTGGATATTAATAAAAAATTAATATGCGTATCAACTTATTTATTATTAGACTAACAACTTGCTGGTAAGAAATATTTTTTTTTAAGGCTAATAATGAACAACCACTTATTAGGCAAATTAACATCTTGTGCAAAAAGGGTTTTTTTTTTTCTAGAAAAACATAATTATCTATCACTACAAACCTGAGGGACTAATTATGATTTTTTTTTCTTGCGTGGAATACTATTTAAACTCATTGTGTTAAAAAAACATCTGAAATTTTTAATTACTTTGCATATTCAGTGGTTTAGATTAAAGATTATCACTTACAGAAAAAAAAAAAAAAAAAAGTTAAATATCCTTCAATACTTAACCATAAACTTATGGGTCTCCTATTGAATGAAAAAAAGTACAGAAAAAAGATAAAAATTAGTTTTTCATTTTTGATTTTATGAATTGATGTTGTTATAAATAAATATACAATCTGAATATATATAAAAAGCCTTAAACAGTGGAGCATACAAGGGCTAAAGCCCAAGCCTAGTAATATGAAGGAAATAGAGAAAATTAAGCCCAAAGTTTGAAACACTCAAAGAAGCCCATGAAAGAAGGCAGTTGTGCGTATAAGAGCCAAAGCCCAAGCCTAAAAATATAGAAATGAAATAGAGAAAATTAAGCCCAAATATTGAAGTAACTCAAAGAAGCTCATCAAAGGAAGGCTTGAGACTGCCACATTTACAAAATAGTCCAACCCGCAAAAAAGATATTTGAAAACAAGTGAGGTGGAAGCGACGTGGCGATTTTATCAGCCGTCGGATTCACGCGGGCACAAATGCCTTACATGTCGGTGGCAGACGGTGTCCGGTCCTTGGTAGTCACACTTCCTAAGCCAACCATCTCGCTACAAACCACAAACCACCACGCTCGTTCCCTTGGCTAGTCACGTGCCGTAGCTGAAAGACTAAGAATCATGTGTGCTACCTCAACTTTGTAAGTTTGATCAAATTAATTCGTTTTCTTTAAATTTGATCAAATCAATTTATTTTCCTTCAAATGGGTATAATTACAAGTTAGTCACCAAACTATTAGCATTATTCTAATCCAGTCTTCAAACTACAAAACAAGCCATTTCATTAACAAATTAGATACAACCCTCACCTCCATCGGTCTAATTTAACGAAAATAACACCGCTTGAGATGTTTTAGGATTCCTTATTGTTCTTGGAATATACCTGATTTACAAAAATTTTATATTTTCTCCTAAATTCTTTAAAAATTCAAAAAATAATTTAGCATTTAGTATTCTAAAGATAATTTTGTTTTGTTTAAAATTTTAGATTTCACATGTATTATTTATAGATAATTAACAACCTTAAATTATTTCAAATAAGTTTACATGTGGTATCATATTTTCAAAATTTTTATTTTATCATTGTTATGGATAAATTATGTTTACTTATTCTATAATGTTCTATTTTTGTTATTAGACAAAAAAAAACTTTACCGCATACAAACAAATAACCTCTTTTCATGCAATAATAATTTTGCACAATCTTTTTTTAATAGAAATAGAACTTCAATCTAAGAATTTACCATTTCTTTTACTAAAAAAAAAATCATTATGCACTCATTGATAAAAAATATATATTATTAAATAAATGAACATACATCTTCAATGTTTATAAGAACATAGTAAGTTTTGTTTTTTTTTTTTTTAATAATCTTTTAAAAAAATATGGAGTTTGAATCTCTTTTATATATATATATATATATATATATATATTAAAAAAAGTGTAAAAAGAAAGAAACGCTGGTATGAGATATATAAATTCTGGCCAAACATTTCTAATTATAACTTTAATAAAAAGGTTGATAGGATAATTGGAATATTGTATATTTTGAATACCAAAACAGAACAGTGTCCAATATTTGAATATTGATTTGTAGTTGTTCTTTAAAAACAAAAACAAAACAACACAAAAGTAAATGAAAATACTAGAAATAAATAAATGAAGCTGACATCTTCCATTCCTATTCTCAAGACGATCGGGTAGATTTTTGCGGTGTGCGAAACAGAAAGAGAAAGCAGCACAAAGAAGAACAAAAAAAGAACTATCAACCTTTAGTGTCACTTCTAACTCCGGTATTTTATTTCTCTCTTTTTTCTCCCTTTATATTTCTTTCAAAATCTGATTAGATAATCATACACGTTAAATTGTAAATTCTCCTTATGTTAATTGAAGATTCATGAGAATTGTTGAGTTTTTAACAGTTTGGATTCAATTTGGTTGAAACCCATGTTTTATTTTTGGTGAAGTTGATGTGTTTTTTGATGCAGAATTTGATTTTCCAAGATGACCCCAGTTTGCCCATTTGTGAAAGCTTCAAGGCCTGATGATGGATCATCAAGAAAACCAGGGGAGTGTACGAATAAACACGCGGCCGAGCATGAAGGAGGAGGCGAGGCAAAGAAAGAGTCTGGCGGCGAATCTGCTACCGTTTCGCCTAAATGCCCACTTGGATACGATTCTCAAACATTTAAATTGGGACCTCTTAGTTGTATGATATGCCAAGCACTTCTGTTTGACTGTAGCAAATGCGTGCCTTGTTCTCATGTATATTGCAAGTAAGGAGATGATAGAATTAAAATCTAGGTTGTGATGTTTGTTTGCTTTTGTTTGTGCTTTATGGTGGTTTGTGTAATGTTTGTAAATTGGTTTCTTTTATTGGATTAGAGTGTGTATTTCGCGATTTAAGGACTGTCCGTTGTGTGGAGCTGATATTGAGAAGATTGAAGCTGATACGGATCTCCAGAGTGTAGTTGATCGGTTCATTGATGGTCATGCTAGAATCAAGAGGTCTCGTGTTGACACGGATAAAGAGGGGGAAGTAGGTGAGAATAAAAAAGTGATATATGAGGATGTTTCTTTGGAGAGAGGTGCTTTCTTGGTGCAACAAGCCATGAGGGTGAGTTTAGTTTATTATATCGTGACATTGCTAAGTTTCTATTTTTCTTTTGATAGATGTCATTTTTAGGTTCCTTGGCATTATCCATAGGAGTGGAATACTCAACCAATCTTTTTTCGATCAACATTGTTATTTTGTTTTAGCTACAATTATCTCATCAAAATTTTCAAGGTATTCTATACCACCAGAAAGCTTCTCGTAAATTTCCTTTCTATTCTCCTGCTTTTCTCCAGCCTGGAACTCATTCTTAACTGTCTTTTATGTGCTTGGTTGATGTCTAATTAGTTGTTATTGCAATTTCTAGTTAATTGTTCTCGTAGTTTTTGGCTTTCCATTTGTAGGCATTTCGTGCCCAGAATGTGGAAAGTGCTAAATCAAGACTGAGTCTTTGTGCCGAAGACATCCGAGGTCAGATAGAAACAGCGGGCAACACATCGGAATTGTGTTCACAGCTTGGAGCAGTGCTGGGAATGCTTGGGGACTGCTGGTCTGCCATCTCTCTTTTTTTGTAGTTTGTTGTTAGTAACTTATCATATGCTGCAAGCTCTTGTGTTTCAAATGTTAATCTTGCTGGAGTAAGCATATGATGTCCAAGGACAATGGTAGAATGACAATTAAACAGCAACATATGAACTTGCCTAGCGAATTGAGATTAAGGATTCTATAGCCAACTCCAACTAGTTTGGGACAAAGTTAAGGGAAACACAATTCTGGTTTGGTATTAAGATGTAGTTGAATTGAGTGGAGACATTGAAAAGGAATTGGGGCAGGCGAAAACAAGTTTTTTTTTTAATTTCAATATGATCATATATTTATTGAGGTTCATATATTTATTTAGATTTTCTTTAATAAGCATCTAACTATTAGATTTAGTTATTGCTTACAAAAAAAGATATCTTCATAAGGACATTCCTTGCATGGTTAAAACCTTGATGGACTGAAAATATGTTTCTGAAAACTACGTATCACATTTTTTATTAAAAGAAGTTGAAGAACCCTTGCACTTTTCAATAGAGGATGAAATAATTGAACAATATTCGTTTACTACAAGTGTTCATTCCATGGGTTGTGCTGTCAACCAAGACACAGAGCTGTTATCCAGGTATTCCTAAAGAGAGAAATGTATAACTTCAAACAGTAGCTTTTCATTTTCCAGAAACAGTGATATGATGGACAATTTGATTATAAGTTGCTGAATTGTTATTGCAATGCCACTCTGCACCATGGTTTGCATAGATGAAATTGTTGAGGTTGCTGACTTGTAGCTGTAAGAACATTTGCAGCATGGTTTGCACGGTTGAACTAGTAGTTACTAAGTTTGGGTCATCTTTGTCACACTCAAAAAGGATTATCACATGCTTGAGTAGACAAAGGAATCTGATAGTGTAAAAAATAGCTTTAAGGATGTGCAACCTAGATATCTGAGTCTATCTATTGTAAAAAATAGGTTTTGCTGATTTCTTAAAACATTCATATGGGCTTCATTGTCTTCTTCCAAAGTAATGGATGTGGAGTCCTTATGAGTTTACTGTGACTAAAGTCTCTGTTTATCATGTCTACGCAGTCGAGCAATGGGGGATGCTGGTTCTGCAGTTACATACTTTGAAGAGAGTGTAGAATTCCTATCAAAATTGCCTGCAGCTGATCTGGAGGTTAAAATTTCACACGTGTTGCTGCCTTTTGTTCTAAACGTGATTTTATACCGCCAACCCTAATTTTTTTGGATTTATTCCCATACAGATAACGCATACACTTTCTGTTTCACTTAATAAAATTGGAGATCTCAAATATTATGATGGAGATCTGGAAGCTGCAAGATCTTATTATATCCGATCTCTCAATGTGCGACGTGATGCCATCGAACATCATCCTAGTGTTTCATCCCAGGTCAGCATCCATTCCTTTTTGCCATCTCCCTTGTTAGTATCATTTATCATGCTCTGTTTATACTTTGTGATCTGTTTTGTGACTCAGAGGTCGAGTCTTGTATAGCAATGAGGGGTTCATGGCCTCTCAGTTTTGAGAATTTCCTTGAAAATTTTTGCATGATTCTATAAAGAGTATTTTTCTCTGCATGCTGGCCTTATTTAAGAAAGCATAGGAAATGAGGCCTGTTAGGAAAAGAAAGTTTTAGTTTAAGTTTTCAAGCTGATGTTGAATATTCCTCTTTCCAATGCACAATGACATGATAAAACAACATGCGTGCTTATGCTTGTTTGAGAAGCTTCGTATTTCCAGGCTTCCTTTGCAGGCTTCCTTTGCAGTTAATATTCTCTTTTTATGTTTCAATTACAGACTCTGGATGTGGCTGTTTCCCTTGCAAAAGTTGCCGATGTGGACAGGAGTATTGGTAATGAGGATGCTGCACTTGATAGATTTCGCGAGGCCATAAAATTGTTGGAAACTTTGACATTAAAACCTGAAGAAGCTGGTCTTGAGCAACGGGTAGGCTTTCTATGGGTACCTGTAAACTATCATAATTATCTGGAATCTAGATCCTAAGCGACTGACAATTAGTTTCCAACTGCAGCGCCTTTCAGTGCTGGAATTTCTTAACAATCAACTTGCAGAGAAGCGGTCAGATTGAACTCCCTCAAGTCTGACATCCTGTAGAAGGAATCAATCAACACAAAGATAATCCTTCTTTCTGTATATATGCAAAGTCAACTTTATTTGTAATATGCATGGTCGAGCCAAGCATCCATGGATTCGAAAGCTTTCTGAGGAGAGGCGAAATTATAGGTGGCAGACCAGGAGCTTGGGTGGTGGACATACTCCACGTTGTTGCTTTTGCAAATTTACCCTTCTTGGATTTAGTGTTACACATTTACACTAGTGCCTGTAAGAGTGTTTCCTGCATGTGGTCTTCCTGAGAATGCATGAATGCTTGGTCCTAGGGTCTTGGATCAGGTGATCGCTGCCTCCGAAGTGCGATTATGGTTTCTTCCACTCCTTGCATAACTTTCTTTACATAATTTTTTCCTTGTGAACAACAATAACTCACCGGAGCCTTCTCTGTTATTCTAATGTAACATGCTTGAATTTTCGTGCGCAACTACATTTATTGACTTACGCTGAAATCCAAATTTTTTCCAGGCTTTTTGGCCCATATTCGTATTACCTGCAACATCTTAATCCTTAGCTTTAGGTTTTAACTACGCTTACTCGTCAAATCCTTTTGTCAGTAGTTACTGTACTAATGCAGTGGTTATAAATGATATGTCAAGCTTTGTCCGTCCTGTATGGATCGTAATAATTTCAAGTTATGATCATTCTGTACTACTCAGCTTCGGAAACTTTTGCACAGTGGTCTCCTTTTTAGAGTACAAGTCTCTTTGGCTGACAGTCACGGTTTCCTCGTACAAATTTTCATTGATCAAGAAACCTCTGATTGGATTCAATATCAGATGATAACATAAACCCGCTTGTCATCTAACCGAACACCTTAAAGATGCCACCATTAATTAACCACCATTATACCTTGCCACAGAAATGCTCCATGCGGGGCGAGGGATGGACCAAAAAAATCACGTCCAAGAAATTAAAAATTGAAAACGAGGAATTGAAAGGAAAATATAATATCTACATTCGATTCCAAAAAAAATAAATAAATAAATAAACTGTCCTCCACTTCGGCATATAGTGGCAATCACCAACCAGCCATAATAGACTAGATACTGAACACGCCTCATGGGCATGAACCCCTGCGCAATAGCAGCAATATATATATATATATATACATAGACGACTGAATCAGAAAACGTAGAAAATTTGAAAAATTAGTGGCTTACCAGGCTTACCGCGACAGTAGTGCTAAAGGAAACAATTTCCATGAAAGGAAGGGAAAACAAGAATGACTGAAATTTCATCCCTTTTCCTTTCTATTATCAACAAATACAATGAATATGTTATGTAGGGGCTCATGTACAAAAAATCTATTTCCAAACTGACCCACCTCTAAAACACCCAAGGGAACCTCATGAATGATTTACATCTTTGTTCTAAAAAGAATTGATACCCTAAAATTAACTATCAAACCACCACCATCACCCACCTTCTTCACGCCTTTGATAACCCCCTTGGCATAGCACCCTATCTAAATTTCTAGTATCATCCCTCTTAAAAACATTTTAGAGGAGGGAGGGTCTATACAAAAAAGAAAAAAATTCATACAACACCTCCATAGCAGACATTTGGTTTTTACAAAATATCTGCTTCACATGATTAGGGTAACAAAATCTAAATACTGCAGAAGAAACATGTTCTCTGGTCAATGAGGCATGAGCAACAAAACCATGTGTTTGTGTACAACTGTGTATGAAGTATGTGTATGGCAATTCTTCAAATCAAAATCTTCTGCAGATGTAATTCAGTCCCTAAAGCAAAGCAGCAACAAGCAAAGGGATCAGAACTATTTGACACGAAATTCATGCCTGAAAACCGTCAGATTCTGAGTAAATTTATCCCTGTTCTTTGAATCCAAGCTTCGAGTAACATCTGCCATCAGTTTGTCAAAACAAAGGGCAAGCCGCTGATGATGATCCACAGGCTGCAAGATGATGCAAAGAAAGTGTCAGCAGAAGGATGGCATTTTAGAAACAGAAGGCAGCATAATATACGATAGAAAAGCACCATTAATGTACAATAGTTTCAACGGTTAAAGCTCAACCCCACAACAAAATGCAACCTCCTGTTTACTCATAATAGATAACTCTGTGACTGCACGAGTTCTATGAAACTAAAATATCATGTGACCGTGACTGTCAACAATTCGACTATCAACACCTAGTCACCAGAAACTATGAGCAGTTGTGGCTGACAGGTAATCATTGGTCAAAAAGGTTTATCATAACCTCTGGACAGAAGAGGGGTTTTACCAGCTTCTAAGCCCTATCAAACATAAATTTGAGCATTTAATTAACAGAGCATGCACCAAAAGCAAACAACTAACTGAAGTGCCAAGTGCAAGTCCTCTTCATTGCTGCTACTTCTGGGGACAATTTTCAGTGTAAATTTGACCTGTAATAAATTATGTTTACATAACAACACAGTTATTTGGAATTTATTCCCTGTCAACTTTACCTGCCCAGCAAAATGTTATGATGCATAACTTCAAGGTTATGGGGTTTCCTAAGCAATTTTCAGTATAAATTCAACTCATTGGCTGTTAAAATAACATCATTTAAAAAAATGATTTGAGTTCGAGACCGAGGAAAAATCACACAAGAACACAAATACAATTGTTCAATATTTTGATGCATACAGAGGATAACAAGTACACAGGCACTAGAACTAAAACACTTAACTTGTATACCTAGGGCATGTGACCAAATAAAAGTAGCAGCACATGATATTAAAAGTATCATCTATCTCAGGGCCTCATTAGCAAAGATAAATGTAACTAAGTGGGCACCAAAATAATAACTCACAAAATAGCCTTTCCAAATTATTTCTATTTCTTTGGTGAGGGGGCTAGGAGACAGGGCTATTGGTGTGGGTCAGGTGTTAGCTGTGTGCAATAAATAACTCTCTAGCTTTGTCATATTATTTTAGTTCTAACCAAATAGAGTTAACAAGCAATAAAAAACAGTATAACCAATACAAACTTAAAACAAAATGACTGTCCTATTTAAAACAGAGAAATGATCCGTAACAAGAAAAAAGAACAAGAATCAGTTTCAAGAAGATGTGAGCCATTGGATGATGATCTCAATTTGGGACTCGGTGGTGGGTCCTACTAATCTAATGGCTAAAGTGTATATTTGAAACTCATTCTTATACAATTTTAAGAACTAGCATCACTCTTTAAAATACATAGTTGTACAACCAGTTAGAGACAGTAACTACAATTTGTTTAAAAATTTAAAGAAAAAAGATCTTTTATGATAAAGTGCAGTGAATATTTTACCTGTGAAGCCAAAATTTGAGCTTTCAAATCAGAGAATATCTGCAAGTGAACAGTGCTCATTTCAGATAAATATTAAAAAGAAATGAGCAGTACAAACTCTGTTGCTAAACAAGCAACTCAAAGGAAGATCCAAAGTTATCCAAATCAAATATATGAATTGCCACAACCATGTTAACTTACTATTGTCAAATAATAAGAGAACCCAAAATAAAAGTTGTTATTCAAAGCAATTGAGTATGGAGAAGACAACTATCAACAGCTAAATAAGGTTCTGCCATTGATTATTACCTGCTCACTAATGATAGTTAAGCTCAGCATGGGTCTACTAAGACTCCACTGGTTGCCACAGTCCTCAAACAAAACAATCTCAAACAGAGTCTTCAGCAGCTGTAAATACAAGGAAACTATTCAAATTACCCAAGTGTTCGACCAGCAAAAATGACAGCATGAAAAAAAAAATCTAAAATTATACAAAATTAAGCAAATCAGAAGAAAGCTCCAAAAGACAATGCATGCTAAATGAATTATATACTTGGTGTCAGAGGACATGGTCGACAGCTGGAAAAAAAAAAAAAAAGTGATTTCATTCACGTCAAAACATGCGAAAAGGAGTTTGCACTGAACAGGCATTGAAATATAACAGATGATTCCACTTAGGAAAGATGTCAGATGTTGGATGTTTATCACTTGAATATGCAATTGATAAGAACTTAGGTAGCAAAAAATAAAAATTCTTTAATCGATGCATACATCAATTGCTAAGGTCAAAACACCAACAGAGTAAAGACCAAGCGAGAGCAGTAAAAGACAGCAGCCTGTGAGTCATGTAAACCTGGGCGATAGGTAACAATTACTAGAGGAGTTGTGTCAGAAAGCAATACGAAAAATAAGTCTAAAACCTCAGAATAGAAAAGGAACTGTTTATTCTGTAAATGTAACGAAGAAGAATAAAAGAAAGTGGCTCACTGAAACTAACAAAAAACATGCAAGATAATGATCTCAGACTGAGTTATCCTCTGTTGCGTTCAAGAAAAAATAGGAATACAAAGTAATAATTTAGAACGCCATTTTCTCTGCCTTATTCACCTTATTTTTTCCGAAAGAAAACAAAAAAAGGTTCTTGAGTGAATAACTTGTGAATGTTCCTTTCTTATCCTTTATTTTCTACTCTTCCTTGCTTCCAAACAACAGTAAATAGTTATCCATCCACCCTCTTTCTGTCCTTATGACTCCATCACAGCAAACTCTTATCACAGCAGGAAAAGGAAAATTAAAGCTTCTATGACCATGCAAAACTGACATCTAAAATATTTCTCGTCGATAAAAGAAAAACTCAGAAATCAACATCAAAAATTCACCAAATAGAGATAAGTGAACAATCTTTGGCAGGAAGGGGGGTACTATACCATCAAGAACACTTCAGAAGAAGAAACTTATGTCGGCCTTTTTTAACCACACAAGACTTCCAAATAATGTCAGGGAGTTGTACTATAATAAAGAATAGCCTGACTAACCTCTGGAAACAAATTGGGGCAGTCTGCAATATGACGAGCAAGATTAATTGCAGCAGGTGAAGTGGGTGTCTCCCCCATTGTGATGTTGTTGAAATAGTAAGCAGCCAAATTGTCAACAGCAGATGCACACTGAAAAGTTCAGCTTTTAGCTTAAATGCAGGGAATCAGCAAAACAAATCAAGTATATATGTTATCTCATTCAGATATGTCAGGTGAGCGTTAGCATGTTAATCACCAAGCATAAATGACAGGGTAAACTAGTGTGAGGAGTGATACCATCTGCAGTATTGGCATGACATACCTGTGATGAGATATTCGTATCGAGACCTTTAAGACCTGATTCCAGGGAACCAACAATATGCATGAAGGTGTTTGTATCCAGATTCAATATGAAAACAATGTGGCTGCTGAATAGAACCTCCAAGAACGCAAAGTAAGCCCTTGTTAGCTGCAAAGAAATGCAAAAATACACAAACTTACTATTAGAAGTGGAAAAACAGAGAAGCCAGCAAAACTGACAGGAGGATCAACCAAACACCTAATGGCAAGCTATGCATCATGCATCAGCAACAATAGGGACAAAAAAGAATAAAATGCTGATAACAAAAAATGGAATCTGAAAATATAAAAGAAAAAAGTAAGGCAAAATGCACATGCAAACATGTGCATATGGCCACAATAGAGTCACGCTAGCAGGTTTCTAGGAACCACAACTGGAAGAAGGAACATCTAAACATCAAGCAAAGGATTCTTAAGAGTCAAATACCTAAGATGGATTGCATCACACAACTTTAAAGCATAATTGCTGTGAAATTCATTCCTTAACTCTTTCTAAAAACAGAGCACTAAAGGCATACGTATTCATAGACTCAATGTACTCCTAGTAAAGTGATGCCACAGTTGCATACCTCATCCGACAAAGATTCAAGACTCCTAAACAAGAAAATATACCACTCCTATTTAGAATAGGAAGACCCAAATAACCCTAACATTTTAGGACAGGTAAAATATCAAATAAAAATAACACCTTGGAATTTCAGCCAATATGGAAATTACCCTATCTTAGAAAAATCACATAAAAATACAAGAAATTCACTTGATTTGTTGTCTGCATCAACCATGGAGGTGCTGAACAATCACCGAGTACAAAAGGTACATATAAAATAATGCACCAAGTCCCCCCATGTCATCATCTAAATTTGCAAACTATTTAAGCGTGAGCAAAAAATGTCTAGCTCTAATCTGATCATCTAGCAATGAGAATATTGAATGAGAATATTGAGGAAGAGCAATCCAATTCTAACTTTGAGCAAGAATATACTGTTCTAATCCAACTGGATTAGAACTTAGAATATTTGAGCCAGAAATGTGCAGATTCAACTTATATCACAGATTACTAATCCTGCTGCAAACACCCTGACCTCATAAAGTCTAAAATAACCAAAATGACAACCACAACTCCATACACCAGCTTCCACAAAAATATATTCAAGAAACAAAGCAGCAAAAGAGTTCTACTGCACATTGCATATATAAAATAGATTTGCCTTTTCTATTTTTCAACAGTCACAATCTTAACCAAGTAGCCTCTCGCTGGCAAAAACCTTGAAAGAGAATTAGTTCCATTACTCTCCAACTCTTCTTAGAGGGATCTTTCATTAACATCTCTTTCCATCAAGAACATTTTATAAAACTCTTGGACTCCTGAACAAGCACTCATATAAATACCCCTTCTGATGAGTTTAAACCTCTCTACGAATCTCTATTTGACACATTCCAAGTGTAAGGGACGACCTACCTATCCCGCTTAACTAGATATATCCAATCCCCACTTGAAAAAAAGAGATCCAGGAATTGAACCTTTGGTGGTAATTTGCCAAACCAACAATCATACCGAAAAGGAGTGGACAAGCATTGCCCACAAGAAATCTCACATTAAACATAAAGTCTCTGCTCCTTCCCAACAAATTTCCACACTCCCACATCATAAGGATCTATTAATTCCTATGACTTCCAAAATATGTTCCTCCCTGTATTTGACTTGAATAACCTTGCTCCAGATATGATCCCTCTCCAACATAAATACCTGGATCCATTTTCAAAGTACACTCTCATCAAAGGCATGGGAATTTGATTACCAAACCTCCTGTACCAAGAGAAAAATTAACAGGTCCATTTTCACCAAATGACATTAAAATCATTATACGACCCTTCTTCAAAGAAAGCTACCTTCGGTCCATTCCTACCTTCTTTGCTAGAATAACGAACAGCGGGATGGCAGACATGAAATACACAAAATTAGAAAGCATGCTCTTCGTACATGTCAGCCTTTCTTCCCTAAAACAGATAATTACTCCACCAACCTGCAACTTCTCAAACCTCTAACCTCGCATCAATATGTTAGCCAACACATTCCAGGGAGCCCCACCATCTAAAAGAATCAACTCAGTCTTGACTAAATTAACCACCTCAACAACCAGATAAATATTGCCAAAACAAGGTGTGCTTAAATCATAGTGAAATAGAGTCCCTAAGTCCTTAACGGCAAAAGACATGCAAACACACAAGCATATGTGTACATACAAAACTAAACCTTACAAGGGAAAAAAAAAACTGAACAAACACACATCAATAAAAAAATAGGAAACGTAGAGAAATACATGCTGCAGGAAAACATCAATGGAGTGTGACTGGCAGCCAAGAAGTCCTACATACCTTTCGAAATGCCAATATATCAGCCAGAGGGATTGACAATGTCATCTTTAGAGCAATATCAAGTGCATCAGAGAGTGCTCTATCACCATAAAGTTCAAAGACACCAAAGTTGACATAGTTTCCCGCAAGAGCTGCCAATAAGTTGCAAACACAAGAACATCAACACATAAGATATATTTTTTTAGAAGTTGAAGTTCAGTGACTATTCAACCAGTAATGAAACAAATGAACAGCAAAAATTCATCAATTGACTCAACTTACTGCCATTCCTAACATTCAAATAAGAAATGCACATTTGCAACAAAGAATATAAAATCAGAATATAAATTAAAAATGCCACAAAACAATATGCAAATGAATCAAAGTAGGATTAATCATAAAGTCACCCAGTCTCATTAAACAACTATGGAAAACTGATAGATAGCAAGAAGAGTTCTTTTCAAGCAAATGCATAAAGGGGTAGACAGTAGAAATTGTCTGGTTTCTATAACCATGTTTTCAGGCGTATGCATGCATGATTCTTTAGCCCAATGGACCTCCAAAGCTTCTCTAAGAATGGTTTGTATACAAAAATTAATCAAGTAGATATAAATGACCAGCAACAAACTCGAGGCAAAAGGCAAGTAAACAAAATCCAAGCACCTTTCAACAATCACAACATACAATCCACAAATTAATAAAAATAAGAGGGTCATATGTCAACCTCTTGAGAGAATAGTTAGGCAAATCCACATCCCCTTGTATTTGTAGCCATATATATCAGCAACATTTGGAAGAGATAAAATCCTTGTTCCATAGGCTACAATTAATTTGCTGACTTCCCGGAAAAGGAGAATGCCATTAGGAGATGACGAATCAAAAGTTAAACGTTGGGCCTTGTTCAACACAAATTCAGCCATGAATTTTAATAAAGGGGTGGTGACCTGCAGCACCAAGTCCAATAATGACATCTCTATATAGGAAACAAAGAAACTAGACTAACAATCTATAATACAAGAAGATTGGTAAAGTCACATTTCATATGCTCTCTTCCAGCACATTATTGCAGCAGATAATGTAGCCATTGGCTCAGAAAACATGCTAAAGCTTCGACTAAAAATTTCCATGGAAGATAGTACGAAAGGTTTCAAAATAAGATTCTAAACAAGGTGAGAATTAGATAAATCATGATAAAACATGGCTCCTAAGATTTTGAATATCTTTCATATGTTCATACCTCTGGTGTGTCTGTCCAATGTGAGATGCCTTTCAAGAGAAGCGGCATGTGAGCAGGATACAGCCAATCAAATAAAAGCCCATATGTTCTTCGACTGAAAGATAGCAAAAGAAAGCACATGAAACCTAACATTTCATTAATAAACAACCTCATACCTAAATATATACCAACCTATTTGTGGCCATGGCAATTCCTCTAAGATCCCTCATTAACCCGACTAGCGCATACTTCACCGCATCAGTCCGAAACATTGAATCAGGAGTTGATTCCAACCTTATAAAAACCTGAAACACCATAAACGTTATTTAGGTAATTAGTGAAATCCTACGAAAAAAGCTTTTTTCATTCCGAGGCATTGACAACATTCTAGAAACATGTTTTACAAGGGGGTATGGAGAGTACTTGCAAAAGCGGTTCCATTGAAGACTTGAATTTCACAGGGCTATCCTCCATGAATATTAGCCAGCCAATAGTATAATAGAAAGTTGTTCTGCTACGAGAGCTTCTATACTCTTCTAAAAAAGGAAAATGCTCCCTCTAAAAATTCAAAAAAAATATTTAATATTAATAGCACATCATGATTTCAATGAACAAATTAAAAGAAGAATCGTTAAGCAAAAAATCTGTCAGAACTGGAATTACAGTATGGTTGGCAACTATAAATTTGATAGCATCCAGCTTCAGAAGCAGCTTTCCAGTCATATACCTAAAGAAAAAAGGTAATCAAATAAATAAATGAAATATGATCAATCAGACAAGCAATCATTGTTTATGAAAACAAACTAACTTTGTCAAAACATTACAACTAGCTCTACTACTTTCAGCTAAAAAAGGAAGCAATATACTAACCCAGATGCCAGCTCCAAGAACAAGCTTAAGGTATGATTAATGACCTCCTCGCTCTAAATCAAGCACAAATGAAGGTATGACAAAAACTTTCTAAAAAACATAATGAACAAAAATCAAGGAAAAATCCAGAATGAAGCATTCACCTCTGTATAACACTTTAAATTTGTAGCTATTTTCGAAACAATCACATTCAATAGTAGCAGATGATCACTGAGTCCAAGAAGTTCAGACAAACGAGCATATAGCTGCTGCAGCACAAAGAGAAAGACTTGAGAATATAGACACGTGCAAAGCTTATAATGAAGAAAAATAACAACCTCATTACCTTAGATGAGTGCACAGCCTGATCACCAACATAAGACTTACGGAAATGTTGAAAGAAGGTAAGAATTGCTCGATCAAGTCTTTGCTTGCTTAATTCACCATACCTCTGTTAAATACGAGGGTAATGAGTATACAAATAAAAGCAGTGCCAACGTTGTTATAAAGAAATTGGTGGAACTTAGTATAGAGATAATGGAACCAAAAATGTATGACCATGGAGAGGGAAAGGAAAAGGCTTTTTAGACCAGCAATTAATAAGGATCTCTCTTCATAGCCTTCAGGAGAAAAAAATAAATAATATAAAGACAATTCTTCTCTTAACAAAACAAAAAGGAAAAGGTAAATATGCACCTATGCAAAGTTATGTGTAACTTCAAGCATATAGTAGTAACTACAGTTACAAACAAAACCTTCGACAGATCAAGTGTTATTAATAAATTGATAACCAAAAGAATAGACATAACAGTAACTTTGAGCTCGGGAATGAACACTGACACAATATTGTTGCTAAGTTTCATAAAATAAGTGGTGAACCATGTTATCCATATCAAGCCTCTTTGAGAACATTTGCGGGGCGGGGGGGGGGCGGGGGGGCGGGTTGTGGGGGTGTGGGGTTGGGGTTTATTGAAGGGATCCTATCTCCCAATTGCTTAAGATTCCAGAGCGAATAATGACACTACAATAACCCATCTCCCCATATGCAAATACCACATGACAGCAAAAAATTAACAAATTTAAATGCCAGCAAGAAGTTGCCAATAATGATGCATTTTCAGCCTCCAATAAACTATAGCATTGGTTTGTAACATGAAATCTCTAATATGAAGAAATGAGAAAATTTCAGCCTCCAAAACCAGTTCCATGGCAGGACAAAGTTTTTAAAATAAGCAAACATAAAAGAACATTGTCTATGCCAAGGCTCATTTCTGGCATGTGGAAAAGTAATAAACTCAAATACAATGAAGACGTCCTGACCACATTATAAGGAAAAAGGTCAAAAGTGACAAATATTCAAGTCAACACGAGAAGGGTGCCAGGCAAGTTGTAATAAAGTTCAGGAAGAGACAACCAAAGGGCTTGTAAGAAGAGTTAATGATTGTCGGTATGCTTGCGGTTTTATCCATGTCGTGCTGCTGTTATTTTTTGACACTAATATATTGGTCTTTGATATAAATCTCAACTAAATACGTGCCTCAAAGCAATTTTATAGAAGCAAAATATGAGAATGGGTTGATGAATAATTCTGCGCAAATCATAAGCTCCTAGTGAGTAGATCATTTTTTTTAAACCAAAAGAGAGATGCTTGCATGTGTGTGTGCATGTATGTATAAAGTTAAAAACAGGTCAATATCCAATAATGCAGTATTGTCTTCTGGTTTGGGAGATGTTATGCACACCTAAGCTGCAGAAATTAACATTTCAACATCCATGAAACTATACAGTTCTGATTCAGCAATAATTTTCAAGAACCAGAAGATAAGATGTAAGCCACATTGCTTCTAAAATATATGACACTTCAAATCAACTCAAATAACAATAACAAAGTAGTACTCCCATGCATCTCAGAAAAAAAGCTCCAACCAACTTAATCAATTTTTTAACACAAACAAACCATGAAAGGACTAACAAATCGAATAATCAAAATTAGATTTAGAAATTAATAAACATACATTAGAGTGATTCAAACACGAATATGGAGTATGAATGCTGTATGAATAAATAATACTCGAATTGATAACATGAAGCAGCAATCATTAAAGATTGCATACCAATGCTGTGTGAAAGCCAAAAAAAAAAAAAAAAAAAACAGCATATCTCATACACTGTTTAAACTGAAAACGAGAAAAAAGATAAGCAATTTGACACTATATTCCACTTCACATTAAAGGCCATTATTGTTGGTATACCTGGCTATGTATCCCACTGTCAGTAACATTTATTAATTGCAAAACACGAGCTGAAAGTTCGGCATCAAGCACCTCTTGCGACTCCACACTGCATGAGATAAACGTAACCAATTCATTGATAATTGCAAGTACATATGCATGTTATTCCTATCACAAAAATGCAAAAAAGAAAAAAGAAAAATGAAAAATAAAATTACCTACAGCCAGTAGACTGTTTAATTTTAAGAATAGCAGCGATGATATGAACAATCCAAGAAAGTTTTGCCTCAATAACAGCAAGCTCCTTGTTATTGGCAGTCGGCAATCGTGCTCTTTCCTGTGTGAGCCCCATTGAAAAATAATGTTTAAGTTTATTAATCATATTTAGTTTCCATAAATATTCAACATGCAAAGAATATCTAATCCAATACATTTATCATACCGTGTATGATTGCAGAATAGGCTCCATTGTGTTTATTATATAAAAACTACTGCTTTGATACTGCAAAAAAAGGAAGAGGTAGAAATAATCATAACAAACTCCAAGCCCTGATCAGCTGGTAAGATCAAGAGTTTGGCACACATGCAATTCAGGAAACTAAAATTAGTTTCCCCAGGAACTTCAAAACCTAGAAAACTCCCGGCTGGATAACTGACAGGGAGGCCATCAAATATTATGTATAGAAACTAGACCTGGAATCTGCAAAGATAAGGAAAGCAATCTAGCTGATCTTGAAGAAGCTCGACATTGTCTAATGGATCTTCATCGTCAGTGAATCCAGCCTACAGAAAAAGAGCAGCAAACAGAAATTCAACATTTTATGTAGAATTTTAAGAAGAATCAGATTATCAATCCTAAAGACAAAGCAGACCTGCACTGAGTTAAATCTTGATGTAATAAAGCCTTCAGTAATTTTGGGCACAAATTCATCAAGCAAACTTGGCGCCTCGCCCTTCAAGTACGGTACAGAAGTCACCAATCTGGACCACAGCCCTAGAAGATAGTATACACTGCTGCTGGCCCACTGGTAAGACATAAACTTAATCAGCAGTAAGTTGCAAAAAAATGTAGTATAGATCCCAAGCATATTGTTTCAGGCACTTAAGCATGAAATAATTATGGTTGCAAGGAACAGGCATCCCATTATTAAACATAGATGCAGTTATATATCACGAAAGCCAGATATGACTAATTTTTTAAACGCTTCAAGCAATATACACCAACCCACCTGCCAAGACTGCAAAGACTTTAAAGTGAACTCTGCTACCAACTGGATCCAATCACTGTAGCCTTCCACATTCACAAGCTCTGACAACTGCAGTAAATTTTGTGTGTTTCAAAAGGAGTCAGGTTTATGGATTGAACGCAATGACAAAGCATCATGCAAAACTATGAATATATATGCCACCAATAGAATTTTCAGTAAAAGGAAACCATTTTGATAGAGTGTAATTAAAATGGGGTTGCAAAGATTAGAATTTATTAAAATAAAAAAAAGCACCAGCAAATCTATCCCACGCACATGACACAAGTTTGCAGGTGAATAACATCAAGTGGTAGTTTCTACAGACATGTGAATGTGTTCATGCAAATAAACCTATGAGTTAAAAACCAATAGCATGGGCAAATGCAGAACAAGAAAACAAAAGATAAGACAAGTAAAAGACTAATGTCAAAAAACTGATAATACAATAATTTACCTGATAATTCACTCTGAAACGTCCAAGAAGACGACAATACTCATGGTAATTATCATGATCAGCAAGACCTAATAACGACCATATCACACCACAGTCAGTAAAAGCAAAGCAAGCTGGGGGGATGGACAACATTTTTAAAAGTTGGGAGATATGGTTACATAACCCAAAACAGGATTGAGGTTTACACCCAGCACAGCTAAATTACCACATTCATGTATAATGTACACACTTCTAAATTGACACATTGACCTCAAAATCCCTTCAGAATTGGAAGAGGAAGCAGAAAAAGACAATGAAACCGTTTAACAAGAAGTATTCACTAACTAAGAATGATTGAAATCTCAAGACAAACAGATTGCAAATTTTAAGCATACTTTAACTTGCAACTGATACAAATCCGCATCATATAGGTCCATTTCCCTAAGTTTACACAATGAACTAATAGTAGCTAGACCTTTAACAGTGGTCAATTGTCCAACCTAAAACTTATTCTGACGAACAAAAAGGGGAAAACAAAAATAGGAACCTACACAGAAATGCATTAGAATTTTTTTAAGACAACAAAATTATAATAAGATACCCTCCAAAGAAATACAAAATCTACATGGACAACAAGAAATCCTCCAAAGAAAAAAAACCAAAACAAAAAAATGGAGGTAACAGCAAAGAAACCAAAACCAAATGAATGCATGTGCATTATATTATAATTAAATAACCGTACAAGGAAAAAGAAGAATGTAACAGCACCTCGTCCTGTTTGTAGAATTTCCTTGGTTCCTGTCATCAAATGGGCCAAAAACTTGGAACGGGCAGCATCATTTGTGAACAAAGAGCGCCGTACTGATGCTAGTCGAACCAAGCATTCCAGTGCCTAGAAAGAAAACCAATAAGAACCCTAACAATGAGGAGCAAAGCAGCAAACAAACGTATAAATCCACATGTAAAAGAGAAAAATAATGAATGAACGAAAAAAAAATAAGACTGAATTGTAACATCCAACAAAAACAAGCCTACATACGTGGTAAAAAAAATCCTCCAATGTTCATTTACATTTACATACATGACAGCATCTTTCAGTTCCCTTTTTCTTTTCGGTTTAATACTCTTCCTGGTGAAATTGAGCCTTAGACAACAGATACTAAATCCAACATTTTTTTTATCATTGGAAGTGTAAATTTCCATTGAAAAAAGCAATATAAGTACTGCTACTACAAAAAACGAGATGAACTGATTAGAAAAACTTCAATATGTACTATTTACAGAATTACAAAATCATTTAACAATCAGCATAGTTAAGAAGTCCTTCCAATTAGCAAAAGCTGTCATGTTAGCCAGCAATTTATAGGCTTAAGATCAAACATCTTTAAAAGATGTAAATAAAAATTCTTCGCTCGAAGTTCCCTTGCTTCCCTCCCCAAACCATGTGTGTGTGTGTGTAAAAGAAGGATGTATTATCAGCATGGGAAGAATACACAAGATGAGATAAATAAATAAATAATCCTCCATAAGCAACACAAAAGATCAAGAAACCAAACTCAATATAGAACGGACACCGATCCTGCTAAATACTAGCAAGAACAACACCCATGAAGGCCCCTAAAAGATGCAAAGACCCAAGGAACGGAACCAATCCTTAAATTCTAGCATTCCTATAACAGATGAAGCCACACCATAAAATCTTAAGATCTTCCCCAAGTTGCAAAGAAAATGGTCAACAAATCCACCATCCTACCCAGAATTCACCTAAAAACCAAAAATATGTTTCCCTCAACAAAAATAGACAACAGAATGCAACCCCAAAATATCTTTTTTGAGTAAATCATCAATAAAAATGACGAGTCAATACATTCAACTCCACCTCAACTTACTCTACCATGACCAATTAGAAACCCATGGCTCTATACACCCAGGCCCAAAAGATTTTACACACAAACATTGACAAATTCAAGAGCTTCTCCACAAAGATATATTCAATGTACCAAGATTTTACACTTTTAACGAAGACTAGCAGCTAAAGTGGGTACGCTATTGCAAAATGAAGCAGATAAAGAAGAATGGTACAGGAGCTTTAAGGAGGATGGTCAATAATCTGATGGTCAATCATGAACATTTATAACGTGTGGATCATAGGAAAAGAAGAAACACACCAACTGACCTCTTTTGAACAAGGAGACGTTGTAATGGCATAATAATCAAAAAAGATCTGCAATGTTGATGGATCCTCTAAAACAGGCCTCCAGGATGACGGAATCTACAGAATTACCACATATTTGCTTGTAACAATCCAATCCATAAACAACATATATATCACATTCAAGTGTTAGGAAATTACAATTACAAAAATCATACATTACTAGAATAAGTAATCAAAACCTGAATAGTACCAAACTCCTCCGAACTTTCATCAATTGATGTCCCAACAAAATCAAAAGATAAACATTTCAGCGAAAGAGAAAGTGCCAACTCTTGCAATCTACCAGTAACTGTACCAGACATGATGTAAAATATCAGAATGACTAATAAAGAAATAGCTACAAGTGGCACACAGGTGGTGGGTTGGGGGGCAGGGGAAAAAGAACATTAAATCATTACCGTCACTTTTCAGTTGACTCAATGATGTTAATGAAATTTGGAATATTTGAAAAAGCGACTGATCCCTAAAGGAGCAGGCTACCCTTCGATGATGTGTTGAAGGCAACCCTGAGTTTGACTGAGAATTTGAGCATCAAGAAATATACAAGCAAATGTCAGTAATCAGACAACAATGACAATGATGTTGGTGGTGGGGAACAATACCAAGAACAACAACAATCGCTAAGCAATAGAAGAGAGAGGAAATAAGAAAGAGAAGAATTCAAATTCAAACTGCAAAAGTTATTTATGTCTTGTTGTAGTGGTGAAGCTGATATATGAAAACTAGCATGCAGCATATTATAGAAAAGACATTTTACAATGAATGAACGGGTAAAATTTTCAAAAAAAAAAATGTCAAGTGCTAGAAATAAGAACTCCAATAAAACTCTAGCTAGCCTGGAGATGTCAGGTCACTCATTCACAACAACTATACACAAGGTTTATAAGTTATCTATATACAATGCCATATAAAATACAAATACTTGAAATGACAAGATTATAAAAAGCATTATGCAACTACAGGAGCATCATGCAGTCCAAAAAGACAATAGAGACGAGAACCTAAAAAAAGAAAACTCCCAACTAACCAGGTGATCACTTCTCCTATCCTCCATCCAAACCACAAGAAATCCCATCCCATTTCCGGATGTCAAGTCTTAAACAAGGGTGTTACAAGGAATTCCAGACAAAGATACTTGTCTAAACACAATACATCCTCAACAAGCAGCTTACCAACCATTCAAATTTCCAATGCATTTCATTTATCACAAGCATAACTACTGCAAAATTACTAAAGGGTGCTGCCTCAATTATACATGCGTATAAAGGCCACTTAGGATTCCCACGTTTACATGCCATTTGAACTATCCTTTACGAGCCCAACATGTGGGAGCAGATAAGTTACATGATTTTAAAAAATGAACACTCATGCTACAAATCAATCTCAGGCAAGCAATCAAATTTGCTTATCAGAAATATATAATGATAATACTGTATATATTTTTAAGCATCATAAACACATTCTTCCTAGGAAATCATCCCAAGAACAAGAAGTACATTTAATTTTTAATTACAAGACAGCGACTAGCACCATAGTATTGAGAAACTTTGAAAAGTGCAAGAAACTAACCTGGTTCATTTCAGACACAAGTTGATTCAGTATCTTCAGACCAATTTCATAGTGATGCGTAGATGCCTGTTTAAAGGGGAAAAGTAAATAATGATAACACCAACGTAATAATAAATGTTTCCAAACATACCTCATCAATAACGGTGTATTTCCAAATGACAAAATCAATAACTGCATGTAACCAAAAAGAAAGTAGTGCATAAAATAGGAAAAAAGAATCAATATGCAGTATAACTAAAACTGTTACAAAACACTTTGAAATCTTCATAAGCAGCATGTAGAACTTCAGTTTGCTAGATAGAAGAACGGCACATGGCAATTCAGGGGGTGAAGATAATAAGAAGGAAGAGGCAGTCCAATAAGAGATAGGATGAAAAAAATCTTGTAAAACGACAAAGCAATGTGCATTATTGAACAATTAAAGTGCTGGGACTTGTGTTTTAGAAAAAATTATCTAATCAACTTCTTCCGATATTTATTCGTCATCTTTGTCCTTGTACTGAAGATGGCCATTTAGAAAAAATAAATAAAGAATAGAATCAGGGCAGGAACTAAACTTTAACAAGAGCAAGTCATGGAAACCTCCAAAATTTTAAGAACTTTACATTTTAGTCCTACAATTTAATCAACCCTTTATTGAGGTTTAACACAGAAAAAATACATAATTTGATTTAGTCTTAAATTACATGCCAATTTTAGGAGCAAAGATATTATCAGTAACAACATCTCGTCAAAGCTAAAGCTATGAATTGGTTTTCCATCTTTAATGCTACCAAAATGAGTAACTACACATCAGAATTCAGAAGGGAACAAAAAATTAAATATAGCAACAAAATACTCGCATAGGTATCATCCACAAACCTAGCATTCCACAATAATATAAAAATAGCCATATTGATCCATTCAGAGTCACAAAATCATAAAAACTGAAATGCAACAAAAGCCACAACCCAAACATTTCAGCAATACACATGCAGGCACACAAATGCGCACAAAAACATAGAATACATACATATATATATATATACATCGCACTCAACTTGAGAAACTTGTATCATATAATGCAAACATGGAAACAACAGGATGACTTCATCTTAAATTGCTTGCCATTTTAGGAGCAAAAATATCATTAGCAGCAACAGCTCAGCAAGGGTAAAGCTTCGAGTTGGTTTTGCTAAATACATGCCAATTTAGGAGCAAATAAATTGTCATGGCAACACATCGGCAAGGGTAAAGCAATGAGTTGGTTTGCTTACGCATGCCAATTTAGGAGCAAGGAAATTATCAAAGCAACACATCGGCAAGGGTAAAGCTGCGAGTTGGTTTTGCTTGTTACATGCCAATTTAGGAGCAAGGAAATTATCATAGCAACACCTCAGAAAGGCCAAAGCTATGAGCTGGTTTTGCTTCTTTAATACTTGCAAAATGAGCAACTACACATCAAAATTCAAAAAGCAGACAAAATTAAATATATCAACGAAAAATTTGCATCGGCATCATCGACGTCTCTAGCACTTCACAAAAAAATAATAATAACCATATATGTGAAACCTTTAAGAGCCATGAAACACGTGACCGAGAAGTAACGAAAAGAAACGCATAACAGAAGAAACATCCAACCTGACTCAAGAAATCTGTAGCCTCCTTAACCACTTCTCTAAATCTATCATCATCAAACCATCCAAACTTTGTAATACGACAGAGAAGTTGAATCAAAGAAGCATTAACAAACTGTGCTAATGGTCCTCTGGTAGCCAAATAGTTAATCAAGTAATTCCCTACCACCAAAACAAACACAAACAAATTCAGCCCGCTGCAAAGGAGAATAATAATAATAATAATAAACACAAAAAATGAAAAAATAATAAAATAAATTATTACTGATATCAAGACGGAGCTGCAGAGAGAGGCTATTATCAGTGACTTGTTTCAACAAACTAGAACTGGCGAGCATCAACGAGTAAGGCCTGGACGCATTGTCGAGAATGTACTGGCATTGCGAAATGTAATCAGTATTCACTGAAAAGCATTTCAATGCGAGCTCCGCATGTGCTCTCTCTGCAGAATCTTGTGAATTGTATAACCTCTCGCACAATGCTTCTAGTTGCGCTAAACTCTCCATCGATAAAACCAAACCCTGACCATCATCATCAAAACATAAACGCATTAACTAACCAAAATTAAAACCAAAAAAAATAATAGCTGAAATCAAGATAAGAAAAATGAAGGATCAAGCATCAAGAAAAAGAAATTTTTTTATTACTGAGGAAAAAAATAGTGGAAGTTAGGGTTTGATTAATCAGTGAAATAAGCGATTTGATGAAGAAGAGAGAAAAATAAAAAATGAAAAAAACTTACAGGATATGTAGAAGAGAAAAATGAACAGAGAGAGTGTTTTTGTGATTACCTGATGGATCTGAGATCTTAAAAATGGTGTTGCAGTAAAGAGATTCGTGTTTTTGTTGATCAAGATTGTGATTTATTTTTTTTTTTTTTTGGTGAAGAGAGAATCGGATTTTTTATGTTTTTGTTTGGCTTACTTTTTCTTTCTTGTAGGAGGGGAGTCTACAATGGGGAGCATTGTTGTGTTTGGCTTTGTATTTTCTGTTCTTTTTTTTTATCGTTTTTTTTTTCACTGCCCTTTTTGGGTTGGTAGGGCGATGGTCTATTTGCGTTGTTTTTAAGCCGTTCGATTTGGTTTGTTGGGAGGAGGTGTGTTGGACCGGACGTAGTCTTTACATGCCACTTTATATATATTCAATAATATTCAATGCAACAGCTTTTTTTTGCATGAGAATTTATAACAAATTAAAAAAAAACATTTTATAAAAAAATTAAATTGCATTAAAACATCCAGGGAAACAAATATGATGAGTGCTAACTTGAATTGTGGGTTTCGAGACATGTTAAACGGTTGATCGGAGATGTTAAAAAACATTTGTATGGGAATTTACATGAATTGTCTCTTTGTATAAAATTAATGTAGATTAAAATCACAATGAATATTTGTTTATAAAATTATTATATATAGAATTAGAAAATGTGACAAATTAAACGTTTGTTTTGATGAGTTACGTGCAATCCGAAACTTTAAAAAAAACCAAAAACTTTTTATTTCTTGTTATTATCGATGTACATATGAGAGAAATTTTCACTTATATGATTTATAAATTTAATATAAAAATAAAAATTAAGTAAAAAGTAGTTTCAAATCTTGTATTTATGGTTTGTCTCGATTATCATCTTATATTTATGAGCTAATATTAAGTAAATATAAATAATTTGATATCATTGATATTCACGTCATCGTTGATTTTAAAAAGAAGTTTATTGGTTATATGATTATAACTCTGTATTAGTCATCATCTTGTCTTCTTGACCAATATTGAGTAAAAAATCAATTATTCAATGTTATCGATATTAGCATCATGGTTGCAACTAATCCGAATTGTCAATTTGTACTTGTCGACTCGATATTGATTAAGATGTCGACGATTCAATGTCGAGTTAATTTTGAGAAAAAATTTAATTAGTGATTGTATATTTATGACTTGTCTAAATTATCAACTCACCTTCATTAATTATGTTGAGTAAATTATTAACTATGTGACATTGTCAATGTTAATGTCGCGGTTATGACTTACTTTGCTAATCATCTTGTAATTCATCAACCGATATGAGTTAAATTTAAATGATTCAATATCATCGATGTTGATGTCGTGATTGATTTTGAAAAAAAAAAGTTATCGATAATATATTTATAACTTATATTTATTCTTATATTACCTTCGTTGATTGATATTCAAGTATAAACGATTTGATGTTATCGATGTTAATATAATGATTGATTTTGAAACAATAATTATGCCCTAGCATCTTGAAACCGAAAGGGAAAAAAAACTCATTAACACTAGAAATAGTATTATTTATTGGTAAAACAATTTAAAATTTAGTTTGTGTTGCTACCATTGCACCAATTGCTATTCCTATTCATTTTATTTTTTTTTACAAGTATAACAATTTGTTTATTTAATCACAATCTTAAATGCAAAAAAAATATGTGAACAAATCACAAGCAACCATTATTTGTGATTGAAGGGTTAATTGTTGCACGATCACTCTGCTATTTATTTCGTCTTTATCGTTTTTTTTTTTGTCATCTTAAGTTTGTTTATCAACTTTTGGTTTTTGTTTTAAGTTCATCCCTCTGTTATTTTTTTAAGCTAATGGTGTTAAATTTCATTGCTAGCCTCGCAAGATTGTGATATACGTCTTTTTTTTGCGTTTTAAGTTCATCTCTCAACTAACTTTTTGAATAATAACGTTAAATTGCACCATTAGTCTCATGGGATTGTGCTACGTGTCAAATTTTTTTTTTTTTTTTTTTAGTCTTCATCTTGTCTCTTTATTTTTTATAGTGAAAAAATTAAAAATAAAGTGAAGATAAAAATATATTTTCATGGCTTATTGGATTGCCTCTTCCTTCTTAATTAGCATCGCCTTCTAAATTTTCAATGCTATTTAAAAAAAAAAAAAACATAGAGCCTAGATTAAAATGAAAAAAATAGACTCGGCATGTGTTGCAATTATTTAGAGTCAACGGTGTTATTTAACACCTTAATTTAAAAAACTAAAGGAATGATGAATTAAAAAAAAAACAGATGCAAAATAACAAACTTAAGACAAAAAAATAAAAATAAAATAAAAGCGAAGGAACAAATACAAAAGAAATAGTAAATGTATATAAGCAATCATTATAACATATACTAAAAGATGACGGAGCTTCACCGTAGTTAAGCTCTTGCTAAAGCGAAACTAAAGTGGCATTGTTTTGGGTCTTTTAGACACAAAACGACGCTGTTTTTTTTTAAGTGATATTTTGTCATTTTTTTCAATATTTTACACTTTGATCCTCTAAGTTATTACTTTATATAAAAAATTCATAATTTTAATTTATATTACAAAAAGGTCCATTTATTTTTTTGTACAATCTGGGTTGTTTTTTCATTAATTATTATTTTATCAAAATAATTTTTTTCCATAATTAATGGTTACTTTTTCTATTTTTATAGATATTCATTAACTAAAATTAGATATTCTTCTAATATAAATTCATTAAGCATCTCCTTCTAATTTGATTTTTAAAAATAATTAATTAATTGCATGGATTTTTTATTTATCAAAATAACAAAAATTCTTAAGATATATTTAAATTCAATTATATATATATATATATATATATATATATATATATATATATTTTTTTTTTTATTTTATATTTATATTTTAAAATTATTTAAAATATTAAAATATAGATATAATAGGCTTATCCGCTGCAGTTATTGGGCTAGTTGACCTTGTAATTAAACTAGTGTTGGGAATATGAAAAAATTAATTGGCGCATGCATGTTGCACGTTTGTTCAACCTTCGGTATAGAAGTAAATGCTTGGTACTACATAATTCTGGCCTGTCCTCCAATATTTTACTTGTTAATCAAGAAAAAGATTCACGGCGCAAAAAAACTAGAAAAGGAAAAAAGAAAAAAGAAAGCTAAAGTGCATGTATTTCGACTCTTGGCTAGAAATGTAGTTCGCAACCCATACTCCAGTATGCCGAACAACGATCGTCCCATTCCCATAAGACGCCACTTGTTCCTCTGGCAGCCTCAAGACCCCGTGTATTCAGGACAGAAAAAAAAAAAGGAGGAGGAATATTTTCATTTTTTCACGAACTATTTGATATGCATAAGCAAAGACTCTTAAGTTGATGGAAATATATATAAACAAATTGAATTGATTAGTGATTTTTGTGTGAGTGATGCATCCCTCTTTGTTCTTGTCTGGTCCCAAAGAATTCCAAAACGGTTTCTTACTTGTGTCTCTGTTGACACGACCTGAGATAAAAATGGTCAATTCAATTTTGTCATATAAGATATGAAAATTTAAAAATATCGTTCCGACGGACAACTTTGACGTGCCAATCGCTCCTTCTCATCCAGCCATCAAGAAACTAACAACGTTGTCTTTTAAGGGCTGATGTGTACCGACACTCATGGCGAATTGAACTCTTAAACTATAGTATGCTTTGATCGTCATTTATTTCGTCACCTTCTATCTACTTTTTATTAAAAAAATATACGAGATTCGTAAGTTTTTTTATGAAATGTCAAAAGATTATCAAAATTTGATGAAATAATTGCAAAACAATGACCTTTACCGAGACTTTGGTAAGTTGTCATATATAATACGATAAATTTCTGATAAAAAACAAAAAAACCCGTTATTATTTTATAACTTTTTGAAGAGTTTTTGCCATTTCGAAAAAAAAAAACGTCTAAACAACTTGTATGTAATATTTAATGATTGAATTAAAATGAATCAATCAAAACACCATATAGCTTTTTTTTCTTTATGATAAACTAAACACCATATAGTTTTGAGGACGAAAAATCAGATAATAAAATGAATTAAATCATTTCATTCAGGAGTGTCTACGTAGTTTTATCTTTCATAAAAATTTGATTTTTGTAATAGTTTTTTTCTACAAATTACTATCACTTGAATGAATTGCCCATAAATATTAATTTTTCAGTTATAAGCAATGATCCTCGACAACTATTCTGTTTAAACTCTTTAAGAACTCCTTTCTCCTATATAATTCTTCAAAACATCCTCGTAAAAAACATTCCATCAATTAGTAATTTCGTGGAGGAAGTTCTAACATGTTAAGTATTAATTCATGTCACATTCATTGATTAAAATTATTGCTTTCAAGTTAGCTACAATCTTTCACTAAAAGTAGTCACCAACTCATCCATGTGGACAAATCTTTCACTGAGTTTATGCATTAAAAGTTATAAACAAAGATGGGTGAGATTCTGAATCTGATCCCACCTTTATCAGTACTTTACTATTTTTTTTCTTTTACTGTTATTAATATATTAATCTTGAGAAATGAAAAGGTATTCACGCTTCACATGCGGAATTTTGTCGGATTTTTTCTTTCCTTAATTTACATGAAAAATCATTTAATTGTACAACCGATTTATTGTCCTTCCTGATATTACAAGCTTCCGTTACCCATGCATTTATTGTCCTTCCTCGTGTTGCAAGCTTTCGTCACCCATGCTCACTAAGGGTTTCGACTTGAAATTTTATATCATTCATAGTGTAATTATACATATTTACTTCATAAAAGAAAAAAAGAGGGAAATAGAACAAAAAAAATTTAAAAATTGAACTGATATAAAAATGTTCTTATTATTTTGTAGATTTAGATACAGTTTTTTTTTTTTTTTTAAAGTAAATCTTTGTAGTAACTATTAAAAGTATACAATAACCATTTCGAATATTTTAAAATTTCTCAGGTTTTAGCTGATTTTTACCACTAAAAACTAATCAACTCAAAAATCACAAGCTAACTCGGAACCCAATTTTTTTAGCAACAAACAAATAAATAAATAAAAACAAAAGGTATTAGTATAGTAGTTATAAGAAATGCCAAGAGAACTAAGAATAACAAGATTACTAAAACATTCTCACTAACATACAGATGATTTCTTAAACAATAACTCAAAACATGTAAGAAATCCTCAAAAAAGGAGAAATTTATGCCATGCATGAAATATTATTAGGCCATGTATAAATGTTTTAAGGTGATTTTCTACTTAAGCTTGAGCCTGGACCAGTTGTTGAGTGGGTTAGGCCTGCAAATCAGAATGGATTTTGTCTCGTCTCTGGCCATAAGCAATACCTATTTTTCTTGCATAGTTTTCATCTCTTTCAACAATGGTTAGAGCAAGGCCTGCCAAACGATATCGATCTAGCAAGATCCAAATAACTTTTAGCTGGTTAATTTATTATGGAATTTGAACCAATGTTGATGGGCTTACTCAGCAAGTCTACCTCCTAACTTATCTAGACGATGCTATACTAGCTTAGATGATAGATCCTAATTCCCAATGATCTCTCATGCTGAACTCAAAAGGCCCACATAACTTTTGCAATTTGTAGAAAATATTGCAGTTGCAGTCCCATGGATGGTTGTTGCTGCATTGAAGCTCTGCTCGCCTTATGGCATCCCCTTGCCATAAATTTTTCAGCTTTATATTGCCCTTGTTATTCTTAGCAGTCCATTTTGAAGGACCCAAAAATAAAGAAATAGATAGATAAAATTTAGTGCTAATTGTTTTTTTTTATTTGACGGTAAAAAAAATTTCAAATCAACTTATACGTTAACCGGTAATAACTAATTATTATAATCAAATCAATATTTTTAAGACTCGAATTACTCGTATGCGTCTTGACTTTTTAAATATGTAATCTCACACGTATATACAAAATATCCAAAATTGATCCCTTCTTTCGATGGAGTGAGACTCAAATGCAATTGTCCAATAACTAAATCTCATCATCCTCTATCCTATACATATACATTCATGTAAAAACTTATCCAAATTGAAGTGGCGAGGGACATCTACTTAATTATGTATATATGATTTTCAAGATATCTTAAGCCTAAAGTTCCAAGTTAATCTCTTACTTCTCGATTGAACACACAAGACAGATCACAACTATTTAAGGAGTTTTTTTACATACATAAGGATTCGAACACGAGACCACTTATTTAAACTTCTTCCATTCCAATCAATCTTCTTAATGATATATTTATTTAGGAATTCAAATGCATGAAATTAATAGCAAGGAACTAATAATTAAGAATGTGATGATAGTAGCTAGCCATTGTGCAAGGGAGCTCAGATGAGAAAAGGAAAGTATATGCATCCATAAGCATGCACACGTAATAAAGCAAAAGATTCCTTCCAATCCAATGAATGAAGGCTATGTATGTACGCAACAAAAATGGCCCTTGTGATCAACTGACAATGCTCCTTAAAAACATCGGATTAACAGGAGTATGCATTTCTGACATTTGATTACATAATTTGCTCGCAAGTTGGGTGAGATAGGGATAAACCCAACGCGTTTGGGAAATTAAAGTAGTAAAAGATAGCGAAACGTATGGACTTCCATCACGAGAAGCTTGCAATATGGATTAATTCATCGATCGAAGCTAAGCCGCATGTCTTTGATGAAAACTTTGCCTCTGAAATTCCTAGCTAGCCGTCTGTACTAGCTAGCCATCTAGTCTTGTCTGGTGTGAATAATCTAAAGCCTTTTCCTTGCCTTTTATTTCTTTCTTTGCCTTTCTATCTGTGAAGCTTAGCCAATACTTTGTTTTGTTGTGGCAAGTTATATATAACTTACATATGTCAACTGTTGGAAAAATCCAAAGGAAACTATATAATTCATGCCTGCATACGTCACTTTTCTTTCTCTGCCCTCTTTATTGTTCTTTATGTTCTCTGTTTTTTGCCATTAAAAATATCATTGCTCTTGCTCCCATGCATGTAATTGCTCCACAAAGATTGATAGAGACAGAAGTACGCATAGGCGCATAGCTGCCCATGCTATTTGTAATCTATTCCTCGCCTCCATTTGGTTAGCCAGAACGTGTGAAAAGAAAATTGATATATACAACGATAATATTCTATAGTTTCTCAGATACATATTGAAGGAGGCTTTCCATCTCTATCTTCATTCGGAGATAATTCAAAAAAATCCTTCGTATTTATCTATATATGATATTGCAAAAACTCGAAGGATGATGACTCAACGACAGTCTCGTTAATAGTAGTTATAATGACTCGAATATTTACAAAATAAGTTTTTCTAATTGGAAGTAAGACTTTTTAGATGATTAGATTAGTGCATGAGGTGAAGTTGTGACATGAAAAGATAATAATATTAGTATAAAAAGATATGATAAACAATGATATTAAAATGGAAGAGTTCAAAACTCCTAATATATATTTTATAGTTGTTTACTAGCTGGATACCCGCGTTACGTTGCGATCAAATAATTGTTATATACATAAAATCAACGATTCATATGATATAGTACGGATCAAAATCTTATTTTTCGTAATTAATATAAATCAAACCTATTTATCGAGTAAAATCATTTCATTTATAAATATTTATTAACAAAATAATCAATAATATTAGTATAAAAAATTTGTATTTGAATAATTGAAAGGTTCTTTTAAAACATTACTTTAATTATTTTATTTAAAAAATATTTATTTTAGAATATAAAAAGAAATAAATAATAAATAATTGATCCTATGTATGCAAATACACAATTAATTTTCTATATATATATATATATATATATATATATATATATATATATATATATATATATCGGTAGATTAAGAATATATAGTATAAACAAAATTAAAAACAAACCATCCGAAATCTGTATTGAATTTATTAAAATCAATAAATCAAAATAAAAACTATTACAAAATTGGTTCATCTCATTATGAGAAATGAATTAATTAATTCTTTTGATTTCAAAAATAAATTTTTTAATCAGTATTGATCATGAATAATTTATTTTTTATTTTATAAATTGTCTTTTTTTCATATTTTACTTATTTTTTTGCTTTTTTTCTAAGATCATTTTTTTTTTAATATTCCAATTTACCATTTTCTTAATTCTACATGGTGGTCCTAAAAAAGTAAAAAAAAAAAAAAAGAGGTCTCTAGTTATCACTTTTATGAATCATTAAAATTTATTTGTACTTCTCTCTTTTCAATTCTTTATCTCAAAAACCATCTCTACCTCCCTTTGTTGCATTTGTTTTTATTTTTCTTCTTGTTTTTTTCACCCACATTAATCTATACAATAACACGAGAACGAATAAGGATTACTAAAACAACCTAACATAGGATTTCATGGTCTCTTTATACAATATTAAGATACTTTTGATTTGATGAGATAATTTTTTTTAAAAAAATAAAATGTCTTTTTTAAAATTTTACTTGTTTTTTTGGTTTTTTTTCTATTTCCTAAAAAAAAAATTAAAATAATAAGATGGTAAAAAAGACAAAAAAAAAAAATATAGTTTTCAAACCAAAGGGACTAATTAATTTATTTCTCAAAGAATTATTATTATTTTTTCTATTTCTTAAAACAAAAAATAAAAATAGTAAAATGGTAAAAAGGATAAAAAAATTAGTTTTCAAATCAAATGGACTAATTAATTTATTTTTCAAAGAAAGAGAGACCAAGAAGTAACAAAAAAAATATGAATAAAGACCTTGGGTGAGGAGCTACGGTAAGTGAATAGTCTTAACTTTATTTCTTTTATAATATAACTATGAGACATATCCAGTTGTATGAAAAAAAGGATTAAAATTGTCTATATTTTCACTATCAACAACTTTCAATTTTGATCAAAGGATGACTGTTTCTAAAGTTGATAGATCATTGTTAATCACATAGTTCTTGTTAATTGAACTAAAATAACATTTGAGATTTATTTTTATTTAATAAGTATATCTTTTTTTTTTTGGGTTCCTAGATTGCAACGGTAAACCCTTTACCATTAGCTAGATAGTTTAATTGGAGACACTTGTACTGCTAATTGCCTACTTAGGCCTCGTCCTGATGAGTTTTATATATCGAGTCTTTTTTCTGATCATGAAAAGATAGATTAAAAATAAAACATAATTTTTCTATGCATCGCTTTTAAATGAGGTTTAAAGACAAATGAGTATCCCAAATATATCATCTATGATATTTTGAGTGTCATGTTAATGGAACCATCACCAATCTATATAATTAGTTCTCTTTTAATAAATTACATGGAACTCAATTCAAAACAATATTATAGGCAAATGTCAATCACTCCACAAATAAGCAACAGTACTGATGAAAAACTATAGTTATCAATTTTTTTCGGTTTTCAGCACAACAAATTAATAATATGGAAAAAAAAACTTACCCATGTTTTGCCTGATTTTTTATTTTTTCCCCCTTACTTTTGTTTTAAAAATTTTATCTTCAATCTTCACTTAGTTGCCATCTAATTAAAGCAAAAGGCAGACTTAACAGATTAAGGGTGGAAAGACGAGAGAAAAGCTGATATTTCACGAGACTTGTTAAATTCCGTGAGCACCAATTATGAGGATGCTATCATTGTCAACAACCATTAATTTGTGCACAGACAAACACAAATATAGAGGGTTCATAATTTTGTGAGGAAAGTTGAGAGATAGAGACAACAATGGAAACCTCAGAATTTTCGTTTTTCCAGAACTTTTTATGTATACTTTGGGCTTGAATGACATCATTGAATCGTCCAAATTGACAAAAAGAGATGGTGATAGCGTACTGATCTAGCTAGCCACGCATAGGTATTGAAGTTGCCACAACTGGCCTTCTCTATTTATTCTTTTCACGCTAAGTCATAATTAATGTATAAAAAGCATGTGCGAGCCCTCAACTTTACATACTTATTGAATCAAACCCTCTACTTTAAATTGAATCAGATTAACCACCTTACTTCCAATCAAAGGTAATTTTATCTACCTCATTTAATTCCTTATCAATTAAACGGAAGGATAGATAACAATTTTCTATGATTTAATTGGATTAAATTGCCTTAAAGTGTTTTTAAGTGGTTGACTCAAATAATAATAAAAAAAATATTCATTCGTTAGTCTAGAAATCTCAGGTTCGAGCTCCATTACTAATTTATTAAAGAATATATCTATATTTAATTAACTGTATTTATAAAAATACTCTAAGTTTGACTTTGATACATATGCGATGAGAATTTTTCTAAATATTTCAAGGTGTAAAAAGCACAATACATCTTATCAAGTATGTGATCGAGCCTATCTGTAGCCTATGCATCCATTTTACATACCAAAATTTTTTGCCTTGAATTGAAAATAGGCTGTTTCACTCGACCGAATTGAACATACGGGATTTGATTTTAAAATATAACACGTAGAGGGACCATGTGTGATTTTTAGCACATTGATTTACTTGGCTGTGGACTTGCGAGACAAGAAGACCTGGGCCATGAGCTAGGTCAAGGCTCTTGTCTGATTGAGATATGAAAACGACTTTAAAAATGGTGGGACATTGTAGGATATGGTGGGCCCATAACGTAGGCTTCGATAATGCCCTGAGCCCACATGCTCAATCTATATACGTATTGCATATTACCTTGTTTAAGCTCCGTACCATGTGTTGAAGGGGTCCATTCTAATCAAAAATTAAGATAAATAAAACTATTTATACTTAAATAATATAGAAAGTTTTCTCTACATTCAATTTGTTTTTAAAAATATTTAAAATATTCAATATTTTTTAATTAATTTTTTAACTAATTAATTTTTAATCGAAATATATCTGATTAAAATAAAAAAATAAACTAAAATTTCAAAAAAACTTAAAAAATGAAATATGTATGAAATGTGACTTTAAGTTTTTTTTCACAAAGAATATATGGGGTAAAAATATTTTATATGGTAAGAAAAATTTGATCGAAATAATATATTAAATATTTTAATTTTTTAATATAATAAAAATCTATGAACAAATAAAAGATTTTAAATATTATATAAAAATAAATGATATATTTATCAAAAAATTAAACAACAAAAAATAATGTCAATATCAATAAGATCTTCATTACAATGCTTTGTCATGTTTTGTTTATAATTTTGATAAATCCTTCTATTTGATTAAAGTTCGATAATATTTTATAGTATTTCTCTTATATATAAATTTGATAATATTTTATAGTATTTGTCTTATACATAAATTTGATGATTTCGATGGATTCAATTTTAAATTTTAAATTTTAAATTTTAAATGTAGATTTTAAAATTTTCATTTCAAAATCCAAGAAAATAATTAAAACGAATTTCTTAGTTTTCTGAATATGTTATATTTCTGTTGCTCGTTTCTGCGAAAATAAAAACACAAAAAGAATTATTATTATTTTTTTTTTAGGGTTCGTTTCGCGTCAATACCGGGGAAACGATTCTATGGTGAAGCAAAAGACAATAATACCCTTTCCCGTTTTCAACAATTGTATTAATAATTCAGCCATTGCCCATGTGGCCATGTGTGTTTCCCTAACATGGCAATTAAAATTGGATCATAAATCCGTTCGCACTTTCATTCTCAAATCAACTCCACTCTCCTTACTCTCGATTGTACATCACGCTCCAGTATCCAAACTACCGAAGAGCTGGTTGCAGTCTTGCAGATACGCGCCTATGCGAAAGTTTATTTGTGTAGTTTTTGTTATGATTTTTATTTTTACGATATTGTTTAAATAGAATAGAATTAAATTATTTTATTTCACTTTCATATGTTTGTATTTTTTATATAATTTTTTAAAATTTTAGCAATGATTTTAATAGGGATTGCATCAGATAAGTTTGTTGCATTTGCAGTCCAGGTCTATACTTTGATATGCAATGCAATTTTTTTTTTTGGAAATTAAAAAAGTATAAAACTCAGAAAAAAGAAAAAGAAAAGTCACGAAGAATTTTTTTTCCAGCATTAGTGAAGTTTTTGAGGATTTCTCTACAGGTTTTAATATTTAAGAAAATAGAAAAAGTATGAAATTTGTAATGTTTACTTCGTTCTAAAATTTTATTCTTCCTCTGAAAGGATTACTTGCAAAAAAAATTCTTTTTTTTTTTTTTTTTCATCCCAATCATTTTAAACCAAATTTCATCCCGCCATAGCAAATCTCCATATTTTTCTCAGACTTTTTTTTTTCATTTTCTAAACATTAAAAGTTACATATAAATCTTTAATTAATTAGTTATCCAAGGTCTTTATTTATTATTATTCAACACTAACGCTAAATAAAGAGATAAAAATATTAAACTATAAAGTGCTAACTAATTAATAAATAAATGTGGACTTGTAAACTAAATTCATGATTTAATTTTCATAATTAACCCTCTTCAAAATTTATTTTCAAAACATTCAAAATAAAGATTATTTTTTATCCAAGTAAAAAAAAATTAATCTTGAAATATATGAAAAACAACCTAAAACCATCCTTACCACTAAAAAAATATATAAAAATATTCACATCATAGTTTATGTCTCTTGACATATTATTAATATTAACGTGATAGTTGTAAAAGTATCTCATCTGTTTCACTGCTATAATTGATTGATTAATAAATTTTAAACGTGTCATATATTATTCGAAATTATTTACAAAATTTATTTTTGAAGTTTAAATAAAAAGGTGATTTTGTTACTTCCGAGACCTTATGTTTGATCTACGATAAGAAAAGCTTTGCTCGAAAATATTTTTACCATCACAAAAAATCTTTTTCTTGAAATTGAATGGCTATAAGAGACCTTTTCTTGCCTTGCAATTGAATTCAACTGTGGAATACTTGTTTATTATATGTTGTGTCAGAAAAAGGTTGCTCTACCCTTAGCATATTCCTTTTATATATATATATATACACACACACATATACATAATACATACACACTTTAAAGCACAAGGAAGGAAAGAAGGAAGAAAATGAGCGAGAGTTTTGGTTGATCAAGTCAAGAAATCATCCCCTCCTCCCTTCCTCTCTCTCTCTCTCTCTGTCTCTCACTCTCCATTTGTTATTATTCTCTCTAAAAAGGCGTATCAAGTAAGTGCTAAGAGAAATGTTTATTTTTCTGTATCTAGCTACAACTCGATTTTTTTTAAAAAATTTCTAAAACAAGAATAGGAAGTAGCAAAACAACCCATAAATTCAAGCTTCTACTGAAAATCATGCTATGCTACGTACTTAAAAGAGGATAGTAGTGTCAATTGATGCTTGAAATCAATGAATAATTAATTCTAGGTGCAGTTTTATCCTTCTTTCTCTCTCCTAATTTCCCTCTCCTTTTGCCACCCATTTCTCAGCTCAATTTCACTCTCTAGGAATCTCCATTTTTCAATTCTCTCTCTCTCAAAAGATTTCTCGTTTTGCACACTCTTTTTCTCTGTTATTTCTTTGTGCATGTGATTCCAATTTGCATCTCTCAATGTTTTGCTCATTTTATGCACAGATCTTATTTGTCCTCTTCCACAAATTAAGGTCACGATCATTTTTTTATTTCTTTTTTATTTTTGCTGAACTTAGTTTCTGTTTGTGTTGCAAAAAAGATCGAATTTTGAGCTTAAATATCACTCCTTTTAGTTCTTTTCTTTTAATTTTTGATTTCGGAAAATAGGGTTTGGTGTTGCTAATTTGGGTTTTATTGTGCGAATTTAGCAATTTGTGTTGATTCTAATTTAGATTCAGGGTATATTGATATCTGGGTATTGATTATTGCATTAAAGTTTGGTTCTTTCCTTGTTGTGCTTTTCAGGTTTTCAATTTTTGCCCTATCATCAGCTTTTACTTCATTCAGGGATAATCTCTGAGCTCTTTCAAAGCTCCAATTTTGGTGACCCAAAGCTTAAAGCTTTGTGTTTGGTATCTTGGTCTGATTCAGGTATTCAATGCTCTTGTTAGATTCTTTTGTCATTTTTGCTAGATTTGTGTTAATCAAGGAAAAAGTTTCAATTTTTATTGTTTCTATTGATAGCTGGAATAGCGGTATATTCTGTTAAAAGCAGCATGGCATGATTCATTTTTCAGCTAATTTTATTGTTGTAGAAATTAATGTTGAGTATTCTAGCAATAAATGACAACAGGGTTCCTTTTATGACTTTTATACTTGGTGAACAGAAATGAATTGTGTGCAATAAGTTCACTTTTTCATGAATTTGGAAATGGGTTATGTCTTAGTTTTTAGTCCAAACGTATGGCTGAGCCATTCTTCGTTTGTTGGCTTCCAGATTTGGTAAAAAAATAAAAAAAACATTTAATTAAACAGAGGGAAGGTTATTAAGTGTTTCCTTTTCTTTTTTGGTTTCTGTGATCTGTGCCTTTTTTTTTCCTAGTTTATCATCATTAGACACTCAAGTACTGTTTGCTAAGCTTTTTTATTCTTTGAATGAGTTCCTAGTGTTCCTGTCTGACCTTTCTCTGCATTGTTCGCATTCACCTTAGATGCAATTATTTGGATATCAATTCTCATGTTTTTTCCTTTTTTTTTTTTGTTTTTGCCTCTGCAGTAGCTTAAATAATTTTGTTTCTCTACATGCTTTAACTGGATTTAGATTTTATTTGTGCTAAGCATACTATTTTCACCCCACTAGTTGTTTATTGTGATAATGGGATTGTATTGGAAAAAATGATTCTTTGGGAGGTGGAGTGCGAGTATAAAAATTGGAGAGCAAAAGGCGCTGCCCTTTTCATTTATTTGTATAATTTTGTTTCTGCATCTTCTTTTTTGGTTCAGGTTCTCACCCTGCTGATTGAATGGTTCTGAGTTGTTTAATAGGGATTGTCTGTGTGATTAAAAGGAGATGAGTCGCACTACAAGTGAGAGTGAGGATGGCATGCTCTCCAATAATCAGATTGAGTCGCCATTGGGTGAGGAAGACAACTATGGTGGAAGTGCAAGTGGAGGGGTTGTTCTTAAGAAGGGGCCATGGACTTCTGCTGAAGATGCAATTTTGATAGAATATGTGAAGAAGCATGGGGAGGGGAATTGGAATGCTGTTCAGAAGCACTCGGGGCTTTTCCGTTGTGGCAAAAGCTGCAGATTGCGATGGGCCAATCACCTAAGGCCTAATTTAAAGAAAGGATCATTTACTCAAGAAGAAGAACAGCTAATCATCGAACTTCATGCCAAGATGGGAAACAAATGGGCAAGAATGGCTGCACATGTAAGTGCATGATTGATTGCTGTTGGATATCTGTGCTGCTCTGCAATCCTTTTTTCTTTGTACTTGCCTTCGTATGAATATTAGCAGCAGAATTTGGGCTAAAAAGCAACATGGACCATAAGTTATAAACTGATAATTGAAACAGTGATGTGTGTGCTCTAGGTTTGTAGTTACTACTGACAATCTCATCTGAAAGATCAAATGGTTTGATCTTTTTCTCTTCACAAAGTATAGGCCTTTAAGTTGCAAAGATGGGAATTCTCAAGGATCTGTCTTTTGTGGGTGCTGTTGTGGGATAGTTTTACCCTTTGGGCTTCTTTATGATCTACTATATCTGAGGATTTTAGGAGTTTCTTTAGCAGATAATGAGACTAAATTGCTCTGTTCACTTATTTTTTCCATTTTCTCATGGAGGGTGCCTTTCTCCTTCACGTAATTCCATGTTCTTTTTTCTTGTAGTGAGATTTTCTATTTCATGAATACCAGATTTGTCACGCAAACACACACACAACAACAGCAACAACCAAAAAAAGAAAAAGAAAAAGAAAATGCATGCATGAAAATAAAAAAGAAACGACGCATCAATCGGCAAATCCTTGGAATGTCAAGGGGCTCTTCTGTTGGGTGATAGATTCTAATGCATCTACAAACAGGAGTCAGGACCTAAACTGGTTATTCTAGATTTTTCAGCATCCATGCATCTTTACAGGCTGAATGTGTCGTGCATAGATTTGTTGCAATAATGTTACTAATGGAAACTTTTGTATCTCTGGCTAGTTTGCATATGACAAATCATTGTAGCTGTTGTTGGTTTCAAGGTCTCCTAATTTTGTGTTCTGAAAAGGTTTCTGTAGCATCTTAATTGTCCTAAGTTTTTGTTTCTATTGCTCCTCTCAGTTGCCTGGTCGTACAGACAATGAGATAAAGAATTACTGGAATACCAGAATTAAGAGGCGTCAACGGGCTGGCTTACCCCTTTATCCACCTGAAGTCTCTTTGCAAGCTTTGCAGGAGAGTCAACGATGCCTGAACATTAACGGAATCGATAGTGGGAATAAAGGTCTGCATGATACCTTGCAGACCAACAATTATGGGATACCTGATGTCATGTTCGACAATTTAAAGGCCAACCAAAGCATCTTACCTTACATCCCCGAACTTCCTGATATTACTGCAAGCAGCATGCTGATGAAAGGTCTGAGCTCTTCTCAATATGGAAGCTTCATGTCGCCAACATTGCACCGTCAGAAGCATCTTCGAGAGGCAAAAACCTTATTATCCAGTTTCAGTGGCGGCATGAAAAATGAGTTCCACTTGTTTGACCAGTTTCAGCACAATGATAAAGCTGCTCAATACTTTGGGTTACCTTTTCCATTTGATCCTGATGCTACCACCAAGAACCCAGAGTTTTTTGGCGAAAATCAGGGTAGCCATACCCTTGCTAATGGCGATTTCTCTGCTTCTAAGCCCACTTCCGAGGCTGTGAAGTTGGAGCTCCCTTCACTCCAATATTCAGAAACTGATTTAGGTGGCTGGGGGGCATCTTGTTCCCCATCACCTTTAATTGATTCTGTTGATACTTTTATCCAATCTCCCCCTACTGGGACAGTTGATTCAGATGGTCCATCACTGCGTAATAGTGGCCTATTGGATGCTTTACTTCATGAGGCAAAAACTCTAAGCAGTGCAAAGAATCAATCATCTGACAAGAGTTCAAATTCATCAACCATTACTCCTGGTGATAATGCAGACAGTGCTGCCCTTAATATTTGCGAGACAGAATGGGAAGACTATGGTGACCCCATTTCTCCTTTGGGTCATACTGCAACCTCCCTTTTCAGCGAGTGCACTCCCATTAGTGCCAGTGGAAGCTCTTTGGATGAATCACCACCTACCGAGACCTTTACTGGTAAGCATCTATTTTCACATGAATTTATCAAGGATGATGGTCATAATCTATTTGTTTGAAGTTATGTTGTGGGTTCCTCCGGTTATCTTTAATATAATACTATCGAGTTTGTTGAATGTCCCCCCACAACCCCCCCCCCAACAAAAAAAAAAAAAAGATCAAGTTTATCTTAACTATTTGTCTTTCTCTTGGATTTTGCAAAATGCAAAACTCATGTAATTCTTAACAATACTGGAGAGAGATCAGAACTGGTTTATACATTATCTGTCTGCATTTTCTTGTTCTTAAATTCATTCTGTCGTTTCCAGTTATTTGCAATCTTCTCCTTGAGGTCCTCATTTCAAAAGCAAGATTGGTCCTTTACACAGTTCTCCTGGTTTTTTCGATTGCAGGATCTAAACGTAAATTTGGATGTTCTGCAGAGTTCAATGTGAAATCAGAATCTATTGATCAGACTTGGACTGCAGATAGAGAAAAAGAGTCCTCTACTCGGTTGGATATTATTCACCCTGATGCCTTGCTTGATTCAGATTGGCTTGAGCATGACTCTACTTATGGAAAGGACCAAGTCATCATGACTGATGCCATAGCAACCCTTCTTGGTGATGATTTGGGTAGTGAGTACAAGCAGATGGCTACTGGAGCATCTATAAGTCATGGATGGGGACTTGGTTCTTGTACATGGAACAACATCCCTGCTGTCTGTCAAATTTCTGAACTCCCTTGAAGTCTGCTATCTATCAAATGTATGACCTTTTGGTGCTTGTTGCTTCATTCATGTTGATGATGCCTATGATTTAGGTAGTCATGAGGTCCGAGTACCTACCGAACTGAGAAAAGTCAATTAGAGTAAGAGACTCATGTTATGGTATGTTTCAGTCAGGGTTTTTTCATTTCTGGTTCATGAAACAAGGCAATGCATGTTTGCCAGTATCAAAACTTAGACAAGGTATACAAGTGCATTATGGCTTTTGCTAAATTTGTAGAATGACGTGCACCTTCAACTCAATGATTTTGGTTATTTGATGGACTTGATTTGTTTCCATTGATTTGAGTGGTTTTTGCTCTGATTCAACTCATCTTTCTGCTGCATAGTGAAGAGCTGTGCTCTGTATGCGATCTCCTTCTGAATTTCAGTTAATGCGTTATTACATCTTTGTGTAGGTGAGTTTTTTGTACTTCATTTTCTTCTCTTCTCTGACCACATGAAACTGAAATAAAATTAGGTAGGACCCAATAGTGGTTCAGTATATAGTTTACCATTGTTCAGTGCTACCTAAGTTTTTCCATATGTAAACGTCATTGTTGCTTTGTTGGGGGGAACATGGTCTTATTTGCATTTTGCCATGGTCTTATTTGCATTTTGCTTGGGGTTCTCAGTCACACCATTTCTATTTTTGTCATTTCTACAAGCTTTAGGTTGATCTTTTCTACCATCAATCCCTTTTATTCCAAGCACGGATGAAAATGCCAACAATTGCCTCGGCCAGTGGTAAAAACTTCTAATCTCCTTGCTTGATGCTTGAATTGGAGTGATCGAATCCTATGAGGTTATTGAATCCGACGAGGTTATTTGACAATTCTGCATCCAATAGCTTCATCTTCAGAGCTATCTGAAGTTTTGGTTCCAGACAGATGCGTTGAGTTTTGGTTCCAACATAGTTGCAATGAATAGATGATGCGATGAACAGATGACATAGATGCGATGGATAGGTGTACAAATGCCATGTTAGGTGCTAGGGGTGGCTTACTCCTCCCAATTTTTGTAGGAAAAAAAAGATGGTACCATGAGTCGATTAAGGGTAGCCTTCAACGTTCCAAAAAAATTTCATTTCCTGCTCGAACTTGCCTTACAAATATAGTTTATGATTGCTGAAATGTATAAGTTATAAATTTATTATGACAAGGTATAATTTTTCTACTTGACGGTCAGGTGGTATCCTGGAATGAAGTCCACTTCCCCGGTTCAATCAAACGCGTGCCAGTCGTGTTGGGACTAAAGGACGCCCATGAAAACTCATTACAAGAAAATAAATCTGAAACTTAAAAGTCAAATCCAGCCAAAAACAGTTGCTGGCATATTACAAATAACAAGATAATCAACATATATTAATTATCTCAAGAAGCTGAAGCTCTTGGACATTACATCTAGCTAACCCCATCTCTATGAAGTACAGCGCCTCGACCTTAAGACGAACCTTCGTTATCCAGTCCACTGAAGTGCATGATCTTGAAGAAATGGCTAATATTGGAGGTGACGGTGAAAATTTATTGGGGGTGATGGTGGAAGTCTTAGACTCCTGTGACTTGTGCTGCTTGTCGACATGGTGTCTGTAGTAAAGCTTGTAGACGAGGTTTCTACAGCATAGCATGAATCATCATAATCCGGTGATTCATAAGAGTCTCGTGCACGGACTGGGGAATCTGATTTTGCTGGGGTTAGTTCTCCAATAGTGCAGGTTGAGTTGCTTTCTATTATGTAGTTTAGGGCATAAACCACCTGTCATGTTGTTGAACATCAAATGAGCACATTAAACCCCAGAGAGCAGAGAGAGAGAGAGAGAGAGGTATGTATTGTTCAGCCACGTAGGCCTTCACCAATTGAAGTAGCTAATGTGAAGCTGGTTCAGTCATGGCAAATAAGATAGCATATAACATACATAACTTAAACAGTTAATGATATAAAACCATTTCCTAGAGCTCCATTCAATAGCATAAGTTTTGGTTTGGTGTTCTTTAGATATAGTATTAGAGCCTTGTTGTTCAACGATTAAAGGGTATGCCGTATGCGCCAGTATAATAAAATAAAACCATTCATGGGCTTTGCCACACAACTCAAGTTTTTATGTTGAATGGTGGTTCTTCAACACACAACAATAGCATTATTCCATTCTGATGACATGCAACTTCCTATGCGTTTATAAATTGATATAAATATAGCTCGTAGTTTAGTGCACTACGTAGAGTTACCACACTATAGTCTCACTAATAAGAACTTTTACGTAAAAGTCTATAGATGTATTGAGCCAGTTAATCCTAGTTGCCCATGCTATAAATATAGATAATATTTTTTGTATTATATTTATAGTTAATTAAAAACTTAATAAGGATTTCTAGTGCAGTTGCAGAGTAGGCATACTTGCTGAACCACGTAAATCTTGTGTCGTGTGATTGTCTATTATCTTTCTATTTTATTTCCTTGCTTGATTCGTTTCTTAACACCTACGACACATTCTAAGAGTCATACTTTCACATTCAATTCATCTGGTTCAGCCAATCTTATTGGGCAAGCCTTTGTTGTCTGTCTGAGAAATCAAATGATAAGTGCAAGTCTGTGTCATGATTGATTACAAAAGTCTGCCAATGTCTATGTTTGAAGATTTAAAGATGAAATTAAATTGCTTGCTAGTCACGCTTTCATGTCTTTAAACTTATGATGAACTTGGGGGATCCTTATCCCATGATATGCAACATTGCTTTTGCAGATTATTGAGTCGAAAAGTTACCTTATCCATTGTTAATCGCTTCTGGGGATCCCTGCTGAGACATTTTTCTGCTACTCGAACCATCCAAAAGAGTTGATGGACATCGTGTGACTCTAAGATCCTCTGGTCAACTAAATCTGGGTAGTTTCTTTCTTTCAGTAGTGGCCTTGCCTGTAAGCAAAATTGAACTGATATGAGTAAGCCGCGAAATATGCAAGAACAACTAATAGAACGCTCTTTCTTTCCAGTTTTCATGCTTGTGAGTGCGAGTGATAGAAGGAATAACAGAGACGCAATGGCTTAAGTTGGATATAGCATTTGACGCTATTTACCCATCCTACAAGACTTTTCCCTCCTAGTATCTTGTCTGTAGTCTTTAGTCCTGTGATCAGCTGCAATAGCACCACCCCGAAAGAATAAACATCTGTCTTGGTTGACACTTTCCCACATTCTGCATATTCTGGTGCCAAGTATCCAAGAGTTCCAACAACTCTTGTCTCCAAGGATTGCTCTGAGTCTTCATGTTGAGTTCTCGCGAGGCCGAAATCTCCAAGCTAATTCAAGGAAAATGTTAGATGAAATCTGATGCGGTGAAATTTTTTAATTACTCATTAAGATCGAATAACTTCAGCCAAGTTAAGCAATGGCTTAATGAACAGAGAATAAAGTTAACGAGTTTAATCATTATAGAATGACAAAAGAACTAGGTTTCAAAAGTTGAAACAGTTTCTTAATATGGGTTATTTGGCATATCAGCTGGCTTGGTTTCTCTTTTCTGACGACTTCAGTAGATCAATGTATGGATAGAAATAAAGCATCAATTTAGAATTGCACGGTTTTATATTATTACCAGTGCTTCGTGATCATGGGTAATGAGAATGTTGTTTGGCCTCATATCTCTGTGGATAATATTGTTTTCATGCAGATATTTTAGTCCCCTGGCAGCTCCCAAAGCTATCTTCATCCTCTTTTCCCAAGCGAGAGGATTGCGCGCATGTTCTGCATCAATTTAGCAAACAATACTCGTGTATGAGGCTTCAATCTCTGTTATTTTTATTATGCTAAATACCCTACGTATCCATAGTATTGCAAAGCATAGAAAAATTAAATTCAGGGTCACTGAATTCTTACTTGATAAATGTTGGTCTAGTGAGCCATTGCACACATATTCATAAACAAGCAGCCTGTCCTTTCCTTCAGAACAAGATCCCAACAGCATGACCAAATTATCATGTCTGACTTTGCTGAGTACTTCAACTTCAGACTTGAATTCCTTCTCTCCTTGGAAACTTGCACTGTTGAGTTTCTTTACGGCAAACGCCAGCCCGTCCAGGTCGCCTCTGTAGACAGAGCCGAACCCACCTTCCGATAGGAATTTTGTTTTGTAAAATCCTTCTGTTGCTGCATGGATCTCTGCATAACTGAAGTCTCTCTTCCATCCTATCTTTGGCCGCATATTCTTGCAAACTGAGCAAATGGAATTTTTGAATACCTCATCTGTAGGACTCCCTCCCATCCAATCATCAATTTTCTTTTGTTGCTTTGGTTCTTCATTTGGGGTCGCTGTCTCCTTTTCCCTCTGTTCGGACAAAGTATTTGCAGCCGAGGATTGTCTTCCTGCTGTTTCTTTTTCTGCGTTGGTAGTGTTTTCTTCCTCTTGAAAATTCATGTAGGCATGCTTTGCAGTTTTAAAAGTAGAACTTAGAGTGTCATTTTCATGATAACCAGTAGCTGAAGTCGAAGAAGAAGCTGTGGTCGTCGTCACAAACTGACTACCTGATGAGGATTTAGAGAATGAGTTCCGTCCCCATTGATTTTGGTGAGTGATTTCTACACTGTGATGACATTTTTGTTCTGAAGCGTCACAGGCTTATGTTTAAATGCTTTCTATTTGTAGGAAATGACAAGTGCGATGAAGACGTGTGTTTACAAGCTGAACTCTACTTTTAAAAATACATGCAACGACGCAACACTTTCTCCAGTTTGATTACGAGCAAGTGTGATTTTATGTGGAGATATTTCTGAAATCAGGGAAGAATTATGACAATAACTTTCTGGAGGACCAGATGAATAGACATTATGCAGTGTTTGATACTCTTCGAAAAAGGCCATAGCCACTTATATTTGTAAGGGTCCAGAGACTGTAGGAGAATGTCAGTCAGGCATTTCATATGTTAAAATTGATTGAAATGCTAACCATTGAGCTGGTGTTACTATTGCCTTTCCTTGTGTGGATCGAGAATAATATTGTTTACTTCAATAAAGGTTTTGTGCAAACTCTGATTAAAGTTCATTTATCAAAATTTTGATTATAATGGGATGGCAATGAAATACTTACTGCGGGCAGACCTTCTGCGCTTTGGGCTCCCTGGTATCATTTCATCATATGGTACCTTTTCTTCCTCTTGTTCTTTGCCCTTGTCTTTTCCATCTGCTTGTAATTTGTCTCCACTTTTGCTCTTAACTTTTGGGTTCTTTGGGCCTCTCAGTTGTTCAATGGTGTTGTTACGCTTCATCCTTGATATTGCACATGGAAGCTTGTCCATGAAGTATTTCTTGTCTTTCTTCATTTGCCTGCAGCATATAATGCATAGCACATGAATTATAAGCCCTAAGCCAATAGTTCTTATTCCTTAAATCTTTTCTTCTCAGGCACAAGACTTTTAAATAGCAAAAACAGATATTTCAATCTGGCCATGTTTTGATGCTTGCAGTGTGATTTAAACTGTAAAACATTATATCAGTAGCTTTACTTCCATGCATCTGCATGATAATGCAAAACATTTATCTAGTCAAACAGTGTCTAAAAGAATTTTAAACTCTGGAAACTCATGAGTAATGTCACCCCTGTAGACATAAAGACTTAGTTTTCATGAATTCTTCTGCTCTTTTACCAGAAGGCTATTGCATGGATAATTGGTTTAGCTGGCGATAACACAGAAGTGTATCACACAATCTCTGGATGGCCTGAATGCCAACAGTGTTGAGTTTACATTTTAGAATTGAACAGAATCTGTTCTTGGCGCTAGTTAGCATTTCATGACATCAACAGCTCTCAGACATTAAGCAGAATGGAGAAGCATTTGTGTTATCGGGGCATTTCTGGAGACAGAAAGCAATTTAGTGTCAGAGTGCAATCACTCAGTAAGGACAAATAATTTGTAACGATCCAGCAACAAGCAGCTTTCTTAGCTGTATTGAAGAATGATTTTCTAGTCTGAATCCATCCCTGCTTTCTTAGCTGTAAACTTTTAGTACAAGATTGAGTTTTTCTTAAAGATCTGTCACCAAGTTCCGATATCTTAACTAGAGCATGTGCACCCTGGAACTTGTTTGGTGTGGTTCTGTTAAAATCTTTTCTTTCAGATATAACAACTGAGTTTTTCACGCTTTCATGCATTTCTTTTATAAAGTGTTATCCAGATTCCTCACATGGATGAAAATAATCATGTATAATTTATTCTTAGCTTCAAAAAATAATGCATTGAGGCGGTTTTCATGTTGGATGTGCTTTTCCATTTAACTGAAAGCACAATACCCTACAGGATTAGGGACTTGAAATTGTGACTGACCTGTCAAGTATCACCCATGTTGCCCTGAAATTTTTAGCAGCTTTCAGAGCAAGCTCCTTTGGAGTAGATCCAGCACGGACTTCTACACGGAACTCAATCTGCAGAATTTCAAGTCATAAAGGATCATCAGGCACACGAGCAACAGAGGTAAAATATTATGTTAGAACTGGTCCTACAATGAACCTTATCATAGGATATCCAAAGTTTAAGTTACATAGTTGAAATTGGTTCCATCAAAATACTTATTAAGCCTATAAGTGTACGTGGGATAATCCTCTATTGTAATCGCTCACTTAAACCGATCTTTTCTCAACTTTATATTACTCGTGAATTATTTATTTATTTAACGTAAAATAAATTTTTTAACACTCAATCATTGCTTAAGATAGTTGACAAATCTCAAAAAATAGATTACAAGTACAAAATAATGTTAGAAAACCCATTTCACAATAAATAATAGTTTAATGATAAATTTTACTTTTATTCTATTGTGTTTTGATAATTTCAGACCTTTAATACTAAATTGGGTAATTTGAACCCCAAACTATTAGTTTTTGGACAAAATTGATCAAATTACCCTAATTGTCGTTATATGGGGTCAACTCGGGTTGATTATTATTTAAAATGTCAAAATGATGTCAGTTTCACATTTTGCTATTAATTATGTTTTTTTAAAAAAATATATTTTAAAAAATTTTTACCCCACCCCCCAATCTTGAACTTTTTTTAAAAAAAATTTCTTATAAATTATATAAAAAAATTTCTTCATTTTATAAATATTTTTAACCTCCCTAATTTTGATTTTTTTTTAACTTTTTTATAAAATATTATAAACATTTTATAAAAAATGATATTTTTATAATATTATAATTTATATTATAAATATTTTAATACTCATTGGATATTATAAATATTTTATAAAAAAATAATCTAAAAAAAAATTTAATAATACACAATTTCAGATCTTAAAAAAAAAACATTTTATAAAGTTACTAGAGATCAAAACTCTAGGGTTTTTTTTTATGGAAGAATGTGAGAATACTCATTCCACAATATTAAATAAAGAAACACTTGATTCGTAACATATAAAATTGAGAAAGGGTTATCCACCATAAAACTTAAGGTTTTTTTTTTTTTTTTTTTGAAACTTAATTTCAACTATGTAACTTAAGGGTTAGGCAGAGGTAGAGAAAGATTTATAGAATTCCTGGAGATCAAAACAACTAGAATCTGAAGCTTGGCATATCTAGATAATTAGATTGGATGTCAACTTTCTTAGAAAGATAAAACTGTTCTATATTGTCAATTCTTCATTTCCATGGATCACTTCCTTTTCCTTTCCTCGGCAAATTCTACCAAAATTAACTAACTTGCCTTATTACTAAAGAAACAGGAAAAGCAAATAGAAAACAAGTACCTGTTCCATTTTACACTGCTTAGCGATTTCCATAATTTCCACGTTGCTATTGTACTCTTCTGCCTTTTTGGAGACTTCTTCTGCAATGAGTTTTGGGTTTAACGCAAACATTGATTTTGAGTCCACCTTGACCTTGTATCCCACTGGATAACCAAAAAATACAGAAGAAAAGGAAAGGGAGGAAAATTAATTAGTAAAGAGAATTATACAAGTGCTGGTGTGCTGCTTCTAGGATTAGTAAAAGCAAAATGCTTACTCTGATAATGCTTCCAGCAACCCATTTAGGAACGAAAAGAAAAGACAGAAATTATTAAGCAGGTTTCACCTTCAGTGAAAGATAACGTACTAGGATTATTAACCTGGTGAAGAACTCCAAAGAGTATAATTGCATCTCCAGGCTTAAGTGAAAATCCTTTCAGGACGCATCTGATTGCGATCGGACTAACCTCCCGCGTTGCATCTTGGATCACCACTACTCTCTGAACGTCTTCAGACATAATTTATCTTGTTGGATATCTTAATTGAACATTCAGTAAGATAATGGTCCCTTACTCCCTTAACAGCATAACAAAGATACGCTTTGCAGCAGCAGCTATTCAGTAATTCTGCTTGCTTTTCTCCCTAATAAAAAGGCTGATTCATAAAGAAAAAAGGTAAATATTTACAACGGAACACAATCTGTGTTGAACTATCTTGGTTTTACTTAGATTTATTACTGTGTCAATCGATCTATGTTAGTCCTAGGATTTTGTTTTATGCAAAGCATGGGTTGGAATACTTGATGATGCGAGTTTTGAGCTTCCTAAATTCTTTAAAGAGTGCTGGAAAGTGGATACACAATCTGGCCAGTTAAGGCCAGGGACCACGCCAGCAGCAGGAGTATTATTTTCAGCTGCGGCTGTATGTGATGATCTAATCGATAAGAACCACAGAAACAAATCGCAGTTAAATATGATAAGAGGAAACGAAATGGAAAGGTAAGAAAATGATGGACAAACAACAAGAACCTGCAATAAACCAGATCTTTGTCAGTGATGCTACTCCTGAACCAATAAGTTAAAAGGGAGATTCTAGAGGGAAGGAAAGGGTGGGTGGTGACTCCAAGCAAGCCCCTTTATATTTATTTAGCATTTATACTCTGATATCGAAATATAGTTCTGGAGGTTTATTTTTCTAATCTTGGTTATGATACCTATGCTTGGCAGTCTGGCCTCAGGCCAGGAAAATGCTACCTTTTTGACGATCACAAAGTTCATTCTTGAAGAAATCAGTCTTTCAGGGCAAACATTTTGTTTACTATTCTCTTCGTAGACTCAGCTGATTGAGACATTGCAATGGACCAGCCAGACACGATAATGGAAATTCAAGGCACAGCTTATGTAAAGCTGTTTCAGCAGTTTTAACTTTGTTGGCTGTCCATAGTAACTGTCTTACCAATATCAAGCAACGGGAATTGGCAACTTTTTGATACTGTAATCAGATTCCGGTTTAAACGTTCATTTGTACTCATTATCTAGAATCTGCACTTGACAGAAGTTGCTTTCCACACTCTGTAGTAAAATATTTGGCTAAACTTATTATCAATTCGATCAATTAAACATCTGTATTTGTGATTTTAGTTAATTGAGTACCATTTGCCCGAGTGAAAAATGAACTACTTAATAAAAAAGACGGGATGAGTAATGAATGAAAGAAAAGTTAACAGTAATGAATCATGTAGCGAAGAAGAGTGCTTAATTGGTGGAAATAAAATTTAAATTTAAAAAAATTATACTTAATTGGCTGAAATCGAAAAAAAAACACATGCTTGATCAACAAAATTGATAATATAGGAGTGTTTTTTTTTTTTTTTTTTGGCGAATTAATGAAAACACATTGTGCAAATAATAGGTTTTGTCAAAATATTTAGCTAAGTGAAACGAGTTCATGTTATTCATTTACTACATTAAGAATCTTACTGATATATGATCGTTAGAGAAAACAAGTCAGGGAATTATTCTTTTTAATATTTCTTCTGGTTGCTTTTCTGATATTTACCTTCCAAGCTTGCTGATTTGTTAGGGTTGAGTTTTCTGCATTAATTCAGAAACAAAGACGTTACTCTCGATAGAACAGTAAGATGTTCTATCTTTCATGAAATCGATGAATCAATCCTTAGGCTAAGAAAAACAATGAAAATTTATTTAGAGAACTGTATTTTTTTCAGATATAAAAATTGTATTCATCAATAATTTTCATAATAAGTTTTATATTTTTATAAGATGGCCAATACAATTCCTAACATACCTAATAATTATATATATAAAAAAATTCATATTATCAATAACAATTATCAAGAGTGAGGGGAATAAATTTTTTGAAAAAACGAAATAAATAATAACAACGTTATGATTGTCAAAAAAAAAAAAGTTTATATATATTAAAGATGGTACTCGAAAGTACCAAAAAAAAAAACACTTGAAAAAAATAAATGCTAAATAATTCAAAAACATCTTGAATTTTCTGTTAAATTAAGATATATTTTAAATTTTTAAAAATTTCAATTTAAATAATACAAATTATTTTTAATAAAAAATAGTTCATGTCATCGATTTTATGGTGTGATGGTTTAAAAACATAAGATGTATTTCAAAATTGAATAAAGAAATAAATAAAACCTAAGCTAAATTAAATATTCAACTAAAAAAATCATTCTAAAAACATAAGTTAACCAATCTTGGAAGGTAAAAATCGTGTAGTGACACAACCTTCATTCGTTACTCTTTTATTTAATTTTGAAAGTAAGATGCTCTTGAGTTAGCTTTCGGACAGTTTGATTAGGTTGTTTTTTGATAACATGTTAGATGGATTATACAAAGTTCGAAGGATATATTCATAAAAAATTTATTTTCCTCACCCTTCCCACGGATTCAAATGCAGGGAGAAAGTTCACTGACTATTTGTCCGGTTGTCCGGACATTGCTAGGGTAGACACTAGACAAGCTTTATTCTGTTCGATCAACCATGCTTAAGATTCTCCGCATCCTTGTGATCTTTTTAACTATTATTAGTTTAATAGTTCAAAGTTTTGTCATACTTTTTTTGCAGTTTCCCTCCATGTCTTCATGTTTCTTTTTTGCTTATAGGGGATTCCTAAATGTGTCTTAACTGAATAAATATCCTTTGATTTCGTTATCTTGGTGGACTATCTTTGGGATCTTCCTATCTTCACTTATTACATTGAACTGAGAATTCACTAACTATCCAACCAATTAACGGATTGTTTCACTGTACTTCTGCCAAGCATAAGGTTGAATCTTGATTATTGAGGTGCGATTTGCAGCATCTCGGTGTTTGGACAGTTTGATCATAAAGTAAATATTGCAGTGTATTCAAATTATATGTTCTGCACTTCGAGCATGATGCCATTGTGTAAATGTGTCATGAAAGGCAAGGACAAACAGATGAAATGCCATCTAAGCGCAGCAGCATAGACAAAATTTAGTGAAAGATAGTAAGATAAAAAGGGAAGTTTCACAGCAAACAATCCCTGGGTCCAGAAATGAGTTTATGGTTCAAGCCCCAGCATCTTTGACATTTCTCTTCAATTACTTCGATTGTCTGACATTTCTTACATCTTCAAGCAACGATGATGAGCTTTAAATATCAGGAAAAAATAAAAATTGTAGTATGCCTGTTAAAAGGGTGATACATGGAATGGTGCAACTGTTGCTCAGCACAAGCTGGAAGAGGTGAGAAACAACCATGTTCGAAAAAACAACGAAAAAAAGGGGAGGATCCAGCAAATAATTGGACAACAGGATGACCCTCTACAAAGGGGTTAGTTTTAAGATACCTCCAAATAATTGTGTTGTATTTGGATTGCATTTGAAAATGCTTTTTCAATATATATATATATCAAATTAATGTTTTTAAAACTCAAGCAATTTTACAAAAACATTACCAAAACATGTAGACCAACCCACCCAGATAAAAACCCACCCCTTTCTTTTCTCAGAGAAAAAATTGGGTTACCTATCAGTGGCAATCATTGTGGTTGAACAGCAAGACTTTCAACCCTACTGGGAAATGACCTCATAACAAAATCCATTAACTTCAAATGCTCTTCTAATTTTTAATACAGATGTTCTTGTACTGCCGATACAGTGTAATGTAACTAAAATTCTGTAAAATAAGACATGATCTTAAAAGTAGTACATGATATATTTCTCTAAACAGGAAGCATCTTCAACTAAAAATCAATACACAAAAATTTCCATCTAATGGCCCCCCTCTTAAAAGGTCAAATGAAACCTGTGTGGCATGATGGCAAAAGCCAAGCCGTCAAAACTGGGGAAAGAAATTGTTCTCTTGTCATATGTAGCTTCACTGAATCTTTATCTAGGGAGAGAAAGAATGGGATCTTAAAGGCTAATACCTCCTCACGCACATCTGCAATTTTTTTACAACCTCAGAGCCGCATCAAACAACAAACTAAGCCGTACTTTTTTTGTTTCGAAAGTTCTCCTTCAGCAGAGCAAATTTTTTCTTGCACTGGTTTACAGTTTTCCCAGGAACAGCTGCAGCAACACGCTCCCAGCGTTGACCAGTTTCTTTGGGGAAGGTTTTTAGAGCCTGAACCAGTGCTCGTTCTTGCACTGCAGACCACACGTCTTGGTCTGCAATTGAAGCTCCATTTGCAGTAACCACATCATCAGTTTTCTGCTTGTCTGTGTCTCTTGAAGAATCTTCTTGAGCAATCTTTGCAACACTACTTTCAGGCGCCTGAACAATTGATGTCCCTTCTATTTCCTCTCTAGTTGTAAGAGGAGATGCAATGGATTGTGCAGGTTTCCTCTTCTCAAGAAAAGAATCAAAAGCTTTAGCTGAATCAGGCTTCTGAAGGAGGACAGTTTTGGTTGCTTTCAGAATTTCTTCAACGGATCTTCCTGTACCAATGTACTCTGAAATAATCTCCCACCTCCGAGATGTTCCTTTAGGATATTTCTGAATTCCTTTTCTAAGAAGCTCAATTTCTTCTCGGCCCCAAGGTTTCTCCTTCTTTCCGGAGCCGCTTAGTGGGGCCCTTCCATTGGAGTTCAAAGAGAGAGAGCCATTCTGCTGCGAAATCTTTTTCTCATCCTGTTTACTGCTCCCAGAATCTTGATCATATCCACATGCATGTCGCAGTACTTTTGCTTGCTCTAGCACTTCTTTGCCTTCCATCCTGTCACATAAACTCCTAAGCTGCTCAATATCCAGTGACATACAAAGATTCTCCACATCAGCCTCACCAAGACTAAGCAAACACTGTGACAGAACAGGTGCTGAAAGAGTTCGAAGGCGACTCCGTTCTTTACGCAGAAGCTTCTTCTCTTTCTCCTTTAACTTCTTCTGCTGTAAAGCAGCTTCAGCAGCACGTTTTCCCTCTTCTTCTTTTCGGCGTTTCTCCTCTTCAGCAGCCCTTGTTGCTTCTTCTTCTTGCAGCCTTTTTGCCAAAAACTTAGCTTCCTTCTTTCTTTGCTTCTCAGCTTTCTCCTCCTCCTTTCTCCGCAATATTCTTGGGTCTCTTTTATAGGCGCTGTCAACGAGAGTACGTATCCGGGCATAGTCTTCCTTTCTAGCCTTTTCTGAAAGCTTTGCATTTTGCCTCTCCATCCATCTCTTATGATCACGAGACTCAGCTTGCTCAATATCAAATTCATCCGCATGAGGAAACTCTCTCCAGCTTTTAAAGCCGTACCAAAAGTTATAAAAGCTATCTACTTCTTTTAAAGAAGTTTTCTCATCACCTAAAGATGGGATTGGTTGGCTAACTGACCACCGCCCGTTCCTCATAAAAGCAGGACCAAACACCTTAAAGAAGTCTTGAGGAGCACAGTCAGTGGGAATTTCATCATCAAACTCATCTGTAGAGTCGTATATCCTTCTCTTCACAGGATCAATCAAAGCTTCATATGCTTCTTGGATGGCTTTGAAGTGGCTCTCGATTTCATCCTTTTTTGCTTGTTTTGCAGCCTCAGTTTCCTCAGCAAGAAGAATGGAAGCCTGTTTGTCTGGGTGATACTTCAAAGCAACCTCACGATAGCTTTTCCGTATCTGTTCTTCTGTGGCAAGATATCTCAAATGGCCTAAACCCAACAAGGCATAGTGATCCTGTTGCTTATCTCCAGATCCAGACTTCTTTTTACCTTTGGTGCTATAGGATTCAGATGATGGCATATGTGTTTGCTCTTTGTCATTGGACACTTTCTGATCTTCAGTCTCTGCAACTTCCTCCTCCCAACCAAGGAGTTTTAAAGCAGCAGAGTGAAAAGCATGGCCAGCTGGTTCATTTTTTGAAGCTTTGATTGGAAGGCAGTTTGAAGAAACATGCAACGGATGTCCATCTACAAGCTCTTGTGAGTAAGAAATAAGCCGAAAACTAGTTTGGGTGGCCATGGCTTTATGAAGGTTGTAGAAACAAAAAATGCATACACCAATATCAATCTCCAATATTCACCTCAGTTCAATACCCAGTTCAACAATCGTGTTGTAACTATCTTCAAGCTGCACCAGCAAAAAGCTTCAATTAATAAAATTCATGCAGAAGAAATTACATAGGTTAGTAGGTAGCAAAAAAAACAGAATCTTTTTAGTGATGATCCAAGTCATATGACTTGGTCAACAAGTACAGGGGCAGTTAACACAAAACATGCCAGTTGACACGTACATTGAGCAGTATGAGCCAGCGCAAAACAATAAAACATACACGGACAGTTGAAAGCCACTTTGCACAATTGAACATGCTTTTATAAATATTGAAACACCCATCTCAGAAACATCAAGCTCTAAGTTACATTGGGACAAAAATTTAATAACTCCAACACTACATAAGATGACTATAGAAAAGGCGCAATTTCTGATGCCCAGCCACAAACATGAAGATACTTCAGGCACAAAGAGAGGTAGAATTAGTCACGCTAGCAGCAAAAACTCTAGCAATCACATCTCCAATAAACCAGAGACCAGAAAACTAGCCCAATCTAGCCTTGTTCTAGATTTTACAGAACTATTTATGCACCCCATGCACTTTCCAATTGCACAAATATGCCATAATAAAGAAAACATGCAATATTTATTTTTCATTAAAAATTAATTTTTTTTGAGAAGTTAACAATGATTATTAAGAAAATACACACACAGCAGACAGAGAATCGACAGCATGCCCAATTATTTAAATTTTTCCAATGCAAGTTTATACAACTTCTCAAGAACAATTAGAGCACTCATCCAACTCTGCATGAATTCTACCGATAGGATTACCATATTCCCAAAAAGAAAAAAAGGCACCACTGTCCTATACAAGCATATGCAACTTCTCTAAGAACAATTACAGCACTCACCAACTCCTTCTCAATAACCCAAAAAAAAAAAAAAAGAAAGAGGGAAAACAGTCATCACCCCAACGACACTGGTGGATTTTGGATTTATTACAGGAAGCTCACCAGACATTTATCCTTGTACATGCCTTCAATGAGTTCAATATTAAGATCGAAACACATGGCCCTATGTTTTCAAACTCGGCTATTTCAGCCAACATTAAATTAAATAAAACTGATAGCTTAATCAACCCCTTCTCAGCATTACTACCAACCTTAAACACAAGACCTTAGTTAATCAAAATAAGTTAACATCAAGGTCATTTGTAACTTCTTTAACGTTATTCAGCACAAACAATCTTTTAACCCTCAACATTAACTAGGTTTAGATACATAAATCATAGAGTAAAAGAAAAAGAAAAAGAAATAATAAGTTTATTAATTAATCCCCCCTTGAATACCAAAAGAAAAAACAGCTAAAATCAACCAAATAATATTTTTTAAAAAAAACCAAGATTATTGGAAAAATAACCACAAGAACGAGACTTTACATGAAATCAGGCGAGATAAAAACGATCAAAACATCGATCACTTATAACCACAAAAAGATTTCTAAAAACAAGAAAACGTGAGCAATCAGAACAAAAATAATAAGCAGATAATAAAATGTAAAGCAGAAGCTGTTACCTGTGATTGAGGTGTTTATTTCTCTAGTAGAGAGAGAGAGAGCTCGAAAAGAGGTCTCTCTTTCTCAAGAAGAAATATTGTTGCGCAGATGATGGTTTTTTTTGGATTCTGAAAATTGAGAAGAATTAGGGTTTTTGAGAGAGCGGCTAAGCAGTGGCGATGGCGAAGACAGGAACGCAAGGGGAAAAGAGAGGAGTCCCTGCTGCAGCCTGCTGCTTTTTCTTTATTGTCAGCTCTCGCTTGTGGTTTTATTGATAGATGGGTGGACTCACGGGAGGCTACTTATTGGGCCGGGCTTACGATGTAGGTTTTTATTTTTTATTTGACGTCAAATTTCAATTTTGCCCTTCTTTATTCATCATTGTTCAACTTTTATCCCTATAGTTTATAAATTTGTAACATTTTTCTTTTATTTTTAAAACCGTTTCAATGTTACCCCTAATCATTTATCCCCTACTCTTTTTTTCCCTTAATCGTCTAAATTACTTACTTTTTAAATTTGTGTAGGTTCTTGATTTTTTTTTTAAATATATATATGGACTTGAGATTTTTTTTTTTTTTGAGATTGGACTTGAGAATTAAGATGAAAGAAAAGAGAAATAAAATAAAAATATAAAAAAGTAAGCTTTTTGTTAGTTTGTTAGTAGCTAAGGAAAAAATTGAAACTTTTTAAAATCTATAGAGATATATTAGAAAATTTTAAACCATAGTTGAAAATTAATTTAATTTTGACATATTTATTCATGATAACTCTTGTTTTGGAATTCATATTTATAACCAGTCTTTGATATTTATGAATTTAGTTGATTTCCGGGCCCTTTAGTATTTTTTTAATAACTTGAAAAAAACATAACTTTGGATTAAAATTTTAATGTATGAATATTTTTTATAAAAAAAATAATTACATAAATACACCTAAATTTTGTTTCAGTAAACCAAGGTAGTTTATTTCCTCTCCAACAAAAAGAGCCCAATTTTTTTTAATATATATTTTTTCTTTTCCTGAATAGAATTTACTCAGTCCAATCATTTTGACCACAAGAAAGCAGTCAAATCGGTCTTTTCATGCTGTACAATTAATGTCCTTAGGAAGGTGCGCTTTCAAGGAAGTCTCGTATGCCAGCATTCCTCTTATCCATGATGTAGAAAGCCTATAGCTACACCACTTAGGTGTTGGACACATCCTGTATAAAACAAAATTAGGTCATTAACCTATTAGACGTGGCAAAGTAAGTCGCTTTGTTGACTAAACGAAAAGCATAACTAAGGTTTTTTTTCCCGAAAAGACGCAATATTGCTTTAATGTATTCAATTAATCAGTACGAAAAACATTCTATCATTAGATAGCGGTAACACTTCGTATTTTTATTTTTCTAAAATTATACTTTATGATTTTAATATTTGTTTTAGAAAATATTATGTATGATAATTTCGTTTATAGTGTTAAAATTTTGGATAAAAAAACGTTTAAATTATTAAAAGTTTGTCATTGTTTCCTTATAATGGCCACAGGGCATTTTAAAAAGCATTTCAAAAAAACACTTTGTATTCTCTGTATTTTAATTTCGTCTTCACCTAATAAATATTAGCTTCATCTAGACAAATAAAAAGAATTTATATAACCCAACAACTAGATGATAGAACATAAAATATAGTTATTGAAAAATACTAAAATACTATATATTTTTAGTTCTGTGCTTCAAATAAGAAGAGAGGAGAAAATTTTAGAGTTTCATGCCTTTCATTTATGATTCAATAGATTTTGTAATAAACTAACATGAGCATTTAAGAATTCAAAAACATGCATCAACAGAGATTCAACAACTGCTCCTCAGTCCTTACTATACAAAAACTTTTTAAGAAACTAGTAGACTACACCAGTTAACCTACAAAATCACCAACTCCGAAGAATGACTACCTGCAACACATACGTTGTTGCTTCCATGCATTTCAGCAACTGATTTTCATGCCTCTAATGTTATTTTGAATCCGAAAGAGCCTTTCAAGCTTTCCTAGGCTAGAGAACCAAGGTCATCTCCAATATCCCTCTGGATTGTAGGGCCTTTGAGTATTGTTTCGTGATGTCAGCTATTGCTGCAGTTCGATCCCATTCTAATACCGCTCCGAATATAGATCTATCTCTTTCATCAATTAATGTTTAGGTCAATTAATTTGTATTTGAAGTTTCGCCACCAATTTGGAGCAATGACATTTTCTTCTGTTCTGCTCTCTTGTCGGTCAATTCAAGCAAGTGAATTGCTTGAATGACGCAGGAAATACTGTTCGTTTGCAGTTCTCTCTCTCTCTCTTTTTTTTTTTTTTAATGGGTTTTGATTGAAACAACAAATTAAACATAAGCAATCAATTTTCTCTAAAAAAAAAATCAGCATTAAAAAATTAATTTTTCTGATTTTTTTTTGGAAGTTTCAAATTAACAACTTGAAAGACTTTAAAAACACTAATTTTTTAAAGAGTTTTGCCCAAAACAACCAATTAAAAGATAAACAAATAGTTTTGAACCAAAAATTAAAAATTTAAAAATAAGGTTTTTTTTTTTATTTTCAAACACAGCTAAAAAAAACCTTTAAAACAAAATCTTGATGCGTTTTGCTCAAAATTAGATTAAATTTATGTATATATTATAAATTATTTAAAAAAAATTGATGATTCTCTCATTTAAAAATTCAAAGAATTCATTGTATGAACTATATTAAAAAAATTCAGGAGCAAATAATCATATTCTAAAAATTCATTAAGATATATATATTTAACCATGCTACTATCATTTAAAAATAAAAAGAATTTGTTATATAAATTATATCATTTTTTTTCTAAAATTGCAAATAATAATATTCTGAAAATCCATACATACATAAATCTTTTCTAAAAAATCCATACATAAATCTGTCTCTCCTTCATTCTTTCTATTATTAGCGGATAGGGATTAGATTACAATACAAATGAATTTGCATATCAAAATAAAGTTGTTGAAAAAAATAAGAGACGAAAGAAAAGCACAAGCAAAACTTTATGTATAAAACATTTTGAAAAAACCTCAAAATTACTAAAAAATCATTCCGGGTGGAATAAATGCCCGAAAACGGTTTAAAAAAATATCATTAATTTAAAATCACAAAAATACCATCAATTGAATAATATTATGTAAGTGTGTGAATAATCTAAGAATAGTAAAAACTCATCTCTTTTAGGATTTTTTGTAATTAGCAAAATGATTCACGTATTGTTGCGAGTCCACTTATAAAATTCATTTTAATTTTTCACTAATTTGAATAAAAGTTAAAACATTCTAAAATTAAATTTGACAAATATTGGTCGATGTCGACTCAAGGCATAGGCCATTTAGGCCTATGCCTAGGGCCTTCATAGAAAGGGGGCCCCCAATTAAAATTTTACTTTAAGTCCGTACGCATAAAGAATGAGATAAATTAAAAGGTGCAGCCTCCACCTAAGTATGAGACACCATTTTTCTCTCCATCAACGAGTCATAGGTACTAGAGTTCCTGTATTGAAAGGCTCCCATTGTTCGGAGATATTATTATTTCAACGTTAAAAATTCTACCTTTTTCTAGATGTCTCTCTAGGTACCTTCTATTTATAAAAAATTTCAATTTTTATTTTAGTAAGACACTTTTACTTGCGGAAAAGTTTCGGAAAAATATTTATTAGTGAAACAATTTTTAGATCTCTAAATTTTGTTATTATATTCATTTCTTTCTCCAAACAATTAGGGATCTCTTATAAAACTTTTTCTAATTAGCTTGGCGGAAGAATCTAAAGGTAATTTTTTAATTTATGCAAATAAAATTATGTACATAAATCATTTAATATTTTATTTTTTTCTCAATTTTTTTTATTTTTTCGTGTGATTCTCTCCGGGTTTACTTGATTAGGTGTGACAAGCAAATATAATCGAGTGCCAAAGTTTCTTACTATTTTTATAATTATATTTTAATTTTATTATTTGAATAAAATGTCTACTTGGAAAGTATGAATCTGGATATGAAAAATCTAAGAAAAAAAGAAAGGTAGAAGAACTAATTCAATCCCAAAAAGATACACTTGATAGATTTGTTACTAATATTAAACCTCAAATACTAAAAGAACAAGATAAAGATTTAAATAAAAAATATAGTTAAAAATTGTGAAGATAACAATTCAAATTCACCAAAAAGTAATAAAGAATATGATGAAAATTTAGAAGATGATGTTTCAATCAATAAAAGTGAAAATATTAATGATGAAGATGCAACAACAATTAAAAATATTTACGATTCGAGCACAATGAAAAAATTTAGACTCAAAACTGATTGATTTATTAGTTGAGAAATGTCCAATTAGAGAAATTTTAGATTTTTCAAGAGATGAAAATTCTAGACATTTTTCCACAGTTCATTACATTCAAAAATTACCTAACGGAGAAAAACATGATAGAAAATGGCTAGTATATTCAAAAGAGTTAGATAAAGTGTTTTTTTATTGTTGTAAATTATTTAGTTTGAAATAAAATATTCAATTAGCAAATGAAGGGCGTGAAGATTGGAAAAATCTTAGTGTCAAACTTAAAAGTCATGAGACAAGTAATGAACATACTATTAATATGAACATTTGGGTTGATGCTCGGATGAGATTGCTTAAAAACAAAACAATTGATAAGCATTTACAATAGACAATAAATAAAGAGAAAGAGCATCGGAGGAATGTATTATTAAGAACTATTCTTCGTTGTGAAAGCTCTTTCAAAAAATAAGTTGGCATTTTGTGATACAAATGAGAAGATTTATCGGGACAATAATAAAATTGTTTTGAGTTTAATTGAAATGATTGCTTGAGTTTGATCCAATAATGTAAGAACACCTTAGATGTATTCAAAATGGAGATATTCATATGCATTATCTTGGTCATAATATACAAAATGAGTTGATAAATATTTTAGTATTAGAAATAAGAAATACCGTTATCAAAAAAATCAAAGAATCAAAATATTTTTCAGTTATACTTGATTGTACTCTAGATGCAAGTCATCAAGAACATATGTCTCTTATATTAAGATGTGTAGATATTTCGACAATTTCAATAAAAAGAGAACAAGTATTTTATAGATTTTTTAAAAGTGGATGATACCTCCGATGAATATCTTTTTAATGAACCGACAAGTAAGATAAAAACTCTTGAACTTGACATAAATAACGTGAGAGGGCAAGGATATGATAATGGGTCTAATATGAAAGGTAAACATCAAGGTGTACAAAAAAGATTATTAGATACAAATTTTAAAGCATTTTATACACCATGTGGTCGTCACAATCTTAATTTAGTTCTTTGTGATATGACTAATTCATGTGCTAGTGCTATGACATTTTTTTAGAGTGACACAACGCATATATTCATTATTTTCTTTTTCTACAAAAAGATGAAAAATTTTACAAGATCATGTTTCTAATTTGACACTTAAGGCATTTCACAAACACGTTGGGAAAGTCGTATTGAAAGTGTTAAAGTAATTAGATTTCAAGCTCAACAAATAAGAGATGCTTTATATCAATTAGCAGAAGCTGTGAAGATCCTAAAACAAAAGCTGAAGCTATTTCTTTAGCAACATATGAGATTGAAAATTTTGAATTTCTATCGGGCATGATTATTTGGTATGATATGTTGTTTGATATTAATACGGTTAGTAAATATTTACAATCTAAATATATGGATATTGCTCTTGCAATAGACCACTTGAAAGGTCTTATTTCTTTTTTTAAAAGCTATAGAGAAAACGAGTTTACATCTTCTATGATCTTGGTTAAGGAAATTGCGGAACAAATGAATATAGAACCAAAATTTCGTGAAAAGCGTACAATAAGAAGAAATAAACAATTTGATGAGATTGAAAATGAAGATATGAAATTATCTATTGAAGAATATTTTAGAATTAATTATTTTATATATTTAGTTGATCATGCGATTTCCTCTCTTTAAAATAGGTTTGAATAATTTAAAATATATGAAGATAATTTTGGTTTATTTATAGTGTAGAAAAATTAAAATCACTTGATGATGATATTTTGAAAAAAAATTGTTTAAATCTTGAAAAATTTCTAAAACATGATATGCTTTATGATATTGTTGATTTACATTTATTTTCAAAATTAAAAGCTTTAAAAGAAATTATAACCATGAAAATAAAAACACCACTTCACATACTAAAATTTATAAAAAAAGTTAAATTCTTTTTGCAAATGCATGGATAGCATATAGAATACTATTAACTATCATGTTATTATAACTTTAGCTGAAAGAAGTTTTTCAAAATTAAAATTAATAAAATCTTATTTACGTGCAACTATGTTACAAGAAAGATTAAGTAATTTGGCTATATTATCAATTGAAAAAGATTTTCTTTGTAAACTTGAATACAAAAATTTAATTAGAGATCTTGCATCTCGGAAAGCAAGAAAAATAAAATTTAAATAATGTTTAATACCCATTTATTTTATGAAAGAGTCTCTAAAATATTATTTTGTCTAGGACCACATATATTATAAAGCCGACCTCGATATTGGTCATGTGGCTAATAAGGTAAATTAATTGCACATTAAATTAACAAACTATAAATTATTAAATTTAACTAATGGTGATTTTCTTTTCCAATTCCTAATGTTAATTTGAGGAGAAACGTTTTTTTTTTTTTTCCTTCCTAAACTGCATGCCTTCAATTCATTCTCATATACTCCTTTAATGTTTTATGAGCACAAAATACTAAAAGGGCCTTATTTGAGTACAAAGTTTGTCCACGTGGAGACCCATACGAAATACGGAGGCATCGGCCAATGGGCCGTTACCGAGTCGGTCTTGGACATTATCATGGGCTACACGCAGCAACTGGTTTAACCATGATATGGCAATTGGATCGGATTTGATGGGTTAGAGCTTGATTCTTGAAAAATGGAACTAAATTATTATAAATTAATTCTTTTAGTTTAAAAATAAATTAATCAGTTTTTCCTTATTTCAAAAAATAATTATTTAATCACGAATTACTTTTAATTTAATATTATTTTATTTTTTAAAAAATATTTTTTCACATTAATCATCACATATTTTTCTTTATTTTTTAAAATAAAAAATTAAATTATTAGAAAAATTAAAAATTTAAATTAAATTATAAGAAAAATTAAAAATTAAAAAATTAATTTTTGAAATAATAACTCAGAACGAAAGAGATTAATTAACAATTTACTCGAAAATGGTAAAAGTTAAAAGAAAACAGTACTGATTTTATTTGCTTTGTTGAATTCAGATTAATAATTTGAAGAAAAAGAAAGGAAATGCTGGCTGTAGATAGAGCTGCCTAAAATGGACGCTGCATCTGGCTGAAACGCTGGGTTTTCCTTCTCCTAGCCTCCTCAGTCATGTCTCTCTCACTAAAACCCCTGTTGCATCACCTGGTAATTCTTTTCTTTTTGTTTTCCTATTGTTTATCAACCTTCCATTCTTCCTTAATTTCTTCTTCTTCTTCTTCTTTTGGTCAAGTAATTCACTCACCGCTAAGGTTTTTTCTTTCTAATTTGCTCAACAGTGTTTCCATGAGCTTCCCTGCATCTACACTTCTAGGGTTTCCACTCGGTTTCACATACAGAAACCAAAGAATCCCTCCTTAAACCTGTCTCATTTTCGACGTCTCTGCTCAGTTACTGGCGACAACAATGTGAGTATCAGAGAGATTCTAACAATTACTAATTCTTAAAAGTGATTAAGGTTTGTTTAAAAACATGATTACGTAGTTATGCTTTTGTTTTTGTCTTTGGTTGTCTAAGGCTAGGCTTCGGTTTTGTCAGATTCTTACAACAATAATCCTAACCATGAAGGTATGATAATATATTGTTCTTTCAACAGTATTTGCTTAGAAACTATGATGAATGTATTGTGTTACTGCCTACATTTATTTGATGCCAACTAACTTACTATGTTTTCTTCCTTCCTTTTTCTGTAGGTTCAATGGAAAAGAACCAAACTAGTGGTATTCGAGGATCGCCAACGTCTAATGAGTACTTTCTTATTCATTGTGTTCATATTCTTTTGTTCATTAATGGCATGATGATGGCAATGCTGTTTCTTTCTTCCATCCAGCTTACCCTCGTGAAAAAATGCATATGAATGTGCAGACAGATTTTTTTTCTTTATTTTTGTAATGAATTAGATAAAAATTTATGCGGAAGAACTTTAATTGATACACAGAAACTACTTATATCGTTTAAATTAATGAGTTAAGTGACTTTTAATAAAATGAGTATTGTCTGAATGGTGTGATTTTGCTGCCCTTGTAAATGGAGAGAAAGCAATGTAAGTTAGCAATGCACAAATATTTTGCTGCCCTTGTAATTGGAGAGAAAGCACTGTAAGTTAGAAATGCACAAATAACTCATTTAAAGTAATGAATTAGGTGACTTTTTAGAAATGCCCTTGTAAATGGGGTTGAATTGTATGTGTACTGATTTAGTCTCATTCTTGCTTGTTGTACTTGTCATCAGTGTGTTGAAGAAGCTAAAGAGATACGGAATTTCAGGAATATTATCATATGGACTTTTGAATACTGCCTACTACCTGACGACATTTCTCTTGGTGTGGTAAGTGAAATAACTTTCTAAAAAAATCACTTGGTCTATGTTTCTTTTGACGCAAATAAAACCCCAGAGTGCAATAAACTTGCGAGATTTGTGCTGTTTGGTGTTGTGGTTTGCACTGACAGCCAGTCAGTTGCATCATTTAGCACATCTTCAATGCTCATTGACAAGCTGTTGATTTGAAATTTGTGACTGAAGATTCATATCTGCTTTTATTCTAGTGTATGTTTCTCTATTCCTAGGCTTTTGAGTAGTGACATTTCCAGGTCATGAAACATCATCATTCTGCAAATGAGTCTGGTAAATGAATGTTTGATGAAAGAATCCAGCTATGGCTTGCCCCAAGTATGAGGACAAGAAGTTTACTTTTAGGGGTCTTGCCTTATTGGATCTTCTTGGTGAGAGAGATAGAGTGTCTGAAAGTTGGATGAAGTGCCAGTATGATAATTCAAGTTGTTGGTATAACTAAGTTTGGGTGACTTATTTGAGTTTTTTATCTTTGAATTTGAAGGCAAATTCAAAGCAATCTTGTTTGTGGACTGTATGAGTGTTGCCTTGTGGTGCATTTAAAATGATTGCTAAAATCCAATTCTCTAGCTTGTTGGGCGTATATCCTTTAGTCTTGGAAATTTAAGCTTACTTCACTTGCTCACTAGGTTTTATGTTGCTCCTGCACCTGGAAAAATGGGTTATTTTGCTGCTGCTGAAAGGTAAAAATACTTATCTTTCTAAATATTAATGAGACTATAAAATAGCATGGAAACTTAATGTGTTGTAGATTTATCAAAGTGATGGCAATGGTGTGGGCTGGGAGCCAAGTTACCAAGCTTGTGAGAGCAGGAGGGTGAGCTGCTAGAACTCAACTTTTCCTTCCTCATTTTATTTGTCTAAATGTCATGATTGCTTATAATCCCTTAATTAACCAGGAAGTTTTACAGAGGATTTATTTATTACTACTTTTGTTTTGCTGGTTATGATTGCTCTAAGTCCTTCAAAGCAGATTTCAAACTTCAGGAATTTCATTGGTTTTTATTCTATTTTGGGGCTTAATGGATGGGTAGTTATAGCTGTTTGGTTTGCTGCTGAGGTTGGATGGTTGTCAAGCATTGTGAACATTTCTCAACAATGTTTGAAATTAATCGAATAAACCAAAGTAGCAGGGAAGGAACACTTGCCAAAAAACTTGAAGTATTTAGAGATAAAAATTCCTGGTCTGATGCGCAAGCACTGTTATGTTGGTGCAATTGAGAAGAACTAAACACCTGTTTTCAACCTCCACAAAGAATTTGTTTTCCAAAATGTCAAGGACATAGATGTAGTTGGACCTTGTGATCTTGTTATATAAAACTAAGGCATGTTTCTGCTGGATGACTGCATGAGGATTCTTCTTTTCTAGATCTTGATATAAATTTTTACTGTACTGCAAACGTATTCAATATATGAATCAAGATTACTGTATTATCCACTTGTCTTCGTTTTCCCCCTTATCCTTGTTTTATGATTGTCTGATGTTCTTATATTGCCATTTATATGAATTGGATGATTCCCATTCATGCTTAGTAAAGATCTTTTATTCTCCTTTTAAACCTTTCAGCCTAACTTTGCAATTGCATTATATATTTTGATGCATTTGTTTCTTAAAGAGATCCCTCTTGCCCAGGGCCCTTGCTCTTGCACCTTTTGTAGACAGAGGATTGTCATGGTTCACTGTCAAATTTAAATTTGCGTCTCAGGAAAAGGTACATATCTAATGTTTTGCATTTTCAAAAAGTTCTTGTTCTTTCGGATTACATGTAACTATTGCATTCTACTGCTTCAGGCTTTCATAGCAATTGTTGGATTCTGTTTCGGACTGGCCCTCGTTTTATTTCTCATCATCACCTTGCTTTGGGCGTAAAATCATCACTTTGTTCTCTTTTAGGTAGGGAGTTTTCCATTTTTCTTTTCTGCAAAAACAAAGATTTGCATCCCTTGATTTCTTTCAACTTTACATGATCCATAAATGGTGACCTTGACCCGTTCCAGGTGGGGCATATACCGTGTGAAGCAAAGGAGCTGCAGCAATGTTTCGAAGATGCAAATTCCAAGCATCGAGGCATGTAACTCATGTTGATCCTCTCGTGGATTGAGGATCATCCATATTTGGTGGTGACAGTTGCAGATTCCAGCAATGATTTTTTTTTAAAAAAAAAAGGAAAAGAAAAACTCATCTTTATTCCTATCCTATAGATTGTCCTGCACTTACCAACCTTACCGTTTTTAAATAAAGAAAAAGCTCGTCTTTTTTTATTGACCATTTCAGGGAGCTCGACAATTTCCTACAGAGAACTGCTATAGTGCTATCCTGTCATCACAATGCTGTATTCTCATTAAGTTTTTGTCAGTTCTTTTTGGGTAGACTAGGAACATGAAGACCAGGACTGGGATTCCTGTTTTAAGGAAATGATTTCTTGGGAAAACTCTGGCATTTTCTTTCTGATATCAGAAATTAAATTTATATAAAACATTTCCGAAAGTAATTTACAGCAAACTTTTCTAGCTTGATGATAAGTGTTCCTCTCACTTTCTATCTCACTCGGTGAGGCAAATCGTGAATCTGATCGTGTAGAAGATCATTCTGACAGGTCAAAAGTATTGTTTATGTAATAAAAGAAAAATTGCAGATTTTTATGCCCAAATATGCAGGCAAACCAGAACATATAAGAAAATAATTCTGGGAAATTCATTGCAATATTAACTATTATTGTACAAATTACCATAAATTAATTTACAACAGGTTCTATTGAGATCCACAGTTCTGACTTGTATCTTCGAAGCCAGTTTATGCATGCTACAGCCCCTAACAAAGCAATCCTCAACTCTCAAGTCACCTCTCGAACTGCTCCAAACCCACGAAATTGTAGCTTTTACAACCTTCCTTGGGATAACAGAAAGTCTTTTGTTTAGTGGGTAGCAACTTATTTCCCATTTCATCTGAAAAGGTCTCTAGGCCACAAGCATTGCACAGTACCTCCAAATCTGATTCCTGATAGAACCAAATGCAGCCTTCGTGATTCAAAAAACGCTAATCATACAAATAATAATTCAGTTAATTCCAGGAATTGGAAATCGTACCTTCATCTTCAAGAGCTTGGAAAGGTGTAACAGAGGGTATGGATGAAGCTTATAGCCAGCATTATTTATGCAAGACAGGGACAGTGCTCGAACCTTCACAGTATGGGGGGAAAGATCGCCGAAGATGATAAAGGCAAGTTTTTAATTTGACCAGAAATATAATGAATTTGCTAATGAAGCAGAGAAATTGAAAACTTAAACAAAGCCAATGAACGGAAGAAAGAAAATGGAAAGCTACACACAGAATGCAAAATGCGAGAGCAGCAGATTTTCAGAAATACAGGGAGTGGATGAAGGGGGCGGGGTGGGACATTAGTCCAACACTAAAGTAGTTGTCGAATCCAATTAAGATCCAAACTATCAGAATGCTTTGCTATTTTTTGTTGGTGATAAAAGAAGAAATACCAGAAGACAATGTTTACACAAAACCAAAAGATTTCATTACCTCGTTGATGTAAGGTTCAAGAATACAGTACTGCAGATAAGATGCTTCAGCAGATATGGTAGAAAAGAAACGCTTATAATTGCCCATCCGAAAATAGCTGTTAGAAACATAAAGAATGAAAATGTCCGAAACAAATTAAAGGAAAAAAGAAGAAGAGAAAGATAGCATGCTACATAGATAAGCAAAACTGCTGAAAAGTAACAAAATGGTGCAAATATTTTATTATACCTTAGAATACTCCGGGCAAAACACATTTCTTTTGACTGGATAATTTGACGAGGCACATGACGAAACCACAAAGAAAGTGACTCCCCCTTTTGATGAAAAATAATTGCAATTCACATATTTAGTACCCAGCAGAAGCTGCCTTTAAAAATGTACAAAAATTTTTAACCACATCAATGAAGTAGAGATCAACCATGGGTTGGGTCATAGAATCAAGATGAAGCAGCACGTAAAGTGAACGGAACTCAGCCTCATTTCCATAAACAGTACTAGAATCTCGATTTGCATCATACAGATTATATAGAGACATCAGAGCCTTTGTAAGCTGCTCCATGTTGAGGTAATGCACTGAAGAAATATTTGTACTACCACCACAACGTCGAAGCTTGAGGTGAGATATAACATGAAATTTAACCTGTTTAACAAAAATACATCCAAAAATCATCCGCATGACTTAAATTCTGAAGGCCCAAATATTTTGAGTTAATGAAACATTATTATCCATAGTCTCTTTCAAGTGCATCCAACTGTATCCAATAGAAATGGTCCATTTGCTTATTTTGGTTGGCCATCTAGGTGCACCTAATGGCATGCCGGAACCATTATTTTCTAGGCACACAAAAAATAAGTGCTACCTTTCTTCTCCTATATTGTCCCCAAAATGATTATAGAAGAGCAAATAATAGAAGATGAAATAGCCTTGATCATTTACAGTTGCTATCACTTCATCAACAAACAGCGCAACAAACTGTACTACTTACTCAGAAAATGTAAAGTGCAAATAACTATTTCTCAATTTGTATGAGAAAAGTGTTTCTAGTAATCTAATTCATTATACATAAATTGGACTTCATGAAAGAACAAGTCAATCACCCTTAGGAGGAGGAAATAATTGAAGGTTTTTGCCAAGGAACCGTACCATTTTCTCATACATGTAGATTGACTTATCATCAACAATATTCTGCATGCTAAGATCTTGTCTTATAGACCTTGTCCTGTCAAAAATGAAGTCATGAACCACTTCAAAAGGAAGGTCTGTTGAATCCAGCAAGTTTAAGAGATAGTCCAAAGTGTTTTCTAATACTGGAAATGGCCGCACATCAGAAGCTTGCATGTGCTTGGTGGATATAGTTCTGCAAAACTAGTGATAGAAATACAAGTGGTGACTTTCTGAATCTTATAAATGTTTAATGCACTATGAAACACCTAATAACAATGTGTAGGGGACTCAAAAGCATATTGTCTCTAGGAAATGAAGCATCCTAACATTATGAAGAAAATAAGTGCATCTAACAATGTCCAAAGATGAAAAGAAAAGAAAGGTAGCAACATATAATACTTCAGAAAGCAAAGCGATTGAAAAAATGAAAAGAACGAGCGGATAACATACCAAAAGAACTATCAACAGTACAAAATAGCAATCTATGACAATCATGCGAAGGCTTCCAGATATATAAATGAATGAAAAGATAATTAAAAAAATTGGATGAAGACCATTACTAGGGCAATTTTTATTTTCCAATATTGCATTTCTAAGGCACTTATGATAATAATGATAACTGATCCAGTGACTTCATAATAGCAAATAATTACAATGAAGAGGATGTCAAGCTCAATTTTTTAAAAGACAAAGGAAAGGTACAAAGCAAATAGAAATTCCCTTTCCTTTTTCTTTTTTCAATACATTGATTTTGAAAGAAAAAAGGCAACGCAAAATAATTTAGAATAACTTCATCTGTTCATAAATAAAGAAAATAAAGCGAGGCTGCCTAAAAAATTAATGTCTTTGTAAAACGTTGAAAAACATGACAGAGCTCACTCTCAGTACATAACACAATTTCATTAGCATGATTTCAGAAACATTTAATTGATAGCCTTATCAGACCAGCAATTCTTAGGTAGATCTAGATAACTGTTGCAAACAGAATTGCTAGAGTCAAGTAGAAGAGTAATCCATACAACTAACAGACAATTGAGAGAGTGATGTTTCTGGCACAACTGACATGTGTCAAGTGTAATTGCTACTTTTGAGTGTAGCTTATGGTGTATTTAGAAAATCTAACACCTTCTTAAAGAAATGCCAAAACGAAAGTAGAGGAAAAATTTTGCACTGCCAATGGAGGTTGTGATTCAGTTGGTTGCAGTTACAAGGAAAGCGGACTAAAACAATGTCAGAAGGGCATTCTGGAGGCACATAATGGTGCAGGAGGGGATGGATGAACGTGTTCCCAACAAGCTTGAACCTAATGCGCGCCGATACAGCCAAAATCCAAGGAAATTGGAGCAGTGCATAATGATCAAAATATATTCTAGGAGGAGAAAATAATAATGACGTAAGCAGACATAATAGGTAACTTGCCTTTTTGACTGCTAAGGCTGAATTTGTTTTCCTGGGATTTCCATGGAGTCTCTCAAACACAGCTAAATCTCTCAGTCGCATTCGCTGGGCCATTTCACTCTCTATTATCACAAAGATGAAATATATTAGTTAGCAGGCGTAACAAGGAACAAATATGGTGTCTTTTGGAAATTAAAAACACAATTGCTTCTGACACTAAAAACTGCCTCACCAAATAAATCAAAATAGCACGACTGCCTCCTCTACTTTATAAAAAAACCTGTTTCTCTTAACTAGATCAATAGGTTGTGCAGAATAGAGAAACTTCAAAAGCATTTGATCAAATGTATAGCTGAATGGAGCAAACATTGAGTAAGAAAAATCCAAGACAGAAAGAATCATAACTAAGATACTTCTAAAAAATTCAATCTCAACTTGGCTCAATTCATTTGTTCCCACACTAAAGCAGCTATCTGACTAAACAAAGGAAATCTGACAGGAGATATCTGCTCAAGAAGATAAATTAGATGTCCTCAGATAACAGAAAAGAATAACACATTGATCATTCCCCATCAAGATAAACAGTGGAATGATATCTCAGTCTCTCACGCAACTAGCTTCCTCCCATATGTCTTTATAATAGCTTCTCATCCAAATATAAGTTAAAATGGGGAGCAAAAATGGATCAATTTGGCACCTCACCTGTCACAAAGACCTCATGTCCCAAGTTCACCTGCAATCCAAGACTCAATCTAACAAAATAGCTCTTCAAAGTCCTTTACACATTGCCATGAATCAAAACAAAGAATAAAAACAAGTACAATATATATAAAGGGACACAACTGCATTTATGACTAAAAGATAAATCCAGCACACGAGAAGCTTCCATGCTAAATTCTAACATACATCCATTTCGACACCAAATCTGTCCTGGATTCCCTCCTTTCAAACACACACCAATACACACAACAGCTTGTAGCCCAGTGGTAGTGGTCTCTTGCAACAATAGGTCACGGGTTTAGATACTAGCAGACTAGTTCTGCTAGTAGCCATGGGTGTGTGAGTGAAAAAAAAAAAAAAAAAACGCACACACAACAGGAGCTAGGACTATATCAAGAACTTGCCCCTAAGATATAAAAGAGTCAACAGTAATCATCCAAAACTAGTCTGAAGCAATAACAAACAATAAAAAAATGACTGAAAGACTATAACCATGTAAAAGTTGTGTTTTTTCCCCTTACCTGGGCACATAAAAGGGCAAGTTCCAATTAGTCTTGGAAAGCCTGAAGAATCCTCTTCTTTATCTTCTTCTGTTTTGATTATTTCTTTCTGGGTATTGCAGCTACTTGTGTTTCCTCTTCTGGGTTTCCACTGGGGTACGTCATGGGCATTACTTCTATTCGTAGTAGTAGCACAATTAGTGGCACTGCTGGACTGATTAAAGTTTGAAAATTTGGTGTTTTTGGGCCTTGTTGATTGAGAAAAGGATGACAAAGAGACATGGTTTCCACGTTGCTGACGATTTTGATGGTTTCTCTCCATGGTTTGTTCCCTAAACTCCCTTGCTCTTCTTTCTGCCTAGATCGACAGAGACAACTAAAAATACTGCTGATTTGGTGAATTGTGAAATTGTAAATTGCATGAAAGAAAGAGGACTCAATTAGAGCAACATAAAAATCAAGGGCTAACTTGCTTTTTTCAAGAGGGTGGAGAGGAGCCCGCTATAAAAGTATCAAAGCCAGCCCATATGCTTCATCTTCTGTCCGACTCCAGAGACAGAGACAATCAAACCGCCGTCACTTTGACAGAACAAAACCCTTCTTGGTTAGTGCTGTTCTCCTAGTCCTTCTAGGCATCTCTCTGTCTCTGTCTATTTCCTACTAGCTTTTTTCCAATCTCAAACCCCAATTATGTTTTCAAGAAGCTTCATTTTGCTCCCATAATGGCCACCGTTATACCTATCAGAAACTTGCTTCTTGTGCTTCAAAAACGTTTCTTGGTAACATCTGCTGTTACCCTTTCTCCTCCTATTTCTCCACTACCCACCAGTAGTTCTTCACCATCATTTACAGTTCAATTCCTTGTAAATTCATGTGGGCTTCCTTTAAAATCAGCTCTTTCAGTTTCAAAAAAGCTCCAAATGGATGAAAAGAAACTCCAAAACTCCAAATCTGTTATTGAGTTCTTGAAAGCTCACAACTTCAGCTTCACTTACATTTCCCAACTTGTCGAGAAGCGGCCCAAACTCCTCCAAAGCAGAGTAGAAAGCAAACTGAAGCCGAAATTCGACTTCTTCATTGAACATGGGTTAGTGGGCCAGCTTCTGCCTGAACTTATTCTTTCAAAACCATTTGTTTCGATCAAACCTTGAGATTCTTAAATTAAACCATGTTTTGGGTTCTTGAAGTCATTTATTGGTTGTGCTGGGAAACTTGTTGTGGTTGTTAAGCGTTTTCCGTGGCTGTTGAAGTGTGATTTGAAAGGTATTATGCAACCAAATATTGATTTGTTGATAGAAGAGGGAGTGCCTTTTGATAGGGTTGCAAAACTGATTATGTCGCAACCAGGAGCTATGTAGCAGAAGCATTATATGATGGTTTATGCTGTGAACGCTCTTAAAAGTTTGGGCATCGAACCAAAGACTCCCATTTTTATACATGCTCTTAGAGTGATGTTACAATTGAGCGAGTTCACTTGGAAGAAGAAAGTTGAAGGGTTGAAAAGTTTGGGGTGGACCGGGGCGGAGATTTTACAGGCTTTTAAACAAAACCCCTCTATTTTGGGATCTTCAGAGGAGAAGATCAGGGGTGCCATGGATTTTTTTGCGAGTACCTTGAGCTTGAAACCTCAAACTATTATTCGAACTCGTGGCTCCTTCATTACTCAATTGATAAAAGGCTTCGTCCAAGGTACAATATTTTGAAGACTTTGAAGTCAAAGAACCTGATTGATGGGGACTCGAACATTAAGTGGCTGCTAACATCATTGAGCGAGAAGAAATTCTTGGAAAATTATGTTACTAAGTATGCGTACAATGTCCCAGGTTTATTAGAGGCATATATAGGGGTATCAGCAAGACTGTAAAGGCGGATACTTGATGGAAAAGAAAGTAAATTTACTTCTGCAATCCAATGAATAATAGTAGTCTAACTTGCTTTTACCCTTCGCTTGAATTAGAGGTGGTTTTGTGCTTGCCTGTTGGAATTTACATTTCTGTATTAACTCCTTGAATATCATGAATTCAATTAAGATATTATAACTGAGTATAAATTTCCCTAGATTATGTACATTTCTTTTATTAGTTTGGAAGAAAATGTGATGAACTGAGGAGCAATTTATGATTCAGGTCTCTCTGGGAAGAATTTGAATGGTCACTTATGCCTTTGGTTTCGAAAAGCGTATCATCGGTAAATGTAGAGTTTTTGGCAAAATAGGTCTGTAACTTGATATATACAAAGTACTACTGGCTGGGTTGCTGAGAAACTCATTAAGGTAGTCTGAATGCGGAAGAGGGTTGGGAAGCAAATTTCTAACTCAGTGCTTCCCATGAATGAATGAATGCATATGTTCTTTGAATGGCCGTGTGGGAAACAAATTATCAGCTACAAGCTTGATGCTGAGAAGCTTATGATCAATGTATTTGGTTTAACTGAGGTTTTTCATGTAGATGTCGGCATATGGATTTTGTAGGGGATGGGGAATATGGTAATCTTTTTTTGTCCGCGCTATGTGCCAGACTTGCATGCATTTTCTATGCTTTTCTCTGTATTTCCTTCGTTTTTAGATGGCTTTTTTGCTGCTAGATGGCCAGATACTACTCAAGTAACAAGCCCTTGAACGACTGAGTTGCATGCTGGAAATAAGATTTTGGAGTTTTTTTCCTAATCTTATTTGTTTTCTTCTGTTACAAATAGATTGGCAAATTAAATTCAGTTGCTGGGTAAATAAATTTGTTCTATAAAAAAGCTTTAAAATATCTATTATCTCCATGAAAACTATGTCTAAAAAAGGAGAGGTATCTATGCATATAAGGTAAACATGTTAATCTACTGGTACATCTGCAAAAAAATCCTTTAAAAAACTAACTTCATTGGACAAAGAATCGAGGTCTGGAATTGGTCCTGGAATCACAATTTCTGCCATCCATGGAACCAAAGAAGATTCCAACAATGAAGATGAACTGGACTCATTGCTTGATGTTCTACTTATATTCTCCGATAGTTTGATTGACTTTGGATTAATATTCTGTTTTTTTGTAATCCATTGTGGTAGGCTATAATTTTTTTCCGTAACCCACTGTGGTAGCGTTTCAACATCTCCAGGACTCGTACGAGGCCATGTTTTCCCAGCAATTGTTTTGGTTCTTGTCCTTGATTTCCTTGCTATATGTTGTGGAAAATAACCAACCGTAGAATGAAGGTTATTCACCGGAGAAGGGTGATTAGTGTTCTTGTATGAACACTTAGGTGGCCTGCCTCTACCACGCCGGCTTGTCATGATCTTATCTAGAGTTTTGTCTATTCCCTTCAAACAGTCTTTGACCTTTTTTTTCGAAAGAGATCTTCGTTTTCTTATTATATTTGAGAGAGATCTAATGCCAATTAATATGAGATTCAAGACACGAATTTATATTGGATAATGATTCACAATCCTAATCCTCAAGGAACCTAAAAAGCTGGATACTGCTTTCCTTTTACCAAAGGAATTCGTCGGCTTACTAGAGGCCCATCAGTGAAAGAGTTCTAGGCCCACTCTTCCGGCTACATTTCTATTGCCCAATAATTTTTCCTCCTTTTTTTTTTCTAAAAACATTCCCTATAGACAAAAACCAACACCACCGTTGAAAGAAGTTGATGATGTTCTCGCCGAAGATCACGACCGACACTCTAAGCAGACTACCGGTTAAATCCCTCAAACGTTTCAGGTGCGTGTCTAAATAATGGTACGAATAAATCGACTGTCCATACTTGATCAACATTCATCTCAAAAGATCATCACAAGCGCACACCCATCTCAGTCTCATTCTTAGAACTGATAACAACCCTTTAAAAAGTGACTACTACGCTACTGAAGTAATGGGCTCTTATAGTGGAATGCTCGCTCCATTGAATTCTGACTACAGTATTGCTATATATAATCCATCAACTAGGGAAAAGAAAATGCTACCCTTATCACTGTTAGAATTGCCAAATGACTTGGATCATTCCATAGTGTCTTGCCAGTTCAATTTTTATGGACTTGGACATGACCCCATTGGTGAAGACTATGACATTGTGAGATTTATTCACGTTTGCGGCGATACTCCTCATGCCTGATGGGTTTTTTTCACTGTGAGGTTAAAGTTTATCGATTGAAGTCAAAATTATTGGAAATGAATTGATGAATATCCTTATGACTTGAGGTTTATCACCCTGATTGTAGAAGAGGGTATGGTGTGTTTGCTAATAATAGCGTTGTTCATTGGAAGGCGACTGTAGTGGGACAGGGAAAAGAAAATGGGAGGGATTTGATTGTTGCTTTTGATCTTGGAGTCGAGGAGTTTAAGATAATACCACAACCTGATCATTGGAGCAATGAGCAAGAAATGAATGCGGGAGTTTTAGGAGGGTGTTTATGTGTGCTTTGTAATCAGGATACAGGTTGAAATATGGGTGATGAAGGAGTGTGGTGTGAAGTGATCTGGGACTCAGGTGTACTATTATTGCACAGTTACAAGTGAAGGAGTTTTGCATGTATGTTAGACCTTTAACTTATTCAAACAGTGGGGACAAAGTTCTGTTGGAATTGGATAATAGTTTTGTTTTTTTTTTTTTTTTTTTTTATGGTATGATTTGAGGAGGAAGCCCAAGATTGTCAATATTCGAGGTGCTCCTCTGATATTTATAGCTGAGATTTGTGTAGAAAGTCTTCTTACACTAAATGGTGGTGGTTTTGGTGGTCCGATTGATAGGAAGAGAAAAGGAAGACCAGGAAGAAAAGGTTTGTGTTATTCTATTTGTTGAAGCTAGTTTATGTTTACGGTTTCGTTAATTGTTCCCTTTTATTGTTCCAATGATGATATAGTTTGACAATTGGTTCAGTTGCTATGCATAAACACTTGGGCAATCTGTGTTTTCGTATAATTAGCTCGATCTGATATGTATTTGCTCCTGTATCTGCCAGAGATGAGTTCTTATCAAAGGTGTTCAAGCTGGTTTTATGAGCCAGTAGAGAAGTATGTTCAGTTGGAGTAACGTCAACATAGGTAAATCAATTGATTCAGCTACCATATTATAGTTAACTAATGCTTCTTGTAATTGACCTTTGTTCCTTTTTGTGCTTTTACACTAAATATAACTTCTTCTTTTTTTTTTTTTTGAACTGACTATGCTATCTCTGATTTTCCTAAATTCTTATTCTCTCCCACGTTTTTGGCCCCAAAATGAGGTAGGAAGAGATTCACTCATGCACAAGATGATTTTCTCCTCTCAAGGGTTTAGGCTTGTTTATTATTATTAATTTGTCTAATTTCATTTTGTACTGAGATTCTGTTATAGCTATCAGAAAGCTTGCCTAGTCATTGCAAATGCTGCAATTAGCATCTTTAAGGGTCATTCCAGTCAGTTGACTTGCCATTTCTCGATGCTGTTACAAATCTGGCATGGACTTTGAAACAAATATGGCATGTAGATAAGGAATGTTATTTAAAGATTCTCACAGTCATGTAGATTGGAGCATTTATGGAACTTATAGGATGACTATTTTGCCATGTAATCAAAATTTTCTTTTGGTCAATGCTTGTAATGCTGTAATACAGATAATATTTCATCATTTAGGATTTCTTATTGTCATATGACTGTTTTTTTCTTTGCAGAAAAACTAGACAGCTATCTAATCATCTTTTTCTTAGGGCTGGTGATGGATGGTTTAGGACGCTTGCTTGGAAAACTATGGACATGGAATGCATGGTTGAGGATCTCTATTGCTTTTCTCCAATACTAAATGATTAAGCAGTGTTAGTTTTTCGGGCTCTATTTTATAGTAGCTTTCGAGGAACTCAGATTCTTCATCTTCTGGACAGTTTTGTGGATTGTACCTTGTTAGGGCTTTTCATGTACTGCTTAGGGATTATTGTGTCTGTGGGACGTGTTTAGAAGAAGTTAATCTGCTATTTGAAGGAGGTTGTTCACATGGATTTTTGTCCACTTGTTATTTTGCAGGAATGAATGCCGTGAAATATATAGTTCTGTATTTTTATTTTTGGTTAATAGAAGTCAATATAATTAGTAGTTACGGAGGATCAAGATTAGGTCTGGCAATGGGTTGGGGAGGGGAGGGTGTTTAGCATGTCTTCATTATATATTTCAGAAAAAAGGTTTCTTGTACACGCAACAACCTGTGCTAGTTCGCAACACTTCTCATTGTTTGTTAATGCTAAGGCGTGAAATAAGCATAGTGCCACTGCCAAACTTTGGAGGCTCTGCTAGTTCCTACAAGAATTTGGGTATCCTTGGAGAATGCTTTTGCTTAGCCTCTACTCGTGTCATTTGTAACATTGATACGGGAAAGGATGTTTCATTCCAATCTGTATATAGTTTTGAAACAGGGCAGGATTTTCCCTAGTTTTGTGGAACAAACCTGTTGAGGCAGGGTTATGTTACAGGGGTACTGTTGTGTGGACTGTGGATGGTGGTAAGGTCGGTGGACTTGTCAAAGCTAATTTTTTTATCCTATCTCCAAACATATGAAGTAATCCAATTCCTTAAAATCCAATCATTAAGATTTGAGTACCGATTTTGCGTTAATTGATTGAGCCCCTAAAATAGCACTGCTCTGACTTCAATTCTTATTGCTAGCTAACAAGTAACAACTCTCCGCTGATGGCATCCTAATCTGAACCAAGTTGAATTAATAGGTTCCCTATAAATACAATGTAGAGATATTGATACAGGACATGCTGGAGGGATAGCTCAGTAAAACTTGGATTTCATAAAAAACCAAAGATCATGCAAATTATGTGTCAAATTTTCTGATTAACAAAGGAACTGTCAATTCCAATGGATGATCTACTAAATAGAAAAAAAAAAAAAAAATCAAAGTCAATACACGGTTTGAAAAGATAATAAAACGAAAGGTGATGATAATCTCTTCTAGCTTATGTTTTCATTCAGGCTGCAACTTTCCTTGTATAGATTCTGCCAGGATGAAATTGTTGGGTTGGTCTGATAAACATGTCAGCAGACTCTGCTTCCTCGTACTCCAAGCTCCAAAGCAAGTGGCCTTGGCTGTTCCACAAGTTGCCTGCGTGAACCAAATGTCATGTTGGCCAATGTATCAGCTGTATCTGAAGCTCCATACACAGCAGTTCTGCCCATGTTAATGGATTGTGGTCCAAATATGAATTGCTTGGCAGAACTCGAAACATCCTGGTTAGCCCTGTGGAAGTCGCAATGCACAGTAGTGGTATTTGAACAAGTACATAACTTGTTGGGGGTAGGAAAACTGTAATCGAGGCTTGAATTAGATAAACTCTCAAGATATCTCCTGTCACATCTCTGCGCTGATTCTCCACTTATTCCAGCTGAAAGAATAGCTCCATTAGCGGATGCCGTAAAGCGAAGGGAAGGAGGAATATAAAAGCTACTCCTGAAGAAAGGATGTTTCAAGGCCTCCTCAGCAGTGGGCCTATTGCAAGGATTCCAAGAACAAAGCATCGAAATAAGGTTGATTGCATCCTCACTAGCAGATGGTATCAATGCAGAAAGCTGAACACCATCAAACTCTGGAAATTGGTAGTGGATATTCCTTGCTAGATGAATTCCATCAGCCCATGAATCCATAGTTGGAGTGCCTAGTACACTGCATATTCTGAACATCTGGTTCGCTTCACTGGTACCGGGAAACAGCGGACAAAAAGTGAATAATTCCGCCATGATAGCACCCATAGCCCACATATCCACTTTAGAACTATAAAAATCCGATTGTAGCATAACTTCAGGAGCTCGATACCAGCGAGTGGTGACATACTGTGTATATGGTGGTCTCGAATTGATTTCTCTTGCAAGACCAAAATCAGCAATCTTGACCATATCTCTAGTAACCAACAGGTTCTCTGGTTTCAGGTCACGATGAAAATATCCTTGCTTGTGCATGTAGGCAAGGCCCTGAAAAACCTGGCGACACAAGTTCCTAACCTCTGCTTCTGAGAACAGAGTTTTCCTGTCTTCGATGACTTCATAAAGGTTCTGTTCCATGTACTCGAAAACGAAATACAAAATCTTGTTTCTTCGGATCAGTTCCTTAAGCTTGACAATGTTAGGATGATTCAGCTTCTGTAAGGACTTGACTTCTCTCAAATTCAGACATTCTTCCCATGACTCATATTCTCTCTTGATCTGCTTTATAGCAACAACTTCACCGGACTCTTGATCAATCGCTTGCCTGACACTGCCAAAAGCACCCTCCCCGAGTTCTTTAATCAACCTGTACCTCTCCATTGCGCGCCGAAAGATCCAAATCTTACAACGAAAAACCAATCGCTCTAAACCTGATCACTAATCAAGAAACCTACCGGAACTGATAAAGAACCAGAAACCCTACGTTGCTAACTTCCTGGATGGGTAAAAAAGACCATTGAATACACCCAACCCCAAGAGCACAAACCATAAAAAAAAAAAAAAGCAAATTTTTTTTGTGTGTGTGTATCCGCAAATACTAGAAAGTGGAATAGGGTTGCCTTATAATTATACTATTAAAAATTTGGAATCCTGCGAATAAAGGATTCGAAATCCTTGTGCGACAAGGATAAAGAAATATGGTTAGCATGGAGAGATTGCGCGTAAAAAACTAAAAATTGAAAGTACAACAGGGTTCTGATATTTAATGGGCTAGTATATATACACTTCGGATATTTGTTGCGTAGTTAAGTTCAAACTGTTCCTTTCAATTTATAATTTGGATATATATTTTTTTGTTTTGTACGATTAGGGTTTCAAAATTTTCAGTTTGCAGGTGTTGATCCTCATAACAAATAAATTTATTTCAAACCTTATCTTTATTCATGCTCTAAACCTAAGGCTAGACGAAAAATTTCTTGTTCATATATATATATATATAACAATTTGGAATGATGTGAACATTATATGATTAAGTCTCTACAAAAAAAAAAAAAAAAAAAAGAAGAAGAATTTGACGTCGATGAGCGTGAAGTGATTCTAAAATATTTTCGCCGCTAAACCCAAAAAATAATAATAATAATAATAAATAAATAAATATATATATATATATATATATATATATATATATATATTAAGATTCATTATTTTATGAACAAGTAGAGGAATTCATGCATACTAGTTATAAGAAAATTTATTTTAAAAGAACCTTATCACTTTTTTCATGGTCAATTGTTTTCTAAAAAAATATAGTTTTGTCATTAATATGGATGGTATTTTTTTTTTCAAAAAGAAATGTAAGTTTAGAGTATCCTTATGAAACAAATTGTACTAGTGTGACTTTGCATCAAATTTTTATATATAGTTAATTATTTCTTTTATTTTCTACAAAATTTATCTTTTTGAAAAACATGATTTATTTTTATTTATGCTTGTATTTTTTGATAAATTTTTAAGAGCAAATTTCAATTGAAAAAAAAAGATATGCCTTAATAACTTTTATATGATTGTATGAGAAAAATAAAGTAAAAATTAATTTAAAAAATTCATAAATAAAATAATTATCCACAATAGTTCATGTTTTATTATTAATGACTACCATTGATATAAAAGACTCTAATATGATTTGAAACGTATTTAAAAAAAAAAAAAAAAAAAAGAGAACGGCAGGGGAAGCCAAGCCCCCACGCATGGACTTAGGCCCGTGCGCTCGGCCTTTGATAATAATAATAATTAAAAAAAGAAAAAAAAAGAACAAGATTGCAGCAGACTGGTAGGTAGGCGGTAAGATTAGTGAACTTGTTCAAAGCTAAATTTTTTTCATATCTCCAAATATATACATAATCCTATTCCTCTCGATACCTTTTTGCATTAATTGATCGATTTTTTGGAAAAGTAATATTCCGATTTAAATTGATATTGTCAGCTACTGATTAGAACTATATATCGATCAATATATTGAATTCTGATATTTAATTTGATTTCAATGTAATTCATTAATTTGTTTATTAGATATATTAAATATGTATTTATTTTGATTCGATTTGACAATCATTCAATTCAAAATTAATATTAATATTAACAAATTTAAATACAGAAAATAAGAAAAATGTGTGGAACTAGGCTTAGATTTATAATTTATTTACTTTAAATGCTAAATAATTAACATTTTGAACTTTGATTTTTTTTTAATCCTCTATAGTAATGACTATTATTTTAAATAACCACGTGATATGTTTTTATTCATCTATTTCAAGTCTCAAATTAATTTGATGAAAAATCCTATAAACATGGGGAAAAGTTAAGGAGTTGTCACAATTATATTTGTATTTCTAATTTATTAGGTATTGATCTAATTTTTTTCTTTTTTTTTGTCCATTTCAAAGCTTGTTATATGTAAGATATTAAGACTTGTTTTCATCCCAATCAAATTGTATTTAGAGAATGCATGTTTATTATTTTCTTTTAGCTTTGTGGTATTTCTTTTATAATTTAAATTAATTTTGACTTAACATCAATTCTTATCAAGTGAGACATTTAGAATTTTCTTTTTAAATTTACATGTGAAATATAATATACTAGTGGTTGAAACTCATTTGACATCAAAACATGAATTTGAATGCAATCAACAATTTTTCTTTGAAAGATTGAATGATAAATATGATAAATATCGAATCTGGTTCAAACCCATTAAGATTTGGATTTGATTCGACAATTAAGAAATTCAATTCAAAGTTGTAAAGATCTAATTTTATTCGTTTATTAAATAAATTGAATTCAAATTTATTATGATTTCATCCGAATTTCGATCTCCATTGAGAGTCGTACTACCAACTAATAATATTTTAAAAGCAAATATAGTTTAACGATGGTATATTTGGTAATTCTTTAATTTATTTGGTTATTGTATGATAAAACATAACTACTCTCATTGTCCGTCTCAAAATCCAACAAATCTCTAGATGAATTAAATTAAAGAAAAAAACTAACAATATTCTCCATTGGTGACATTCTAATTGGAATAACTTACGAGCAAGTAGAAATGTTAATGGGGGTTCCACGGACCACTACTAGTATGGTCTATGGGAACATTCTAGTAAGGGATAGCTCAGTGAAATTAATTTCATAAAAAAATTGGTCACATTTTCTGTTCTAACAAAGGAACAATTGCCATGTTTGCCAACATGTAGCTCTACGTGAAACTCCATGAATAGTAGTTCTGCCCATGTTAATAGATTGTTGTCCAAATCATAATTGCTTGGCAGAACTTGAAACATCCTGCCCTGTTGGACTGCAACACGCAGTCATGATACCTGAACAAGTGTGTAAAATATGATTGCAGTAGAAACTCACTATTCCTTGACGTCCAAAAGTGGATAATGCCGACCTGTAGTGATCAGCCAAGCAACCACTCCTTGTTGTAAGGAAGTTTGAATCTGGAAGAATGCGAGTAAAATCAGTTTAAAGGCCTTAAAAGTTAAAAGAACCAAAGAAAATCAACTAGAACTAAACGAAGAGGATTTGCATTTATGGAGGTGATTCTAACAAAGAGCCGCCTCTGTTTAAGTAATGAGAGAAACCCTTAAAAAGACCATTTGGCCTTTTCCTTTATATGATTAATAATAGTAATCTCAAAGGGATCTAGATGAACTGGTCACGGATTCTATTACAATGATTTAATTTAGTTAAATAATCTAAGTCATGTTGTGAAATCGCAGGAACAAATATGATGGAAAGGCAAAACTACAATACGATCCTAAGGTTACTTCACAGCCTTTAACAACACTTTCTCTGAATGTTACTTGAATCATAGCTAATAAATCCGAAACACTGTGATTAGTTGAGTGACCATTTCTTCTCGTAAAGGGGATGTCTTAAGTTTGAATCTGGAATTGGGATGTGGGGAAAAAAGGAGTTGAGTTGGAATCAGGTTAAAGGCCCTCAAAGAACAAATACCATCAGCTAGAATTACACAAATAAGGTTTCCACTTATGGAGGAAATTCTAACCAATATGTGTCTTGATTTAACCAGTGAAGCATTAGAGGAGCCAGAAGAAAAAATCGTTTGGCCATTTCTTTTATATGATAATAAGCTAAAGGGTCTAGATCACCCGGTCATGGATTCTATTACAGTGGCTCAATTTAGTTAAATTTCCATGTATCAGTTAGTGTAATGTTCAAAACGATGCCGTTTTAGGTTAACTGTAGCAAGAGCTTAAAAACGATGAAATCCCATTCTCTTTTAGTATATGTTATAATATATCTCTCATGCATTTGGTTAAGGGAAGAAGTTAAGAAACAAACAATTAGCTATAGAAAGCTAGTTAGGAACAAGAGAGAATTTTTCATGTTTGAGTTGTGTGAGTTAGAGTATGTAGTTATAGGATTATGGACAAGTATGATGTGAATAGAACTAGTATGATTCAAAATAATATTCATTCTATGTTCAAAGAGTTGGTGTACAAGTATTTGTAATTAATAAAATAATGTTATGTGGTATTTTCTCTGCTCAAATCTTTTATGCTCCATAAATTTTAACAAATGGTATCATAGTTTTGTTAAATTCAACAAGCTGCATATGCTGGTTTCCTCTGTAAATCCAATTTGATGGGTCTGTTTTATGCAGTTGGCTTGATAAAGTTCAAAGTTTGCTGTGACTTTTCTTTTTTTTTCATGTTCTTTTCCTTATATATTCTTCTTCTTCTTCTTATAGATTAGTACTAATGGTTTGTCCGCACTGCATTGCAAATTGGGTATAATAGATCAAATCATTTGAAAAGAATCTGTATCATTAGATGGTTCTTATCACGTTGTAGGTTCACTAAAATATATAGAAATCAAACGCCCCGGCCTCGCCCACCCCCTCCAAAAAAACCCCACCCAATTTTATGATTATTTTAATCCCAATTCCACGCTTAATTAATTCTTTTTTATGTTTTTTTAATAGATTTCCTTCTTCAAAAATCTTTTTTTTCTTTATTTGCATGGATTCTTTAATAAAAATTTATAATAATCTAAAACATAATTTTTAATTAATTGAAAATCTTAAAAAATATGAGTGGTTCATGCTATGACAAGTTCTTCTAGTGAGAGAGTGAAGACTGAAAAGAAAAGAAATAAAGCAAGAAATTCAAATTAGCAGTATTAAATGTTTTGTCCTATAAAGTTAGAAGCCAAATGACAGAAAAGGGCCGAAAAACAAAAAGTGAAATCGGAATCATAAAAGGGCAACATTATAATTTTGCAAAGCCACCAAGTAGCATAATAGAAAATAGCAACAAAATTGAGGGTGACAAAAAAAAGGCTGGTTTAAATAACGAGGGTGTATGGATCTTGACAAGCAGTAAAATAAACAAAAACAAAGAGTACTATCTTTTAGGAGTAAACTATAAATCAGTCCCTCTTGTTTTAAGAAATGAATTGATTAGTCTCCTTCTTTCAAAACTCAATCATTTAATCCTTTTTGCTATTTTTTAATTTAATTTATTTTGTTTTAAGAAATAAAAAAGAAAAATAATAAGTAAAAATTATGGAAAGATTCATGAGAAGAAGATACATTTTATAAAATAAAAAATAAATTAATTGTGATAAACACTAGTAAAACATATTAAATAATTAGATTTTGAAACCAGAAGGACTAATTAATTTATTTCTTGTAAAGAGAAGGACTAATTTATAATTTACTCTTTGTTCTATTGTTTTCGTTAGTTTATTTTGAGGTTTGGAAATTCCTTTTTTGAGAATCACTTCTACTGCAATATCGTTTAGACAACCCAGCTTTGTAAATCTGGGCCTTGGGCCCAGTGCCATAAATGAACAAAAACAATGGGCAGACGACGAGTTGTTGTTGGAAAACCGAGTTCCATCGACCAAGGCCACCCACCAAACACCATTTTCGGCCCAGAATAATTATCCTTACGGCCTTCAAATACTCAAGATTTCATTTTATACGCTTTAAGTACCTTAAAAATCGAATCAAAGGTTTGAAAAAAAAATAATAATAATAAATAAATAAATAAATAAATAAATAAATAAATATATATATATATATATATATATATATATATATATATAAAATAAATTCTTTTGGGTCATACATCTCCATTAATTGACAACTAATGAGCATGTTACAGCGAAAATTTAACAAGAAACGCTAAGAAAAAAAAATGTTAGTTCACTGTTGAGTTTCTGAGCGTTCCTCTGTAGCTGCAGACCCAAGAACACTGTGGATTAACACTATTTTTTACTGTGGTTTGCTTTCCTTCTGTGATCCTATTGTTGCAATCGTGGGATTGCTCATCTCTGTTCTTGGGTGCATTATTATTGGTTTTGGATTTTTTTTTTATTTCGTAGTGTGTTTGGTCTTGGAGTTGCGGTTGTTGGCTTTTTTTCCTTTGCTTCGCTTTTTATTTTAAAATGTGGTTTTGTGCTATTACGTCGTTGCCCTTATTTTTCATTGTATTTTTTTTCTTTCGTACACCTTTTTCTGTCACTACGAGTTTTTCTCAGGCAGTGTATTTAATGTCACTGCCTAGAAGCTCTTTTCCTTTTCTTTTGGCTATTCATTGTATTTTTATTTTTTATTAATTAGAATTGTTTGTAGGATTGAAAAAGAACACAAGTATAAGGAGTACAGAGTTTGGCATGTTGAGTTGTTTCGTGTTAGAAAACTATTTGAATTGCTGCTTCGAAACAGAATGCCATGATTATGATGATTAACTAATTAATAAAAATAGCTTTTAGGTAAATTTATGTTCACATGATCATCTCATGTTAAAATAATTGCAGTAGATCCTTAAAATTCATAGATAACAAAAGTGAATACTGTTGAACCTCTTTGATTAGCCAAGCAACCATTCCTTGTTGTAAGGGAAGTTTGAATCCAGGCAAATGGGAGTAGCATCAGTTTAAAGGCCTTAAAAAAAACCAAAGAAAATCAACTAGAATTAAACAAAGAGGATTTGCATTTATGGAGGTGCTTCTAACAAAGAGCTGTCTTTGCTTAAGTAGCGAGAGGAACCTTAAAAAGACTCTGGCCTTTTCCTTTATATGATTAATAATAGTAAACTGAAAGGGATCTAGGTCAACTGGTCATGGATTCTATTACAGTGATTAAATTTGTTTATATAATAAAAGTTATTTTGTTCAATAACAGGACAAATATGATGGAAGGCAAAACTACAAAAACTATCCTGAACTTTCCGTGATTAATCTAGGCAAATTGTCCAACCTTGTGGAACAGAGGTGGTTTTTGTGTTTGCTTGTTCCATATTATATTATTAATTATTAGTTGAACGACATATTGGATATTGGTTCTTAGTGTTATTTGGCTCTTGTTTCATGGTCTTTTTCTTTTTTCTTCATTTAATTTCCTTTACCCTTCTCACTTTGACTTGTTTGAAGTGGCTACTTATATGTGGGGAGCATATGAAGCAATCATTTTAATGTTAAAATTGTTGAGCATATCATTAATTTCATTGTCAGGTCTGATCAGCTCTGTACTTTGTATCTTAGGATTTTCTGGTAATTGTTAGGACGTTTAATCATCCCATGATGAAATGGTCTGATCAGCTCTGTACTCTCTAAATTGTCGAGCTACCAAAGAAGAAGAAATAGAACGCCTCAAGGACGAGCTACGTGGGAGAGATGAAGAAATTGCGATGGACCGGGAATATGTGAGAGAAACCAAGAGACTTGGGACAACCATTGAATCTATGCGCAGTGATTTAGAGAGTGTGGTTAAAAGTGCTTTGTCACGTCTACGTGCATTGCCTCCTCTACCTAAGCAACTCAAAGAAAAGCATAGAATGGGAGAAGAGGACCTTGTCGGGGCTTTCGCGAGTATCGATAATACTATAGAATAACAATCTTTTCTTTATGTAACATCTGTTATTTAGGAATGCAGATTTTTTTTTTTTTTAATTTCTAAGAAATCTTAGGCTTAAAAACTTAAATTAATAGCTCGTTTTTTAATTAAACGTATAAGATAGATACAATTGTTTAATAAGTTTTTTTGTATGTATAAAAATTTAAATTTCGAACTCTAAACAATTAGAACTCATTTCATTCAAACTAATCATTATATATATATATATATATATATATATATATATAGGGTCAAAGAAAAAAAGAAATTGATCTTTAGTTTTGAGAAATTTATTATTTTTGTTTTAAAAACTAATTTTTTGATGTGTCAATTTTTTAACTTAATCTAGTTTTTTTTCTATTTATTTTAAGAAATTAAAAAATATAGAAGAATTGATAAAAAAAATATTTTTGAAATAAAATAGTATTAAATTAAACATGATCAATGCCATTGAGAGATTAAATAGTTATTTTTTGAAAACAAAAGTGACTAATTAATTTATTTTTAAAAAATAGAGGGACTTATTTATAATTTACTCAATAAAAAAATAAATAAAACAAAAGATATATGAATTTTCTTCGGTGGTCCTGCCTGAAAGGCTGAAACGGGCTTATTTTGCAACCTTATCTTATCTGGTCCAAACCCAACAGCTAACACGAAACTCTTCCACAAACCCTTTTCCTTCCCCCAATCATTTTTGTTGTCCACGAAACCCATTTTGCTTGCTACAAATGGCAAGCAATATACCAATGCGAAACCTGTTTTCTCTGGTACAAAATCGTTCCTTGAAAACACCTACTACTACACTACTCGCTCCTTCATCCCCATCATCGTTTACTGTTCAATACCTCCTTAGCTCACCTGGGCTTCACTTAAAATCTGCTCAATCAGTTTCCCAGAAGCTTCAAATCGAGGAAAATGACCTCCAAAACCCCCATTATGTCATCAGGTTCTTGAAATCTCACGATTTTAGGGATGCCCACATAGCCAAATTGATCGACAAGTGGCCTGCTGTCCTCCATTGCAAAGTAGAACACAATTTGAAGCCCAAATTTGAGTTCTTCATAGAAAATGGCTTTGTTGGTGAGATTCTGCCCGAGCTTATTGTAGCAAATCCGGATGTTTTGAGAAGGGCTTTAGATTCTCGAATTATACCATGCTTTGAGCTTTTGAAGTCAGTTCTTGGTAGCAGTGAGAAAGCTGCATCGGCTTTTAAGCGATGTTCGGTATCAATGCTGTCTGCTATGGAACCAAACATTGATTTATTGATAAAAGAGGGAGTGCCTGTCGATAGGATTGCAAAACTGATTATGTTGCAACCAAGAACTATACAGCAAAAGCATCATAGGATGATTTATGCTATGAATGCTCTTAAAAATTTGGACATTGATTCAAAGACTCCCGTTTTTATACATGCTCTTAGAGTGATGCTACAGATGAGCGAGTCCACTTGGAACAAGAAAGTTGAAGTGTTGAAGAGTTTGGGGTGGACTGAGGAGGAGATTTCACAGGCTTTTAAGCGATGCCCCTTTTGTTTTACATGTTCAGAGGAGAAAATCAGGAGTGTCGTGGATTTCTTGTTGAACACATTGAAGATGGATCTGCGAACTGTGATTGCACGTCCCGAGTTTCTTATGTTGTCGGTTGATAAAAGGATTCGTCCAAGGTACAATGTTTTAAAGATTTTGGAGTCGAAGAAGCTGATTATTGGGAACCGGAATATGAAGCAGTTGCTAACAATGAAGGAGAATAATTTCTTCCAGAATTATGTTACTAAGTATGCAGACAAAGCCCCGGGTTTATTGGAGGCATATGAGGTTCTTCCTAGGCAATAAAGATGGATACCTGATGGCAAAAGACGTAAGTTCACTCCTTCAATGAGAAGGATAGTATATAGTAGTATAAACCGCTCTTAATCTTCTGTGAATTAGAGGCAATTGTGTGTTTTCTGTTTCAACTTGCTACTAGTTCAATTTCCTATCACTTTGCAGATTGGATATTCATATTATTTTTGTGATATTTTGTTACTGTGACCATGAATGTTTTCAGATCATCTCTCCGGCCTTTTATTGTGATCGGAAGGGATCTGAACTGTCATTTATGGCTTTGGCTCCCAACGTGTGGTCAGTATTTGGTTATGAGAAGTTTTAGGTCAATTAGTTTTGTTACTCAGAATAGGCAAAGTCTGTGACTAACATTGCTTTCGCTTGGTAGGCGATTGAGGCAGATTTTAGATTCAATGCTTACCTGAATAAATGCATGATGTTCAAAAGTTTGCAGTCATGTACTTATTGATGTAGGTATTTTCTTACGTAGTGGATTTTGGTGGTGATGGAAGATGTAATTCTTTTCTTTTGTGCATCCACGGAGCCAGAATTGTACTCATTCCTGTTACAGGCTGGTGTTTTCCCAATTCACACCGAATGGGCAGACGATACTCAACTAACAAGCCCTTGATTCATTGATTTGCATACGAAAACAGTTAAAGTAAAGGACAAAAAGAACCAAATATATATATGTTAACTGGTTGTTTGGTCTTGGTTCAAGAGCAAAATTTGATTCTGAGACAACAATATGTTCTACGCCCTGTAGAGGACCAGCTGTTTGACATTGCATATTTCCTAGAGTCACATATATGGAACAGATGCATATATAGTTTTCTCAGTCAAGTACTTGCGGGTCAAGTACATTATTTCGGTGTGGAATTCCTTTAGACATCTAAACAACTATTGCAAGTTTATAAAGTAGGGCTCTTTTCTTAGATTAACGGCACTTTTTAGCATCATGAATAATGGTTATTGGATCATCATGCTTTCTTGTACTCTAGTTTTATATTTCCATATCTCCCAATGAGGAAAATTGGGATATTAGCAAAGCTCTTTACCACTTTGCAGCTTCCTCACTCTGAAGGTGATTATTCTAACCAACCTGAGGGGCAGGCTTATGCTCTAAGTTTCTTTTCCACTCTTTTCAACCTTAAAACTCTCATTTATCCGATGGTTAGATTGGAATGGTAACGTAGCTTTTACTGAATCTTAGCTTCAGGAGTTGTTCTCTGTTGAGGTGGTTAATTTGGATTTTGTTTTTACCTAGGTTCTGTTTCTTTGGTTTGCCAATCTGTGATTACTCCAGCTTGTCCACCGTGCCACCCCCTCTTTCCTTGAGCAGGAATGTATTAATTTTACGATCAACTTGGCACTCTCTTTATTTGGATTTTGTTGTCTCTCAGACTCTGTTTCTTTCGGGGCTAGAATGCATCTAGAAGCTCCTGAGAGACAATTTGGTGCATTTGCTGGCATAACTTTTAGCTAGCTATCATCTTCAACATATTATACATTGGCCTCCAGCTTGGTCCTGAATCTTCATAAGCTATGTTTAGCATTTCTCGAGCTTAATCACATGTTCTGTGCAAGGGAAATTTGGGAGCATAAGGCTTGCCAAAGTTGTTGGAGGAGAAATGACTGAACGTCTACTTGGCTATGCAAGCATAATAACTGGAGCTCCTTGCTGGCTGGTTTAACACCAGGTAATTTGCCTGGAGATACGGATTTTTAGTGTGTTTACCATCGAAGAGTAAAATCAGCTTCCTCGTTCTCAAGGTAAGCATCTGGCCACCCTGAAGGCTTGCCAAAAATGGCCACATTTTCCATGAGAAATCTGCTTTCTTTGATGCAAACTTGTTTTTCATAAATAATTAGAACAAGTAGTTGGTGTTTTTCTCATATTATTATTTAGTATTTGAATATATAAAAAAGTTCTGAAAAAAAAAATTCTTGTAAATATAATGTCCAATGCAAGAACAAGAATACTTCAAAATAAAAATAAAAGTCAAATAAATGGTCGCAGGCTAGTGGCAGCACTTTAAAATAACAGCCCACAAAAAATTAAAAAACAACAGCCCACGATAGCCCTATCGAAACCAGCCCATTTGGATCCTAAACCATGAAATTCAAAATTGGTCTTCATTAATTCTCACCCTAAGGGAAACCTTTTTCAACTTCTCCGTCAAATCTGAAATCTTAAGAGCATTTAGCAATCTGAAATGGCAGCCAATAAACCCAGCAGAAGCTTGCTTTATCTGCTTCAAAGACGTTTTCTGGTAACATCTGCTGCTGCTGCGCTTTCTCCTCCTACTTCTCCACTACCCAGCAGTAGTTCTTCTTCTTCTTCTTGTTCATCGTCGTTTACAGTTCAATTCCTTGTGGATTCATGTGGGCTTCCTTTAAATTCCGCTCTTTCAGTTTCCAAGAAGTTCCAAATCGGTGAAAACAACCTCCAAAACTCCCAATCCGTACTCCAGCTCTTGAAAGTTCATGACTTTAGCGAAACCCACATTTCCAAATTGATTGAAAAGCAACCCAAAATTCTCCGGAGCAGAATAGAAGACAATCTGAAGCCCAAATTTGACTTCTTCATCGAAAATGGCTTTGCGGGTCAGCTTCTGCCTCAGCTTATTTTATCAAATCCGGTGATTTTGGTAAGGGCCTTAGATTCTCATGTTAAACCATCTCTTGACTACTTTAAGTCGATTCTCGGTACTAGCGAGAAAATTATTGCGGCTTCCCAGCGTTCTGTGTTTTTGTTGACTTGTGATTGGAACTGTGTGGTGCAACCAAATATTGATTTATTGATTAAAGAGGGAGTGCCTGTTGATAGGATTGCAAAGTTGGTTTTGTGGCACCCACAGATCGTGCAACGGAAGCATGATAGGATGGTTTATGCTGTGAATGCTGTTAAGGATTTCGGAGTTGAACCAGAGGTTTCTGTTTTTACAGAAGCTCTTACTACCATTTTACAAACGAGCGCGTCCACTTTGAATAAGAAAATTGAGGCGTTGAAGAGTTTGGGGTGGACTGAGGAGGAGATTTTCCGGGCTTTTAAGCAAGACCCTTTTATTTTCCGATTTTCAGAGGAAAAGATCAGGGGTGTGATGGATTTTTTGGTTAATACTATGGGATTGAGACCACAAACTATTATTGCAAACCCCTTGTTTCTTCATTACTCAATTGACAAAAGGCTTCGTCCAAGGTACAATGTCTTGAAGGCTTTGAAGTCAAAAAAGCTAGTTGATGGGGACATGAGTATTGCGAGGTTTCTAAGAATGGCCGAGAAGAAATTCATGGAGAATTATGTTGCTAAGTATGTGCACAATGTCCCTCGTATATTGGAGGCGTATAAGGGTATCAGCTAGCCTATAAAAATGGATGCTTGATGGCAAAAGATGTAAGCTTACCGCTGCAATGCAAATTAAATAACAGAATAATCTTGAATTAGAGGTAGTTTTGTGCTTGGCTGTTTAATTTGCATTGCTGCATTAGTTCTTTGAATACTTTGTTAAATTTCTTACCATTTTCCGTATTTAAAGGGAGATAAAGTCGTGTAGCTTGCTCAGTGGCGACATGACATGATGAAAAGATGGGCATTTATTGATTCAGGTTTCTTTGATTCATTGAGTTGCATTGTTGAGAAAAAAGAAAAGAAAAAGGGATGAAAATAACTGGAGGAGATACTTTAATATAGTGTTTGGACCTTTGGGTCTTGGCTTTTTGGTTGGGTTCACAAACAGCATTTGGTGCTGAAATTATAGCCTTAGTTCCTTGCCATTCCGTATTTGCTAAACAGGCAGACCTATGGCAAATATCTATTATGTCTCAAAGTCAATTAGTTTTGATGTGTCCAGTACATCAATTTCCTTCTGGAATTTGTGAGCTTGTAACCAACAGTTTCGAGTTCATCAATTACTGCTCTTTTCTTAAATTAACAGTGATGTGTTGAATAATGACGTTGCATTGTTATGGTTTCTTATACTTAATTTTCATATGTCCATATTGTTTGAGCAAGATAAATTGTAAATTAGCTGATAAATCTCTTTATTGAAAAAACACTTCCTGACCATTATGGCAAATTGTTCTAGTCACCCTGCGAATTAGGTGCATGCTTTTTTTTACCAGTCTCTTCAACCTTAAAATTCACATTTGCAGATGATCAGTTTCCGTTCTGTTTAGTTTTTTTCTTGAAATGTTTCTTGCATTTTACCAGGTACTCAGCCCCATCTTGGACTCAAAATCTTTACAGACAGTTCTCCCGCCCAAACTTGTGTTCTCTGTGCTTGAAAATTTTGTTGATGCTAAGATCAAGGAAGTTATTTCTTATGGAGAGTCTGTGTCAACTTTGCTTGTATCCACAGAAAGAAATTCTCTTCTGCATGCCATGACCAATTGACAATCTAACCTCTACTTCTTTGCTGCTTGTTTTAGCATGTGTCAATTTTCTTGATCTTGGTCTCGGCAGTGTTTTTTTAGCAAAGGAGCAATATCTTTCTTGTCCAGGTAGATGGTCAAGCCTAGTGATGGATTTCTGCTTGGAACACTCAGTCTTATGTTCTTTTATATCAGCAAATATAGTTGCGGAAGCATTTCTGCAGGGAAGACTGTTTGAGAAGAGCCTGTTCACACTTGTCTGTGTCAGCTGTCATTCCACTGTTCCAAGTCTATAATTTTGGCAATTTTCTACATTGGCAGTATAGTGTTGGTTTTATAGCAGGTCACAAGTGAATAAAGAGGAGATGGAAATATGAATAAAGGCATCGTAAAGAATTATATCCAAAAAAAGGTTTAGAAGAGTTCTGGAGGTCTCTTAAAGACATACCTGCATTATTACTGTCACTATAAGTTTCCCTAAGAAATACAAGAACCGAAACAAGGGAATAAACGAGGATTTTCCTATACACAGATTGTGATGCGATCTTTGTCTTGAGACCATAACAGATTGGCAGTCGTCATGGGTGATTACAAACAGATGGTGACTAGGGTGCAAGATCTGGATTGTCGAACGATAGAATGCAATTAGCTAATTTGTCTAGAGTTACGGGAGTTGAGGGATGGTATGAAGGTCATACAACACATGCTGGAGTTGCATTCTGGCTAGGGTAAGTTCCAAGATTGTGAGATCGGATCCGGCAGCAGCAATCAACATGTAACCAAACCTCACGTGGGACATCACGAAGGGTGTGTAGGGATGATTCCTAGATACTCTAAACTGAAGTTTCCATCCTATAATGAAGTAGAGGACCTGTTCGGATGGTTGTATCGGTGTGAGCAAATTTTTCTTCATCAACGAATATGGCAGGAGGAAAAAATGGGTTTGGTGGTTTTTCACATGACAGGTGAGGCTGAGTTGGGGTTTGTTTGCATAGACCAAAAAGAACTGGTTCTTACATGGGAATAGTTCAAGTCCTGCTGTCTTTTTCGATTTGGACCTCCTTTGAGCAGCAACCCACTAGGAGAATTTGTTAACCTCAAACAATTGGAGATAGTGGAAGAATATTAGAGTCAATTCCAGACACTCCTAGCTAGCATTACCTTTGTCAGGTCTAATCAACAAGCTGATTTGTTTACCACAAGACTCACAGATGCATTAAGAGTGGATGTGGAGATGCAACAACCTCTTAATCCGATTACAACTATGAATTTAGCTTGGGTTTTCAACAGAAAGCTGCAACTCTTCGACGAAATTGGAGTGAGAAGCACTCATTCTAACTGGTTTTCTTCCAAAACAACAGGTTCAGCTCCTCCACTCACAGTCAATCATGAATCAAAACAGGAGGGAGGAAGTTTGCATATGGTTTTCTGCAAGGAAAGTACATCAACCAATTTCATGAAGTTATCAAGAGCAAAGATGGCAAAGAGGCAAGCAAAAGGACTTTGTTACCATTGTGATGAGTCATTCTCTGCAAGACATTGGTGTAAAGTGTAAACGTCTGTTATGTTTGATGGTGCACTCTGACGAGGAACCGGACCCGTAGTGGATCCCGAAATCTCCCACCATGCCATAACATAGATTATGAATGCTCCTTGGTGATGCTACATGGGAACCAATCACTGCCTTGCAAGAGTCTTATCCTGCATTTGAGTTTGAGGACAAGCTCAGTGTCCAAGAAGTGAGTAATTTTGCCGATGCATTTGTTGGTCAACAATGCCATAGAAGGTAAGAACGCATGAAGGGGAATTAAGATGGAAGAATAACTTTTTTTAGCTAATTTTATTACTATCAAATAAAAATTAGTCAAGATCAGATAATTAGGCAAAAAGACATAAGAGTCCTAATTATTTGGTATTTTAATTAGACTTTTCATGCATTAAGGATTTAGATTAGGCAATAGTTTTTTATGTTTGTATTTGCTTTTAAAACTTCTCTATTATATAAAGAGATGGAAATTGAATAAAAGCTTCGAAAATAATTATTAACAAAAAGGTTAGGAGAGTTCTAGAGGTCTCTTAAGGACAAACCTCCATTATTTCTATCATAATAAGTTTCTCTAAGAAAGGGAATGGGCGAACGTTTCCCTATACACAGATTTGTGACGCTATTCTTGTCTGAGGACCATAACATCTAGAATGGATCTAGAAGCTCCTGAGAGACAATTTAGTGTATTTGCTGGCATAATCTTTAGCTAACTATCATCTTCAACATATTATACATTGACCTCCATCTATGTCTTGAATCTTCACAAGCGATGTTTAGCAATTCTCGAGCTTAATCACATGTTCTGTGTACAGAAAATTTGATAGCACAAGGCTTGCCAAAGTTGTTTAAGGAAAAATGATTCGGACCCCTACTTGGCTATGCAAATTTAACAACTGCAGCTCTTGCTGGCTGGTTTAACAGCAAGTAATTTTGCTGCAGATATGGGTTTTTAGTGTGTTTTCATCGAAGTGGAAAATCAGCTTCCTCGCTCTTAAGGTAATCAATCATCTAGCCAACCTGAAGGATGGGTGCATGTTCCTGTTGCATGGTCTATCTCCTAACTTTGCTCGAAATTCTTTCCAACTCCAGAGAACACATTCCCAATCTTCCTTTTGAATGGGATGTTAGAATTTTCAGGGTCCATATTTAGATTGAAGTTTTCAAAACTGCAGCCAACAATGAAGATATTGGGCCATGGAAGTGAGTAGGGTGGCTCTTGGCAACCAGTCTTCTGGTATCTTAATTAAATTTGATAAAAGAAATCATTTTGACCGTGACTGAGGAGTGGTTTGCCCTTGTCAAATTCTGTCTTGGACGAAAGAACAAGTTATTCACTAAATAAACAGGTGAAATAGTCGTTTCCTTTTTGTGTCCAATTGACATCCAATTTCTTTCTGAGAAAATCCAAACTCATCCAGTTGTCTTTATAAAAGAAAAGGTTGCTCTGAAAATGGCCACATTATCCATGAGAAATCTGCTTTCTTTGATGCAAACTTGTTTTTCATCAATAGTTAGAACAAGTGGTTGGTATTTCAAAGGCTAAATGTGGCTGATGGATGTGCACTGCTTCTCATATTATTATTTAGTATTTGAATAAATAAAATAGTTCTGAAGAAAAGAATTTTTCTTGTAAATACGCAGTCTAATCCAAAGAACAAGAATACTGGACCATTAAAATAAATTATAAAAAAAGGCTCAACCAGATGGTAGCAGGCTTTTAAAATAACGGCCCACAACAACTTAAAAATAACACCCCACGATAGCCCAATCGAAGCCGGCCCATTTGGATCATTAATTCTCAGAACCCTTAAGAGAAACCTTTTTCAACTTCTCCGTCAAATCTGACAACTTGAAAGAAGTATTTTGCAATCTGAAATGGCAGCCAATAAACCCAGCAGAAACTTGCTTTCTCTGCTTCAAAAACGTTTTCTGGTAACATCTATTGCTGCTGCACTTTCTCCTCCTACTTCTCCACGACCCACCAGTAGCTCTTATTCTTCTTCGTCGTTTACAGTTCAATTCCTTGTGAATTCATGTGGGCTTCTTTTAAATTCCGCTCTTTCAGTTTCCAAGAAGTTCCAAATCTGTGAAAACTACCTCCAAAACCCCCAATCCGTACTCCAGTTCTTGAAAGCTCATGAATTTAGCGAAACCCACATTTCCAAATTGATTGAAAAGCGACCCCAAATTCTCCTGAGCAGAATAGAAGATAATCTGAAGCCTAAATTTGACTTCTTCATCGAAAATGGCTTTACAGGTCAGCTTCTGCCCCAGCTTATTGTATCAAATCCGGTGATTTTGGAAAGGGCCTTAGATTCTCATGTTAAACCATCTCTTGACTACTTTAAGTCGATTCTCGGTACTAGCGAGAAAATTGTTGCGGCTTCCCAGCGTTCTGTGTTTTTGTTGACTTGCGATTGGAACTGTGTGGTGCAACCAAATATTGATTTATTGATTAAAGAGGGAGTGCCTGTTGATAGGATTGCAAAGTTGGTTTTGTGGCACCCACAGATCGTGCAACGGAAGCATGACAGGTTGGTTTATGCTGTCAATGCTGTTAAGGATTTCGGAGTTGAGCCAGAGGTTTCTGCTTTTACAGAAGCTCTTACTGCCATTTTACAAACGAGCGCGTCCACTTTCAAGAAGAAAGTTGAGGTGTTGAAGAGTTTGGGGTGGACTGAAGAGGATATTTTCCGGACTTTTAAGCAAGACACTTCTATATTCCGATTTTCAGAGGAAAAGATCAGGGGTGTGACGGATTTTTTGGTTAATACTATGGGATTGAGACAACAAACTATTATTGCAAACCCCTTGTTTCTTCATTACTCAATTGACAAGAGGCTTCGTCCAAGGTACAATGTCTTGAAGGCTTTGAAGTCAAAGAAGTTAGTTGATGGGGACATGCGTATTGCGGCGTTTCTAACAATGACCGAGAAGAAATTCGTGGAGAATTATGTTGCTAAGTATGTGCACAGTGCCCCTGGTATATTGGAGGCGTATAAGGGTATCAGCAAGCCTATAAAAATGGATGCTTGATGGCAAAAGATGTAAGCTTACCGCTGCAATGCAAATTAAATAACAGAATAATCTTGAACTAGAGGCAGTTTTGTGCTTGGCTGTTTAATTTGCATTGCTGCATTAGTTGTTTGAATACTGTATTACATTTCTTATCATTTTCCGTATTTAGAGGGAAATAAGGTCGTGTAGCTTGCTCAGTGGCGACATGACTTGAATTAGAGGTAGTTTTGTGGAAGAGCTTTGGCTGGAGTGGTGAGGAGATTTTGGTGACTTTTAAGCGATACCCTTTTCTTCTATCATGTTCAGAAGAAAAGGCGAGGAGTATGATGGATTTCTTTGTGAATACATTTAAGCTGAGACACCAAACTATCATTGCAAATTATACAATTTTTAAGTATTCATTTGATAAGAGGATTTATTCGAGGTATAATGTTTTGAAGTTTTTGAAGTCAAAGAAGCTAATTGAAGGAGACAAGAAGATTACAGCTTTCCTAAGAATGAGTGAGAGGGCGTTCTTGAAGAATTATGTTACTAAGTATGACGATAAAGTTCCAGGTTTATTGGAGATGTATATGGGGGTATTAGAAAAAATGAAGAGATGACAAGTTGATGGCAAAATAGTAAGTTTGCTTCTTTATTGCATGATGCAATAGTAGCTTAAGTTCTTAACCAGGTGACTTAGTGATGATTTTTTGTTGAGTATTTAACATGCTCCCATTTATATTGTTCATTTTACTGTTTGAATTTGGAAGTTCATTCTTATGGGATATCTGGGCTTGAATGATTACATTATAAAATTAGAATTTCCATAGTCATTCAAGCAAATAAAACTGAGGATTGTACTTTTTGGATTTTAACTTGAGTTAGTTATCTTGATTTGAGCTGTGAAGCATAAGAGGAGTCCTGAAAACATACTGGTTAGTGTGTTCCCGTACACGTTCATAAGCTAAAAGGGATCTGTTGTTAGTTTTAGTAATTATTGTTTGCAGTTCATATTTATGTTATTGACGAACAGAATTAATATGATAGAAAGGGAAGATTACAAAGCTACCTTGAACTTCTGTGTGGCTATTCCTCGCTGCTTATAAACCTACAGGTCCTAGCCCCGGAAAAGAGGTTAGGATTTGAATATTTATTTATATCTTTGGCTCCAAAACAGCAGGGGTGTCCAATATGAAGCGGTTTAGGGCCACTTAGTTCTCTTACCTGTTCTATATAATACTGGGTGGGATGCTGTCAGAATCAAGAACTCAGGGAACTGGTCTAAAAAAACTCACAATGATGTTGCTTGGGAGAGTCAAAATCTAGCCATTAGGAATGAAAGGATGGGTTTCCAAGATCTTCATTCAAAGGTATTGGATAAGATGGTTCGCCCGAGTATCAAACTACAGAAAGCCCCGGTTCAAATGCCTCAGTACCTCTCTTTTCTTTATACTTTTGGTTGATTCAATGTGGGAATATGCTGAAATCTCCGACATTAAATGGAATGAATTCTGATATTGGAAAGCGGCCAGCTTGGCAGTTTGCCCCTCTTGTCCCAGGTTGAGCCCTGGGATTTGATGGTGGACCACTTGGAGACCTTTCCGAGTTGGATAGAAGACCTGCTAACAAAAGGGCAAAGTTGGGATGGATTCACACATAAAATAGACGTGGACGTGTCTAGTTAGCACTAGCAGTCATAGTCTCAGTAGCATTTCTTATGAGTTTGGTACACTGCTATGTTGCAACCTTGATCCCAGAAGCTTATAATCATCTCAACAGTTGAATTTCCTTTCCATGTTGAATTTCATGGACTTGGGAGGTGATGTTTTCTTGGAAACATACTGTCTATCAGGTTTGCGTCCTTTATTGGTGTTTTTTGGTTGGGTTATTTACCATTGGTTGGCAGATACATGCAAATAACAGGCCCTTGATTTGTTGAGTTGCATAATGGAATATATGAAAAAAAAAAAAAAAAAGAACTAAAGGGTGAAAGACACTAAGTTATGCTTTGGGGTCTAATTTTCTGTGGGATCACATACTGCATTTGTTTTTTAAAGGGGCATAATCTGCTATACCTACAGCATGACCTTTTCAAAGTAGTCATCATGTTGTAGGTTTGCATCCATTGTGAAGATGTTTATAGTCTTTTCGACAAGGTTTAGCAGTTTGTTTTTGGAATGCAATTAATATTGATTACATTTGCATCTGTTGTTTAAACATGAATACAAGCATATGGCAGTTTGTGTCTTAACTTGTTTGGATACTGTGAATTTTCCAATTGACGTGTAACAATTAAGAAACAAGCTGCCATATCAGTCGGAAACTTCACAGTATCCGAGGAGCAAACCATGCCAGTGTTTTGAGGTTTTGAATTTTGTTGTGTGAATCATTCTTTAATCTCTGGTTTTGGAACGAAATTATAACTTAGTCTCAATTAAATTGTCAAGGAAAAAAAAAAAAACCAACAGATGTATTAGTAAAACAAGGATCAACAAGAATCAAAGGACCAAGTTGTAATTCTGTTAAAAAAAGGACTACGGAATATTTACTCTTTTTTGGGCCCTTTTCTCTGGACGCAATGGGCTGGATTGAGGCAATCAGACACCTAATCAAAGTTATGGATAAGCCCATAACCTTCATAGACAGTCTAATATGGTGTTATCAACTTTACTGAAAAAAGCTGCCCGAAACAGGCCTATCTGGCCCAACTAAATTAAATCAATAGCCTTTCTGTTCTTACACAATTGCCACCCAGGGCAGCAACCCTAACAAAAACCCTTCTCCTCGTTGTCATCAATCTTTTAGATTCTTCTTAGTTCCATTTGCATTATCCTTCCCTTGAAAAAAATGGCCACCAATATTAATAGTAAAATACCAGTGAGAAATCTGCTGCTTTCTGTGATTCAAAACCGTTTCTTGAAAACATCATCCACTACCTCGTCATCTTCGTCTTCTTTTACCGTTCAATTCCTCGTGAACTCATGTGGGCTTCCTCTACAGTCTGCTCTCTTAATTTCCAAAAAGTTCCAAATCGATGAAAATAAACTTCAAAAGCCTCTATCCGTCATCCAATTCTTGAAATCTCACGATTTTGAGGATACCCACATTGCCAAAATGATCGAAAAGTGGCCTGCTGTCCTCCATTCCAAAATAGAAGTTAATCTCAAGCCCAAGTTTGAATTCTTCATAAAAAATGGCTTTGAGGGTCAGCTTCTGCCGGAACTTGCCGTATTAAATCCGGTAATTTTCAAATCGTCTTTAGATGCTCATATTAAGCCGTGTTTTGAGCTTTTGAAATCATTTCTTGAAAGTAATGATAATGTTTTAGCAACTCTTAAAAGTTCTCCTTTTTTGTTCTCCTTTAATTTCAATAGTGCCGTAAGACCAAACATTGACTTGTTGAAAAAGGAGGGAGTGCCCTTTGATAGGGTTGCAAAACTGCTAATGTGGCATCCAAGAAGTATACAACAAAATAATGATAGGATAGTTTATGCTGTCAGTTATCTTAAGAATTTGGGACTTGAACCAGAGAACGCAATGTTTGTACATGCTCTTAGCGTGATTGTGAGAATGAGTGAATCATCTTGGAGAAAGAAAATTGATGTGTTCAAGAGCGTTGGCTGGAGTGAAGAGGAGATTTTTAGGGCTTTTAAGCGATTCCCTTATATATTAGCATGTTCAGAGGAGAAAATCAGGAGAATGATTGATTTCTTTCTGAATGAGATGAAGTTGGGAAAGCAAACTATAGTGACCTATCCTGTGCTTCTTAATTACTCTTTTGGCAATAGGGTTTTTCCAAGGTGGAATGTACTTCAGGTTTTGGAGTCAAAGGGATTGCTGATTAAAACAGACACCGGAATCTGTAGGTTGCTAAGCTTGACTGAGAAGAAATTCTTGCAGAATTATGTTATTGAGTATGTGGACGAGATCCCAGATTTATTGCAAATATATGGCGGTACTAACAAATAAAAAAAAAAAAAAACTTTTGATGGCATACAAGTAAGTTTTACTTCTGTAATGTAAAGCATAATGGTTTTCTAATTCCCTTTAGAAATGTTTCTTTGTGTGCTTGTATCAATTTATATTTCTAAATTTGTTGTTCATATATGGTGAATATGTTTTCAGTATCCTTTGGGACAGTACTTTCTTAAAGTTATCTGTTGGCCGTACTTTCTTTCATTTTCCATTTTTTGATAGATCTTGTTTTGAAATTTTTATCATTAACTAATTAATGTCTGAATTTACTATGTTGACGTGTGAACTTCAAACTTGTTAAAATGAATTTTATTTCCCAGGCTTCAGAAAGCTCTGCAGGTCATGTCTTCAAATCTTTAGTTATCATGATTATTTTAGATAAAATGAATCATTCTTAATATATTTAACTTATAGGAACTGAATGGTATGAAACTGAATCAAAGAAAACCAGAGAATGTACCTCCCCTTGATGCTGTTGATTTATCTCCTTGTAGAATCCATACAATTTAAACTGTATCCCAATTCTTACTCTGTGGATGCAAACTAAAATAAGCTCTGGCCTATATCTACTTTCTTTGCACAAAAGGATTTTCTGTTGGATAACACTTGGAAGCTACATGTGGGTGCTTGAATGGGGTTTCCTTGGCTTAAAAAAAGTTTGAAGAACAAAACTCTTAGTCTGGATTATGAAGAATTAAGAGGGGAATAGACTTCCTGTGGCATTTTTCTGAAGGTGGTGATGAGGGGAAGAAATTCTTGCAGAACTATGTCACCAAGTAGCAGACAAATCCCTGTCTTTATCAGAGATCTATGATGCTTCATCTGATTGTTTTGGATGCTCATATTCCAATATCTAGTGCTCAATTTACTTTTTGATTACTAGGAGTCTTTTTGTGTATTTGGTTCTTGAAATATATCTTGGTGGTTATGATTATTTTGTTCCAAGCTCTATCCAAGGTATAATGTTATGAAGGTTTAGCAGTCGAAGAAGCTGATTAAAGGAGAAAAGAACATTGCTAATCTGTTAAACTTATATGAGAAGTTCTTGGATAATTATGTTATTGAGTAATGTTGGTGAAGTCTATGGTTTTAGTGGAAATGTGGATCGGTACCAGCAATGCAAGATGAAATTCACCTGATGCCAAATAAGTTAACCTTTGAAATGCTCAACATTATAGCAGCGTAACATTATATCTGAAGGTAGTTTTGCTTTTTCGAGTTCCATTTTGTTTTGTTTTATTGCTTCATCAATACTGTGAGTGCTGTGAGTTCATTTTCTGATCATTTTGGGAATTCGACTCTGAAAAGCTGTCTCTTGATGGTTTTTTTTTTCATGATTTTTTTTCTCCTATAAGTTGCATTTGGCCTTTTGTCACATTTTCACCGAACTCGTTGCATTTTGTGTGGTAACTTATAAAGCATTCTTTATTTTAAAGTTGGGAGCATAATATTAAACTGTATACCAACATTTTAGAAGCTTTGCAATTCATATCTTCTGCCCTGCCTCCTCCTATGTTGGAGGATCAGCTCCGTACGAGGAAGGAGCATTTTGGAGATGATGCTAGGATGCAAAAATTAATAACTTTCTTATTCTTTTGTTTAGATGGCCAGAATAAGGTTTAGGATCCACTAGCAAGTTTTTTTTTGTGTGGAAAAACTCCATTTATTCTGGTGTGCATGGCAAGCAGGCTTATATTTCTTGGTTTTGATAGGGTTCCTTGCGAGCGTTCTTTCTATCTACAACACACATGTTCAGCAAAATACGTGCCACTAGATTAAACATCTATTAGTATAGCCCAATAAGCTACAAATTTCTCTTTTCCCAATTAACGTGAGTTTTTTCAAAAGCAAATTCAAATGATGGGTTCTATAATCTCAAGTGGAAAGTAATATTAGAATCGGAGGGTTTGCAGAACGACTTGACATTTCTGATTAAACATACATAATTAATCACTTGAGCAGCAAGACAAAAAATCTACTATAATAGGAGCATCACGTCTGAACGTGCTTCAATTCGTAGCCTTGAGCAGCAAGGCGTATTAGAAATTACGTTCCTGTTCTATCGTTTTCACTTATTATTTTTATTTTTTCTTTTCCCGTTAAAAGTCAACCGAACGCAATGATTTTGGTGTTTGTGAAACAAAAGACAAAAGGTGAGGGACCAACTTTTTGTCCTAGGCTTGTTGCTTGATCCCCACGAATATATATATATATATATAATTTCTTTAATTCTCTTAGAATATTGATGGACTTCGGCATCAAGCCCAACAATTCTATGTACCTGGTCCTGGATCACAGATAATGATTAACTTGTACTAAAGCATCGAATGGTCCACCGTTACTTAAAAGATAATGGAAGCAAATTTTTTTATTTATTTTTTAATAATAATGAAAGCAATAATGTCGATGTTCAAACAGGAGCTGACAAAAGCCTATAAATTCTTGACCGCTGCGGTCTCGTTTCCGCCAAATTTCCAAGTTGCTCAACGAGCAGTTTCCAGCCCATGAAAATGGAAGGTTTCATTTTCAAAGGGTTTCTGCTATCTTCTTTATTCCTATCTCTCTATGCCGTATGGAGAGTTGCTTCCATTTTTTGGCTGAAGCCGAAAAGCCTAGAGAAGCGCTTGAGGAAGGAAGGGATAAGAGGCACTTCTTACAAGCTTTTAAATGGTGACATGAAAGAGTTTGCAAGGTCTTCTAAATTAGCATTGTCCAAGCCCATTGCTCTAAATCAACAAATTGCGTCACGTGTCCTTCCCTTCTTTCACAGAATGGTCCAAGATTATGGTAAGCAACAACTAAAGTAGCTAACTAGCTATAGTAAGTATATCTGGATAATTCTTTGGCGATCTCAAACAATCAAGAATCGTAATCTAATCATAATCCATCCCAACTAAATGAAAAACCCACTTCAAATCTTGGGCAACTGCGAATTTGTCAGCTCTTAAGGCGTTAAAGCAATCAAGTAAGTCCCAGTGATAATTAAATTAAACATGACGGTTCATGGTGTGGGCTTGTTGAATTATGATCATGGCATTTCATTCGATCCTCTTGCAGCATATGGTGTTTTTGATTTCCTAGTTTTGCTTTACTTTTTGTGATCCTGACTTTATAGTATGAATGAATGAGAGTAGGAAAGGTATCCCTGAGTTGGAAGGGGACAACACCTAGGCTGCTATTAGCTGATCCAGAGCTGGTTAGGTTGGTATTAACAGACAAGAGTGGTCACATTGCAAAGCCACCGCAAAATCCCCTCGTGGATCTATTACAACTGGGAGTCTCAACCTTGGAAGGAGACAAATGGGCCAAACGCAGAAGGTTGATGAACCCAGCCTTCCACGTTGAGAGATTAAAGGTAAGATTACCGACCTGAATCTATAAAGTTTAAACATTCTTTAGACTCTTATATATATATATATATATATATCTTATGAGTTCTTTAGAATCTATTACTACTAGCATTTGACTGTTTACAGTCTATTTGGACATAATCTTTACATTTAAAGCAATGACCATTGTGTTACATAGGCAAAAACTTGTCCAAAAACGTTTATCAACACAAGTAAATGGCCAGCAGAGAGATGGTAGACTAGATACACCAAAATGTGCTCTTCAGTGAAACTTGAGGAGGGGGCTTGAAAGAACTTATATAGCCTTCTGTGTTATATACATGTGTGTTAGCAATGACCTTGAACTTTTGCATTAAATGATCGGAGTCCATATATAGTTATTAGTCCTGGTAATTGAACAGGGGATGATCCCAGCATTTTCAGCCTGTTGTTGTGAACTGGTTCTGCGATGGAAGAAATCAGCAGGTCCTCAGGGATCATGTGAATTGGATGTTGCACAAGAATTTCAGATTCTTGCAAGTGATGTTATAGCTCGAGCAGCCTTTGGAAGCAGTTATGAAGAGGGAAAGAAAATATTTGATCTGCAAAAGGATCAAGTTTCTTTGGTCCTTGAAGCTTTTTATGCCATTTACTTCCCTGGTTTGAGGTGCGTATAGTGCCATTTTTTTTCTCTTGCAAATTCAATTTTCTCTTGTGTTTGTTAAAATTGGTAATCAATGACCGATAATACTTTGTATCCCGGTTAACAATATTTCACTATTTTGTGCTTCTTCCAATAGATTCATACCCACTAAAAAGAACAAGAAGAGATATGGTATAGACAAGGAGATAAAAGCAGCACTGAGAGATATTATCCATAAGAAAGAGCAGGCCATGCAAAATGCAGACTTAGGTGACGCTGACTTGCTAGGCTTGCTTTTACAGTGCAGAAATGACGCTGATAATGACATGACAATTGAAGATGTAATAGAGGAATGCAAGCTGTTCTACTTTGCAGGCCAAGAGACCACAGCAAACTTGCTCACTTGGACATTGATAGTTCTATCTATGCATCCAGACTGGCAAGAGAAGGCAAGAAAAGAAGTTTCGCAGATTTGTGGCAAGGAAACTCCTGATATTGACAGTATAAAACAACTCAAAATTGTAAGTACTTCCTTTTTTTCACCTATTAATTTCCCTCGTTTTATAAGTTGCAAATGAAAAAATCAATTCCTTGATAAAGATTGTAAATCTTTGGTTTATGAAACTAAATAAACTTGCAGGTCTCAATGATCTTAAACGAAACACTAAGACTATATCCACCTGTGACTCTTCTGTATCGACGTACTCTCAAGGAAACTGATATTCAAGGAATGTCCATTCCAGCTGGGGTAGACCTTCTGTTACCATTTTTGCTTCTTCATCATGATCCTGAGTATTGGGGAGACACCGCAGAAGAATTCAAACCAGAGAGATTCTCTGAAGGGGTTTTAAAAGCATCAAAGGAACAAAATGCATTTTATCCTTTTAGTTGGGGGCCAAGATTTTGTATAGGCCAAAACTTTGCCTTGACTGAAGCAACGATGGCTCTGGCTATGATTCTACAAAATTTTTGGTTCGAGCTTTCGCCCTCTTACACTCATGCTCCTTATACTGTCATAACTCTCCAACCACAACATGGAGCTCCTATTATACTGCATCAGTTATAAGATTTCTATACGCATTAGAATAATGAGGAGTTAATGATCCTACAAAAAGGTTATTAATTTTATTGTAATTTAGTATCTTGGGAAGGAAAGCACCTCAGTTTAATGGTTTATATCATAATATATGTGCCAGTGTTTTGTTGTCAACCAGGAGTAAGTCGGTGCAGTAAAAAGTGTTATTTTAATGCATAATTAATGTTAAAGAGATTATTGTTCATGATATTGTATGGTATGTGCTTATTGAGATTATTTCCTTCTCTTTATTTTTTGTCAAGAAATTTGATTCAGATGATATTGTTCATGATATTGTATGGTATGTGCTTATTGAAACCTAGTCATGGGGAAATATGCTCATTTCCTTTAATCTTTACTGCACTTTACTAGTTTCTCATCGCCCATTCAAGGGGCAGAGTACAAGCAACTCCTGGCACTTATTTTTCTTTTCTGTACGCAGTAAAACAATTGCTACATGCCTTTTCTGGTATTATGTAATATATCAATGGTGTCTATTCTTGTATATAAGTTTTTATATAAGTTCAACACGGATGCAAAGATCCATGCTTCTCTTTGAATTTGAACATCGGCAGGTTTTCGAATACTCCAACAATATCTTATGTAGAGTACAACTTTCTGACCATTTTTCATCGGTTTAATAGCAAATTTTGGCCCAATTCTTTTACAATTTAGTAATTTTGGGTTTATAGTATTAAATCACGTAATTTGAATTTCAAATAATTAAAGATTAGACAAATGTGATCCAAATTGCTCAATTTTTGTTACGTGTAATGATTAATCCAATTAACTATTATTTAAAATATCAAAATGACGTCGTTTTAGTATTTTGTTGTTAATAATTTTAAAAAATAAAATTAAGAATATTTTTAACTCTATAATCTTGATTTTTTTTAAATAAAATATTACAAAAAATATAGTTTATATAATTTATAAAATTAGAATGATTAACCCTTAATTATGCTCATTTTAATTTATAAAATATTTTTTTAAGATCCGAAATTGTGTATTGTTAATTATGTTTTTTTTTACAATAATATTTTATTAAAAAAATTCAAAATGAAGAGGTTAAAAATATTTATAAAATTTTTATATATATAATTTATAATATTTTATAACAAAAAAAAGTTTTTTAAAAGAAGTTCAAGACTAGGACAAGTAAAAAATATTTTTATAATATTTAAAAAAGCATAATTAATAATAAAATGTCAAAACAACATCGTTTTGACATTTCAAGTAACGATCAATATATTTGATAGTTACACATAATATAGATTGGATAATTAAGATCATATTTACTTAATTTTTAATACTTTAGAATTTAAATTATGTAATTTAGTATTATAAATTCAAAATTATCAAATCTCGATACAATAGAGGCCATTAAACCATTTTTTATCCATGAAAGACTTGGAAAAACCAATAAGAATCAAGTTTCAAGAAGATTGTACCAATAAGAACGAAGTTTCAGAAAAATTATAAATTTGTAAGCTATTATTGTTTAATGACCTCATCCTAAGACCGACTCAGATCATGTTTGTTTAATATGATTTTTATAAATTAATTTAACTTTTGACTCGTAAAACAAGTTATATATGTTTATTGAAAATAACGTTCGATTTAAATCAAAATCTTATTACAAAGTTGAATCACAATTTTGATTTAATCAAAAGCTAAAATTTTTTAACTTTGATTTATGAATTTTAATTTACTGCTACATTCTTTTGAATCTTCTTTTTCGGCTAAACATACTTATAAGTTAACTTATTTGTTATTTACAAAAAACAATTTTTGAATTATTTCTTTTAAGATTTTCTTAAGAAATAGTGTTGTTCTTTGTTCGATTTATTGAGGCCATCTGAAAGGGGCCCAGTCATAGCCTGAAACACTTCTTCCCCGTTATTAATTCCTTTTGCTTTCTGCTTCCAAAAAAAGGAAAAAATGGCCATCGATATGAATGCTATACCCCTGAGGACAAACCTGCTGCTTTCTCTTATTCAAAAACGTTTTTCGAAAACATCTAATACTTCATCATCATCTTCATCTTCATGTACTGTTCAATACTTTATCAACTCATGTGGGCTTCTTCTAAAATCTGCCTTTCAGTTTCCAAAAAGTTGCAAATCGATGAAAAGAACCTGCATAAGCCCCAATCAGCTATCCCATTCTTGAAATCTCGCGATTTTGAGGATACCCACATTGCCGAAATGATCGAAAAGTGCCCTCTTCTCCTTCACTCCAAAGTATAAGATACTCTCAAGCCTAAGTTTGACTTCTTCATAAAAAGTGATTTTGAAGATACCCATATTTTGTCAATTTCACCTCTAAATTGTTTTGATTTTCAATTTGAATTTATGTTAAAATCAACAAAGAGAAAGAAACTTTGAAAATAGATGGAAGTTGTTAATTGAGGAAGTTTGAGAGTAAAATTGATATAAAGAATTGTTTAGTGACAAAATTGATACTATTTATATAGTTGGATGCTTTTTTTTCCCCCCGAAACAAAAATCAGATTATACTACTTACCACATAATTTTTTTTTTAATATTTCACGATAACTAAAAATTTTTATTTTATTTATTTATTTTGTATCCATGATTTGAGTACAGACTTTATGAAAAGATGGATTTATGTACAATTTCCATATCTACATTAAAAAAAAAAAAAAAAAAAAAAAAAATCTAAGATGAGGCCTCCAGAAACTGGCCCACGGCAACCCTAATCAAAATCAAATGTGGCCTAATCCATTTCCAAAATTAGTTTAGTTTATCCAAAAGTTGGATATAATTTTCGAATAGCTAAGAGATCTTATGATCTAAATTTTAAATTATTTGAGATTGAGTGATTAATTTTTTTTATTTACTTTAAGGATTTCTAAAATTTTAAATTTTTTTAAATTTAAACTATTTTTTAATTTTATATCATTTATCTCTAAAAATAATAATTATATAAATAGTTTTAAGCTAAAAATTATTGTGTGAGATCTTGATCTTCAAGGTTATTTTTTTTTTTTTAATATTTAATAAATAAATAAATATATTTTTTTATTTTAAAAATTTTTGTAATTTTTCTATAAAATGCATTGAATTTTTTACAACTTGTGTGAAAAATTTCAACTCAAAATATTAAAAATAAAATTTTAAAAGAGAACATAATAGCTAAAAATAATTGAATAGAATAAATTTTTAAAAATTAATAGTTCAAAATTTCTAAAATAAAAAAGAAAGTTCAAGCGTCAATCTCAAATGGCTTAAAAATAAGTACCTGTTAGATCTTTTAGCCTTTCCAAATTGCCTCCCGAAAACCCTAACGAACACCCTTCTCTGAGTTCCATCACAGTCGCAGCTGCCTGCCTGCCTGCTTTCTGCTTCCAACAAAAATGGCCACAAAAAACCTGATTTCTTTGATTCAGAAACGTTTTCTAAATACATCTACAACACATACAACCACCTCATCATCATCAATTTCATCATTTAGTGTTCAATACCTCGTTAACTCATGTTGTCTTCCCTTACAATCTGCTATTTCAGTTTCTAAGAAGCTCCAAATCAATGAAAATAACCTCCAAAAGCCTCAAAATGTGCTGGAATTCTTGAAATCTCACGAATTCAGCGGTGCTCACATTGCCAAAGTGATCGAGAAGTGGCCCGGTGTCCTCAATTGCAAAGTAGAAGACAATCTGAAACCCAAATTCGACTTCTTCATAGAAAATGGCTTCGTGGGTCAGCTTCTGCCTCAGCTTATCGTGTCAGATACAATGATTTTGACAAGGAGCTTAGGTTCCTACATTAGGCCATGGTTTGAATATGTGATGCAATTTCTTGACAGTCCTGAGAAAATTGTTGTAGCCCGTAAGCGGTGTTCGTCGTTCTTCTCGATCCGTATGAAGTCTACTTTGGAAGTCAATGTTGATTTCTTGATGAAAGAGGGAGTGTCTGTGGAAAAGGTAGCAAAATTGATAATGTGGCAACCAAGAACTATGCAAAAAAAGCATGCTAACATGGTTTATGCAGTGAATGCTGTTAAAAATTTGGGCCTTGAACCAAAGGATGCTATGTTTATACATGCTCTTGGGGTGTTGACAGGAATGAGTGAATCTTCTTGGAAGAAGAAAATCGAGGCTTTGAAAAGTTTGGGTTGGAATGAAGAGCAGATTAAGAGGGCTTTTAAGCGATATCCACTTCTATTGGCGTGTTCAGAGAAGAAATTCATTAGTGCGATGGATTTCTTGTTGAATACTGTTAAGTTGGAAATGCAGACCATAGTTGCCAATCCCAAGCTTCTTATGCATTCAACTGATAAAAGGCTTCGTCCAAGGTATGATGTTTTGAAGGTTTTGGAGTCGAAGAAGCTGATTAAAGGAGACAGCAAGAAGATTGCCCCTCTGCTAAGAATAAATGATAAAGATTTCTTGGAGAATTATGTTATTAAACATGCGGGCAAAGTTCCTGGTTTACTTGAGATATATGGAGGAACTGACGAAGGATGATACTTGATGGCAAAGAAGTAAGTTGCTAAGTTGCTACTTCAATACATCTGAAGAAATAATGCATAATAGTAACCTAAATTGCTTTATCCATGTGAATTAGTGGTACAGGTAATGCTGTTTTAACATGTTCCAATTAATATTTCCCAAATTTGTTGTTGCATGCTGTGAGTTCATTTTCTCTTGACTTTGGATTGTGTTTCTTCAAGTTATCTACTGTTTTTTTTTTTTTTTTTTGGTCTCCAGCATTTGTTATGCTCTAGATTATTCTCTGCATACACCAGGGCAACAGATAATTTGGCTCAAATCTTGAATATTTGGTTTTATCTTTAGTAAGCGTGAATAAGTCATGATAAAGGGCTGTCATCGTAAAATTCATAATTTCCATATCTATACGAAGGGAATAAAACTGAATGTCTAGGGTTTACCTTTTCTGAAGGTATTTTAGCTTTAAAAATCTTGATTTATGCAGTTAAGCATAAAAGAAGTCATATAAAAAATGCTATCGGGTGTGTTCCTATACATGCATGCTAATAAGCTAAAAAGTTCTAGTACTTGTTTCAATGATTATTGTTTAAAGTTCATATTTTGTTGTTAAATGAGATAACTAATATGATGGAGAGGGAAAATGACAAAAGCTTGCCCAAAACTTTTTGCTCTAACCCTGAAATGTGGGCTTTTGAATTTTCTCTCGATTCGGAAATATAAGGGGATGGCAGATATGAAAGAGTTTAAGGCCAATTAGTTTCATTACCGGCTAGGGTGTTGACAAACTCAGGAAGGTGGTCTCACATCGAATCTGCTTGGGAGAGGCAGAGTTTATACTCTTGGCATGAATAAATTCATGGGTTTTAAATTGCACTTTGGTTCACTACTATTTTGTGAGCTTGATGTGGGGGAGCTTGTAATCATCTTAAGAATTGTATTCCTTTCTTGTGGGGAATTATAAGAATTTGGAAGTTCTCTTGTAAACGGCAGGTTGGCTCCCTCCATTGGTGTTTTGCTCACCATTGGATGACAGATAATACTCAATAACCACCCTTGATTTTGTGAGTTGCATAATCGAAAAGCAAAAATATATAGGAGGGCAAAGATGCTACATTCAACTGGGGTCTGATTTTCAGTTGGGATCAAATGCTGCATTTGTTTTTATCAAGGGCATAAGTATAAGGATACAACCAAATGCATTCTAAGTAGCCATATCTATGGTGAAGAGGCAAATTTTAAATGTAATAAGTCTACATGTACGCTGGTTACATGCATATTTGTTAACAAGTATATTCATTGATGTGTAGTGTCTCAATTGCCAAAGCTTCCATGTTTGCTAAGGAGCTGAATTTATGTCATTTGGCAAATGATGGTGGAAGAGGAGCTCCACTGCAGTATTTTTGAAGAGCCACATAAGCACAGTGCATAATGATCTGTAGAGTTACACATACCACTCAGTGCAATACCAGGGTGGTTTCCCTTGTGTGATTGGTTTGTTTTAGTAACTTTTAAATGTTATTTTAGCAGCAAACTTTATTACAATGTTTATTAGAACTGGCATGCTTTTCTTCATACACTGGTTTTCAAAAGGGGAAATCCATTCTTTTTGTCTGATTCAAATGCTCTATTCCTCTCCCTCTCAGCAAATCATCATGGTGTGCTCTCTCTTAAAATTTTTCCCCTTCACTTAAATATTGAAACACAGTTTCAGTAGATATTCAAATTGCATGCCCAGTGATGCAGTAGTTTTTAGGGGATGCTCTCTATTCCATAAGTTCCTTTTTTGTCACACCAACTTATTTGAATTTTATTTTCCCAGTGGTGCTCTACTTCTGTCGTCATATGGATGATTCACTTCTGACCGGATGCTTTCGGATACTCCTGAGAGTGTTTTGTCATCAAAGTGGTTGTTGGTCTCTTGTGGTTGCAAATGGTGAAGCCAAAAGATATGGATTCTGCTAGAGCCCATACTCTGATAGGGGATGTTCTCTATTCCATAATTTCCTTTTTTGTCACACCAACTTATTTGAAGTTTATTTTGCCAGTGGTGCTCTACTTCTGTCATATGGGTGATTCGCTTCTGACCGGATGCTTTCGGATACTCCTGAGGGTGTTTTGCCATCAAAGTGGTTGTAGCTCTCTTGTGGTTGCAAATGCTGAAGCCAAAAGAAATGGATTCTGCTTGAGCCCATGCTCTGATAATAATTAAGGTCAAGAACAGCCTGAAAACCATTTCTGGTCTGCAAAAAAGCTTGAGACCTCCCATTGTTCAAGGCAAGGAGTATGCTTACTAATATGAAGTTTACTGTCTCAGGCGGCTCTGCTTCATTAGTGTTATTCCTCTCCTTGTGGGTGATGATGAACTTTGACTGGATACTTCTATCAACAACTGGATTCTGCTTTAGGTTCTAAGCATCCCAGCCTGAAAAGCTTCTCTGGTGGTTAAAAAGCTTGGTAAGGACCAGTGCGCGCTGGGCTGACCTTTCAAGAAGACTACTTGGAGTTGGTGGGCCTTGATAGTGTTTTAATCTTTGGTGCCCTCCATGATGTTGTTTTGGGTTTGACATTCACTTTGTATCGAATCTACCTGTCATTATATCTACAGATGTTGTAAAATTGGGGACTGATTTGTACGAATCACACTCTTTTGTTTCATTTTAATCAATTTGATTAAAATATCTAGGGCTCATTATGTGTGGTTTCCTTTTTCGTTTTTTATTTTTTTTATTTAAAAAAAAAAAAACAATAAGGATAGAAAAAAATGACATTTGGAATCATAAAACACACACACATATACACACACACACACATATATATATATATATATTAAGGGAAAAGATGCCAAATGGGCCTTTATCCACGGAGGCTGGGATAGCTGAAACAGTCTCATTACAAGTGTTATACCTGTAAATGGATTGGATGTTGATGCAGATTTCTTGTAATTAAATAGATTTAGTAAATAATTTTTTTTGGATGATCTTAATTTATTAATTTATTTATTAAATAGATTAAATTCAAATCTACTTTGATTGGATCTGATAATAATCTGATATGAAATTAAAAATAATATTTTTATAATAAAATATAATATTTTAAAAATATTAAAATTTAAATACGAGGAAAAAAATATATTAATATTAAATTAATCACTGACTCTTAAAACTAGCATCTAACTCGGTTAACACTATAACATTACAAAGGTCCACTCGTACCAAAGAATAGTCAGCCAGAGACATCACATCTTTCAGCCCATAGGACCCCTTTTTATGTGGATACAATTGTTGTCATTATCCCATAGGCTAAGGACAACACCAAGAAGAGGAGGATTAGGGCTGGAAATGTGAGTCATGGTTGAGTCAAACACTTTAGAAAACCTTATGATGTGCCATTTCTTCTTGATGTTGGAATAGCCCAGCAACTCACAATAGAAAGCATTAATTTCAGGATAGGCATTGAGCCATGTCTTGGTTGAGCATTTAGTATAACTTGTGAAGTTATTCCATTCTACCTGTCTAGCAGTTTCAGGGAGGCAGAAGAGCATGGCTCTCTTATAAGGGATAAAAAATCCTCAGAGTTTTCACGCTATTTAAACATCGTTTTTCGACCCATAGCCTTGAAACAAAGAAATGCCTAAATAGTGACGTTGAATTCTAGAACCAAGGAGATTAGGAGCAAAGTCCCTACAAACAATATTAAGGGAAAATAACAGAGTGAATTGAATTAACGAAGGACAATAGAGAGAAATGGATTTAAAATAATGGTCTAGTTGCAGGGTGATACCAGACACAAATTAAAAAGAGAGAAGAAGACCATTGAGATTTGGATTTAGAAGCACAAGCCATAGCAATAGAATGACGGTGAAAGATTGAGGAAAGAGAAAAGGATAGAAACTTATCGAAAGCACAAAGGATGTAGAAGGTCAAGAACCCCAAAATTGAAGGAGAAAGTTTCAATAGAAATTGATTCAAGAATTGGAGTGAAAATTAAAATCCCCTTGTATCAACATACAACAAATTAAAAAGACGTTTGGATTCACACATAAAAGACCAAGTCCATAAGAGCAGGTCTATCCAAAGAAGAGGCCCAAATGAGCTTTATGTTTCAAAGATAGAAATATAAGCAAAGAACTTGAGAAGTTAAATCATAAAAAAAAAAAAAAAAAAAAAAAAAAAAAACTAACAAGAAGATATCTGATTTGAATAACTAGAACCATAAATAAGAGGGACGTGAGAATATTACAATGAATGTGTGGGAATATAAAAAAATAAAGAGCATTGTAGCTCAAGGTAAATATAAAGTATTGTAGTTTAAGAACATGACCAATGAAGAAAAACGTAAAAGAATGAAAAGACTATTAATATCAGTTGCAACTAAGAAACAATAACACACAACAACACAATACAATGATAATACTCTTGCAAATGATCAGTATTATCTCTTAAATCTTAAATCGGTTCAACACTTGAAACATAGTAAACTATATAATTTTTAGATAGTAATTAAGTTGGTTGTAATCGAGTAGATAATAATATTAGGTCGATAGATCATCTCTAGTTTGATTGTCACTTTCGTTACAGTACAAGTAGATCTCATCTCTTGATGTTTAGAGTTCCACTTGATATCCGTTCATCAATTTCTATATCTATAAATCTTTATATTTTCGTAGTCATTGTCGTTTGTAAAGACATTTAATTTAATATTTAACAATTTTAATTTCTCTTAAATCTTATAATTTGCAATTCACGTAGTTGTTGTTAATATAAATTATTTTATATTTTGAATAGAAATACGGTTGTAAGGTGTTTAATATTAGTTTTCAATTACTATGCTTATCATATATCCGCATTTCAACTTTGCGATCTAGACCTTCTTGACAATCCGAAACCTTTTCCAAGGGTTCTTTGGTTATTGTATTTTAGTATAAGTAGTAACTTTAATTATCTAATTTAGAATCTAATAATTAGACTCGCCTTTCAACCGTTTCATAATATTTTTGTTTCAAAATTCTTTTAATTGAGACCGACACAAAAGAGTTCAAAACAAGAAGTAAGTTTACTTTTTAGATGCATAACATTATAACAGTTCTAATTACCTTCGGAGGCAATTTCGCCTTTTTGTGTTTCTTTCTATCTTGGTCGATTATTTTTCGATACGATGAGAACTCCGGGTCGGTTTTTTTTTTTTTTTAATATCATTTTGGGCCTTTGACTCGTGAAGTTCTCTCTTGGTGGTTTTGTTTTCCCGTTATCATTTTCATTTCTATACCAATCTTTTGGCATTGGTCACATTTTTCATTGTTTAAATTGTTACATTACGTAGTAACGTAAAAGGCATCCTTTATTTGAAAGATTTGAGGATAGGACTAACTTCGTATTCATATTTTAGCCGAGTTCTGCAACACATTATTCTGAGAGTTGTTAATCGCATTGCCTGTTGATCTAAGTACTTAGACCAAGTCATGGAGCGGTTGAGCATTCTTGAGCTGAGGTTGTCTTTTTGGACAAATTTATAACCAACGCTTGTTGTCGTGCTTCTCACAATTGGGAAGGCAGGTTTTATTGTATTGTTGGTTTTTAAATAATAAAAGTGTAGTTGGTTTCTAGCTAGGTTAAGCCTTCTCGCTAGGGAGCAGCAGTGATTGTTCATTTGTAACCTCTGCCCCAGCTTCCATTAGTAGGTAGCTTCTATCTTGAAACGGGAAGACAGATTGCCTAAAGCCAGATCGAGCACAAAAGGAATGGCTTAACTGGTCAGAGCGTCGACATGGTCACGACTGTTGATTATTCATTTGTGACTCTTCTTGTGACTTTTCTCTTCCACCTTCACTCGAAGTGATTTGAAAAAAGGTGAACGAGTGATCCACCCGTACCAAGACCTTAGCTTTAGGCTTTCACGGGGAGTTCTACACATAAATATCGTTGTATAATTATCATGTCTTTTGTTATTCATTATTTAGTGGTAAGAAATTCGCTTGAAGAATAGGTGATTTATCGCTGGATCGATAATTTTTTGGTTTATATTCATTATTTATTAGTTATATTTAAAATACCATGTTTAAATTTGCATGTGCTTGTAAAATATGTTTATTAAAATATCAAAATAAAGTTGTCAAAGACAATTTCAACACCAAACGATTGTTAATTTTCTTTCATTGTATAAAAGGGAAAATTACTAACATCTGGTGTTAAACTTGTTCTTCAAAACAAATAAAAGCTTGCTTTGCCGTCTAGATGGGAGCCCCTAATTGCAGCTAATATAAGATGAATAAAGGGTTACTTTGTCCAATTCCAATTATATTTAGGTCAAAATTGATAAAAAAAAAAAAACAACAACAAATATTTAAATAAGAGTTAATACAATAAGGACTAAATTGAGGTTCCCTGAAAAATTATATATCAAGCCCAGTGGCAACGGGCCCATTAAAACCCTCGCTCTGAACGTCTAGCCGTTGCTTTGCCAATTGCCTCTTCTACCCCTTCTCTCTGAGCAATTTGGGGAAACATTTTGCTTACGAGAAATGGGCACCAATCTTATACCCATGAGGAGAAACCTTCTGCTTTCTCTGATTCAAAAACGTTTCTTGCAAACATCTATTACATCATCATCGTTTACTGTTCAGTTCCTCGTCAACTCATGTGGGCTTCCTCTACAATCCGCTCTCTCAGTTTCCCAAAAGTTCCAAATCGATGAAAATAAACTCCATAAGCCCCAGTCCGTTATCCAGTTCTTAAAATCTCACGATTTTAAGGATGCCCACATCGCTAAAACGATCGAGAAGTGGCCTGCTGTCCTCCATTCCAAAACAGAAGATACTCTGAAGCCTAAGTTTGACTTCTTAATCAAAAATGGCTTTGTAGGTCAGCTTCTGCCCCAGTTTATTGTATCAAATCCGGACATTTTAAGAAGGTCTCTAGATTCTCATATTAAGCCTTGTTTTGAGTTTTTGAAGCCTTTTCTTGACAGTAATGAGAAAGTTGTAGCAGCTATGAAGCGAGCTTCATGGTTGTTGTCCTTTGGTTTAAGTAGTGCTCTGCGTTTAAATATTGATTTTCTGATAAAAGAGGGAATGCCCGTTGATAGAATAGCAAAACTGATGCTGTGGCAACCAAGAGCTATGCTGCGAAAGCAGGATATGATGGTTCGTGCAGTGACTGCTACTAAGAATTTGGGCCTTCAACCAGAGGATACTATGTTTGTAAATGCTCTTAGTGTTCTGCTTCAAATATCTGAAACAACCTGGAAGAAGAAAATTGAGGTGATGAAAAGTCTGGGTTGGAGTGAAGATGAGATTTTGTGTGCCTTTAAGCGATCCCCCCAGCTATTAGCTTGTTCAGAGGAGAAAATCAGGGGCGCAATGGATTTCTTTTTGAAAACTATGGAATTGGAACGGCAAGTTTTAATTACCTATCCCTATTTAATTAATTTCTCAATTGATAAAAGGGTTCGTCCAAGGCATAATGTTATCAAGGTTTTGAAGTCGAGGAAACTAATTAAAGGAGACCGGAAGATTGGTAATCTGCTAGCAATCAGTGATAAGAAATTCTTGCTGAATTATGTTACCAAGTACGCGGACGAAGTTCCAGACTTAGTGCAGATATATGGCGGTACTGTCAAGTAAAAAAGAACACACACTTGATGGCAAAAGAGTAAGTATTGCTTCTGCAATGTACAGCATTATAGTAGTCTAACTTGGTTCACAAATAGTTTCTGTGTAGTGCTTCTATCAATTTATGTTTCTGAAATTAGTTTTCAGTTTGTTTGGAGTCCAAGAAGCTGATTGATGGGACAAGAACATTTCAATTTGTTACGCAATAATGATTGATGGGCCAAGAAAATTTCAATTTTTTTATGCAATAAGCAAGAAATTTTTTTTGAAGAACTACCAATTCGGGTTTATTGGAGATATGTGATGTTACCAGCAAGAGGAAACGATAGTCACTTCATGGAAGAGAAGTAAGTTCCCTTGTGTAATGCTTATCATAAGAGTCGTGTAAACTGCATTCAGTGACTGTTTTGTTTGTTCATATTCCAATTTGTATTCCTCAGTTTATTGTGTGAGTACTATATGTACATTTGGTTCTTAATGTCATCTCTTGGTGGTTTCTTGTTCACGATATTTTCCCTAGCTCTATCATTTTGATTTTGGCTTTTGACTGGAGTTTCACTTATTGTTACAACTCATAACGCATATGTGGGAACATAGAAAACAATCACTGCATTGTTAAGATTGATAAAATGATTTATCTGTTGCACTACTTATGAAGGTTTTGGAGTCAAAGGAGCTGGTTAAACAGAAAATAAACTTACCCATTCACCAAAATTGCATGAGAAGAAATTTTTGAAGAATTATGTTATTAAATGTACGGACAATGTTCATGGTTTTTTGAGATGTGTATTGGGACCAGCAACGCAAAATGAATAGTCACTTGATGCAAAGTAGTAATTTACTTTTGAAATGTACCACATTATAGTCATCTAGAATTAACTCTAGAGCTACTTTTGGGACCTGCATTGACATGATCTTCTTCATGTATAATTCAGCAGATTTGTTCCTACAACAATTAAACAAAATATCAACAGTTTGCTACAGCATATACACTGGACATGCATTATAGATTTTGTAGCAAAGTATCAACGTGATAAAAAAACTAATTACTTTGACTCTGAGAAGCCCTTGGATTCTCAAATTAATCCATCTTTTGAGTTTTTTGAAAGTCTATTTTTGGGAGCAATGGCAAAATTGTGGCTTCTTTTTAAGTATTCTTTGTGGCTGTTTTGATTTGAAAGGGTATTATGCAACTAGAATTTTGATTGCCTTTTGATAGAATAACAAAATTGGTTTTGGAAGGATCTGAGAGTTTTATAGGATGATATGATGGTTTTTGCAACGAATGCTCTTTAAGAATTTGGCATTGAACCAAAGGGTTCTGTGTTTATACATGATGTTGGCATGTTGATATGATACATATGAATGAATCAACTTGGAAGATGAAAATTGAGCTGATAAAAAAATTTGGGTTGGAGCATAGGGGAGAGCATGGGGGCTTTTTATGTGATCCCTGCTTCTATTGGCATTATTAGAGAAGAAAAATGAGTTGATGAAAGGTTTTGAGGTCAGAACCCTTCTAATCATGAGGATTGAGGGACTATAGGAGAGAGTGTAGCAAAACTGATTGTATCTCAACCAAGAATTATATATCAAAAGCGGGATAGGATGGTTTATGTAGTGAATGCTGTCGAGAATATGGGCCTTGAACCAAAGGCTCCTATGTTTATATATTGTCTTCAATCGATGTTATCCATGAGTGAGTTCTTCAATCGATGTTATCCATGAGTGAGTTCACTTGCAAGAAGATAATTGAGGTGATGAAAAGTGTAGGCTGGACTGAAGAGGAGATTTTAGCAGCGTTTAAGCAATACCGCGTCGATTATCATCCTCAGAGGAGAAAATCAGGAGAACGATGGATTTCTTGTTGAATACTGTTAAGATGTAAAAGAAGGCCACAATTGCCTGTCCTAGGTTACTTATGTATTCAACTGATAAAAGGCTTCGCCCTAGGTATGATGTTTTGAAGATTGGAGTCTAAGAAGGTAATTGAAGGCCGCAAGAAGATACTGAGAAGTGTTTCTTGGATAATTATGTTACTAAGCACGCGGATAAAGTGCCAGGTTTATTGGAGGCATACAAGGGCACAACGAAGACGAAAAGATAATACTTGATGCAAGAGATGTAAGTTCATTTTGCCAGTATAAAGTAGCACAATAGTCTAAATTTCTTCTCTGCTTCTGCAATAGTGCTAGTGTTCTTGTACTGATTTATATTGATCCTCAACTGTACAAGTACTACTGCCTCTTCATTTTCTTGCCATTTTCAATATTTGTTTCGTGGCAGATTGTTTCATGACCATTTTCATACCCAGATCATTTTTTTGCATATTTGTCACTTTTTATTGAATTTTTGAACTTGCTGAACATGCGATGCCGCAAACTTAAGAGCATTCAATGCATTGTTAGAAGAAAACATAATGGCTTTCGTACCTGAAGAGCTCTGCAGCAAATATCTGAGAACTTTCTGATGATGTTCTAGTGGACAAAATTTTCAGAAGCAATGATGATTCCGAGCTCAGTCAATTATTTGTATTTTGCTGCGCAATGATGATTTTACTGCCTTAAAAGACACGCTTGAGGGTGTTATGCATTTTGGATCGTTTAGGCACAAATGTGATGAATGTCTGAAAAATACATCATAGAAAAGCCAGCCACCTTGAACCAAGATTACCTCCCATCCATCACTTCCATTATCGCAGGCTAATGTTGTAGTGGTACACTTCAGTTCTATGCTAGAACATGGCCTTTCCTTCCAATCTATGGTAAAATTTGATTAAAAGAATAATTTAAAAACAAACAAAGCAAATTGGGTCTTTTCAACTTCATCAAGTTAACTCCAAACATTGATAATGGCACCTTTATATAAATTATTTATTAGTAATAGTTAAAAGATTCTGTTTAAATTTGCATGTGTTCTTCAAATACGTCTATTAGAAGATCAAAATAAAGTTGTAAAAGACAATTTTCACACCAAATGATTGTTAATTTTCTGGTGTTCAACTTTTTCTTCAAAACAAATAAAAGCTTGCTTTGGTGTCTAGATGGGAGCCCCTAATTGCAACTAATATAAGATGAATGAAGGCTGACATTGTCCAATGTCAATTGTATTTAGGTCAAAACTGTTCCATCCCTTGTCAACTCATATGGGCTTCCTCTACAATCTGGTCTCTCGGTTTCCTAAAAGTTCCAAATCGATGAAAATGACCTCCATAAGCCCCAATCCGTTATCCAATTATCCAATCTTCTTCATCTTCAATTTACTTCCTTCTCTTGCTTTTAAAACCTCTGAAAGGCCTCCGAGTCCTGCCCACATCTTCCAGAATTGTGAACAATTTGATGGATTATTGATGGAATTTGTGCAGCGTTCAATGTTGTTTAAGATAAATAGTTGAGATTTGGTTCATTCTAAAATTAAACTTAACGATAGATAGACTTTTTTTAACGATACGTATTATTCATGAATTGTTTATTTATTTTATATCAGATATGTTTTCTAACATAAGTATGCAATAAAATTCCACTGTCCATATTTATTTTTCTTATCTTAGAACAAATTGTTTTATATATATATAATTCGAGAGAATGTTTCTTTTGTTTTAAATGGAATTAAGATATTTTGGTTGTTTTGAATAGGATAAATTGAAAATTCAATTCATTATGTAAGTATATTTTAAAAGGTTAAATGGTCGAAACTATTTTTGAATTTTTACTCATTTAAAATTGAGTTCACAAATTTCAAATTTTTTTCTGATTTAGTCCTTCCAACAATTTATTGCTATCATTTTCTCTTTTAAAAAATTCAATTCTTGTTGTATTGAGTTTAAATTTTGCACATATGTTTAAAAAATTCAATTAATTTTCTAAAAAAATCTTAAAAATTTTCAAAATCAAAAAATATATTTATCTACTTTTTGAACATTAAAAATATGAAATGTTAAGAAAAATAGAAAATAAATCAAAAATAATTCTAATTTTTTTAAGGAGCTCCATATAAATTACTGAATAATTTTTATTATAGAATTATTTATGTGATTGATATTTTTTTGAAATAAAAGACCTAAAATTGAAGGATTTGTTAAATCTTAAAAAATTAAAAATTTTGAAATTTTGAAAATTAAATTTAAAGTTTAAATATTCAATTTCAAATGAATTAAAAAGGTTTGACTTATTTAATATTTTTAAAATATACGGACAAATTATTGACGTAGCCTATTATAAAAACATATCGGACTATTTTTTAACACTCACAAGCATCTCCAATGCTCTCTTTATATTAAGATTTTTCTTTATAATAAAGAAGTTTAACTCAAATTCTATCTCCAATGCTCTCTTTATCATAATCTCTATCTCTAAAATTGAGATACATAGTGTCTTTAGCTCTTCAATATTAGAGAGTTCAAATGACTCTTTATCTTATATTTCATTAATAAAAATATTTCCTATATTACTCGTACTATTTACCAATAATCTCTTTGAATTTTATGAATTTTATCAAAATAAAGAGTTAAAGTATATAATAAGCATTGAAGAGGACATTGATATCCAATCTATATAATCTATATAATTAATAATGTTCTCTGTTTATATTAAAAATAATAAGTAAAATTGATAGCAACATTGGATATGCTATTACTTCGAGTCTGGCCCGTTTTCTTACAATGCACAAACCACAAAAGGAACCCTAGTTCACTACGAAATTACTAACTTCTCTTGCTAAATATTTCTCGCCGGACTGAGAAAATGGCTATGAGAAACCAGCTGCTTTCTCTTATGCAAAGACGTTTTCTAACAACGCAACCCACTAGTTCATCATCATTTACAGTGGATTTCTTCATCAACTCATGCGGCCTTCCTTTTAAATCTGCTCTTTTAGCTTCCCGGAAGCTGGAGCTGGACCAAAAAAATCTCCAAAATCCTCAATCTGTTCTACAATTCTTGAAATCTCACAACTTCAATGAAACCCACATCTCCAAATTGATCGAGAAGCGGCCTCAAGTCCTCCAGTGCAGAGTAGAAGGCAATCTCGCTCCCAAATTCGAGTTTCTCATCGCAAACGGCTTCGTGGGTAAGCTCCTTCATGACCTTATCATACATCATACTGAAATTTTTACAAGGGCTTTAGATTCTCGTATTAAACCAGCTTTTGCGCTTTTGAAGTCTTTGCTACACAGTAATGAGGATGTTGTGGTGGCTCTTAAGCGTTCTTCCAGGTTGTTGACGGCTGATTTAAACGATAATGTGCAGCGTAACATTGATTTGTTGAAAAAAGAGGGGGTTCCTGTTGACATGGTAGCAAAACTGATTATCTCGAAACCGGGAACTTTACTGTGTAAGCATGACAGGGTGGTTTATACGATTAACGCTATTAAGAATTTGGGTCTTGCGCTAGATGATATAAAGTTTGTACGTGCTCTTAGCGTGAGGTTACAATTGACTGAAGCAACTTGGAATAAGAAAATTGAAGTTATGATGAGTTTGCACTGGAGTGAAGAGGAGATTTTGGGGGCTTTTAAGAGGTACCCACAAATATTAGCATTGTCGGAGAAGAAATTCAGGAGTGCAATGGATTTTTTTATCAATACTATGGAGTTGGAAAGACAAGTTATAATTGCCCATCCTAATTTTCTTAGCTATTCAATTGATAAAAGGATTCGTCCGAGGTATAATGTTATCAAGGTTTTGGAGTCGAAGGAACTAATTAAAGGAGACAAGAAAGTTTCTTCTTTGCTAAATATGGCTGAGAAGGAATTCTTGATAAATTATGTCAGCAGGTATGTGGATGAAGTCCCTGGTTTATTGGAACTGTATATGGGTATTGGCAAGAGAAAAATGAAAGATACTTGATGGCAGAGATGCAAGTTCGTTTGTGCAATACTAGGTGTAACACGTAGTTCTAAATTGCTTCCCTTCTTCTGAATTAGACCTAGTTTGTACCTGTCGATTTTATACTGTTTAATTAATTCTTCTAACACTGAGTTCACTTGATTATCATTTTGCATATTAGTTTCTTTTCGCTGCAGCTTTTGTTTCCGGTTCATTTCTTTGGCCTTTTTTTTCCTTTCTTCCTCTTACTTCTTCCTGCATTCATGTGTGAACTTAAAAGCATTCAGTGCATTGTGATAATGTTTGGCAAAAAAATTTATGGCATATCTGCTTCTCAAATTATAATTTTATGGCAACCTTTACTTTATATAATTATTTCATGATGAATGTGATTTGTAATATAAGCTATGAATTCATTGGTTATCCAAGTGAATAGTATTTAACCATACAAGATTCCTTGGAATTTAGGTGCCCTTGGATGGGAGTAGTTAAATTTGCAGACTGGTTGAAGATGATGGCAAGATGGAAAAGTGTGAATTGTTTGCTGAATGAAAAAGGTTGGAGACTAAGACTGCAGTGTCTACTTGATATCGGAGTGTTGTAGAGTGCAGAGTTGGACTGCAGCCGAGAGATGCTAAACCGGGCAACAAGTAAGGACGTGAAATGTGCTAGCTAGACCTGTGATAATGGTTTGGCTAATGGGTCAGCGATGCATAAAGAAATGAGAGGGACTGTCATCAGCTTGAGAAGGATTAGGGGACAACCAGCGAGTTTTGGACGAGCATTTAACTCGGGGATTCTTTGCTACAATATGCTTGGTTGCTGTTTGATCATTAGATAATCTCGCAAGGGACTGACTGTCGTTGTATTTTCTTGCTGTTCCTATTTGCTACCAAATTGTTTCTAGATCTTTTAAGTTTGGCCCTGTGTAAAGGCTGGAGATTGTTTTCTACTCAATGACAATGGTTTTTTCAATCCATTTGGCAATTTCAGTATTGCGTAAACAATTTATGGTTTTTTTCAATCCATTTGTACAGATTGGGGGTTGTGGATGCTGTTTTCATCTAGCTGAAAGAGCAGTTTCAAGGAAAGCCAACATGAATTGGACCATAGGCTATAGAGTGCTTGGATTGGACTAAAAATTAGGCAGCTCAATTAGTTGTCCCAGCGATTTTGGTGTCTAGATGGGAGCCCCTAATTCCAACTAATATTTGATGAATAAGGGTGACATGTCCAATGTCAATTATATTTAGGTCAAAATTGATAAAAACAAATATTTGGAGACTTGATCAATAAGTGGTTAATACAATAAAGACTAAATTGAGATTCCCTAAAAATAATATAAATCTAGCCCAGCTGAAAGCCTGAAACGGGCCCATTAAAATCCTCACTCTCAACATGTGGCCGTTGGCAATAGCCTCGCCTACCACTAAGGGTTGCTAGAACCCTTCTCTCTGAGCAATTTGGGGAAACATTTTGCTTACGAGAAATGGGCACCGATCTTATACCCACGAGGAGAAGCCTTCTGCTTTCTCTGATTCAAAAACGTTTCTTGCAAACATCTATGACATCATCATCATCGTTTACTGTTCAATTCCTAGTCAACTCATGTGGGCTTCCTCTGAAATCTGCTCTCTCAGTTTCCCAAAAGTTCCAAATCGATGAAAATAACCTCCATAAGCCCCAATCCGTTATCCAATTCTTAAAACCTCACGATTTCAAGGATGCCCACATTGCTAAAACGATCGAGAAGTGGCCTGCTGTCCTCCATTCCAAAACAGAAGATACTCTCAAGCCTAAGTTTGACTTCTTAATCAAAAATGGCTTTGTAGGTCAGCTTCTGCCCCAGCTTATTGCATCAAATCCGGACATTTTGAGACGGCATCTAGATTCTCATATTAAGCCTTGTTTTGAGTTTTTGAAGCCATTTCTTGACAGTAATGAGAAAGTTGTAGCAGCTATGAAGCGTGCTTCTTGGCTGTTGTCCTTTGGTTTGAATAGTGTTCTGCATTTAAATATTGATTTTCTGATAAAAGAGGGAGTGCCCGTTGATAGAATAGCAAAACTGATGCTGTGGAAACCAACAGCTATGCTGCGAAATCAGGATATGATTGTTCGTGCAGTGAATGCTACTAAGAATTTGGGCCTTCAACCGGAGGATACTATGTTTCTAAATGCTCTTACTGTTCTGCTTCAATTGTCTGAATCAACCTGGAGGAAGAAAATAGAGATGATGAAAAGTCTGGGTTGGAGTGAAGATGAGATTTTGTGTGCCTTTAAGCGATCCCCCCAGCTTTTAGCTTGTTCAGAGGAGAAAATCAGGGGCGCAATGGATTTCTTTTTGAATACCATGGAATTGGAACGGCAAGTTTTAGTTACCTATCCCTATTTTATTAATTTCTCAATTGATAAAAGGGTCCGTCCAAGGTATAACGTTATCAAGGTTTTGAAGTCGAGGAAACTAATTAAAGAAGACAGGAAGATTAGTAGTATTCTAACAATGAGCGAGAAGAAATTCTTGCTGAATTATCTTACCAAGTATGCTGACAAAGTTCCAGACTTACTGCAGATATATGGTGGTACTGACAAGTAAAAAAGAACCCACACTTGATGGAAAAAATGTAAGGATTAATTCTGCAATGCACATCTGAGTTGGTTCAGAAATAGTTTCTGTATGTGTGCTTGTATCAATTTATGTTTCTGTATTTGTTGTTCTTTTGTTGTTTTCAGACCAAGAGGCTTATTAATGGAACCAGAACATTTCGAGGTTGCTAGGCAATAGGTGAGAAGAAATACTTGGAGAACTACGGACATTCCTGTGTTTATTGGAGATATATGAGGTTGCAAGAGAAAACGATAGTCACTTCGTGGAAGAGAAGTAAGTTCCCTTGTGTAATGCTGCTTATCATAAGAGTTGTGTAAATTGCCTTCAGTGACTGTTTTGTCTGTTCATGTTCCAATTTGTATTACTCCGTTTGTTTTATGCTTACTATATGGTTCTTAATGGCATGCCTTGGTGGTTTTTTGTACAACATTCTTGCCGTCTAGCATTACCTCTGGAGTTACTTTTGTTCTTTTCCTATTTCATTCTATTTTGGTTTATTGATTTTTCATTGGATAAGTACTATGAGTTCATTTTCTGATCATTTTGGGCATTTGACTCTTAAAAGTTCTCTCTTGACGGTTTTGTTATTCCGTGATCGTTTTCATTTCTTTGTCAACCTTTTGGCCTGTATCTTATTTTCCACTTGATGGTTGAACTTGTTGCATTTATGCTGTAATCTTCTTCTTTTTGGTTTATTTTGTTTGAATAATTTATGCAATAACTTAGAAGGCATTCTTTATTTTAAAGTTTTAAGCATAGGATTGATTGCATGTTAGGATTTAGAAGTTCTATAATAAATTAAAAAAAAGCGTTTAGAACTTTTGCATGTAATACCCATATGACCCTTGTAGGATAGGTTAAGTGGGGTGTTTAAATGAGCGGCAATAGAGTAACTTTAGAAAAGAAAACAAAAAAGGGAGAAAGAAAGAAACAAAAGGAGATGGCGAGTATGGTTTAAGTGGCAGAATTGAAGAACCAGCAGCTAAGAAAAACGAGAAAGAAGAAGGAAAAAGAGGAGAAGGAAGGAGAGGAAGGAAGAAGACTCACCGGCAACCACTCACTCCGACGACGACTCCGCGACGACGAGTGGTGAAGTTATTCGGGTAAGAAGAATAAAAATAAGAAGGATTTAGAAAATGAGGAATAAGAGAGAATGAGAGATTTATTAAGTTAATTTTTTTTAAGTTCTAGTTAATTATAACCTTAATTAGGATGGATTATAGGTAATTTAGTGAATTTCATCTTGAATTAAGAATTAGAATTATGGATTAGTTTTGATTAAAATTAGAGTTTATATTAGTTTAGGAAATTTGAGGAAAGTGAGTGAATGGGTTAATTAGGATCCAATTAAGCTTGAATTTTAATTTATTAGTGTCTAATTATTGTTATTTATAATAAATGCAAATTTATGATGATAGAGGTAAGAGAAGATTTGGTGGAAGAAACTACTTAAGGAAGAGATAATTGTAATTTTGGGTGTTCCTCTAGATTAAAGGTAAGTATAACACATATTATGAGTCTTTACTATCATATATGTATATATTGCTTGTGAAGTGAAAAATTGATTGTATGTATAAATGCTTCATTAGTATAAATAATTATATAGTTGAATTATTTTAGTATGAGTGTTCTTACCATAAGCTAAATCAATTGAATTGGTATTTTGCCATATGAATTGTAGTTATTAAAGAGAATATTGGTACATTGAATGGTATATGTGCATGTTGATATGATGATCACTTGCATTAAATGGAATTGTGTGATTGATATGTACTCGAATGAGAATAATGATATTGATGACTTGAAAGAAGCCTATGCGGGACTAACTAAGCTAACATGGTTATATTTAGCCTAGGTGCATCTAGTATTGCTGGCTAGGGAATGACTACGATGCTTCCCTCGAGTTCACCCTGCGAGGGCCATAGTTTATGTCATGACCCGAACCGGTGAGCCGCGATTGGCATGTAGCTCGTGGTGGGTCCGAGGTGGGGTGACCCACCACGAGCTACGTGAGCCTTAATCCTTTCTCTATTTCCTACGAAATTTCGGTAGCATTTCCCCTATAATTGAAGGGTCCCAAAAATAATATATATCCTGCATAAAAATCATAATATATATATATACACTTTTAAATCATCTTCATCAATTCTCAATCATCATCAAGTCCCTCTATTGGACATCTACGCTTCCTCATAAATCTCGGTATTTACTAAATTGACTAACAAACACATAATTCAATATTTAACATAACAAAATTCATAAATCACCATTTAACCATTCAAATACAAAACGTGGAGACCTTTAACTAGCTATCCCCGGATTTGATGATGCTACCAACGGAGCAACTAAGTGAAATAAAATATATAATGACTAATTACAATTTCAAAATGGGCAATGAGTACAAATTTGAAACAACCATGTCCTATATCCAGGTAATACCTTCAAATCCGGAAAACCTATCGTCCTTCTTCTATGATCTAGCTTACGTATACGTTATCTAGCTTTGTATTATCTACAAAACATTTGAGGTTAGGGAGGTGAGTTTTCAAAACTCGATAAGCATAACACATATTATAAATCGCTATACATACAATTATGCCAATGCACCTATCATACATGATTTGCAACCAACCAAGCAATCAATAACTTTTTCTTTTTCTTTTTTTTCTTTTCTAACAATTAATAATAGCATAGTAATTACTTGAAATACTATATGCGAATCGTCTATTCCTTTGGCCCTCAAAAGGGTAATTATGGCCCTCGTATGGGTAAACTTTGGCCCTTAAAAAGATAAACTATGGCCCCGCAGGGTGAACTTTGAGGGAAGCATTGCGACCATTCCATAGTCGGCAATATTAGGTGCACCTAGGCTAACTATAACCTTGTTAGCTTAGTTAGTCCTGCATAGACTTCTTTCAAGTCATCAATATCATTATTCTCATTTAGTAAATATCAATCACACAATTTCATTTAATGCAAGTGATCATCATATCAACATGCACATATACCATTCAATGTATCAATAGTCTCTTTAATAACCACAATTCATATGGCAACATACCAATTCAATTCATTTAGCTTATAGTAAGAACACTCATACTAAAATAATTCAACTCATATACAATTATTTGTACTAATGAAACATTGATCCATACAATCATTTTTTCACTTCACAAGCAACATATATGATAATAAAAACTCATAATATGTGTTATACTTACTTCTAATCTAGAGGAACACCCCAAATTGCAATTATTTCTTCTTTAAGTAGCTTCTTCCACCAAATCCTCTCTTACCTCTATCATCATAAATTTACATTTATCAATAATAATAATAATTAGACTCTAATAAATTAAAATTCAAGCTTAATTGGACCCTAATTAACCCATTCACTCACTTTCTTCAAATTTCCTAAACTAACATAAACCTTAATTTTAATCAAACCTAATCCATAATTCAAAATGAAATTCACTAAATTACCTATAATCCGTCCTAATTAAGGTTATAATTAACTAAAATATTCAAAAAGTAACTTGATAAATCTTTTTTCTTCTTTCTTATTTCACCTCTTTTTATCCTTATTTTTTCTTCTTACCCGAATCACTCCACCATTGCCGTCGTCGAAGTGGGTGGTTGCCGGTGAGTCTTCTTCTTCCTCTCTTTCCTTCTCTTCTCTTTCCTTTTTTCTTTTTCTCTCTCGTTTTTGTTTCTTTCTTTTTGCTTGGTTTCAATTTGAAACCATTCCGCCATCTTCTTTTGTTTCTTTCTTTTCCTTTTTTTCTCCTAAAGTTACCCTATTGCCCCTCATTTAAACACCCCACTTAACCTATCCTATAAGGGTTATATGGGTATTACGGTTTAACTTATGAGAGTCGAGTTTACCCTCGTGAGGGCCATAGTTACCCTTTTGAGGGCCAAAAGAATAGACGAGTTCGCATAGAGTGATTTCAAGTAATTGTTATGTTATTATTAATTGTTAAGAAAAAGAAAAAAGTTTATTGATTGCTTGCTTGGTTGCAAATCATGTATGATAGGTACATTGACATAATTGTATGTATAACAATTTATAATATGGGTTATGCTTATCGAGTTTTGAAAACTCACTCTCCAACCTCAAATGTTTTGTAGATAATACGAAGCTAGATAACGAGATACGAAGCTAGATTATAGAAGGAGGATGATAGATTTTTTGGATTTGAAAGTACTACTCGGACATTATTTTGCTTCCTCCGAATATAGAACATAGTTGTTTCAAATTTGTACTCATTATCTATTTCGGAATTGTAATCGATCATTATATATTTTATTTCACTTAGTTGCTCTGCTAGTAGCATCATCAAATCCAGGAATAGCTAGTTAAGGGTCTTCATGTTTTGTATTTGAATGGTTAAATGATGATTTTTGAATTTTGTTATGTTAAATATTGAATTATGTGTTTGTTAGTCAATTTAGTAAATACTAAAATTTATGAGGAAGTGTGGATGTGGATGTCCAATAGAGGACTTGATGATGATTGAGAATTGATGAAGATGATTTAAAATTGTATATATATTGTGATTTTTATGCATGATATATATTATTTTTGGGACCCTCCAATTATAGGAGAAATGTTGTCGAAATTTACGTAGGAAATAGAGAAAGGATTAAGGCTCACGTAGCTTGTGGTGGGTCACCCTACCCCGGGCTACGTGTCGATCACGGCTCGCTAGTTCGGGTCGTGACATTGCAACTCATGTCTTCCTAATGTTAGAAATCACATTGCTCTTGGTTTCGTTCTAGTACTATCACAACCCGAATTGGCGAGCCACGGTCGTCACGTAACTCAAGGTAGGGTGACCCATCACAAGTTATGTAAGCCTTAATCTTTCTCTATTTCGTATCGAAATTTCGACGACATTTCCCCTATAATTGGAGGGTCTAAAAATAATATATATCTTGCATAAAAATTCAAAAAATATGTACAGTTTCAAATCATCCTCATCAATTCTCAATCATCATCAAGTCCCTCCATTGGACACCCACACTTCTTCATAAATCTCATAACTTACTAAATTAACTAACAACCATATAACTTAAAGTTAAACATAATTAAATTCATAATTTATCATTTAATCATTTAAAATACAACATATATGAAGACCTTTAACTAGCAAGTCTCGGATTTGGTGATGCTTTCGACAGAAGCAACTAAGTGAAATGAAATTGTATAACAACTTGTTATAATGTCAAAATGAACAATGAGTACAAAACTATCACATCCTATACCGGAAGAAGCAAAATAATATCCGGGTAGTATCTCTAAATTTAGAAATTCTATCGTCCTATTTCGATATCTAGCTCCTGTGTTATCTACAAAACATCTGGAGGTTTGGAGGGTGAGTTTTCAACACTCTGTAAACATAACACATATTACAATTCACAATATATATAGTTATGTCAATGCATCTATAATACATAATTTGCAACCATTCAAATTACCAATAACTTCTTTATTTTATTCGCAATTAATAATAACGTCTCAACTTATAATCACGCTATGTAGAATGGACTATGGTCCCTTCACGAGGTAACTATTGCCCTCGAAAGGGTAACTATGGCTCCTGCAGGGTAAACTATAACACATAAAAGGTAAACTCTAAGGGAACCACTACGGGCATTCCCTAGCCGGCAATACTTGGGTGCACTTAAGTTAACTACAACCACGATAGCTTTAGCTAGTTACGCATAGAATTTCGTTCAAGCCATTAATATCGGTACTTTCCTTTAATACTTTATCAATCATATACTTTCACTTAATGTAAGCTCATTATATCAATATGCATATATACTATTTCAATGTATCAATATCTTTTTTAATATTCACAATTCATATTGTAATATACAAATCTATTTCATTTAATTTATGGCAAGAATACATATACTAAGATAATTTAGCATATATGTAATTATCTATAACATTTAAGCATACTATATATACATCAATTTTTCACCTCACAAGCAATGTATATGTTATTAAAAACCTATAATATGTGATATACTTATCTTTAATCTAGATTTACATTCTTAAAATGCAAGTGTCTCCTTCTTAGACGGCTTCCTCCGTCAAATCCTTTCTCATGTCTATCATAAATTTATATTTATCATAAATAACAATAATTAGAATCTAACAAATTAAAATTCAAGCCTAATTGGACTCTTAATTACCCATTCACTCATTTTTTCTCAATTTTCTAAACTTACATAAATCCTAAGTTTAATCAAACCTTGATCTTCAATTCTAATTACTAGTTAAATATGCAATCTACTAAATTACATATAACTCATCTCTTATTAATGTTATCATTAACCAAAACTTTCAAAAACAAACCTAATAAATCTCTTTTCCTCATGTTCTCTCTTTCTTTCTTCTCTCTTATTTATTCTCTTCTTATTTTTATTTTTCTTCTTCTCACTCGAATTACTCTACTCCTAGTGTCGTCGGAGTTGATGGCCATTGATAAGTCTTCTTCCTTCCTCTCCTTTCCTTCTCTTCATCCTTTTTTCGTTTTTCTTTCTTTTCTCTTTGTTTTGCTACTTGGTTTCTATTGAAATCACATCTCGCTCCTTTTGTTTTTTTTTTAACCTTATGAAGTTACTTAAGTGTCATTCACTTAAGCTGCCCATTTAATTTATCATACTTGGTTTTATAGGTATTGTAAGTACGAAATAGGCTTGCGGTTATTGAGAGGATGATGGTTGGTTGTCTCCGGCTTTTCGGTCTTCTCGTCCGTCATCACTTATAACGATGGGGAAAAAAATAATAATTGAGTAACAAAATTATATAAAAAAAAAATCATAAAGAGGAATTTTGTAATACCCATATAGCCATTGTAGGATAAATAAAATGAGGGGTTTAAGTGAGGGGCTTTGGGTAACTTCGTAAGGTTAAAACAAAAGAAAAGGGAAACAAAAGTGGCGGAATGGTTTCGATAGAAACCAATAACAAAAACAAAAGAAAGAAAGAGAAAAACGGGAAAGGGAGAAGAGAAGGAAAAAGAAGAAAAGGAGAGGAGAAGGAAGGAGAGAAAGGAGAAGACTTGCCTATGGCCACTAACTCCGATGATAGCTCCGACGATGACGAGTAGTGGAGTAATTCGGGTAAGAAGAAGAAAAATAAGAATAAGAAGAGGAGAAATAAGAGAGAAGAAAGAAAGAAAGAATAGGAGAAAAAGAGATTTATTATGTTTGTTTTTGAAAGTTTTAACTAATAATAATATTAATTAGAGATGAGTTATATGTAATTTAGTAGATTACTTATTTAATTAGGAGTTAGAATTGGAGATTAGGGTTTAATTAAAATTAGGGTTTGTGTAAGTTTAGGAAATTCAAAAAAAATAAGTGAATGGGTAATTAAAGGTTCTATTAAGCTTGAATTTTAATTTGTTAGATCCTAATTGTTGTTATTTATGATAAATATAAATTTATGATAGACGTGAGAGAGGATTTGGCGGAGGAAGCCGTTTAAGGAGGACACAATCGTGTTTTGAGGGTGTTCATCTAGATTAGAGGTAAGTATATTACATATTATGGGTCTTTAGTATCATATATATTGCTTGTGAGGTGAAAATTGGTTGTATAGATAAATACTTAATTATTACAAATAATTGTATGTGAGTTGAATAGTTTTAGTATAAGTAATCTTGCCATAAGCTAAAAATAGATTTGTATGATGCAATATGAATTTGTGATTATTAAAGAAGATGTTGGTACATTAAAATAGTATGTATATGAATGTTGATATATTGAGCATTGTATTAAATGAAAATTTGTGATGGATAAAGTATTAAAGGAGTATAATGATATTGATTGATTGAATGAAATTTTATGCATAACTAGCTAAAGCTAACGAGATTATAGTTAGCCTAGGTGCACCTAGTATTGCCGGCTAGGGAATGCCTGCAGTGGTTCCCTCGAGTTTATCCCTTGTGGACTATAGTTTATCCTTGCGGGGGCCATATTTACCCTGTGAAGGGGCTATAGTATGTTCTACATAGCACGATTTTAAATTGAAATGCTATTATTAATTGTTAATAAAGTAAAGAAACTATTGATGACTTGCATGGTTGCAAATTATGTATTATAGGTGTATTGGTAAAATTGTATGTATAACGATTTATCATATGTGCTTTGCTTACTAAGTGTTGAAAACTCACCCCCAAACCTCCGAGTATTTTATAAATAACACAAGAGTTAGATATCGAAGGAGGATGATAGATTTTTTAGATCCGGAGGTACTACCCGGATATTATTTTGCTTCCTCAAGGTGTAGGACATGGTAGTTTCAATTTTATACTCAAGGTCCATTTTTGGCGTTGTAACAAGTATTGTACAATTTCATTTCACTTAGTTGCTTCGTTGGTAGCATCACTACATCGGGAGCTAGATAGTTGAGGTTCTCCGTATATGTATTTTGATTAGTTAAATAATGAATTATGAATTTAATTATGTTTAACTCGTGAGTTATATGGTTATTAGTTAATTTAATAAGTAATGAGATATATGAGGAAGTGTGAGTATCCAATGAAGGGACTTGATGATGATTGAGAATTGATGAGTATGATTTGAAAGTGCATGTATATTGTAGATTTTTATGCATGATATATATTATTTTTGGGAACCTCTAATTATATGAGAAATGTTATCGAAATTTCGGTAGGAAATAGAAAAAGATTAAGACTTATGTAGCCTATGATGGATCACCCTATCTCGAGCTACGTGCCGATCGTAACTTGTCAGTTCGTGTCATGACAAAATTCAATACACATATTGCTAGATTGCGAATACACGAGGGATGTGGCAGAGCTCAAGCACTCCTAGTTCGTTCATGAATTAGGGGTACTCTGTCCGTAGTTCTTTTACAATCAATTAAGTTGTCTTTTTATAGTTATGCTTCCTATATACTTACTTAAATTTCTGTATTGCCCCCTGCAATCTCTCCTTGAATCAGCAGCTTCCTTATCCTGAGGGAATTGTTTGGCCTCTGTCATGGCTTGTTGTGTACCCTTCTTCCTTTCCAATCTTTTGAACCTTAAAGAACAGTTAGCAATATTGTTAAATTGCACGACACAGGCACTCTAGCTTGTGGGAATTGCTAGCTTCAGAAGCTTTTTTTTTTTTCTCTAAGTGGTAAACTTTAGTCCTGTGCTACAAGATTTCTGTTCACGAACTAACTTTGGTTTCAACACAACCTTTGCTAAGGAGTCATATACGATAAAGATAAGGACGCACCTATTTGTTTTCAATTGAATGTGTTGTTGGCAGATGATCCAGTACGTGACACTTCTTCTGAAACTGCATGACTTCTGGCATTGAAATACTTGGGACTGGTTTGTACGAATCCCACTCTTTTTTCCTTTCAATCAATTTGATTAAAATACTTGGGGCTCCTGAGTCCTGATTGTATGGTTCCTGTTTTCGTTTTTTCTTTTTCAAAATAAACAATAATAATAGGAAAAAAAATGACATCTGGAATCAGCAAAAAGCCCTAACAAAAACCTTTTATATATTGAGGGAAAAGATGCCAAACGGGCCTTTATATGTCGACGCCAGGCCAGCTGAAACACTCTCACTACCTCAATCAAATCCAGCCGGATGATAGCCTGAACTTTCGGCGGTTGCTTTGCCAATTGCCTTCCCTTCTAGAAAAATAGGTTAATTGCTTATAATATTTCTTTATTCTCTTGATTTTCGTAACGAGGTCTTAGAATTTTTTATTTTATTTTATTTTTTACTAAACTCCTTTTTGTATTCTTAAATTTTTTAATGTAATTTTTCCAAATGTTTTTTTAACCAATTTTTCAATAAAAAATGCAGTTTGTATTTAAAAAAATCCACATGCGTGTGATGTCATATTAATTTGCCATCATGTCGTATTAATTTTTCAAGTGGCAAAATAAATAAAAGAATTAACTAAAAAATAGAAATTAAAAAGAAAAGAGAGCTAAATTTGAAGAAAACCTGCTATTTGATTAATTTTGCAAACTTAGATTTAATTAATTAAATAATTAATTTGCCAGCTTTGACAAGCAGAAACATATTAATCGGATATACTATGCCACGTGCATTTGGATTTTTTTAATATAAGGTCTCATTTTTTATTTAAAAATTAGCGGAAAAACTATGGAGAAGCTACTTTAAGAAAAATTAAAGAACAAAAGAAGGAGTTGAATTAAAAAAAATACCGTAGCCACGGTAAGAAAATGCGATTAAGAAAAATCCTAATAAAAACCTTTCTAGCTGATCAATTACTCATTTTGCTTGCAAGGAATGGCCGCCAGTATTATACCCATGAGGAGGAACCTTCTGCTATCTCTGATTCAAAAGCGTTCCGTGCAAACATCTGATCCATCATCGTCTTCATCATCAGTTACTGTTCAATTTCTTGTCAACTCATGTGGGCTTCCTCTACAATCTGCTCTCTCAGTTTCCCAAAAGTTCCAAATCGATGAAAATAGCCTCCATAAGCCCCAATCCGTTATCCAATTCTTAAAATCTCACGATTTTAAGGATACCCACATCGCTGAAACTATCAAGAAGTGGCCTGCTGTCCTCCATTCCAATACAGAAGACACTCTCAAGCCTAAATTTGACTTCTTCATAAAAAATGGCTTTGTGGGTCAATTTCTGCCCCAGCTTATTGTATCAAATCCGGAAGTTTTGGGAAGGAATCTAGATTCTCATATCAAACCTTGTTTTGAGCTTTTGAAGGCTTTTCTTGACAGTAATGAGAAAGTTCTAGGAGCTATGAAACGTGCTCCGTGGTTTTTGTTGTTTGCTTTCAAGTATGCTGTGCAACCAAATATTGATTTTCTGATAAAAGAGGGAGTGCCTGTTGATAGAATAGCAAAACTGATGCTGTGGCAACCAAAGGCTTTGCAGCGAAATCATGATAAGATGGTTCGTGCAGTGACTGCTACTAAGAATTTGGGCCTTCAACCAGAGGATGCTATGTTTATAAATGCTCTTAGTGTTCTGCTTCAAATGTCTGAAACAACCTGGAGGAAGAAAATTGAGGTGATGAAAAGTCTGGGTTGGAGTGAAGATGAGACTTTGTGTGCCTTTAAGCGATCCCCCCGCTACTAGCTTGTTCAGAGGAGAAAATCCGGGGCGCAATGGATTTCTTTTTGAATACTATGGAATTGGAACGGCAAGTTTTAATTACCTATCCCTATTTTATTGGTTTCTCAATTGATAAAAGGGTTCGTCCAAGGTATAATGTTATCAAGGTTTTGAAGTCGAGAAAACTAATTGAAGGAGACCGGAAGATTAGCAGGATGCTAATAATCAGTGAGAAGAAATTCTTGCTGGATTATGTTACCAAGTATGCGGATGAAGTTCCAGACTTAGTGCAGGTATATGGTGGTACTGACAAGTCAAAAGGAACACAAGTTTGATGGCAAAAGAGTAAGTCTTTACTTCTGCAATGCACAGCATAATTGTAGTGTAACTTGGTTCGCAAATAGGTTCTGTGTTTGTGCTCGTATCAATTTATGTTTCTGAATTTATTGCTGTTTATTTGTTTGCAGACCAAAAGGCTGACTAATGGAACCAGAACATTTCGTGTTTGCTGGGCAGTGAGTGAGAAGAAATACTTGGAGAACTAGTTACATTTATGTGTTTATGGGAGATATATGATGGTACCAGCTAGAGAAAACGGTAGTCACTTCATGGAAGAGAAGTAAGTTCCCTTGTGTAATGCTCATCATAAGAGTCGTGTACAATGCATTCAGTGACTGTTTTGTTTATTCATATTCCAATTTTTGTTCCTCAATTTATTGTGTAAGTGCTATATGTACATTTGGTTCTCAATGTCATCTGTTGGTGGTTTCTTGTTTACGATATTTTTTTCCTACCTCTATCATTTTGATTTTGGTTTTTGGCTGGAGTTTCACTTGTGGTTACGACTTATAATGCATATGTGGGAACGTAGAAAACAATCACTGCATTGTTAAGGTTTTGGGGTTGAAGGAGCTTATTAAAGAGAAAATAAACTTGCTTATTCACTACAATTACATGAGAAGAAATTTTTGAAGAATTATGTTATTAAGTGTATGGACAATGCCCATGGTTTTTTCGAGATGTGTGTTGGACCAGCAATGCAAAATGGATAGTCACTTGATGCAAAGTAGTCATTTACTTCACATTATAGCCATGTAGAATTAACTCAAGAGTTACTTTGCTTTTTAATGTTTCATTCTATTTTGGTGAAGTGTTTATTCGATAGGATAAGTACTGAGTTCATTATCGGATCATTTTGGGCATTTGACTCTTAAAAGTTCTCTCTTAATGGCTTTGTCTTTCCATGGTTATTTTCATTTCTTTGTCAATCTTTTGGCCGGTGTCACATTTTCCACTTAATGTTTGAATTTGTTGAATTTATGTTGTTATCTTTTTCTTTTTCTTTGAGAATCATTTATGCAATAACTTAATAGGCATTCTTTGTTTTAAGTTTCTAGTGTTTATAAGTTTTGCAACTCGTGTGTTCCGAATGTTGGGAGTCGAATTGCTGTTGTTTTGTGCACTAGTTCTAAAAAGTCTTGCAGCTGTTGAGCATGCTTGAAGTTGTTGTCCAGACTCCAGCATAAATTGGGATTTCCACTTCTGCCTTGTTGGAAGAATTTTCGGGTTATTTTGCTTTGGACATGGTGGTGTTATCGCTAGCTGGTGTTCATGGTACTAATAGTAGTATTTTAGCATTTAAAGAAAGCTCTGTTACGAAGAAGTTAAATTCTCTACTTGCCATGCTATTCTGCCCAAGCATGGGTGAGTAATTGTTACGTTTCCGAGACAAGGTTCATGACACAGGTCGATGGACAGGAAAATCCTTGCTTAGTCCCTTCTTTTGGTTCTTGCTTTTCCTGGAAAAACCTATTGTGACAGTAACAATGGAGGTTTGGCCTTAAAAGATCTCTTGAACTCTCCTCAACCTCTTTAGTAGAAATCATTCCTTACCTTAATTCAATTACTCTCCCTTCTTTATACAGTAGAGGTGGCTTAAAAGAAAATACATATATAAAAGGCTATTGCCTAAACTGACTTAGGCATACATAGAAAGTCTTAAATCAAATGCAACATATAATTAGGACTCTCTTTTTTTTTTTTTTTTTCCTAATTAGACTATTCTCATTAAATAATAAATAACAATAAAATTGATATCCGTAGCATCTTACTCTCCCTTCTTTTTATATTGTTGATTAACCCTGCTTTTTCCGAATGTAACTTTAGGCCCACCATCAACCATTGGTAGCCCAGCCCATACTAACATTAATTAGTAGATTAACATTGAAAAACTTCCAATTTTGGCCCAACAGAAAATGACCCATTCAGTTCCTCAGCCCACTTAGCCCCCTTGCAACAAAAGCCGTTCTGTGTTACAATCCAAAGTCGTATTTCCTTGCTCTGTTCTTGTTGTAATTTAGTTTTTCAAAAGAATCTGCTTCCGAAAAAATGGCTCCAAGAGAGTCATGAGAAACCTGCTTCCTCCCTTACAAAAACTTTTTCTATCAGCATCATCGCCATCTGCTCCACACAGTTTCTCCTCCTTCCTCTTCTTCGTCATCATCATTTACAGTCCACTTCCTCATAAACTCATGTGGGCTTACCTCAAAATCTGCTCTTTCTGTCTACTAGAAGCTCCAACTCAACGAGAAGAACATCCAAAAGTCCCCAATCAGCACTCGAGTTTCTGAAAGATCATATTTTAATCAAACTTTCTTGTTCGTGTTATTTCCGTTTTGCATATCACAAATGACATTATGGGTCAGCCTTAGCAATCTGAAATGGGCCTATTTTGAGCCCAAATCAGAATATATCCAAATTGAAAATGAACCGACATTGACCTTCCGTAGGCCCTAAGGTCAATATCTTCTCAGGTTCAAGTCATCAACCTTTTCGACAACCCTCTTCTCCACAACTCACTGCCTCCTCCTCATCTTTTTCTTCGTCATCATCTTCTGCATTTACAGTTCAATTCCTCATCAGCCCTTGTGGGCTTTCCTTAAAATCTGCTCTTTCCGTTTCCTAGAACCTCCGAATCATCAGATCTTAAATGAAACTGAAAGAGCACATTTTTAAGGGTAGCCCCCATGGATTTCAAACCCGAACTCGAGTTTCTCATTACAAATGGCTTTCTGGGTTAGCTTGTCCCTCGGCATATCATATCAAATCCAGTAATTTTCGAAAGGTCCTTTGATTCTCATATTAATATCTATGGTAATGATTGCTACTAATTTACTCTGTTTGTTTTGCCTTTACTGGATAAACTTCTTTAATTCTTTTCTTTACCAAACAAATTATAGTATTGAATTCATATCTTGTCCATCGTGCTCTGCAGATCAGGGATCCATATTGGAAATAAGATTAGCCTTTTGCTTCCTTCCTTCTTCGAGACCTTCAGCCTCTTTTGCTGCATCTTCTCCTTTTGATAACATTTTTTTTTATTGAACAGGGATCACTATCTGCTACTGCTTTGTTTTCCTTCGAAGGAAAGTGCATAAAAGAAGAGAAAGTATGAAAGCAAGCAATATGAATGAATCAAAAACTTATCAGCGTTATGCTTTAATCATGTTGCTATTGTGGAAAATGCATTATTTGAAGATTAGATGTTGATGTGCAAATACATTCAATGCTTTTAGCTCAACTCAAGCTACCATTTTTTGTTCCAGGTGGATGGATGAGTTCTCTCTGAGTAGCTGGTCTTGCTCTGAATCTACATGTCAAGATCCTGAATTTTGAGACTTTATATACCAAAAATGTTTGTGTTTCAAGGCATTAGTGCTCGAATCACAAACTATTTCTCTCTTTTCACAGTTTCCAACTACCAAGCTAAGCTCTGCACCAAAAAAGCCACCGTGAATAGAAATAGCCCAACAATATCAGCCTTATAAAACCATGATTAACGCATACCTATGATAGGTTTGGGCCCATTTTGTACTCCAGTCACAATGGTTAATTATAATGCAAAAGTAAAGATAAAGATATGTTTATTCTTTTTATTTCTCCTCTGTGTTCTTTTTTAGGGAAAAAAAAAGTGAAGATAAAGATATGTCTATTCTTTTTATAAGAAAATAAAGATATCAGATATCTCCAATATACGTAGATATATGTATGAAACTGGTGATTAATTTATTGATCAATCTTCCTGGTGTAGTGTTGGATTAGATTTTTTGAAGTACTCATAATATTATAAAAGATAAAATGCCATGTGAACCGATTCTGTACTCTATCCATTTTTTTTTTTTTAATTTCTCTTTTTAAGAGAAGACAACGCAGGGAAGACTGAGTATTCTAGCTAACCCCTACTATCTTGGAGCATTGCAAAATGAAAATCAATGCTGCCTAAATTACTCATAAAAGAATTTGTTGTGGTTTGACTTGATTGAGACATTTTTGATGGACTAACCAAGTTCGTTTTCTTATGACAGGTACGGTAGAGAAGGACTGAAGGTGGGTGTTATTCCACGACGGTGAGATTGCTGCAATGTTGGTTCAATGGTGGAAGAGTGGAGGTGGTTCGGTTGTGAAGGAGTGGAGTTGCTCTGCTTTTTTATTTTTAGTTTCTTTTGTTTATTTTATCTATATTCATAACGTAATTGTCCCGAAGTAGATATCACTATTTTATCTAATTTAGCCCATTATATATTAGAATACATTTGAAGAGTAATTAATGGGTGGGCTGAGCAGCATACCGGCCACTGCCATCCCTAAGTTCATGTCTTTTTTCTTCCTCTGCAGCATTGGCAACCCCAGAAACCTTTTCTCTGAAAAAACTGTTTATTTTTCCTGTTCAATTTCTCTCTAAAATCTGGCATTCTTAGATTGTGTTTATCTGGCATTGCGTTTTTTAAAAGAAAAGAAAAGAGCAGAAATTTGCTTTAGGAACGAAGTCTAACATGAAAAACTTGTTTTCTTTGATACAAAAATGTTTTCTGCAAACATATCATTTTCACCGCTGCCAGTACCTAACAAAATAAGCTCAAAAACCCTCAATTCAGCATCACCATCTTCGTTTACAGTTGAGTTCCTCATCAGTTCATGTGGGCTTTCATTAGCTTCGGCTCTCTCAGTCTCCAAGAAGCTCCAAATCAGCCAAAATAAACTCCAAAACGCCCAATCTGTTCTCCATTTCTACAGATCAATCACTTTAGCGAAGCTGATATTTCCAGAGTGATTTTGAAGCGGCACCAACTCCTCCAAAACAGAGTGAAAGAGAATCTCACACCCAAAGTGGAGTTCCTCATAGAAAATGGCTTTGTGGCTCAGCTTCTGTGCCAACTTATTGTATCAGATCCGGTAATTTTGTCAAGGGCCTTACATTCTCATACTAAACCGCTTTTTGAGCTTTTAAAGTCCATTCTTGGTGCCAATGACAAAATTGTTGTGGCTGTTAAGCGTTCATCATGGTTGTTGATGACTAATTTAAAAGGTATTCTGCAACCAAATATTGATTTTTTGACAAAAGAGGGGGTGCCTTTTGATAGGGTAGCAAAACTGTTATCGTACGACCCCCGAGCTCTTAAAAAAAAAAAAAAAAAAAAAAAAAAAAAAAAACATGATAAAATGGTTTGTGCTGTGAATTTTCTTAAGAACTTGGGCCATGGATTAAAGTCTCCTATGTTTATACATGCTCTTAGAGTGAAGTTAGGACTGAGCGAATCAAATTGGAAGAAGAAAATTGAGGTGATGAAGAGCGTTGGATGGAGTGAGGAGATGATTTGGAGGAGCTTTTAAGCGATACCCTAGGTGAAAATCAGGAAAGCCATGGATTTCTTGGTGAATACTGTGAAGCTGGAACCACAAACTATCATGGAACTTCCCGATCTTCTCAACTATTCAATTGATAGAAGGTTTCGTCCCAGGCATAATGTTTTGAAGGTTTTGGTATCAAAGAAGCCCATTAAATAAAACCTCAATATTCAACGGTTGCTGATAAAGGGTGAGCAGGGTTTCTGGAAGAGGTATGTTACTAAATATGCAAACAAAGTGCCAGGTTTGTTGGAGGTATATGGTGGTATGAGCAAGGCAAAAAAGATAGACACTTGATGGCAGACGAGAAAGTTTACTTCTTCAATGCAATCTATAACAGTACCCTAAATTGATTTTAGTTTGCTCCAGAATTACGAGGTAGCTTTTTTTTTTTTTTCCTTTGATTATTCTAGTTTTTCTGTGGCTATATTAGTTGCAGATATATTTTCAGATCATGCAGTATATGCGCCAAACCTGATTATGCATTTCGCTAGCGTAGCGAAATTATTCCATGATGAAGGGAAAAACCTTGAACCGTGTTTCTCTTCTCTGTTGGGAGGATGCTTTGACTTCAAGAAGGATCCTAGCTTTTGCCTCTTTTCCCAGATTTGTTAAGCGGATAATTTGGTATACTTTGGAGTGAGACAGTGACAAATTTACTGTTTGCATAGAAAAAAGTAATACTAGGTTAGATCTTTCACTGTAACAATTTGGCAAAAATATGATAAAACACGTCAGACAAACTCTGGTAATTTACCACCTCCACTCACCACTTTATGAGAGCCTTGTTCACATGCCATTGGTCCAGGTCCTTAGCAAATATTGGGTACCTTCATGACAATGTATTCGGTTGAAATCAACACCAAGTTGGAGGGTCTCAATCAGCACTCCTTCCTCATGATTTCTGGTATTTCTCTTATTGTGTGTATATAATGTGCAATTAGTAAAGGAGAAAAGTGATCAAGTAAGTGTAAGTTCAAAGACATATGCATCTTAGTATAGATGGTTAATGAAGAAGAAGATCCATACTGGTAGTTCTTTTACTGGTACAGGATATATCTTCTGACACGTTAATAGCTCATGAAATTAATCGGTTCTCTTTATTACATTAGCTGCAATAATTAGCATGGATAAAGTTATTTCATTTTTATCCTTTGTCTTCTGCCTCGAAATTTCATTCCTTAGTGCCCAATGATACAAGTTTTGAACTGGTACAGTCTTTGCAATTCACAGTTTCCTAACTCCTGAGTTTATAATCCTAGCCGTCCTAAGGGCTAGGTGTGTTTTGTTTTCTTACTTTCCAATCTATTTCACTATGAAGCTCATTCTAGCAGATGCTTAAATTGCCCCTCTACTGGTAACGCAGATATTTCAAGCTGCTAGTTTCTCTTGAAGTGGTTTACTTCCGTTCATGTTATAAAAGCTTCTCTTTTGTCCTTGTTATTTAGATTTTGTTTTCCTCTCAATTATCCATTTCATTGAATTGGCAGGCAACAGCGCTGCATTTTCATTTGAATCCTTTGTAACTCCCACCATTTTCACCACTTCCAGTATCTTGAGGCAGTTGATATTATCCACAGGCAATCTGACAAACTAATGCAGTTCGTTTTTTTTTTTTTTTACTTTGTGATGGAGAGATGTTGAGGATACCGAGAATTCAATTCTTTTTCTTATCATAAGCTTGAGCCTATATTGTCAGCAGTATGCCAGCTATGCAATCCATGCTTGCCTCTACTTTTTGTGTAAAGAAAGAAATTCAAGATGGCACTCAGCTCAACTGTCCTCTAAGCACAGCTTTTGTAGTGCTGCAGCTGTGCATCCTTCTGCATCACGTATTTCTTTTCTTTATTCTGTAACTGAGAGAGAGAGTTAACAATTCTTTCTTTTCTTCCCTTTTTTCCCAAAAAAATCTATGTATGTGGCTTTAAACAGGGATCGCTATCAGATCCTGCATTGTTTTTCTTTGAAGGTAAGTACATAAAAGGAGAGCGTATGAAAGCGAGCAATATGGATGAATCAATTAAAATGGGAAGCAAGCAAAGATTCCTGCTCCCATCGTCAGTAAGCCAACTAGTGTCAGGGACAGGTTTCACTTCAAGCATCAATATCGCTTTACCACTTCTATGCACTTGCTGTTTTGTTTTGACCTGCCAGCATCTCCATCTTCTTGTGTCCTGTGAATAAAAGAGAGATTAAGCAGGGATATCGCTGGCACTGACGAATTGAGATTATATGGTGACTACAAGTACAGTAACTTGAATTTGTTTACGAGATGTAGAGGTTTATTGTGGCAGAAATTAACCGAGACTGGTTCTGATCATTCCTGAAAATCCGAATCTCGTTTAAGACCCCATTTTGAATAGAACTTGCCTTCTAAATATGGCCACCAATGAATTGAATACGTGCATGAGATGAGAAATGCAAAACGTGTAGCTCTCCGCAAATATCATAATATGCTGCAACATTTTCTCCTACCTCTGCTGCTATTAGATAAATTTGCTGTGGAAATAGAAAAAAATGTAGCAGCAATGAAGGTGTTTGCAAATAACTACAAGTTTTTGTGTTTCTCATCTCATGCAAAATACAAATATCTGTTTTCCTTAGTATCTCAAAAGCTCCAACTGAAAAGATTGTCCGAAGGCCAAATGATTGAGAAATGGCTCAGAGTTCTCCAATGCTGAGACTTTTTTTTTTTTTTTTTTAAGAACAGGGACGGAACCCTAGAATTTAAATAAAGCGTGAAAAAAAAACAAAGGGAGACAAACCAGCCTAGCCCAACATATGGGAGGATAAGGAAGCCTAAACCCCTGAAAAAATATTACAGTAAAATTGCTTGAAACATATTAGGGAAAAGAAAAAATAAGAAGACAGCAATGATTGCAGGAGAAAATTAGCAAAACCAACTACTAAGAAAGAGAAGCAACAAGAGTCTCTACGGGTCTAACCACTAGAGTTAAGCTTAATTAGCAAAACCAATGCTGAGACTGATATATAAAATTAAGAATTAATAAAATTAAAGAGTTCATTGCACAACGACAGACATAAAATTAAGAATTACAGAAATGCATAAAGCCAAAATAAGCCATACTCTTACAGGAAGAACAAATTCACACACATCTAATAAGTTGGAAGTCAGTCAAGTGCCTTTAGCTGGTGAACAGCACTTACAACTACAATTATCATCAGTGAATTGCATAAATGTCTGCATAGCAGTTAATATAATGGTTAAAGTTGCAGCAACAAGTGCAATAAAGCTCCATGGACTGCTAAAGTAAGTTTGCAGCCACTCAGCTACCCATTTCTTGGTGATGTTCTTGCGATCCAATTCAATTTTCCTTTTGACATCACTATAAGCATAAGGGTTGGGCACCAAGTTTCTGGACATCTGATTGAAGAGATCTGCAACCTCCTGCTCACGAACAAAAATATTGAGTACACCCTCCGATTGCAGTACCTTCACATCTTCAACATCTTGAATCAATGAATCTAAGAAGCATGCATACGAAGAGACCCAAAGTTGACCAGATAAATCAGAGGATGTAGTTTCATAGGCTATCAAGTTTAACAGCATGGACTTGAATGAGTCATCTATGGTTACTGGAGGAAGTATTAGTTTGCTACCGCGGACTGATGATTGGAACTCGACGTTTGAGTACGCATTAGTCCAGTTTGGCCTAAAGCGGATACCCACGGTCCTAAGGTCCTTTGCGGAACGGTAAGAGTACCAGTCACTGGTTTGGTGAGAACAAACACTGCAGCCTTCTTTATGGATGTGATTGGCATGAAGAAGTCCAAGGAGATGGACAGGCGGGTGGTCTGCAGTTTCTTGATTATCTCCCCACTTTTTTTTTTTCTCGGAAAAATAAATTTGTGGACAAGCTCCCTCATCGTTTCCTTGAATGAATGTTGTGGAGGAGGAAGAGCTCGAATGTGCCTGATGAAATCTTTGATCAGTTGCTTCCCGCCTCCTTCTTCTTCTCTGAACCTCGATCTCAGCAGTGAGCAAATGACTTGGAAAGGGAGTTGGTTTTCTAGCAGGAACAAATCCCTTTTAACCAAATTTACCTGGTAACCGGTCATCTTCAGATCTTCAGGCCTGCGCAAGAGACAGAAAATAAATTGGAGAATGAAGCAGCTGTCGAGAAACATTATCTGAGTAAATTTCTCATTATCTATCGCATTTGTTAGGTCCTCAGCATAGCATTTCCTTGCATCGTCGGCCACCTCCGCCACCTTGAAGTAAAAATCGTCAATGGATATTCCACTATCTTTGACAAGCTTGAATGCAAATGTAAGCTTGAGCTTCTCCAGTTCCCTGAGTTCAGTCTTCCCGTGGTGGTAAGGACCAATGGATACCACCATGGGATCGTAGCAATTCTTGTTTGACTGAATCACTCGGAGCCTAGCTGGTACCTTTGGAATCTGTGGCCACTGCATATGATTGTCAGTCTCTACCTGGCCTTCAGCAATTATCGATGCCAGCCAGTCACGACTTCTAGATGAAGAAGGTGAGGTTGCATCCTGTGGGAAATTAATTGTTAACATTTCCGCCATTATCTAATTACTACAGGTTACTAATTAAACAAGAGCTGTTACCTTCTTCGAGCCATTATCTATATATACTACTAAACGTATTTTCAGCAAGGAATAATTAGCATCTGAGCTTACTTGGAAGTTCAGCTAAGTAGCTTTTAGAAGCTTTAACTGTTTAGATTATGGTTAGATTTTCTACAAGCTTTTGATCGTTTAAAGTTATTTAAAGCTGAGTTCGGAGTCGGCAACATAAAACCCAGGATTACAAAATCATATATAGAGAGAAAGAGAGTTAAGTATCACCTTTTTGAAATGAAAATTGTTTGTGATTTCGAACCACAGATGTGAAATTTAACGGTACCTGCAGGCAAAAGCCAAAAAAAGGAAAAGAGGGAAGGGTTGTTTAATTAATAGGATTAGTTTAACACATCGATTAATTAATCAATCTGTATTATTGATTAATTAATTATTAGTTCGGAAAAGCACATCCAAGAATATCATTGCGTGTTGCACTTTGGCCTTTTCACTATTCCTAGCTGGTATTCCACAATTTAAACTCTTTTTTTATATCAAAGAAATTGCTTTGCAGCATATAAATTAATTTCAGAGGCAACAAAAATTGTTAGATTATTGAACACTGTCGAACAGGAGACACACTGCCGTTTCAAAAATTGTTAGATTATTGACTCTATAGATTGTGGGGATTAGAATACGCTGCGAGCTAATGATTGAAACACAGGATCCATAATCTGAAAAAGACAGAGAGCCTATGTCTGCCCTTGCTGGTCAGCTACTTCGTTGGAAAGAAATGATGTTAAAAATGATGTTGGTTGTCTACCTCAGCTGGTCAGCTCCTTCACTGCGAAAAAATAATCTTAATAATGATGTTGGTTTGTAGGGATCTTAATGTCCAATTGCTCTATTTTTCTTTCCCCGACAAGTATGTTGAAAGGTTGGGTTGGGTATTTTTTGGAACTTTGACGATTTAATTAAGTTCGCTTTTTGTTAAGAATTTCATTGACATTTGAGTGATGTCTTAAGGACTAATTTGGCCTTCATCCTTCTTAATGGATGCGTTGAAGAATGGTGCATTAGTTAGGAAATATGAAATTGGTGATTTAATTCAACGATGAATCTTTTTGGTTAAGTGTCGGATAAATTTTTTTGAAGTACTCTTAATATTATAAAAGATAAAATGCAATTTGAACCTATTAATTCTGTACTCTATCCATTTTTTTTAAAGTTCTCATTTTTAAGAGAAGACAATGCAGGAAAGACTAAGTATTCTAGCTGACCCCTGCTATCTTGAAGCATTGCAAAATGAAAATCAAGTTCGTGTTCTTATGAAAGGTATGTTAGAGAAGGATTGGAGGTGAGTACTATTCTACGATGACGAGATTGCTATGTCGGTTCAGTGGTGGAAGAGTGAAGGTCGTTCAGTCGTGGAGGAGTGGAGTTGCTCTGCTTTTTATTTTTCGTTTCTTTTATTTATTTTATCCATATTCATAAATTAATTGTCAATATTCAAAATTAAATGGGTAATATTATTTTATCTAGCTTAGTACCTATTAGAATATACGAGTTTTTTTACCCGCAACGTACAAAATATATAAAATTATTTTTAAAAAATTATTTCATTTCGATATCTTGTATTATATTATACATCAACCAAAATATATTAAATCAAAACGAAACAAAAATATAATTTTTTAATTAAAATTTTGTGTTTGACTAATTATTCTTTATCTTTTCATAATTTTTTATTAAAAAGAAATATTATTTATTTATTTTTATCCACATTTTTAGTTAAAAACTTATTTTATAAATTATTTTTTTCTAAACATCTTTTTATCTTACAATTTTTAATTGAAAACTCAGAAAAAAAAAAAAGTAAGGACCAAAATGAAACAAAAAAAGAGAGACCAAAATAAAACTAAAAAAATTGACGACTGGAAAAGCAATATTTAAAAAAAGAGAGATGAAAATATAATGTCATAAAAATTTTCATAATAAATGTCTTACAAAAATTTTTGAACACTTCAAAAATACCAATAAATATGGATGAGTAGTATTTCAAACAGTGGAGTAAATAGTAAACTATGGTTTTATTTTAGTTTTTTTTATAACTTGAAGAGTAATTAATGGGTAGGCTGAGCAGCCTATGTATTTTGTATCAGCCCACTGTTATCTCTAAGTTAATATTTTTTTCTTCCACTACAGCATTAGCAACCTCAGAACCCTTTTGTCTCTGAAAAATTATTTATTTTTCCTGCTCAATTCCTATCTAAAATCTGGCATTCTTAGATTGTGTGTTTATCTGGCATTGCGTTTTTTATAAGAAAAGAAAAAAAACAGAAATTTGCTCTAGGAAAGAAGTTTAACATGAAAAATCTGTTTTCTTTGATAAAAAAATGTTTTCCGCAAACATCATCATCTTCACCGCTGCCAGTACCTAACAAAATAAACTCAAAAATCCTCAATTCAGCATCACCATCTTTGTTTACAGTTGAGTTCCTCATCACCTCATGTGGACTTCCATTAGCTTCGGCTCTTTCAGTCTCCAAGAAGCTCCAAATCAGCCGGAAAAAACTCCAAAACGCCCAATCTGTTCTCCATTTCTTCAGGTAGCATCACTTTAATTAGTGAAGCTGATATTTCCAGAGTGATTTTGAAGCTCAATATTCAACGGTTGCTGATAAAGGTAAGAAGGATTTCCGGAAGAGGTATGTTACTAAATATGCAAACAAAGTGCCAGGTTTGTTGGAAGTATATGGCGGTACGAGCAAGGCGAAAAAGATAGAAACTTGATGGCAGACGAGTAAGTTTACTTCTTCAATGCAATCTATAACAGTACCCTAAATTGATTTTACTTTGCTCCTGAATTAAGAGGTAGTCTCTTTTTTCTTTTTCTTTTTTTCCTTTTGATTATTCTAGTTTTTCTGTGGCTATATTAGTTGCAAATATGTTTTTAGATCACGCAGTATATGCGCCAAACCTGATTATGCATTTTACTAGTGCAGCCAGACTATTCCATGAGGCAGGGAAAAACCTTGGCCTGTGTTTCTAACCTCTGTTGGGACTTGGGAGGATGCTTTGACTTCAAGAAAGATCCTAGCTTTTGCCCCTTTTCCCTGATTTGTTAAGCGGATAATTTGGTATATTTTGGAGTGAGACAGCGACAGATTTAATATTTGGATAGAAAAAAAGTAATGTTGCTAGGGAATGCCTGTCGTGGTTCCCTTAGAGTTTACCATTTACGAGTCATAGTTTACCTCTTTGTAGGTCATAATTATCCCTCATGAGCTATAGTTATCCCAATAAGGGGTCATAGTCGGTTCTGCATTGTGTAATTTCAAGTTTAGATTCTATTATTAATTGTTTATAAAGTAAATAAGTTATTAATGACTTGATTGGTTGCAAATTATGTAATATATGTGCCTTGTCATAATTGACGAGTTATATAAATAGTTAGCTTCTTGCATGAAAATAAAGCGTATATGAAATTGTATGTATAACGATTTATAATGTGTTATGCTTATCGTTGAAAACTCACCCCCTAACCTTCAATGTTTTGTAGATAACACAATAGCTAGATATCGGGAGAAAGACGATATATTTTTTGAATTTGGAAGTACTACCCGGTATTTTTGCTTTCTTTGGGTGTAGGACGTGATAGTTTTAGTTTTGTATTCATGGTACATTTTGACATTGTAATCAATTATTGTAAATTTTATTTCGCTTAGTTGCTCCGTAAGTACCATCACGAAATCCTGGACTAGTTAATTGAGATTTTCCATAAATGTTATATTATGACTCGGTTAAGTTGTGAATTATGGATTTGTTTACGTTAAATCTTAACTTATATGGTTATTATTTAATTTAGCAAATGATGAGATTTATAAGAAAGTGTGGGTGTCCGATGGATGGACGTGATGAAGTTTGATAATTGAAGAGAATGATTTGAAAGCATATGTGGATTTTTATCTAAGTTATATTATTTTTAGGGCCCTCCAATTATAGAGGAAATGCCATCGAAATTTCAATAGGCAATAGACAAGAATAAGAGTTACGTAGCCTATGGTGGGTCACCCTACCTTGGGGTTACATGCTAGTCCCGACTCACTAGATTGGGTCATGACATATGCATCTTAGCGTAGATGGTTAATGAAGAAGAAGATCCACCCTAGCGGTTCATTTATCGGTATAGGATATATCTTTTGACAAGTTAATAGATGATGAAATTTGTGGCCATCCGACGTCGGACGGGACTCCCGAAAATCTATTTTAAGATTTTATGTATTTACCGAGTTATTTATAAGTTTGGAGTCATCACCAAGTGTTATAGGAACTAGGAACCTAAAAATAGGCATTGGTCCAGAGATTCTATGATAAGGAGTTGGTTATGCTTCGAAAAGATATTTAATCACCTAATTCCGAAAAGGTATCATATCTAGTCGGTCATAAATTCATCTCCTAAAGTACTTTATTTTGCCAAATTATTTTTCAATTTAAAGTTTCAAGTCCTTTATTTCAAGCCAAATTAAGTTTTTTTTTTATTTTTTGGGCGTGGCATCGTATTGAAACGATCGTCGGTCCTCTTCGTCGAACGACACGTCGATTCAAACATCGAATCCACTTTAGGCCTTGACACAACCATGTGTTAGAAAACATCCTAATTATTGAATGATGATTTACGGTAATGACGAGTCTCTACCGGATAGGAAACTTCGTCGAAATATTTATTATTATTATTATTATTATTATTGTCAAACGATAGTCCTTATTAGGTAAGAAACTTCGCTGAAAGTTTTTATTATTTTTATTTTTTTGGTCAAACGACGGTTCCTATCGGATAGGAGACTTCGTTAAGAATTTTTTTATTATTTTCGTCAAATGATATTCCATATCGGATAGGAGACTTCATTGAGAATTTTTATTATTTTTATTTTTTTAGTTAAACGATAATCCCTATCGGATAGGAGACTTCACTAAGAATTTTTATTATTTTTTTATCAAACGGCGAGTCCCTAATAGATATGAGACTTCGTTAAGAATTTCTATTTTTATTTTTTTCTTATTTTTTTATTTGATGGAAGAACGTCATTAGTCCCTAAAGAATTAGGAGACTTAACAATCCTCTATCTATTACTTACTAAGCCTAATTACTAAATAAATTAATTAAATCTACATCAATTAAATAAATGAAAGAAAATTGAAATAATGAAATTTAGATTAACAAGCAGCTTGCATAAAATAAATTCAAGATTAAAATCACATTAATGAAAATAATGACAGACAATTAAAATATTAAATTCTAAGTTAATATAAACTAACAAACATGCATAAAATAAACTCAAGATTAAACTTATATTAATTAAAATAATTAAAGACAATTCAATTTTTAAATTTAATGTGAAATAACAACATGCATAAAAATAAAGACAAATTTTTTTTACTCTTTTTTTCTCTTTTATTTTTGAAAGGCTCGAGTCTGGACTACCAATTTTGGAGTTGGATTGGGCTAAGATTAGCCCAATCTAGCCACATACGCGAGTTAGGCTTAGCCCAACCCACGTAAATTTCTTAATTCCCCTTTTGAAAAAAAAAAAAAAGGATCAAAGCCCTTTTTTTATTTTTCCTCCCTTTCTCTCTCTCGTTTTCTCTCTTTCCCTTTTTTTCGAGAAATTTATAATACACAAGGAGTAACTAGTGACATGTACGGTAGTTACTCCATGAACCCATTTTGAGGAGAGAGATAAACACATTAAATTATATCCGGACCCATCAAAAGAGATAAGCAAATTTTTACGTTCGCTCAATTTTTTTTAATTTTCTCTCGCTTTTTTTGTCTATCTCCCTCCTCAAAGTGGATCCATGGAGTAACTACCGTACATGCCACTAGTCACTCCTTATGTATTATAAAATTTCTCTTTTCTTTCTTCTTTTTCTTCTTCCCCAAATCCAGCCTTCATGGATGAACCACAACTTGTCCCCCCTCCTTAATTTCTTTCTCTCCCCTTCCATTTTCTTTCATTTTCCTTCTTTCTTCTCTTCCTCCTTTCTTGAATCTCCATCGTTCTCCTCCTTTCTTTCTCTAGGCTAACATCTGCTATGGACGAACCAGTGATGGTTCGTCCATGGCCACTTAATTCTTTTTCTTTTCTTCTTTCCTTCCTTTCCTCCTTCCTAAATCTCATAATTTTCCTATAGATTAAAAAACCCCAAATTGATTTTCAAAAATTCTTAATTTTCACAGTTGAACCCTAGGTTTTGATTTTCTTTAATTTCCTTTCAATTAGACCTAACCGACTTGACTCCTCCCGAAATCAAGCTAATTCAAACCCTTTAGGACTCGGCTTTTTTTAAAAAAAAACCCCAATTCAATTTTTTGAAAAGTTTTAGGAACCCTAAGTTTTCAATCCAATTCAATTGAGTTTAATTTTGGGTTTAAAACCCTAAATTGAAACCCAATTGAACTCAATTTGTTGTAATCTTAAACCCTAAACATCAAGTTCTAATCAAACAATAAAACCCCCAAATTTGAACATTGACGAGTACAATTCAAAAATTAAGAGAAATTGATTTACCTAGCTAAAATTGATTTGAGAAAAATGATGAGATGTAGTTGCTCCAACGGGTAAATTCTCTCTCTCTCTCTCTCTTTTGGATTTTTTTTTTTTTTTGCTTTTTGTCGGTTTTTCTTTTTTTTTGTTCGATTTTTTTCTTTTCTCTCGGACTAACCACTCTTCTCCTTCGTGTGTTTGCTATTGTTTATGTGTGTGTGTGTGTGTGTGTGTGGTTCTCTACCATGATGGTGCAAGATTTTTCTTCGCGGGATAATGGTGTGAGGGTGGATGAGATTGTGGTTATGGGTCGTGGCGATGGTGTGGCTGCGGTAGGTTTAAGGTGATGAATGAATGTGCAAGAGTTGATGGTAGTAGGGTGGCTGCAGAAGTCTGTCGGAGTAGGGGCTGCTGGAATTTTTGCAATAGTAGGGTGGTTGTAGGTGAAGGCTGCAAAAGGAGGGGATTGTGGTAATAGGAAAGCTAGAATTGTTGACTTAGGGAAGGAGATTATGGGTCGTAGGGTGGCTACGATAGGGGTGGATCGAATTATCCAAATGATGATATACGTGTGGCAAGGATTACTAGACAAAAAGATGTTATAAGTTGAAATTCAAAGCTAAAAAACTAGGAACCAAATTGGTTCCCAGCAAACGAGAGGAGTTGATGAAGCTGGACATCAAAATTGGTTCCAAGGAAAATAGGAGAGCAAATCCCAAAAACCAATGCTAGGTTGGAGTGGACTAAAGGTTGTCCAATCCAGGTTTAGTCCTATCGTTATAATTGCCTACAATTGTATCTCCTTTCCGTGTAATTTTATTTTGTCAATTAGGTCTTTGCCAAATGTAATCTAGATTTTGCATTTCACATAATCCAATTATACCTCCAATTGCTATAATTACACTTCAATTTAATGCAATTGCCTTCTTTGATGTCAAGTATATATATATATATATTTTGTATTTCTTTCTTCTTCTTCTTCTTTGTATTTTGTATAACATTACAAATAAATAAATAAATAATTTTAATCTAATTTCCTTAGTTAATTTTTTATTTTAGTTAAGCATGAACTAAAAACAAATAAAACCAAACAAAAGTAAAAGAAACTAAACAAAAAAAAGAAATAAGAAATGGATAAAAATTGAGGTATGACAAAATTAATCGGTTCTTTTTATTAAATTAGCTGCAATAAGTAGCATGGATGAAGTTGTTTAATTTTTATGCTTTGTTTTCTCGCCTCGAAATTTGATTACTTAGTGCTCAATGATACAAGTTTTATGTTGGTACATTCTATGTAATTACGGTTTCGTAACTCTAGAGGTTACAATTCTAGCCACCCCGAGGGCTAGGTGTGTGTGTAGTTTTCTTACTTTCCAATCTATTTTCCTACGAAAGTAATTATAGCAGATGCTTAAATTGCCCCTCTACTGGTATTGCGGATATTTCGAACTCCTAAATTAGGAAATTATTTCTCTTGAAGTGGTTTATTTTCATTCATGTTATAAAAGCTTCTTTTATGTTCTAGTTATCTAGATTTTGTTTTTGATGTGGACCAAAACGCTTTGGAATTTGTGGAGTGACACGATAGGGTATGGTGATGGGAGTTGGGATTTTTGGGTTGATTTTGGGGGTTTTTGGACCTAATTTGATGTGAAACGGACCAATGATCAAAACACATCGGCTTTGCGTAAAAAAATATCTTTTAGGCCCTCAAAACTATAATTTACTATTCTACGGGAGTAATAACCGCATCCATGTGGAACTTTTGGTTTTTCCTATTTTACTTTGGACTTTTAGTATTTGTTTCTTTTTCAAATTGCTTTAGGATTTTGACCTAAAATTTACTAGTTAAGTAACACTTGTAGGTGAAAAAACACCACTTTTTGCTTGATTAATAAACTTTTGTGAGAGAGTATCTCGGTTTTTTCAATTGTTGGCATTCTTTGAATTAACGAAATTAAAGTCTATTCCCTAGTATTTGTGTGCAAATTAATAAGTTATAGTAGACCAGGTATCCGAATATCGGATCAATAGTATTTATCTTTCCTTTCTTCTAATCTTTTGCTATATCGGTTAGTATTAAAGCTCAAATATCGCTTTCCTAACCATGTCACCAAGGAGACAATAGTAGCGATAGTAAGATTTAGATGAGCTATATGATAACACCGATGTTGTGCATTTGGAATAGCGAGTTAAGTAGATGAATGATAAGATAGAGCGATCCTTGCGAGTAGTTGACACGACGAGTTAAGGGCATTGGCTCGCAGATGGGTGTGTTGACGATGAACATAGGCAAAGACGTTAGGAACTAGAACTGAAATAACCATTGGGAGGCATTAAAAACTAACCATGAAAACAATAAGGATGGTGAGAAGGTCCTAGCCGGGAGTCATCGAGTTCCCACGAAGGAGCCCGATTGTAAGAGTTGAGAGAGTGGTATGCGAACGGAGATTCCTAAGTTTCATGGCACCCTCGATGCGGAGGAGTTTCTAAATTATCTGTCGATAGTGATGGAGATTCTAGAGTTCAAGGATATCTTTGAGGATAAGCGGGTGCCCTTAGTAGCCATCGGGTTTAGAAAGAGGTTGATCGGTTGGTAGGAGCGACTGAAGCCGATCGAAATCGGATAGATAAGCATATTACGTCTTGAGAGAAGATGAAGAAACACATGCTTATTGTCTTTTTACCCTATAATTTTTAAAGGATGATGTATCAATGATTATAGGATTTAAGAAAGAGGGCTCGATTAGTAGATGATTATATCAATGAGTTTTACCAATTGTTAGCCCAAAATGAATTACGGGAGATAGAGGATCGGTTGGTGGGGATGTATATCATGGGATTGCAACCACGGATTAGGGACTCCATTAATATGTTCAATCTTGTGTGTCTTTCAGCAATCTTTCGGAAGATGTTATTGGTTGAGAAGTAGTCACGCCATTCACATAGTTTTACTAACCCCTTCAATATGGGAGGCGATAGCAGATTAAGTGGTGGTGGTGGCGGTATAGGTCGAGCGAGGAGGCGACGATAACGGAGGTCGAAGCATTCCAATTACAAGACAACTTAGCAGAGTAACCAATAATCATATAAAATGCTTCGAGTTGTGATGAAATTGGTCATAGGCAATCGAGTGTCAAAAGACGGGAAAGAAGGTGCTTCTTATTAATACAAAAGAGTTTGATGAAGTCGATAATGAGTTAACGAGTGAGCCTATTTATGACGATAAAGATGCCCGGATAAGGAGATTGTTATGGGAGATGAGGGGATGACACTCGTTTGTGAGGAGGTCTTGCTTAACTCCTAGGGTCACCGAGAATGATTAGTCGAGTAACATCTTTCAATCCACTCGCACCATTCGGGATAAGGTATATCACTTTGTCATTGATGCTTGGTAGTTATGAGAATATTATGTCCGATGAGGCGAGCACAAAAGTTGAGCCTCAAAACGGATAGACATCCGAGGCTTTATAAGTCGGCTTGGCTTAAACGGGGAGGGGAGGTAATTATTTCTAAGCGTGCTTTAGTGTCATTCTCTATTAGTTCCAAATATAAGGATGATGTGTGGTGTGATGTGGTTGCCATGGATGCATGTCATTTGTTGTTGGGTGGACCATGACGAGTATGATAGGAGTTTAACCCATGAAAGGCGATCTAACACTTACGGGTTCCTTTTTAATAAGGTTAAAATTGTGTTTATGCCTAGCAAGAATTTGATTATTTCTAAGCATGTAGGGGACAATAGTAAGTCGGTATCGTTGGCTTGATTTGAGGAAGAGATACGGGATTCGGGAGTGATTTATATGTCGATGGGAAGGGAAGCCGAACTAAAGCAAAAGTACCGGAGGCGTAGGCCCTCTTATGATAGAATTTCATGATGTGTTTTCGAAAAAGTTGCACGATGAGTTACTCTCATTACGAGATATCCAAGACCATGTTGATCTAGAGTCTAAGGTTATAGGATGAGTCCTAGTGAGCATGAGTTGAGGAGACAAGTTGAAGAGTTGCTTGCCGAGGGGCATGTGCGAGAGAGTTTGAGTCCTTGTGTCATGCCCGCTTTGTTAACGCCAAAGAAGGATGGTTCTCGATGCATTTGTGTAAATAGTCATGCCATTAATAAGATTACGAGTTGGATACGGATTCTCCATTTCATAATTGGATGACTTGCTTAATTAGATCGATGAGGCAACGAGTCTTTACAAAGCTGGATTTAAAGAGTGGATATCATCGGATATGCCTTAAGCTTGGAGATAAATGGAAGACGGCCTTTAAGATATGTGAGGGGTTGTATGAATGGTTAGTCATGTCGTTTGGGTTATCAAACGCGCCAAGCACTTTTATGCGTGTCATGAATCGAGCTTTGAGGCCATTTATCGATAAATTTTTTGTTGTTTATTTTGATGATATTCGATTTATAGTATCGATCCGAAGTCCATGTTCAACATTTGAGAGAGGTTTTGACGAGTGCTTCGTTGAGATATGTTTTATGCGACGGTGAAAAAATATGTGTTCATTGAACCCAAGATATTGTTTACGGGTTATATAATTTCGAAAGATGGATTGCAAGTAGATGAGTCCAAAGCCGAGATGGTGAGACAGATGGCCACAACCTAGCAATATTACGAAGGTTCAAATATTTCATGGGCTTCTTTCTTTTTACCAATGCTTTATTTCTCACTTTAGTAGTATCATGGCCTCGATTATTAATTGTATGAAGGGAATAAAATGTACATGGTCCGAAGAGGCGAAGAGGCATTTTGATAGATTAAGGTATGGTTGACGTACGCACCTATTTTTAGTGTTGTCAAATTTTATGCAACCATTTGAGCTACATAATGATATATCGAAATTGGGTATTGGGGCGAGTGTTGAGTCGGAATAACGGACTAGTGGTCTACTTCGGTAAGAATCGTCAAGTGCAAAGCTTAATTACGGTACTTATGATTGGAGTTTTATGCGAGTGGTTCAAGTAGTCAAACACTCGGAGACATTACTTATTCCACAAGGAATTCATATTGTATATTGACCATGAGGCGTTGAACCATCTACACAACCGGGATAAGGTATCGGTAAGGCATACGAGGTGGGTTGCTTACCTACGACGAGTTCACTTTTGTGGTTAAATATAAGGCTGAGGTCACTTATAAAGTGGCGGATGCACTAAGTAGGAAGAGTTGCTTCACGACACATATGCGAGTTGAGGTACCTAGTTTAGATTCGTTTGTGATTTGCTTGATATTGATCCATATTTCTCTATCGTTATGGAGAAGTTTCACGTAGGAAAAGAAGATAAAATTCCTATTGCATGATGAGTTCCTATTCAAGGGAAACCAGCTTTGTGTTCCCAAGTGCGGTTTGCATGTGCAAATTATTAAGGAGCTACGTGGGAAGGGTCATGTAGGGCAAGACGGGACATTACGGCTAGTTCGGGCTTCATACTTTTGGCCTACCATTCGGAAAGAGGTGGATAAGTTTGTGCGGCGTTGTCGAATCCGTCAAGTGTCTAAGGGTCTTGCTACTAATGCATGACTTTACATGTCGTTGCCTATGCCTTCTCGGCCTTTGGTGGATATCGGTATAGATTTTTTTTTAGGACTACCCGAACACGACAAGGTAAAGATTCCATCTATATGATTGTTGATCGTTTTTTTAAGATGGTTCATTTTATTCCTTGCAAAATGACAACGAATCTTCGTTAATGCTTGCTTGTTTTTATTTTCGAGAGGTGTATCGCTTGCATAGTCTATATGTATCCATTGTGTCCGACGAGAGATACAAGGTGTTTCAATCATTTTTGGTGTAGTTTGTGGAAGATGGTGAATACATAGTCAAACTTCGGTAGTGCCTATCATCCATAGACGGATGGGCAAGCCGAAGTTGTCAATCGATCTTTGAAAAACTTGCTACGATGTTTGGTTGGTGATCATATCAAGAGTTGGGACCATAAATTATGCCAAGCCGAGTTTGCTCATAACCATGTTGTTAACTAGAGTACGGGATTCGATCCTTTTCGGGTGGTTTATTCCGTGGTTCCACGTGGGCCTTTGGATTTGATACCACTCGTCGAGCAAGACAAAGATTCATGGTAAGGCGAGCAGATTTTGTAATCGGATTACAAAGATTCATAAAGCTGTGTATGACAACTTAACTCGGTCTTATGCGAAGTACAAAGCAGTTGTTGATAAAAGGCGTCATCATGTCGAGTTCAAAGAAAGTGACTTCGTGTGGGCATGTCCCGACCAAGGATCATTTTTCTATGGGAGATTACAAGAAATTGGCAGCAAAGAAAATTGGTCATATGGAGATAGTTGAGAAGATCAATCCCAATGCATATCACCTTAAGTCTGCCTAGTTATATTCGTACTACCGATGTGTTCAATGTCAAGCATTTGATACCCTTTCATGGTGACTCTTCTAATGATGATGATGTAGTCAATTAGAGGTTGAATTTTTTCTTTCTTGGGAGGAATGATGTGGACCAAAAGGCCTTAGAATTTATGGAGCGGCACGATAGGGTATGGTGATAGGAGTTGGGATTTTTGGGCTAATTTTGGGGGTTTTTGGATCTAATTTGATGTGAAACCGACCAATGATCAAAACTCATCGGCTTTGCCCATGATGTTTGTGTGATTTTCGTAAAAAAAAATGTCGTTTAGGCCCTCAAAATGGCAATTTACTATTCCGTTGGAATAGTAACCTCGTATATACGAAAGTTTTGGTTTTTCCTATTTTACTTTAGACTTTTAGTATTTTTTTCTTTTCAAATTGCTTTAGGATTTTGACCTAAAATTTACTATTTAAGTAATAATTATAGGCGGGAAAAACGTCATTTTTTGCTTGATTAATAAACTTTTGTGAGAAAGCATCTCGGTTTTCTAATTGCTCACATTTTTTGAATCAACAAAATTGAAGCCTATTCCCTAGTATATATGTGCAAATCAACGGGTGATAGTAGACTGATATCTGAATATCGGATCAATGATATTTATCTTTTCTTTCTTGTGATCTTCCGCTACGTCGGTTTTCCTCTCAATTCTCCATTTCATTGAAATGGCAGGCAACGGCGCTGCAGTTTCATTTGAATCCTCAGTAACTCCTACAATTTTCACCACTTCCAATAACTTATGGGAGTTGATATTATCCACAGGCAATCTGACAAACTAATGCAGTTCGTTTTTTTTTTTTTTACTTTGTGATGGAGAGATGTTGAGGATACCGAGAATTCAATTCTTTTTCTTATCATAAGTTTGAGCCTATATTGTCAGCAGTATGCCAGCTATGCAATCCATGCTTGCCTCTACTTTTTGTGTAAAGACAGAAATTCAAGATGGCACTCAGCTCAACTGTCCTCTAAGCACAGCTTTTGTAGTGCTGCAGCTGTGCATCCTTCTGCATCACGTATTTCTTTTCTTTATTCTGTAACTGAGAGTTAACAATTCTTTCTTTTCTTCCCACCCCAACACAACCCCCCCCCCCCGGGGCCCTTTTTGGTTAAATCTCTGTGTTTGGCTTTAAACAGGGATCGCTATCAGGTCCTGCTTACATATATAAAAGAAGAGAACGTATGAAAGCGAGCAATATGGATGAATCAATTAAAATGGGAAGCACGCAAACATTCCTGCTCCTATCGACAGTAATCCAACTAGCGTTAGGGATAAGTTTCATTTCAAGCATCAATATTGCTTTACCACTCTTCTATGCACTTGCTGTTTTGTCTTGGCCTGCCAGCATCTCCATCTTCTTGTGTCCTGTGAATAAAAGAGAGATTAAGCAGGGATATCGTTGGCACTGACAAATTGAGATTACATGGTGACTACAAGTACAGTAACTTGATTTTATTTATGAGATGTAGAGGTTTATTGTGGCAAAAGTTAAGCTTAGATCTTCTTTTCAGAGAGGATCGGCATGTGCCAACCATTACTTTTTTTGCAGATGCTTAATATTCGGCCAATAAAGATAACACAACCGAGACTGGTTCAGATCATTCCTTAAAATACGAATCTCATTTCCTGAAAATCCGAATCTCGTTTAAGACCCCATTTTGAAAAGAATTTGCCTTGTAAAAATGGTCACCAATGAATAGAATACATGCATGAGAAGAGAAATGCAAAACATGTTGCTCTCCGCAAATATCATAATATGCTGCTACATTTTCTCCCACCTCTCCTGATATTAGATAAATTTGCAGTGGAAGTAGAAAAAATGTAGCAGCAATGAAGGTTTTACAAATAACTACAAGTTTTTGTGTTCTCATGCAAAATACAAATATCTGTTTTCCTTAGTACCTCAAAAGCTCCAACTGAAAAGATTGTCAGAAGGCCAAATGTTGAGAAATGGCTCAGAGTTCCAATGCAGCTGAGACAGATATATAAAATTAAGAATTAAAAAAATTAAAGAGTTCATTGTACAAAGAGAGACATATAAAATTAAGAATTACAGAAATACATAAAGCCAAAATAAGCCATACTCTTACAGGAAGAACAAATTCACACTCATCTAATAAGTTGGAAGTCAGTGAAGTGCCTTTAGCTGGTGAACAGCACTTACAACTACAAGTATCATCAGTGCATTGCATAAATGTCTGCACAGTAGTTAATATAATGGTTAAAGTTGCAGCAACAAGTGCAATAAAGCTCCATGGACTGCTAAAGTAAGTTTGCAGCCACTCAGCTACCCATTTCTTGGTGATGTTCTTGCGGTCCAGTTCAATTTTCCTTTTGACATCACTATAAGCATAAGGGTTGGGCACCAAGTTTCTGGACATCTGATTGAAGAGATCTGCAACCTCCTGCACACGAACAAAAATATTGAGTACGCCATCTGATTGCAGCACCTTCACATCTTCAACATCTTGAATCAATGAATCTAAGAAGCATGCATACGAAGAAACCCAAAGTTGACCAGATAAATCAGAGGATGTAGTTTCATAGGCTATCAAGTTTAACAGCATGGACTTGAATGAGTCATCTATGGTTACTGGAGGAAGTATTAGTTTGCTACCGCGGACTGATGATTGGAACTCGACGTTTGAGTACGCATTAGTCCAGTTTGGCCTAAAGCGGATACCCACGGTCCTAAGGTCTTTCGCGGAACGGTACGAGTACTAGTCACTGGTTTGGTGAGAACAAATACTGCAGCCTTCTTTATGGATGTGGTTGGCATGAAGAAGTCCAAGGAGATGGACAGGCGGGTGATCTGCAGTTTCTTGATTATCTCCCCACTTTTTTATTTTTCTTGGAAAAATAAATTTGTGGACAAGCTCCCTCATCGTTTCCTTGAATGAATGTTGTGGAGGAGGAAGAGCTCGAATGTGCCTGATGAAATCTTTGATCAGTTGCTTCCCGCCTCCTTCTTCTTCTCTGAACCTCGATCTCAGCAGTGACCAAATGACTTGGAAAGGGAGTTGGTTTTCTAGCAGGAACAAATCCCTTTTAACCAAATTTACCTGGTAACCGGTCATCTTCAGATCTTCAGGCCTGCGCAGGAGACAGACAATAAATTGGAGAATGAAGCAGCTGTCGAGAAACATTATCTGAGTAAATTTCTCATCATCTATCTCATTTGTTAGGTCCTCAGCATAGCATTTCCTTGCATCGTCGGCCACCTCCGCCACCTTGAAGTAAAAATCGTCAATGGATATTCCACTATCTTTGACAAGCTTGAATACAAATGTAAGCTTGAGCTTCTCCAGATCCCAGAGTTCAGTCTTCCCATGGTGGTAAGGACCAATGGATACCACCATGGGATCGTAGCAATTCTTGTTTGACTGAATCCCTCGGAGCCTAGCCGGTACCTTTGGAATCTGTGGCCACTGCCTATGGTTGTCAGTCTCTTCCTGACCTTCAGCAATTATCGATGCCAGCCAGTCGGGACTTCTAGATGAAGAAGGTGAGCTTGCATCCAGTGGTAAATTAATTGTTACCATTTCAGCCATTATCTAATTACTACAGGTTAATAATTAAACAAGGGCTGTTACCTTCTTCGAGCCATTATCTATATATACTACTAAACATATTTATCAGCGAGGAATAATTAGCATCTGAGCTTCCTTGGAAGTTGAGCTAATTAGCTTTTAGAAGCTTTTATTGTTTAGATTATGGTTAGATTTTCTACAAGATTTTGATTGTTTAAAGTTATTTAAAGCTAAGTTCGGAGACGGCAACACAAAACCCAGGATTACAAAATAAACCTTTTTGAAATGAAAATTGTTAGTGATTTCGAACCACAGATGTGAAATTTGACGGTTCCTGCAGAAAAAAGTGTAAAAGAAAAAAGAGGGAAGAATTGTTTAACTATTAGGATTAGTTTAACACATCGATTAATTAATCAATCTGTATTGTTGATTAATTAATTATTAGTTCAGAAAAGCACATCCAAAAATATCATTGCGTCTTGCACTTTGGCCTTTTCACTATTCCTATGTGGGTATTCCATAATTTCAACTCTTTTTCATCTGAAAGAAATTGCGTTGCAGCATGTAAATTAATTTCAGGAGCAACAAAAATTGTTAGATTCATGAACACTGTTGAACAAGAGACATACTGCTGTTTCTAGTCAAGAAAAAAGGCACCTACCCTTACCTAAGTTATATACTGCTGTAAAGTGGGATAAATTAAAGTAAAAGCGAAATTCCAGACTAGCTAACATGCAGTTACGTGAAACTAAAGATATACCAATTACGTACTTTGGTAGACTGAGGTTTATTTTACTACCAAATTTAAGTTGGATCTTTTGCCTGCTAGCTCCATATTCCTATGGCATTTTGATCCCAGGACACTTATTTATTAAATTTTACGACTGCTCGATATGGTGAAAGTTTGTGAAACGCACAAATACATAGTTTTTTTCTGCAAAATGCAGAGCCTGTACACGGGCAGATGGACTCTAATGGAGTATAGAAATAAAACGACAGACAATTTTAGGTATTCACTTAATCTTGCTAGGCATAGGTGTTTTTCTTCTAGTATTCAAAGCTCTCTTGGGTTTACTAAGGGTGACACTGCTGCTCTTTCTTGAAGTGTCTCCCTTCAGTATCGCTGGAAAAGTTGCTTTCACAATATTTCCATTTGATTTTTGTTCTATATATAGTCTGGTAAGCTTTTGCTTGTTTCGTTAGATGGCCACGCAGGTAGGGGTTAGATTCAAGTGACCGAATGTTCTACAGTAGTGCACCCTTGCCTCATCTCTTTCTATATCTATAAGCTATTTGACTTCACAAATGAAGTTGCAAATTTGTTTGAACTAGCTGAAGGAGAAAATTTTGGAGCTTGAAGGGTATTTGGTAGGGTGTTAATGGTGGTTGGATTTTACTCTTTTGAAATTCCATGTTTGGCAATCACAATATGGTTGTTTACTAATAAGCAAGCGTCAACTTATAAGCTTTTGATAATTTATTTTTAAAATAATCAAATTAATTCAAAACAAGATTAATTTTGAAATGTGTGAGAGCTAATCTGTAAACATTCTTATTATTGAAAAAAAATTATATGTCCGGTGCACTGCAAGTATTATTATAATTATAATAATTATTATTATTATTTTGTCTCTCTTTTTTCCCTCAAAATATGCATCAAATAATTTTTTTTCTCTCACCAAATATTACTAGTAATTTAATTTTTTTTTCAATTTTCACTAACATTTAACTCTTCAATTTATTATCACGCGAAATATCCTTGAATACCAATTCTTAACATTTAAAAAAAAAAAAAAAAGATGTTATGATTATTACTTCGGTAATAATTGATCTTTATTTTTATTTTTTTTAATTTCGTACCAAATCTCATCTAAATTGGATCGTGGTAGAGTCTATCACTCACGAAATGCCATCTTTCAATAAGTGGGCCAGATCTATCCGGGTTATTGTTGGCCCATTCTATGTCAATCTGTGAAAGACACTTCGCTGTCATGACTCGTGAGGCTTCAGTACACACTGCAAATGGATCTTATTAAGCCGGCCCTAATAGCAAAAAATTCGGCCCAATTACTTGTTTTCTTCCATCCTTCCTATCCTTTCACTTTTCCACTATTCAATTTGTTTACTCAGTTTGTGACTAAAAAAATGAATCTCATTCCAAAACTCTTCCATGTTTTTTAAAAGAAAAGAAAAGGAAAATTTGCTTTCAATGCCGAAATGAAGGAAGGAAGTCTAATGTTTTCTCTGATACAAAAATGTTTTCTGCATAAATCATCATCTTCTCCATCATCATTACCTACCAAAACCCTCAAAACAGCCTCACCCACATTATTTTACTGTTCAATTCCTCATCAACTCATGTGAGCATCCGTTAAGAACTGCTCTCTTGGAGCCATAATTGTAGGACTAGCCACCGGGAGGTGGATTTTAGAAAAATCTCAAGAAAAATCTCAATGGCTAAACCAAGAGACCAATGTACAACGAAGAATCACAGGTTGAAATATATTGGGCCAACTATAAACCCTATCAGACCCGGCCCATGATAATCCAGCTGAGCTCTAACACAAACGCATAGCTAACCCCTCCTCGTCGTCTTTTCTATCCATCCCCTTGAACGATGGCCGCCGCTAGGAACCTTATTTCTTTTTGGCAAAGGCGACGTATACAAACATCTGCTGCTACACTTTGTTCTACTACTTCTCCACTACCCAGTAACTACTCTTCTTCGTCTTCTTCTTCATCATCTCTTACAGTTCAGTTTCTCATCAGTTCATGTGGGCTTCCTTTAAAATCCGCTCTCTCACTTTCTAAAAAGTTCCAGATCCACGAAAATAAAATCCAAAACTCCCAATCTGTAGTTGAGTTCTTGAAAGCTCACCACTTCAACGAAACCCAGATAGGCAAATTGATAGAAAAGTATCCCAGAGTCCTCCTTTGCAAAGTCGAAAGCACCCTCAAGCTCAAGGTCGATTTCCTTACTCAGAATGGTTTTGTGGGTCATCTTCTGCCTCAGCTTATCTTATTAGATCCATCGATTTTGAAAAGAAACATAGATTCTCATATTAAGCCATGCTTTGAGTTTTTGAAGCCCTTTCTTGACACCAATGAGAAACTTTTGGCAGCTCTGAGGCGTTCTCCGTGGTTACTTAGCTTTAATTACCATTCTAATCTGCAACCAAATCTTGTTTTCTTGATGAAAGAGGGAATGCCTCTTGATAGGGTTGCCAAACTGCTTTTGACGTATCCCCGAAATTTACAGCAAAACCCTAGTAGGATTAACTGCGTAGTAAATTCTGTTAAGAATTTGGGCCTTGAACCAAAGGCTCCTGTTTTTTCACATGCTGTTAGAGTGATGACAGGAATGAATGAATCCACATGGAAGAAGAAAATTGAGGATCTGAAGAGTTTGGGGTGGACTGAAGAGGAGGTTTTGTCATCCTTTAAGCGACATCCAGATATAATGGCAGTTTCAAAGATCAAAGTCAGGAGCGCCATGGACTTTTTCGTGAATACTATGAGATTAAGATCACAAACTGTAATTATAAACCCAGTTATCCTTTTGTACTCAATTGATAAAAGGGTTCGTCCAAGGTATAATGTTTTGAAGGCTTTGGAGTCAAAGAATCTGATTGAAAGGAAGCAGATGATTTTGTGGTTGCTAACAACAATGAGTGAGAAGAAATTCTTGGAAAATTATGTTACAAAGTATGCAGATAAAGTACCTGGCTTGTTGGAGATATATTGCGGCACTATCGAAGCAAAAAACACAGATACTTGATGCCAAACAGGTGAGCTTTTACTTCACTTCTGCAATGACTAACATGGTGATAGTCTAATTTTCTTTAGAAGTAGTTTGATCTGCTCACCAATTTGTATTCCTAAATTTATTGTCCTGGCATGTCGATTTTGTATGTGTATCATTTTCAGTAAATCCCTCTTAATATAATCACATGTCTTCCCAACATAAAACCTGCAAATAATACATGGTTTACTAAACCACTATTATGACTCAGCGTTCAATTGCAATAAGCACCGCTTCTCAATCTGCTTTCTTTGCACAAAATGGTTTTTTTGTTGGGAAGCACTTGGAAGGTATGGATGGGTATTATTAGAATCTGGTTTGCTGGCTTGAAAGACTTTTGAGGAAGAGGACCGTTCATTTGATTGTAAAGATACTTAAAGGAGAACGAAAATGTTGTGGCAAGGTGGTGGTGAAAATAATGAGATCATTTCGTTTTTCAGGGAGCATCAGATATTAAAAATGTCAGGTCGATTAGCTTTGTTCCTCTGGTATACAAAATTACAATTCCTAGCTGTTATTTTTGACAAACTCATATTGCCTTTTACTGAGGAGACTGGAGAGGCAGATTTCAGTCTCTTTGTTTGCTATAAAAAAGCTAGATTTTAGTTTGGTATCCCTCTGTTGTGTGCAATTAACAGATGATAAGTGATCCTTGCTGTTACGTAGAGTTCCAAACCATGTATATCCTAACAAAAGCTAGATGATAAGTGCAGAAGAGGAACCCCCTAGTAGTTCAACGAGTGGGTATATGGTGTTCAATCCAAGTTATTTATTAGTTCCTGATTTGGTACCTTAATTACATAACCACGCCTTTACTAATTTTGCTTAAGTTTTCGTTTCCACGTTACCTGATATTTTTGGCCTAATTGTCTTGCAGGCTCTGTCTGGCTTGTTCTATCATGCACAACCAAAACGCCCACAAACACACACACTATCCCAAAAAAAAAAAAAAAAAACTATAATGTCTCATGAATAAACAAGGAGGTGCAATGCAAGAAATAGTTGATGAAAATAATATTAAAAACATGAGTAAGGAGGCAACGAGGTTGTAATTTATAGAGCGATTGTAAAATTAGATTTTACGAATTTTCCTTTATTTTTCCCTAACACTACCTACCGTTTTCTCATTTACCAATATCAACGATTTCTTTATTAATATTTCATCTTCCTCATATTTTAACTAATTCCAAAATATTAGTCTCTTTCCATTTTTCATATACTTTTAAGAGAAATGTTAATTATTATAACACGTCAGTTTTTTAACTTTATTTTTCTAAAATATCCTCCCAAACAAGCATTGATTTTCTAGTTAGTGAAAAATAAGAAATGAAAAAAAAAATTTGATTACAAATACTTCAGAAAAATACGATAGTTAAAGTTTTGATGAAGCAATCTTTTTGACACATAAACAGGGGGGAAAAAAAACAATCTTCTTAGAACAAAAAGAGTAATTGTAAAGTCATATTTCTTAAATAAAATTTCTATATTTTTTTATACTAATTCCAGCCCGAACACAAACAAGATTGGTTATTGAAACATTTAGAAAGCTCCGTAAGGTTAATTTAGCTAAAAATGGATGCAATCAGCTCATCCATAATACCTAAAAATGTCAATTACTGATATGTAGAGCACCAAGGAACATTCACAAACTAATGGATTCATTCTTTGTCATTTCTCTTTATATATATATATATATATATATATATATATATTGGGTCTAAACAAAGAAAATGAAGCTAAATCATTCAATAAAAAAAAAAAAAAAACAGAAGCTCAAGGAAGCCAACTGATCTAAAGAACAGTAGTGTTCCGAAAAATATGGTAAACTGGCCAAATTTATGAAGATTGGCTGATAGGTATACTAGCCAGACCCAGATTGTTCCTAACTGATAACTAGGAAATCTTGAATCAAAGATTCTCATTCCTAAGTTCAGCTATCATATAGCTGACATTTAAATTCTGCAACCTTATAAAAACACAAGGAACAATTGCGCAAAAAGTCCTGTATCTATTAAACTTGACATATGAAAAATTAAAGCTCTTAGCAAAAAGTTGCATTCCAGACTTGTTGTTTACTGATAAAATACAACAGAAAACACCATGGAAATCACAAGATAACAAAATTTGAAAAGATCCTTGACTTGAAAACCCATAGCCGGGAAAGCCACAATAACTGTCTCTATCGCATGACATTTTCGATTGTCTCTATGAAGACATTTTAGATAAGGCACCTACTAAGTGGTCAGATCCATGATGGCAGTGACTATGTCTCCATCTGCAGACTTCAGAGCTTTCACAGCCTTTGACCTGGAGACTCCTGCCTGGGTCATCACTAATTCAATATCCTTTGGCTCCACTCCAGTTTCATCAACCTCTTCATCATCCTGAGCCATGGCTGAAGTCTCAGGCTTTGAAATCACATGACTGAGATCAGGTGCCTTGAACTGCTCTGCTGCCTGAGTTTGTAGTTGGGAGCTCAAGTCCTCAATCTTAGCCTCCCCAAAGATCACATATGTGTCAGAAGTTGGGCTCTTGAAAACATCAGGTTTGGAGATAACAAACAAGATCTGGTTTAAGTGGTACCCAATGTTAGGTGTTAGCAGACAAGAAAAATATATAAGAGCTGAGTTTTTATAAAAAGCAAGAAATATGAATCAACAAAATGAAAAGCTTACATTCTTGCTCTTTTTTACTGTAACCCGACTAACACCAGGGATAGGTTTCATTCCAAGCTTCAACATTGCTTTACGACTCTTCTTTTCACTTCTGCTTTGTTTTGATCTACCACTGGCATCTCCATCTTGTTGTCCTGTGGAAAAGAGGAGGAAAATCATTAGCACAAATATCCAAAGAACAAAATAAAAAATAAGCTGAAAGAGTGTTCTCACACTTGCTTAAGTACACTTTGCAAGATTAAATTACTGACAGGAAAATAAACAGGAAAGAAGAGAACGCTATCTCCACACCTTTTCATCCCAAAGCAGGATAATTCATACTATACTAGGATTCTGTGAATGACACTATATCATAATCACATAGAACACAGGGCTCACTGAAAAGTTGAATGCTATATTGCCAGATGCCTAACAGATTGTAATCAATGAAAACAAGGCAAACCATTTTAAGAGTTCATATGCAAAACAAATCCACAGCAATTGTCAACTCAATGATTATGAATGGCACAGATTTAAATTTATGATCCAAGGTTGTTCGTTATCCACTCAACAATTTGGACATTTTTCAAAACCAAACCCAAAGTCAGTAATACATCTCTATTTTTCCTCCAGCTAATAGCACTCAGATTCCATATCAAATATGTGAACCACATATAAAAAGGCCTTGTGGATGCATGTGCAAGTGCCTTGAAACATTTTCTCTTCATTTTTTTTTTTTTTTTTTGTCGGTGAATAAAAACAACATGAACAAAATAGTACCCATGAAAATCAAGTTAACATATATTATTACCAGTTGACAAAGTTGAAGAATGGAAATGAATTTCAGGATTTCTTATAACCTCTTATGCACTCTTCACAGCAATAGAGGCTAAGACAAGTCCCATTGTTTCTTTCTCCTTTGCAGGATATATATATATATATATATATTACATCAGATTTCGACACTGCCAGGTGTAACAGCTAAAAGCTAAAATTGCCTTAAATCTTAATGATCTGTCATTAAACGCTTTAAGAATTCAAGTAACTAATAAAATAAGTTGCACTGACCAAAATAAAAAAGAATAGCATCACTTCTTACATCATATCTAATATCAGATACCCTGTTGCTAATATTTTAACACAGTAGATGACTGCTATGGCAACAATACAATCTAATGCTAGGAAAAGTGATGAAATATAGGAGACAGGAGGTAATACAAAATTCCAAAACCCAATGACTTCTAAATACCAAAGAAATGTTGTGCAACCATGTAGACAAGCACAAAGCTTCATGCATCATATTCAACGAATTCAGAATCATTCAGCATACCAATATAGACAATATGTACATAAAAATGTACTTGTGCAAATCCACAAATGCAGGTAACACTCAAACCTCAAAAATTGATAAAAGAAATTCTGGGTTTATAGAAACAAAACAAAATCAATAAGATTCCAAACACTGAGAATCTACCTTCAGCTTCGTCCTCATCCTTGTCATCATCGTCGTCATCTTCATCCTCGTCCTCATCCTCTTCATCCTCAACCTCAGGCTTATCAGCCTTCGCAAGAAAAAAAGAGGGTTTTTAGATAGTTTCCACATTATTAGAATACCATAAATCAAAAAAAATTTGTTACCAATTCTCAATCATAAAATTTTCGAACAAGTTACATTCCATTAGAACAACCATATTCACATACAGTTCCACAGACAGAAAATCACTAAAGAAACCTAATCAAATCTTTATTTATCATCCACAAATTCACACCAAATTACCAAATAGCCAACAAGTGTTCATAAACAACAAACCCCATCGATACTTTAACCCAAAGCACGCCCACCATTAAATAAAACATCAAACTTGCACATACCCATCAACTTCATAATGTAATAAAGAACTATTAATGATTGGTGAACCTGCGAATCCATTTGCAACTCCTTTGGAAATATTGCCTGAATGGTATTTCTTTCCCGGGTTTCAAACACTTCGTACAGTACCCAATAACTCATAAAGTAATAAAGAACTAATATTTATTGATTAGATCAGATCTAGCACAAATAAAATGACCATAAACAACAAATAAAAGTTAAATTGAACAATAACCCATTAAAGATCCACTAGCAAATCATTGATAGAACCTCAGAAATGATAGAAATATAGCGAAAGTAAAGAACTTTAGATCCCATCATACATATGTCTATACACATTAAAAAAATCTAGAGAGTTACTTCGAGAATCTTTTGGACTTCGAGCTGGGCAGCAAGGAGCTCTTCTTGAGTCTGGGCAGTCATGGTTTCTTGCTGCTTTTTTATTTTTTGCAGAGGGACAGTGAAAGAGTGTTCTCAGTTCGTACACAAAAACCCTAAAACCCTGTATTTCGGTGGAGGGGAATTTTATAGTTATGGAGATAAGTTGGGCTCGTTTGGGTTAGGCTAGTCCAACTATGATTATGGGCTTTGTGTACTATTTTTCTGACTTCTTAATATTTGGAGGACCCAAGAAAGGGTTACAAAAAATCAGCAAACTTTTCTGAACAATTTGTAGTGACAAGAATTGAGTCTTTTATTGGTAATTTAATAAAATTAATTTTATGGAAGATTCCTCCAAAAACCATTTTCTGTTTTCTGGAAAGTTTAAGACAAATTCATTCAAGAGCAAAATTGAAACTATCTATATAATTAGGAGGGACATTTTGACGTATGTCAACTTATTTATTTATTTTCATGACAAGGGTAATATTCTCCTATAAAAAAAATATATAATTAAAGAATATACGAGATTAATCTCTCTTTTCCAACGATTTTAAAAAATATACTCCCTCTATCATCCAATTGAAAATTTAGCAGCTGCTAGCCCAAGCAAGGGGATTCCTGAAGAAATGGACGACAGATATTTCTAAAACAATGCTCGTACCACCAAGCACCAACTCTCAACTGGCGCAGACATGTTTAATATAACAAAACCACCAGATCATTAGTTTCCGCAACTTTTGTGCTAAGAGATTAGGTCTTTGTTAACTATCAGCTGTCACAAGTAAGCTATGCAAGTCACTGACTACAAGAAAATCAAAAGGGAGGATTGACTTTTTCTATATGCAACTATATTGATGTTAGAAACTAGTTGTAGGACGAAATTTCACCAACGACCACCACTACTTCCTGACCATCCACTCCCACCAGCAGGGTGAGATGAACTCTTTCCAGAACCAGCACCCCATCCAGTATTCCCAGATTGAGAATTAGTATTAAAACCACCATGACTCCAATCGCTGCTGGCCCCAGTACCCCAACCATCATTCCCTCCTCCGTTGTTCCTAGCCATCCAACTACTGCCACTTGCGGAACGACTTCCAAGAATTCCTTGAGAATTGTCACCACTTCCACCCCATTTGCGACCACCAGCATTCATAGGTTGCCCACTGCCACCCCAACCACAACTGCTAGCATTTCCACCAGTATTGTTGCCCCAATAACTAGAGCCAGAACCCAAATTTCCACCACCAGTTTTAAAAGTGGCCATCCCATTATCATGCCAGTAAGAGGTATTGTTTCCAGAGTCGCCCCCATTGCAGTTGTTATCACCCCTTCCATTACCTAAGCCACCTCTGTTCCCACGCCCCTGTCCACGCCCTCGTCCATGCCCATTACTGCTACCCTGATGATCCATTCCCCTCCTACCTTCCCTGCCACTCCAGTCACCTGCCCTTCCTCTTCCACGTCCCTGATGATCCATTCCCCTCCCACCTTCCCTGCCACTACAGTCACCTGTCCTTCCTCTTCCACGCCCCTCATTGCTGCGCTAATGACCACCAGTAGCACTTCCACCACCATTGGTTCCAGCCCAACCACCAGTGTTACCTCTGCAACCTTTACTCCAATTTCCACCACCAGTACTATTGGTTCTGCTGGTACTCCATCCAACAGAGAAATTTTCCTTGCAAGCATTTTCACTCCCAATGTTATATGAGCTGGGCCTATCACTTCCGTTGCCACCCCATCCACCAGAAGAAGTTTCCTTCCGGGCATTTTGACTCTCATTACTGTTGTAAGTGGCTTGTCCATCAGTTCCACCGCTACTCCACCCACCAGCAATGGGCTCCTCGAAGACATTTTGACTCGCACTATTGTAAGACTCATGCCCAAGTCCTCGGCCACCGCCCCCACGGTTGTTACCACTAGAACCCCGACCTGTCCCCGTTTCTCCAACTTCCCCCACCCCTACTCCAACCGCCACCATTAGCTGTCCCACCCTCATTGCCACTCCAGCCACCGGTATTACCACCGAAAGCATTACTCCAATTTCCACCACTGGTGGTACCGTTCCCACCCCCATTCCACTCAGCATTGAAATTCTCCTTGCGTGAATCATCATCGGAGTCATGTCCACCATGTCCATGGCCAACCCAATTGCCAATATATGTACCTTCAGTACTAGACCATCTGCCACCATCATCTCCATTTGACCCCTTAGAACCAGAGCCCCATTTTGATGCAACATCATAACCAGATTCTTCATCTTCTTTGCTGTTGTCGAGGTTTCCATTGTCATACGAGCTACGATCACGTCCCTGTCCCTGACCACGACCACCATTAGGTCGAGGTAACCCACTAGGATGCCCACATCCACGTCCACGAGCACAACCACTGCCACCATCATCTCTGGTGTAATCTCTAATTCCTGTTAGCCATGTGTGAAAAAGCCACGAACTACAAAATCAGTGAACACATCCAACAAAAAAAAATTGCTAATAGCATACGTTCCCAAGCATAGATAGGTCCTGGTTGCTCACATACTTCAGAAAAAAAAAAAAAAAAAAAAAAAAAAAAACCTGCAGTTAACGCCAAATTCTTCAATTAAAAGTTGAATAAAACCTAGAAATGGAACTTCGTAAGAAAATTAAACTACATCACATTCTAAACGCACATAAATTTTCCAGGAAAGTTCAATTGCAACTAAATTGAACCATTGGTGTTTACATATATTTATTTCAAAGAATAAAAATACCTAACCTGGTTTTTTCAGGAAAACCCATTTTTTCTAACGTCGGAGGAAAAAAACGTCATTAACAGGAAGAAAAGAGAAGTCACGAAAGACAACCAGCGGAGAGCTTTCTGTTCAGATCCATCCTGAATTTTCCCAAACACAAAAAATAAAATAAAATATAAACCTTTAAAATGGTTCTTCAAAATCACAAAATGAATCCTCGCATTAGTTATCACATTGTAGCAGAATTTATCTACATGTACCCAATAAACTAAAAAAGCTAGAATTCTTCTTCCCTGGTTGCTTGTTCTAGTGGTCAATAGAAAAACAAAATTTTTATATATACATACATCTCGAATCTTCTTAATAATAGAAATCATTTAGGATCATGTTTCTCACATAGTTAGACTGCGTTTATTTTCTGATAGATCCTCAATGTCAAAAGAGAGTTTAAAAGGATCGCTCTTACAAAATTTGTTCAGCAATATTCAACTGATTCAAACTTTTTCTACTCCAATTTTGGACCAATAATGTCCCTAAAGCTTTCAAATGTGAGACCGGCATTTACAAACCTGAAATATACAACCTAATAATTATCAATCCCTATATAACTTTCAGAAAGCATGTACATAGATATTCCTATGATAAGAAATGGGGTGAATTCCTTTGTGCCTTGATTTGACCTTAGTGTCAGCATTCAAACCTTAGAATTGTGCTACTTCTAAACAAAGGAGATACCAGGTTACTATTTGTACTTTATGCTGAGGATTAAATCCCGTCAGTCAAAGTCAACGAACTCATTCTGAAAATTAAACTCCATAATACAATTCCACGTATCTAGGAATTTTCTCAACTAGTATCAAGTGAATGTGATGTGGACACGTCAGTAGTGCTCCTATGTACCTTGCCAAGTGAGATTCATATGAAAAGCATGGCATCCAGGGGTTCATATATATATATATATATATATTGTTGCGACTTGTCTTACCAAATTAAGGAAGCATCAATGAGAACAATGAGATGTGAAGATAAAATTATTTATTTTTTATGCACAAAAATCCTCAACTTGAGACTGCTGAGTAGATCCACTTTTTATAGGGTAGATCTCTTGGATTCAACAACTGACTTTGACAAAGTTTAAATCTATGTCCACCTAATAAGACTAATTTCTATTGGTGGCTAAATATAAACACAAAGCAAATATTATGGCATCCACATGGGAAGGAAAAAAGAATACGCACTTTCAGCAACAAAAATTCTCAAAAAAATTCCATCTAACTAAACTGAAAATTTAATGCCACTTGATTGTATGTCCTAGGCATACAAAGTAATGGACCAGATGACAAAGCATAACACGTATTATTTTGTGTCTCACAGGAAATGAAGAATTTTAGCCAGCTGCATTTAGAGCAAGTAGCAACAAAGATTCGTTATTATAACTGGAAATTAGATCCTGCACAATCGCCTACTCTACAGAAAATCTTGTAGATAGCATATTTAAACATTTTTCCTATCTCTGTATGGGAACAGATTGATATAGCCTGTGTTTTGCAAGACATGAAAGAGTTTTGTACAAATAGGACTACTATTTCTAAGGTATGATGTCACAAGCTCATGCCAATGTGATACAGGAAAATAATTCTCAGGGCAAAACAAAATTGTTTTACCTACAGAGCCATGTGCTAACAGCTTATCTTTGCTTGAGTTCAGCTGGCTTTTCCAACCACTTTCATTACTGAAGTCCATGGATGCTCTAGCAGAAGAATTAGTAACAGGGCTTCTCGTTTGTGCTGGCTGATGCTTTAGATCATCAATGTGTTTCTGGAAATATGCCACAAGCTGCTCTACCTTACCGAATGTCTGCTTCCTAAATTTGAATCCCTTTGAATGCAGACCAATATACTCATGATGTAGATTTGTTCTTATGTAAGACAAGATGAAAGTGCCAGGATGCTCATAAGAAACGCCAAAGCAGTAAGCTATCCTCGTGGGATAATCTGATTTCTCAGCTCTTAAGAGTTCATCAACCGCCGCTTTTGAGCCCTTCTTAAATCTTCGGAAACTTAGCATTGCTTTCAGGTGAGTCACCAATGGATCAACATATTGATCAATAACCTAGATTCAAAAACAAAGGAATCAACAGTATCAACATCAACGAGTTCCAGAAAAATGTTTTGTTCAGTAACCCATGTTAAAAAATACAAGACGTTCAAATATTGTTGATAGTGCAAATAAACATACTGCTCCAATTATCTTAATTTATTGCATGAATTTATTTATTTGCTGCATCATGCATGGCTTTAACAAATTGATGATTCATTATAATACTAAGAACCCAATTAGCTTACAACTATGTCTTGTAAGGAAACTAACCAAGATGATTCAGTATCTTACTGTCGATACAAATGATTCATACATCAGACTTGCAGAAAATTAAACGCATGTAACAATTACTAATCAGTCCTAGATTACTCCACGTATTTGATAGGATTAAGCAGCCTGTTTGATGCATAAAGAATGCTCTAAACCTGACAATGGTTGCCATAGCATTAATTTTCTAGCACGAGAACAGATCTGTTATACTCTCAGATGCATATGACAGTACAAGAAACAAAGCATGCAAGCCTTCCAAGAGAGATGAGACAAAAGTACCAACCTCATCTAAATCCTTAAAAATGTCATCACCTATCTTAAATGTTTTCCCACAATCAAGTATGCTTGAAATGTCTTTGAGATTCTTTCCACCTTCGATGATGTCTTTGTGAACATAAAGGCCATCAAAGACTTTCACAGTAAGAGTCAAATAATGCAGACCCCTTGAAGTTGGACGAAAAATATGCTCACCAACATCCTTGTCTGCCAGGAACTGCTCACAAAATGTTGATGAAATCCCTTATCAGTATATGAAAAATCCAGAACCACGAGTTTAAAATTCTAAATGATAATGTCACTGAATTAATAATGAAGACACGTCACATCAAAATAACACACCTCCACTGCCTGATCTGGTGTCATATTTTCAAATCGAGGATGAATAATCATCCTCGAATTGAAATGTTTACCTTTGAGGTCTTCCTTGCCCGCTTTCTCCTGCAGACTTACTAAATTGCTTAGACCTACACAATAATAAGGCTCAAGCTCATGAAAGTTTTGGTCTCTAGAACTCTTCAGTTCACTTTCTTTACAAGTTAAAAGCACCTGGTGTCTGCTCTTGTCAATTTGTGTTATCTTACAGGTAAGAATATCACCTTCTCGTAGCCTCTCTGTCAAAGAATGATCATCAGTCTCATCTGAATAATCATCCTTCATGATCATGCCAGTCAAGCCGGAGTCGAGCGCACAAAATGCTCATTGTGACAGAACTCTGCGAACAATAGCCTTTACAATTCTTCCTTCAGCAAATGCAACCTCATTTTTGCCAGATATCAAATAGAATTCCTCATCCTGGCTAGGTTCTTCATATGGACTACGAGGGTCATGAAATCCATGTAGAAATTCCATCTTAATGTCATGAAGAGTCTGTTTTTTATTTTCTCCTTGCTCTATTTCATGATCATCAGCATAATCATTAATATCAAAAGCTTTCAGCAGCTGAGGATTGTTCTTAACGTGTTTTATGGGCTGTGCCTCAGCAACATCATTATAGACATCCTTAACCAATTTCTCTGCAAGACCATATGATTCAGGATGAATTCTCGTACCATCCAACATATCATATTGACTTCCAAAACAGAGCAGCTCTCCACAACAGACATGTAAAAAGCCAACTGCATTAAAGAAAATCTTCTTTGTTGTCAATCCACAATTTGCTAACTCTTTTCGATTATTAACTATTTTACCAGCAGCCAACTCCCTCTGTAAAAAACCTGCCTTCTGAGGTCCAAGTCCAGATACAAACTGAAGAGGAGCAGAGAGCCAGTCATGGCTTACAGCAACATTTATGTCCACACCTACCTGATTGGTAATATCCACCATCACCATTTCAATCACCCCATACTTCTCTTCAGGTGTTAGAAAGTGGTCTAAGGAGGTAAGCTTCCAAGAAACGATCTCTTTCTGGACACCACAAAGTGTAGCAATCATAGCCAACGGATTTTGCAGGTACCGCCCCAGACCCACAGCTCGTTTGACAATGCCTATAAACATTACAAGATAAAAGAGGAAGTAAAAACATTTCAATTATAGTAAAATAGAAGAAAATATCGAAGGAAGCACGCGCTACCTTCTTGTCCAGGCAAATGTCGCAATGAAACTTCTGAATTTTCATAAAGCTGGGGCAAGGTTTCATCCCCATAAACAACACTGATCCCATTTAACACTTGGTCGGTATCTATAGAACTTTCCTCTATCTTTGAAATAATCTGGTTTAACAAGCAAGATTTATTAAAGCAAATCATCATTCCCAAATTTGCAGAATAAACCTTCCAATTAAGGGAATTGTTAACCTAGTATGTAAAAGGGCAAAAGAAAAACAGAAAAGAACACTTGCAATCAAACTTGTGACAAATGATTCAAGCAATTCCAAGACAACTTGTGCGGATCTTAAATAGGAACCAAGAATGTATGCAAAATATGGATTGCTACTGGAAAGAGCTCAGGAATTTAAAAAGACAAAAAAGAGAACGTATCAGGTACGGTATGTGCCTTTAACTATTGGATTTTTTTTTTTTTCCTTGGTGCATCATAAGGTGGAATTGATAAATTCCTGTATGTGACTGCAGCCATTTTCTACATGTTATCATGATTGCTTTCAAGGAAGTAAAAGTTATGGACTGGGTAAAAGTAAATGGAAACAATACTTGAATATAGATTTTCATAAAAGTATCTTGGAACCATAAAACATCAAAAAGCTCTCTCCTCCCCATTCCAAATTGCGCCATTTGTTTCAGCACGTTTTTAGTTTTTGACACAATGATACTTATTGCAGTGTGAGAAATGTGCAACCATTTAAACCAACAGAACCAAAACCAGAATACAGTTCCTTCTAGAATTTAAAGCAGCTACATTCTATTCTCGCCGTCAAATAAGAAGAGTTTATGGATAGAAACTTTGAAGTCTATCCCCAAATCTTGATTACAATATGATTCTCTTCAAATACTGTCCCATTAGACAACTCATAATCTTTTCCATAATACAACTGGTTATTAACCTATAATCACTACAAGTAATAGGAAACATTTCAATATGAAGTATCCTGCACATACTCTCACATAAAGATACAAGAATTCCAAACACTTAAAATATATGAGAATTCCAAACGTTTAAAAGAAAAGAAGCTTCAAAAAGAAAAATATAAAAATCCTGGCCTCGACGTGCATTATACTAGAGATTAAGTGAAGTTGAACCTCTTTCCAAAATGTCTGCATTCGAAGTCTCAAAAACTCTCATCCCTACTCCAGGCAATGGTGGTCCCTCATTGCCGTACAAGAAAAGATGCATTTAAAGACCATGATTTAAAACACAGTAGAAGACCAGGAATAGATAAGCAGAACAGACTCAAAAGTAAACTGAAGCACATAATGCAGGAGCTTATACCTCTTTGATATCATCTTTCAACCGTGGACAGGACACATTCACAGCACCAAGGACAATAACATCCGGCTGATGACTTACAATAAACTTATGGACACATTGTTGGTCATGTTTCTTTCGTTGTAGGTCAGTAACATTCTGAGAACGCAGACTAATGGATCCAGCTTGCAACATGTCAAGCAATTGTCCAGAAGAATCTAACATTACAAACGTAGTTGGTGGCTTTCCAGGACCCCAGCAGCAAGCCATAACCCTTGGTCCAGTGCCTTCCTCCAGGCCAGCACCATTTCGCTTGTGCGGATATGGTGCAACAGATGCTCTGTTCCATAACTGCACCCCATATTCCATAAGCAAAAAACGTTTTGCTCTAGTGGTCAACAAGGCACGAGTTTCCTTCTCCAAGGAAGGAAGAAGAAAACTTGAAAACACATCCTGAAGTATTAACTTTCGTTGTTCATCCCAGAGTTGGGTATACCCATCATCAACTCCCGCAAGATAGATTTTGTGAGAGTAACTAATCAACTTATTCAGGGAATCTTCTGGCAATTTTATGGTAACTTCAAGGAGCTTCTCTTCTTCAGCTTTCTGAATAAGAAGCCACTGCACATCCTGAAATTTATCAAGGGGCTTATCACATAGCCACTTCAAATGCAAAAACTGATGGCAAAAATCGATTTCCTTGTCTCCTTTCGGAGTTGGTCTGGTTGAGACTAAAGCTTCATTAATAAAAATATCACGGACATGTTTCCGGAAAGAAGGCACACAGCTAATCTCCAGTGCAACCTAAAGCAAAGCAAAAATATTAGCAAATGATAACAATCTACCAAAAAGAATTTAAGCAGAATCGTATAAAAATAATAAAAGCATACTATGTGCCTGGCGCCTTTAAGCACAACTTCTGGAGTTTCTAAACTTGCACATGTAAACTTTGAAGCTATCACCCGAGGAGATTCATTAAGATCCTCCCAAAAATCCATTCCCTACAAACAGAATATAATCACCCATAACTCAAACATAAAGTAAAAGTAAAAGGGTAAGATCATGCACAATGAGTGGTTTAGTGGCCATTTAGCTTAGAACGTTATCACTCTCTTGAGACCAAAGCAAGCTTACCATTTTCTCTTGACTAAGATGCAGACGAAATTGCTTTGAGCTGTAGACAAACTTCACTGCAAGCTCCCATAGACCAGCTTTAATGTAGTCACTGTATGCCGACCTCCTCTCTCGTCTCCTAAATTTTCCTTCCATGCCCTCTTCAGTTGGAGGAAAATGCAAGCTAAACTTCAGACCGATATCATCAATATCCTTCTCTGTTTCAGCCAGCATAAGAGACTTCATGATATTGTGAAAGTGCAGATCAATCAAAGGAAGCCTTGCCATGTCATCAATATTATTGCATTCCTCTTCATAACGCTTCTTGTAGGATCCTTCAAGCGTGCTCTTCCGTTTCTGGAGAAGCAACCACTTTCTGTCCAGTTCATTGATTGCCCAGAGAATCTGCAAATCATAGTATAATTTCACTACAGGCAATAATTTCAGTCTATGTTTGGGCAGTTCCCATATTCAGAAGGTTTAATTCTTTTCCCCCTTGGTCGGGTCAATTCTGTTCTTTATAATTCCCCATCCCCTCTACTTCAGGTGTGGCAACCAGTAATTTATTTAGCAACTCCATCAAAACAACTATTTACAACGTATTTATACAGAAGAGGTGTGTGTGTGTCTGACTTGGGGAATGAAGGGTTACGTGGAAATAGAAAGTACCTTATGCCACTTCAGTCCAGGTTTTTGCTCTGTCTCATTGCTACATTCGTTTTGCACACCATTTTCCTCCAGATCTTCCAACAGACTAAGGCATTTCTCCTTTCGATACATAGCAATAAATGGAATCTAGAAACAAAAAAAGCAATAAATTGTAGAAGGGCAGTTCGAAACGTCAAAAGATTCGCTTGATACAATGCTGTCATTACTTACATCAAACTTTTCGAAATCATGCAATTCCAAGAAATTCACGATATCTTCCTTGTTAATCTTCTTAAGCAGATCTACTCTTTCATTTCCTTTCTGAGCTTTGTTCTTACACAAAAATAGATACATATCTGTGACAAGCTGATTAAGTATCCAGGAACTCTCATCTTCTCTGCTCATTTCGTCAACTAAAGAAGCCCCAGTGATTTCCTCAAACATCTATAGAGGGAAAAAGGAGAGGCAAAGTTTTGTGGTCACCTCATAAGACTGAGTTAAAATGTTAGCCAGCAAAGTTATTACCAACGGAAAAATCACCTGCATCCTCTCGGGCACATCAGTCTTTTTCACATGATCCTCCCTCTCAGCCATAAAATGGTCCACGTCAAAGTTGTCGTAATCATCTGGTTTGACAATCTTAACCAGATCTTGATGCTTCAGGAGTTCATCAGCATCACCAAATACATAGCCACCTTCCTCTAGTGCAGAGAAAGAAGCCACAGTTACTTGCCTTGACTTCTTTTCTTCCAGCTCCCACGACCTACAATAAAAGTCAACAATAGTTCGCAGAAATTAAAATGAAAATTCGAAAAAACAATATATCAATTAATCAAATAAACAGGAGCAAACTTAAACGTCTCATGAAAGAAAACATGTAATTCAAGAAACTGGTGAAGGGCATAATACACCTCATGGGAGCTTTTTCCTTGTATCTTTCGTCAACATCTACAATAAAATCTGCCATGTCATCCATTTCATCGTCATAAGTAGCTTCCTCTTCTTCAGCAATATCATTATATAATGATACTAAAAACAAGAAAATGTATTTCGTGAGTAATCAAATAAAACCAAGTCATTAAAAGTAAGAGGCATAACAAAAAACTGAAATTACCAAAAAAAAAAAATAAAGAAAGAAAGAAAGTTGGATTTTAATAAATCAAACACGATAAGTATTAGAAAATGGAAAGTGCATTGGTTCATCAAAGCTTCAATACAAGATAGACTTTCTCTAGATATTGAACTAACAAATAAAGACAAGTATCTAAAGTGAGGTCGATTACCATCATCATCAGACAATCCAGAGTCCTTTTCCAGAGCACTGCCCTGAACTTTTTTGAGTCGTTTAAACTTTTGATTTCCCTGGGGCATATTTGTATTAAGAACAGTGTCATGAGAAAAACATAAAAGCGTTCAAACTTAATAAGCGAAAGCAAAATCACACCATTTGACAAGAGGAAAATGCATTTTAATGTGGAAAAATAAATTCACATTTCTCTAGGACACAGAGTGAAGCAGGATCAAATATAGGAGACTAGGCCCTCACAGCTCTCTTTGTTTGGAACGAGCCTGACATTTGATTCTCTCGGAGCAACTCAAGATCATCATCGTCAAGAACAAAATTCTTTAAAGATTTCCTAAAGAACACAACAGTTAAAACAGAGTAAAAAATGAAACATTTATTATACGACACCACCAAAATATAAAAAGAGGGGAATAAATTCACTTCTTCCTCTTTTTCTTTTTTCGCTCATGTTTCCCATCTCGGTCACCTTCCTCTTCTTCCCCGTCATAATCCACGATAAACCCATCAGTTTCAAACTCATCCAAACCATCTTCTGCACGTCGCCGACAAGCCATTTCCGATGATCAGTGTAAAAAACATACATTAAGAACAGCATATTAGTAAAGTAATTAACCATAACCCAAAAGAAAAAGGCACCGTTTTCAAAGACAGCTCTATTAATCTCCAACAGCTCAATTTCATTTCAGCAATTACATAAAGAAAAAAGAATGCAAACATCAGTTTTATTATCACAACAACTCAATCTGCTTCAACAACAGATGTAACGACAAAGCCTTTTAAAAAAAAATTACTAATTACCAATATTATTTGATATTGATGGTGAAACAGTAAAAGTTATGCACGCTGGGTCTATAACTACAAGGGTGAAATATAAAAGTACAGCAAACCCTGACATGCAGCAACCACAATACAGCAACTAACATATATTTGGTAATGATATAACTATCATCTCACAGCAACTTTTGTTTTAAGCAAAAAGCACAAGTAAGAGAAGGGAATTGCTGTTTTCTAAAGCAACTGTGGGACTGTCATGCAGCAGGAAGTTATAACGATACAAGGAATAAACAAACACCAATGTGCCATTGTGCTACTGTAGAGAGCAGAAAGTGGCAGAAGAACATGAAAGCGAAAACCTTCAGTCAACCAAACAAAAAGAAACATTATAAAATAAAATATGCGCATCATCTTTGGGGGCAGCAAGCAAGAGCCTCAGCTAAAAGAGAATAAAATATCTTTAAAGTTCTTAATAAATATCTTTCAAATGGAATAATAAATAAACAAAAAGAAATACAATACACAAATTCATGCTTATCTCGAAAACCGGCCAAACCAAATAAAATGAAAAGGCGTTTCGAAATAAAAGGTCACAGATAGAGCTTTTTTGAAGAAGAAGAAGAATCACTTCGCAAGCAAACTCCCAAAGAGAGTTCTTTCTTCAAAAATCTTTCCGGGTTACAAAGCACATAGAAAGTTGAAGAAAAGGCGTCGTCTTCTTCATTTGTAAACAAACAACAAAAGAAAAATGAGAAGAAATACAAAACTCAAAGGAAAGCCACTGCCTTTTCAAAGAGAAAACACAACAAAGGGCAAAACATAACAACACTGAAACCTTCTAGAAAGTTAACAACAGATAGATAAACCCTACCATCTTCATCTTCGTCGTCTACACTGACATTTTGTGTTCTTTTATCCTTCACTACCACTTCTTCCTCTGCAAACCAAAAACAAACAACCATTAACCATTTTTAAAAAAGAAGAGAGAAATGAAAGAAAGAAAAAAAGTGAACCATCGTCATCTTCATCGATTAAAGTGTATGCCAGTTTTCTCTTTGCCTTCTTCATTGTCTTATCTGACCCTAAAAGCACCCAAATTGGTTTTCTTTCTTTCGATTCTGAAGCCTTTACAATGGCGGCAAATGACAGTGTGAAAGACAGAGTGCCAAAATAGAGACTGCATTAGCTTTCGGAAGGAAGGTGGAGAAGGTGCAGTTTTTGAAAAGGAACAGTGTATTTGTGTTTATTTACGAAATGCCACGAGGGAGAGATGGAGGGACCCCTTGTTCTTTTCTGTGGGGTATGATCCTGTAACTGTGTTTCTGATTGTGCCACGTGGGATCCGGATTTAGGTAGTGGGTAAGATGATGATGTGGCAAGATCATGGCAGGTGGGAGGAGAGGGATTTGAGGGTGGGTATAGGTGGTAATTTGGGTTAAACTGAGAGGGTAGAATAGACATTTGAGAATTCTCGGTACGAATAGCTTGAAGCCAAGGCAAATTGGTGCGTATTAATGGCAGCGTAGCCAGAGAGGCGTGAGTGCAATCAGCATGCAGTTTTCGGTGTTTTTGATAGTGACAAACATCACTTCTATGATCAAAAGAAGAGATGTGCATTAAATGCTTTTATTTACATAACCTTTTTTTCTTTCCTTTCTTTCTTTTATTAACATACGTTTAAGGTTTTCTTTAATCCTTTATTGCTGATTCTGCTCAAAATTGTGATTTGCGTACGAGCGAAACTTTTTTTTTTTTTTTTTTTCATAATGGTGACTAGCATGCTTCCTGCGCCTTTTTGTTGGGTGAATTACACAACTTTTCATATGTTTAATTATATAAAATAAAGAATTCTAACCATTCATTCAGGTAATAATGATAATATAACGGTTTAAAATATATAGGAATGGATCATTTCAAAATTTATAAATAAATCTAGTTCATAGGAATGAAAAATAAAAAATACTTTTTACTAGAAGAGTTTGAATAAAAAATTTGTAAGATCAAAAAATTATTCAAATAAATAGACATACTAATTTATTCAAATAATGTATTTACCTTAAATCAAAGAGTTTATTTTTAATAATTCAATAAAATATTTTAAGAAAAAATTTAAATATAACAAAAAAAAATAAACACATATAAGAATAATTTTGAATTTTGAATGATCGAAATAAAAATACAATATAAAGATCAAGGAAAAAAAAACTTTGCACTATAAAGAGAGAAAAATCACACATGATGAAAACAAAACAAAAATATCACAAAAAGTCTAAAAAAGAACTTAGCTATTGTAAAACTTCATTTAATTTTTAGTTTATTTATTAAATTAATAGGCCCATGAGCCCATGTCAACAGCAATGTTGTTCGGATACTCAGGTATTTCACTAAATATATTTTTAAAATTATTTTTTAAAAATAATTTAATTTTGATTGGCATGTAAATTAATCTAAAAATATTTTTTATTTACTGCCAAGTAAAAAATATCCAAATGAGATGAAGTCAATAAAATATATCAAATGGCATTTTAATTTTACCACTAATAATGATAAATTTACCCTGAATACCGGTATGTATTAAACAGTGTTTTCAGTTTATTTTGTTGCAGGAAAGGTGAAACTTAGAAGTTAAGGGGGAGGAACTTGCGAAAGTTGTGTTTGTTAAGAAAAACAATTTTGGACAACTAACGTCAACAAAACTTCCTCGCAATTTTTACCCTTTATTTTTTTTACGTAGCAAAGTCGAAAGCCCATCTCGAGCAGAGCTCGCACTCACATGTCGACCCAAATGGCTAAGTTGGCCAAGGTTCGGGTCAAGAAAAAAACACATTAAGCCTGACTTAGATTCGACCTGACTCTTGAACAGGTATTACAAACATTAACCCAGGCAATTCTTTAATCGTGACAACGTATGTTTTGGAAAGTATTGATGGGAGAGTAGGCTTGAACCCGGCCTAACTCGGTCCATGGACAAGTTGACACACACGACAATTAACCCCAACAACATATGTTAAAAACTACATTAAAATAAGTTTTAGAAATTATATTAATATAAGTTATAAGCAAGTTAAAGAGACGGTTTATTTCTTTTCTCGACTTTGTGAATTTAAATGTTTGATTCATTATCTAAAAAAATTTATTAATATTCTTTAAATATAAGATATCGATCAAATAGATATGTCTTTAAAATAATTTAAAAAAATATTTAATTTAGATTGATATACAAATTGATCTGAAAATATTTTTATCGTCAAATAATATATATATACTTTCAAAATTGTCATCCAATCCAGAATTAGAATTGTTAATCAATCGTCTCGCAATCACATCATATATTGACACGTATTCAATGTCATACAATATTTGAGTTTTTCTTTTTGAGTCTCTCTCTTTACTTTAGAAAATTTTATAATATACAAGGAGTAAATAGTGGCATGTACGGTAGTTACTCCTTAAACTCACTTTGATAAGAGAGATAGACACATGAAAAAAATAAGAAAATTACATCCATACCCACCAAAAGTGATAAGAAGATTTCCACGTTAGCTTAAATTTTTTTATTTTCTCTCTCCTATTGTCTTCTCTCTCTTCTAGTGTATCTATCTCTCTCCTCAAAATGGATTCAAAGAGTAACTACTGTACATGTCATTGGTTACTCATTGTGTATCATAAAATTTCTCCTTTACTTTCATATGTTTGTATATGCCATATAGGAATTAACTAGTTGGATAAGTAGTAAAGCCCAATAAGAAAACTTTTAAAGTTCTTGAAGTAAAATTAATCATAATTTAGATAAATCAAGTTCTATTAAATAAAATAAAATGCACTCGGAGAAAAAAACCTTAAATGATTCTCGCCTCATTTTGGTGAAAAAAAAAATCTTTAATTTTCATTGCTAAAATCATGGATAAAAGCAATGAAATCTTTTTTTCTATTGATGATTTTTTTGATTAAATAAAATATTTATAACCTCTATTCTTTCTTTATTTACCTTGATATTTTTTACTTGATTTAAAAATCAAATTAGATAACAATTATACTATTTATTCAAGCTTCTGTTTTTAATTTATTTATTTTGATTAAAAAATCACGAAAAAATTGCAAGATTTAATTACATTTGTCTCAATCCTGATATTCACTTTAACATCCTATAATTTTTTTATATAGTTGAATTTTAATGAAATTCAAGTGTCCTAATTCTAGGAAAATATTTCATTTATGAAGAAAAATTTTAGACCCAGAATATTTTGTACACAAACTTCTTTGCACAATAAATTTTGGTGTTATATTAAACTTTTCAAAATTTGTTATCATAAATACTTCAAAAATCATTAATAAATATAAGGATGTACATCATGCAAAATATCAAAAAAGATATATTGTAAGATCGTGTAAACATAGAAATTAATTTAGAGAATTGAAGAAAAAAACTAGAAATGTACTAAAAACCAGAAAAAAAGAATGGCTAGGGAGGTCATGCAGTGGGACACTTCTCCCACGCGTGTGCCCCTTAGACGAGGGAAAGGTGCTTTTATAAAGAAGAAACATGGTACAACGCGTCGTCCCCTGTGATAACTCGAAGACGCCAATTTTGACTCTTAAAACCCATTTTATTCGTCATTTTTTAACATTAAATGTTTGAAAGATGATTCCAAAAACGCATAAAGACCCATTTCTAACTTCAAAATGCGTTTTAGTCAATCAAAATTACTCAAATAACTGAATCAAATTCAGAGAAGTTATTTATTTTCTGGAGTTCTAATCTATTTTTACAATCCAAATGCAAATTCAAGATATGGAGATTACACCATATTTTCAATTGTATTTATGTTTTAATGTATAAGTTAGACAGCGTTAGTTTTATGCATGTCAAAAAGAAAGGATAATCGAAAGCAAATAGTCTTGTTAAGATGAGTTTAACTACATAGAAAAAACTAATTGCTTGGCTTTAATTTTTTATCCACCGCGATGTTGTTTTCCTATGGGTTATATCCATGGTGGCACTCTCTTCTTAATAAATCAGCTTTTCCCCATATTTCGGTTTTGTATTTTTTGAGTTTTCCTTTATTGAAACCTTTTTTTATTATTATTATTTGATTGAAATCTTTATTTTTTGAGATTTCTTATTTTAAATTTTTTATTATAACGTCATTAATCAACGATCGACACATCGAAATCTCTTATTTTATAATGTTACATTTTAATCATTGACTAATGACGTTACATGAACAAATATAAAATAAAAAATTTTCAAAAATAATAAAAAAAATTTTTAAAAAAAATTTTTAAATACATGGTCCAAATATAAGATAAATCCTTAATAAATCATCTATTTTCATAAAATAAAAACAACCAATAACATTAATATGTGCAATTACATCACAAAAATTTTACAAAATATAGTCATGATCCAGATGACTATGGTTTTAATTGCAAGGTAATCTAAACTTCAAGATACGTACGATAGTTAAAAAGTCAAATCAATAGTATTAAATTGTTTGATTAACACTGTGCTATCAATAGGCATTAATAATTGTTGGCTTAACAGTAGGCATTAAGGCGAGGAAAAGGTGTCTTTAAAAAAGAAACATAGTACAATGCGTTGTCCATTGTAATTACTCGAGAATGCTGATTTTGACCTCTAAGACCATTTTATTCGTTATTTTTCACATTAAATTCCTCAAAAATAATTTCAAAATTCATAAAGACCCATTTCCAACTTTAAAAACACGTTTTATCAACCAAAATTACTCAAAAAAACCAAATCAAATTCAAAAAAACTCATTTATGTTCTTGAGTTTCGATCTACTTTTACAATCCAAAAGCAAATTCAAGTTTCTAGAGGTTGCAGTATTTTTTATTGTATTTTTGTTTTAATGCATAAGTTAGGCCGTGTCAATTTTATGCATATAAAAAAAAGAAGGGAAATCGATATCGAATAGTCTTGTTGAGATGAGTCTAACTAGATACAAAGAGTTGATTGCATGGCCTTAATTTTTATTTTATTTTTTTTTTTTCATCGTGATGTTGTTTTCTCGAGGGCCATCTCTCTACTGGCACTCTCTTCTCAATAAATCATCGACTTTCATTTAAAAAAAATAACAAAAATTTCACAAAATATAGTATAACTAGGGTTTTAATTGCAAGGTATACTAGAGTTCAAGATATGTAGAATAATTAAGAGTTAAATCAGTAGAATTTAAGTCTTTAATCAACGCTAGATACTAAATAGGTTGCCAATGCTATCAGTAGACTTCAATAATTGTTGGCTTGACAATAGTCACTAAATAAATATTTTTTTGTATAATTAAATACGAGAAGATGAATGGAGATCACTAGTTAACGAATCTATGCATTGTTGCAGGTCTGTTTACAAAATTAGTAAGCAACAATGATGTACTTAAACTAATGGAAAAAAAGAAAGAATTAGATTCTGTGACATGTCTAAAAATTATAGTCGTTTGAAATAAAAATATAATTGATTGAAAATCGATATAAACCATAGAAAAAGGATAAATTATTATTCAACAGTGCTTTATAAATCATTTAATAGTCTTTTTAGATTCCTATTTCATTAACTAATTAGTCCTTCCAGTGATTCTTCATTAGTTAATCAGGCCCTCGCATATGAGAAATAATTTAATAGTTCTTGTCGTTTCGTAATCCATTAATTAGTAAGTCCCCCAAGAATTTAAGAAACTATTCACAATGACAGCAACCACAAAGCATAAAAAAAAAAAAAGGATCCCCCAAGATTTCAAGTATTTGATTGAAAGTTTGTGTTTTCCTCCTAACCTAAAAAAGCACAAATGAATTTTCTTTATAAAAAAATCTCACATTTGTGTTTTCTTCAATTTTCACATCCAAAACTTAATTGAGTTTTTTTGTTAATAGCATGTTTAACTAAGTTTAGTTTGAGATTTTATAATTAAAAAATTAAATAACCTTTTTTAATTCTTTTTCAAATTTAAAAATAGTATAATAATTTGAGAGAAAAATTTCTTGCAACAAAAAGAGAAAAAATATAATTTGACATCCGAACACATCATGTTAACAAAGACATTGACTTGTTTACTTGCTTTACAGCTTTGAACAAGTTGATATACTCATACAAAAAAAAAAAAAAATTTATAATTCGTGTACTCAATTGAGAAAAAAAGGCAAATTTTTAATTTGGTATTACTAGGGTAATGTCATCAGTTAGCAAAAAATTTATTAGAAATGCTTGATTGATAATTTTAAAAAGACATACTAAAAAAAATAAAAACTTAAAATTCATATACTCGATCCAGAAAAAAATTAAAATTTAAAGTACTTATAGTGCAATATATCATATATATTATTAAATCCTTTTTTTTATTTATAATCTCTAGGTTTTTTTCTGAAATATTTAGACATTTTTTTTTCAATTGATAATATAAAGATTATAAAAATTAATATTAGTATTTTATCAAAAATCAGATTAATGGTTTTTAATTCAAAAGATGCTAACTAAGTTGTGCATTTCATTAGTGTTTGATTAAGTATTTATTCCATGATTTCTAATCGCAAAGATGTTGATTTTTTTTTAATATTATCAATTTTTTTAAAAATACATATCCTTCTTTTTAATTTAGGATCCTTTGATATTTCTAATCCTAAAAAGATGTTAATAATTATATAAAAAATTCTGTTTAAAATAATAATTAAAATTTCTGAACATGTAATGTATCTTATCAATTTCGACTTGGTTGAAATTAATTTGTGGATATAGAATTTCCATGCACGTGAGGTTCGCTTCGAAGATAACATTGTTGTTAAAATTGTTGCAAGCAGACTTTCTTTGGTTTTTGCTTCAATTATACTGACACGCTGTCCAACATCTGCATTCAATTACATCGTAGTTTCCTCAATTTCTATCCTCTTTCTTTTTAGTTTAATTCAATTAGATCTAAATTAATTAATCTTTTTTTTAATAAAAACGAAACTAATAAATGTGGAATTACGTCAAAAATCAGGGAAAATCAACCATATCACTCTTAATGTGATTTTCAAAATTCAGGAAAAATACACATCATGCAATAAATCCAAAAAAATTGAAAAAAACACTGAAAAAATAATCATGCAAAAATCAGAAAACTATGCACCATGCAAAAGCTTTTTTTTTTTTCGTAATTTTCAAAGGGATTAGAAGTGGATTATGACAACTCTGTAGTGAAAAAGAACTACACAGAAATTTCGTGCATAAAACATGAAATTCTCTTCATCTTGGAAATTGAATCCGGAACTTGCATCCAAAACAAAACCTGAGTAGGTATTTGTTTGTTATTGTTATGCTTTCAAATCCAAATTAATTTGATTATAACAAAAGATATTTTACTGTAATATTTGTTTGAGTTAAAGTTTTGTTAAAAGTAATAGTAGAAGGTTAAATTAGGTAAGGTTTATTTTTTTAATTTGAATTAAGAGTTTAAAATATTTATAAAGAAGAATATTATTAGAAATTGAATCTTAAAATTTAAGATAAAATTTTTATTTTATTTGAATTAAATATACCAACAAACATTAAAAATTGAATTATCTTATTTATTTTTATAATGAATGTTCGTATTTAATTAAACATCATTATTAAAAAATTAAGAATTATAATTATTTTTTAAATAGATGTAATTAAACATCATTCTTAAAAAATAAAAAATCAATCAAGCCCACTACTATTTTGTGGAATTTTTTTTCCTTTTTGTTGTGTATTGCGATCCTAATAACATAAAAATATAAATTTAAAAAATAAAATATATCCAATTATTAAACAATATTTTTGCTAATATTAAAACACATCAAAACATAACAATATCAAACAGAAAATCTAGTCGGAGGAAATTAGGGAGAGTTGCGTGAGAAGGAGAGGGGAAGAAGAAAGAAAAATACAAGGGACAACAAGCTGTCTCGGTTTAATATGCTGCCGGAATTGTTTTTTTCAATTACTAACTTAAATATCATAGGACGGGTTAATATAGTTTTTGCGGTAGAGGTTTGGAGTTTGCCGCTTCAAAACCAAGGGGGAGTGTTGAATGTCATTTCTCAGGAGCTGTTAGTCAGGTTCCATGTTTCTAAAATTTAGTAGCCATGCTGCATGTTCTTAAAGTTTAGAAGATTTTTTAGTTTTCATTTGAAAGTTTTTATCTATTTAAGGATACTTTACATCAATGAAAACCACTGCTGATTTTCCTCACTTTTTTTAGTTGTTTTGTTAATTATAAATTAATTTTTTTTATTTTGATAAACAAATTAATTAATTTCGTGAATTTTTAAAAAATAATTATTCAGTAATTTTATTTTTTTTTGTTCATTTTTCATTCTTTCCTAATTTGCATTTTTTTTTGTTTTGTTTTAGAAAAAAGAAAAAAAAATATTACGGAAAGATTGATAAAATAAAAATATATTTTTTAGATTTAAACTTGAACAATCAGAAAGTCATTGCTGATGATTCTGCTACATTCCTCTCGCCAAGTTCAGAAGATGTAAGGGAAACTGATGGAAAAGATTCATGTTCGGAACAACCAGAATATATGCCAGACGGCAATCGAAATCAAGACCCTCTGATCCAGCCTGTCCGACCACTCCCAAAAGCTCATGGCTCAGAGACCCTTCAGGATGCATGCAAGGTTAGCTGTGGCATCGAGAGTTCGGCGTTTAGCGGATGCAATGGAGCTAAGCAAAACTACTATCAATGCCCCGGAATAACTACCGGCTGTGATGGAGATTGATGGCTTGGAAGAGGCCAAACAAATGTAGGCTTTTGAGTATTCGAATGCTGACCCCATTAAAGCCGGAGCCTTTATGCCATTAAAGTCCACTACTATCAAGTTTAGGCTTTCAGCATGCAAGATGATAGAAAGCTAAATGCTCTCTGGATATTCCTCTTTTCTTTTAGATCTATTGAAAGCTCATGTGTTGAGCAACCGCCCAACCATCTTACAAAACCAAAGCTTATAGCTCTCATTATGATCAAAGTATATACAATTTTTATGTAAGTATTTCAGATAAGCTTTATTGTTTTACATGTACGATAAACTTTTATTTACATTAATTCTTAGCTAGTTCCGCCGCTCATATGTTTTAAATTTGTTATTTTATAGTTTATGTTTACATTAATCTTTGGCCGACTCTGCTTTCCGTTTTAATTTCATTTACATTGCTTTAATTGTAGTCAGCTCTACTGCTCGTTTTATGTTTTAATTACTTTGTTTTCTTACTTTTCAATCCATTTACATTTTATTTTAATTGTCAATTCATCATTCACAATTTTCATTAATTCATTGTTTTTAACAATTTATAATCTATGATTGTTACATGATATATATATACACACTTCAAATACTTTGTCTTAAATCAAGTTTTTTAAAATAATCAATTTAAAAATTGATTTTATTGTGTTATTTGCTTCCTCTTTAGGCAATGAAAATGATTTAAGTCAATTTTATAACAATTTTTATTTCAGTCTATTAACTTCAAATTCATTTAATGTATTTCTTATATATATATATACTGCACATTTTGAACCTATTGAGTATAGTCATGATGAATTAAAAAAAATTAGATCATTAGTTTTGTTAGAAATTAACTATGCATCTACAAACATAAAACAAATATTTACTATTTTTTCTTTTGTATATTTTAAATTTAGGAGGTGTTTGATAACATATTTGAGTAGCTTAAAAAATTAAGTTGTAGTACTTAATATAAAAAGTTTGTTTGATAATCTAAACAATCTCATATTAAAAATTTAAATTAAGTCAAAATCTACTTAATCGGATAAGTTAAAGTTTTTAACTTATTATTTTTTTATTAATACGTAATTGAAAGATTTTTAAAACTTTTCAAATATGATTATATGACTCTTATATGTTTTTAAAACTTTTTTTTCTTTTTTACACACAAGAAAATCAAATCACTCCAAATAAAACATAAAATGCCACAACATTGTTACCCAATGGGACATATTGAATGAGGCAGATAAGTAGAAACCTCAATAATTACCCACCAGTCTGCGTAAACAGAAAATAAAATTGTTCTTACGTAGCATCCCCAAGCCCTCATATCATTAAAGCTCAAGTCACCACAGGTGGATTTCAGCAGACCCATCATAGCTTCTGAATACAGCTCCAGTCTTCTGGATTATATGCTGGGGCGAGGCGTAGATAAATAATATCTTTCCATGAGTGCCCTTATAATGTAAGAGCCACTTTGTTATTCTGCATGAGTAGCTTGTCTGCAGCAAAACCATTAGCAGTAGCAGCAGGCTTGTAAGTGGAACCATCCTGTGCTGGAGAGTCAGGCTTGCCACCTGTCTTTTTTCCGTTCCTAGCCCATTTGCAAAAATAGAGGAAACCTTTTTCATTATTGATGCTATCATTTGGAATCTAAAACATCAATTAATATTATGTTATACCGTTTTTATTTTTTTATTAAATTTTTATTTATTTATTTGTACACATAAACACATCTACGTATATATTTTTATTTGTATTAAAAAAATATCATGTTATAATTATAATGTTAAAATTGTTGTGTATATAATCTTAAAATGTTCGAGTAACGAGTACTTATCCAATAAAATTATTATATTCAAGACTTAATTTTCAGTAAACAACAAATAACTTGTCAAGCATATATTCGGTACTTAATTATACAGGTACTTAAAATTCAATACTTAACGGATTCAACGCTTAATTTTAAGTTTTATCAAACACCCCCTTAGTTTCTTTTGAATAAAATAATATTTCAAAAGAACTAACCAATGATTGAAATATAATTTTTAATGCTATATTATTGATTATTTTGTGATTTAAAGTATCTATAAATTAAAAATACGTGTTTAAAAAAATATAATCTTTTCATCAGTATTAAATAAGAATAAAAAAATATTTACATAATTTTTTATATTAAATTTTTTTTTATGTTTTTTATACAATCTTATGAAAAAGATATATTAACATTTTTTTTTATTCAATCTTCTATTTAAAGTATTATAGGTTCTTATTTAAGAATCAATATGTATAAAAAATTTTCAGGTGAAATTTATGGAAAATATTAGAAATAATTCATTAAATGTAAGATTTTGATTGAAAAGTTATTAGATTTTATTTTAAAAAAATTTTATCTTTAATTTGATATATTTTAATAGATCTATAATATATTATAAGATATAAAATTGAAATAATTTGATTCTATCTGATGTAATCCACAACGTATCACGAGCAACAAATTAGTGTGAGCTAATTCAAACAAACAAACAAATAAATAAATAACGGGGTGCTAAACTCTTCAGTGAAACAAAACTTCATGGCCTATCGCTGACTTTATGTTCCGAATTTCACAGATCTCCATATATACATTCATTGCACTTCTCCTTCTTTCATTAGCTCTATCTTTTACAGCCCATAGGCTATAAAACCTAGGATTTATTTATTTTGAATTAGTTCGACAAAACAAAATATTATAGGGAGGCAAAATGCAAGCATAGTAAAATACAGCTAATTAAGCGCTTGAGGTCGTAATCCGGTGATGAGGTTCGGGGTTGCTCACCGATGACACTCGGGTTCGATTCCTATACGCACGCCCGTCACCTCCGCGGTGTCTTATCCGCTCACCTGGGCTTGCGGGGTATTCGGTAAGTCCGAGAAATTAATCGAGGTGCGCGCAAGTTGATTCGAACACCCTAAATTATCAAAAAAAAAAAAGTTACAGTTAATTAATTGTTAGCCTAGTAGATCAATGAATCAGGAGCAGAAATTTGAATATGTAGCTAGATTGCCTAAACATAAAATATAAAATGGTTCGCACATAACAGCTAGCATTTAATTGCACCTAAAACACAAACTTTAGTAGGTAACCTCAAGTACTAGGCCTTTTTTAAAAAAAAATTAACATAAAATATAAAGTGGTTAGCATATCCAAATTTTGACCCTCATCTCCCTTCAAATCAACATCCTGATTTTTTTTCTAAATTTTCACCCTCATTTCCATCCAAAATTTCAATCTCAATTCCCTCCAAATTTAAACCATTATTTATGTCCCATGCTTTTCTAACTTGATTTCTTACTTCTTGTAACTCCTCGTCTATATCATCGGACAAACATTGGCAGTCAAAAACTTCATCACCACAGTTTGTTATTTTTTATTTTATTTTTATAGTTTTCGTTAATTTAAGCTGAATTTGTTATTATTTTTTTAAAGTTTTCAAAAAATTTGAACTAGTTGTTTATTTATTTAATAAAGAAAAATATTAATTTTTTTTTTTAAAGTGACAAGTTATTTTTATTTTTATTTTTTACTTCATTGATTAAGGATAAAATAATGAATTTATTGATGAAAGGCACTTGATTCAGTTTGTGTATTTTTTCATAGGCATGATTTTCCAATTTAATTTTTCATCAAAGTTTTGATTTTCTGTTCAAGATTTTATAATTTTTACATATGATTAATTTATTTCTTAACATTTTTCTTTGGATTTTGAAAATAAAATAAAAAATAAACTAGGAAAAATAAGAAAAAATAAAAAATCCAGCATAAATTAATAAAAAAAAATTAACTAAATTTTTTATATTTAAAATAAAGTAAAAAAATTACCATTAAAAAAACTTGAAAATAATTTCAATCGTTAATTAAATAAAAATTTTGCAAAATTTTTTATCATTTTCATAATTTTTAATAATTTTTCTTTTCTCTTGAAATTGGAACAAATAGAAAACTATGATGCAGTTGCTGGAATTGGAGACGTTGCAGGGATCTCTAGGATTGGAGGACTAAATTGAACTGTGGCTCGCCCGTTTAGAGAGAAGGCACGTGGGGAAAATAAAATGAAGAGCATGAATGGTACGTGATGAACGTTATTGAGGGCATTATAGCAAAAACTGACATTTATCTCTGGTTCTTTTCTAGTTTCTTCTTTGTAATTTATCTCTGTTGAATAATTCTTATAATTCTGTTTTCTTAATACAAATTCGTAGATTTGCAATTCTTTTAAACTTAATTTCTAAAAATCAATTGTAATCTTTGAAATTATTAATTTTAGAAATTGCATTTCAATCTTGAATTCTTTTTGTTGAAATCTTAAACTGTAACAAATTGAAGACATGTGTCTCTCATCTTCTTTTAAAAAGATAAAAATTAATAAAAAATCGGGGATCATAAATGGAAAATAAAAAAGAATAAAAAAATAAAATTTTTATCTTTATTTTAATTATTATTATTATTATTAACTTTGAAGAATATTCTAATTCCATATATATTTATTAATTAAGAATCTTATTCTTATATTATTTTGCTAGTTCTTTGAATACTGTGAATACTGTAAAAGTTAATTTAAAAGGGATCCGATAAATGGTTTTCGTTAATTTTTTTTATATAAAAAATAGTTCTATTAATTCTTTTTTTTTTAAGAAAAAAAAACATTAATATAAGTTGACTCGTAACGTCACACGTTTGAATATGTGTGAGTTGGCATATATAAATTTTTTTTATAATACTCAAAAAGTAACTAATTACATGTATAATAGTTATTTTATAAATCTACTTAGAGGAGAGAGATAGATATATAACAATATATCTATACTTATAAAAAATGATAAGAAGATTTCCACGTTGACTCAATTTTTTAAATTTTCTCTCTTATTTCTTTTTTTTTTTTTTAATGTCTATCTCTCTCTTTTAGGTAAATCTATGAAATAACTATTGTATATACCACTAATTACTTCTTTTAAGTATTATAAAATTTTTCGGCATGCGTCTATCTCTCTCTCTCTCTCTCTCTATATATATATATATATATATGCATCACTCAGCAAGCGAGAAAGCACCCACGTTCAGAGCATGAGGCAAACTAACTATAACGAGCTCAAGAAAAAGAACATAAATGAGTTCAATTTCAAAGCAGAAGAATACACCCTCCATCAACCAAGAGGAGGAAGCATTTGCTCATGCCTCTTATTACACTCAAGTACCTCATTACACGATGTCTTGGTAGCTTCTGTGCAACTTGGCTTATATTTTGTTAGCAATGCCAAAGGAGATGGCAGATCGATCCACGCTTCATTGTCTTAAGTCATAGGTGTCTTTAGGCAGGCGGTCCAGTATGCAAACTCAACTTCAAAACGAAATTGTTTTAAGATTCTCTTTTATGCGGCATCCTCTGATCATTTTCACAAACTTCCTCCATCATTCTTCACAGGTTTGATTTGAAACACATAGTTCTTCACAGGTTTGATTTGAAACACATAGTTCGGGATGCATTTTTATGAGTACTTGAACAAAAATCGAGCACTAAGCATGGAATTTGACAAGGCAATGGCTAATACTTCCAGAACCACCATGAAAAAAGTGCTTCATACCTACAAAGGATTTGAGGGATCGACATCTTTGGTTGATGTTGGAGGTGGGACTGGTGCTAGCCTGAACATGATCGTTTCCAAATATCCTTAACTTTGATTTACCTCTTGTCATACAAAATGCACCAATCTATTCCGGTACTGATGAGCAACATGTTATTTATCAATTCTCTAGTTGAATTTACAATATCCTTGCTTTCTTCTGTTAATTAATGGAAAGGCGGCACTAAATATGGCAAATTTGTTTGCTTTTTAATGATTGAGTTGAATTTTATGCAGGAATTAATAACATCGAAGGAGATATGTTCTTAACCATACCAAATGCCGATGCATTATGATGAAGGTTTGCATATTAATTTGAATAAATACGAAAGGCTGCAATATATAGTCTCTTTGTTTTCGATATTTTAGGCTCAATAAGAGAATAACTAAATGAATGGAAAACCGATTTTCATTTTCATGATGACCATCAAAATTTTTAGTTTGGATGGTTTTTTATATTGTATTCAACATTTTTTTTGATAAAATTGTCAAGAGTTCGATATTTGACCGTGTCCTTTTTTCTTGAAATTAATCAGCAAAAAGGGTAGATCAATCAATCTCTTTTTATTAATTGGACTTTTTATCTTGAGTTAGCTGAGTTTTAAAATCAATCTATTATAGATGTTAGTTTTGTGTGTGTGTATATATATATATATATATGAAAGATGCTAGCAATACTTTCTTTTAAATATTTGCTTAATAAAATTGTATGTTTCAAACTTTTTTAACTATCTCAAACATCTAAGTAAAAAATTAACAATCAAAAGGTAATTGATGTTACATGTTTTTTTAAAAAAAAATTAAAATTACAACCAATCTCATATTATTTGAAAAATTTAAATGCTTCTTTTTTATTCTTTTGCATAAAATACTAGTGCAATGCATAATTATTCATTTATTGTAAAAATAAAGAACTTAGTGTTTGCATTCAAGAAATAATAAAAAAAAAAATCTTTACTACTCTTGATTTCTACTTAATTAATGGTTTTTTCAGATAATTTAAGAATAAACAAATTATTTAAATAATATAGAATTAGTTGTAATTTAAAAATTTTCTAAAAATATATAATACTAGTTATCTTTTTCTTTTCTTTTTTTGCTTTTTTTTTCTTAAATGTTAGAAGTAGTTAAAAAAAAAAAATTGACGTAGATATTTTTATTTTTATTGAGGAAGTGTTTTACAAAAAGTGTTAAATCAAAGAAGCGGTGGGTATATGTCGAGTCAAAATGAACCACCCACCAAATTACTATTAGTTCTAATCACTTTTTTTATTATTTGTAATTTCATTTGATTTTATTTTGGTACAAAATTCATTGAATTTTTATTTGATTTCACTTTAGGATTAAGAGTCTTTTAATGTTTTCTAGTTTTTCCTTCTTTTGATTACTTCAGGATTAAGAGTCTTTTTTAAAATTCATCTTTTGATTACTTTAGGATTAAAAGACTTAATGTTTTCAAGTTTTTTCCTTCTTTCAATATCTTTTCTGTTCTCAAAAATCAAATATAACATTTTTCATGTTGAATAAATTTATATGTTATAAAATCCATTATTAGATCTCCTTTGAACAAGTTAAAATTTTGCACGACATGCACTTATATTTTTTGTATTTGTATATACTAACAGAACATACTTCATAACTGGGATGATGAACATTGTTTAAAGCTCCTTACAAATTGCTGCAACGCTCTGCCCAAAAATGGAAAGGTGATCGTGTTAAGCTTGATTGCACTGGAAGCTCCAGAGACAAGCATTGCCTCGAAGTTTGTTGCTAACGTGGACATTTGTATATTTTGTTTGGAGAAAAGCAGAGGACAGAAAGAGAGTTCAAAGCGCTAGGCCAGACTGCTGGGTTCTCGGATTTTCAACTCAGTTGCGATGCATACTACTGTGTGGTCATGGAATACCTTAAATAAAATCTTGTAATGTTTTTCAATGATCCGTATAATTTGCTTATAAGCAAGTGTACGAGATGCTATAAGATGCTTTGTAATAATGTCGAATGGGACATCATCAGCATAACGTATGCCAAGCATGCAAGTGTGTATTTGCTGCTACCAAGGTAGAATACTTGGGTCATTTTATTTTGAGTGAGGGAGTTTCTATTTATCCAAAGAGGTTAAGGGAGTTTTTAACTGGCCTGTTCCTATTAACATTAAGTAGCTCAAAGGGTTCTTGGGGTTAGCTAGTTACTAAAGAAGATTTGTCAAGGGTTTTACTTATCTCAATCAACCACTCACCACTACACCAAAAAAAGGCATTGCAAGCGGTTTTTTGTCCTCTAGAGGCGGTTATAACCGCCTCTACAGATTGTAGAGGCGGTTTTAAGGACCGCCTCAAAACCGCCTACAATGCCGCTGTCTCTAGGGTGTAAAGGCGGTTTTGCCAACCGCCGCGGAATTTTGGGGCGGTTCCTTGCGGTAGTTACAACCGCCTCAAAGAATTTGTAGAGGCGGTTTCAAACCGCCTCTACAATGCCTCTCTCGGTCTGTTTGGGTGTAATTTGAGGCGGTTCAAAACCGCCTCTACAATTTTGCCAATTTTGAAATGTTTGGGGCGGTTGTAACCGCCCCAAAGTTTAAAAATATAATGCAAATAAAAGAAAAATTATATAGATTATCCAATATTATTAAATTTGTAATTATCAAATTCTAAATACATAAAAAATCTTCAAGCATCCACAAGGAGGGAAAAAAAAGGATTAAACGAGTTGTTCGAAATACATAAAAAAATTTCCCAATATGTTTTAAAATAAATGGCTAATGTTGACGGAATTTGCTTCAAGATTATGTCTCGGTGCCTCAACAGACATAGGGATTCCATTCACAAGTATAAACCGGTTTCGCTTTAGCCCCGCTCAACACATCATTAAAACTCAAAATCGGATACAAATAAAAGTGAAACAATTAAAAGTGATCTAAGCGATTCGAGTAGACTTGAACTAAACTTTAATGCCCTAATAAGCAGTAGCCTAACCGCCTTCACTTGTTGGAAGAAGACCAAGACAAACTCGATTAGCAATTCCCCGCAACAAAGCAATTGATGAATAAGTAATAGTACAACATCCTTGTAACCGATGCTCATCTTATCATGGTAGGATGTCCGTTATGGAAACACATGGGATAGCCGCCAACACATTAACGAATCAAGCCGAGTGACCCGAAAGTTGGGTGCATGCTTCAACACATAAAAAGATTTACGGGTAAAACATTACTAATGACCGGATCAAAATTTACCTTAGGAGTCGTCATTCGATTGTCTCCGGACATTGAAAAGTAAAAGAACAATTGAAAGTAAAAGAACAATTGAATTTGAAACAATCGAAATTTTTATTAGAGAGAGATCCTAACACAATTGAAAGTGTAAGTAGAATAAGATAAATCACACAATACCCGACAAGAAATGGCAATGTGAAATATCTTATTCCAGGTAAATAAATCCACTATAACCTCATCTTTGCACTCCGGATTACCCATACGAAGCTTCTCAAAAAGATTACCCTAGAAAATTTTTGTATGTGTGGGTATGCATGCATGCATTGTATGTGTGTGTATGTGTTTGAGAGAGAGAGGAAGGGGGAGTGAGTGAGAGTTACTTGCATATTCTTGTACACACTTGAATAGTTTGATACTAATTCTTCCGATAGAAATGGGTCATATTTCGCCAACTCATTTTTTTCTTTGTTTTCTTGCAACCCTAGCTAAATAATCTAGGGCTCAACACTCAATTCAATTGAAAGGAAGAAATAGATGCAAACAAAGTAGCTAGGTATTGCCACAAAAACATGATCATGGAATAGATAGACTATTTAATGTCGATATGCATATTAAACCGAAGTGAGACATATAAAATAAATGAAGCTCATAAGCAAATCCAAAGAACTTTAGCAGGTGAAGGTAGTCAAATCAATTACCTCATAAATATACCTAGATTTCATGTAGTCACCACAGAGACCATAGACATCGATTATGGTACGATGTAAATACATATTAGGAACATTCAATTTATGCTTAGCTTCATTATATGCAACCAAAGCAGAATCCGAGTCCCTTTTTCTTCCAAATTCACTTATAATGTTGCAAAAGAATATGCATTCTTCACTCGGAAACATGGCTGCATACTCGCATTGTGTAACACCCGTGTTTATAGCATCGATGATATATTATAACATAAATAAAAAATGTACAAAGATTCAATGCAACAAACGTGTTTTATCGATTTGTAATAAAAATCAAACCAATAAAATTTTGCAAAGAGTGGTCATACCGCACCTGCCATCTTCGGATTATGTTTGTCAACACAGATTTTAATAATGTAGGATGGGTCCACTAGTTCTTTGAAGGAGAAGCAAAACCACGACCGACCACAAAATATTAGTTACATATACAATGCAAAGCTTCTTAATTATAACACCGTAACTATTAACTAAAGCTGAATTATGAAATCAATCTTAAAATATAAACTGCCCATCAAAGAAAATTTAAAGTTTCTTATCGATATTGGTAATTGAAGAAATTTACCGAGTAAGAGTCTCCATTGTGCCTACAACTTGCTCCACATCACCAAAATTCACAATCCCGAGACACTCTTTTTAAGCAAATCAATAGCAACGCCATCAAGAAAGTTAAAAGTGGAAACTCCCGGATTCTCGGCTTTCTTCAAAAATTGAACAACACGATCTACATTTCCTTGTTAAAGATTCTTTGAAATACCCTTTGTCACAGGACTCGCACTTAATGCGACGAACAAAACTTGAAGCCTCAACACTCGAAGCAATCACCGACTCGCAATCATCACAAAGTCTTGGAGACGGCCATCCTCGGCCGGCTTTGAAGCAAGGTTGGCATAGTAATTGAGGACGAAGGAGGAGTTTTGGTTTTGGCAAAATGGGATGGTGGAGAGGAGAGGAGAAGAGCGAGGAATGGACAGCGGGGGTTAGTTTGGAGGAAGCATAGAGAGTGTGGGGTGATGGGTTTTGGGTTTTGGTGAGTGTTGGTGGTGGTGAGGAGTGAAGGAGGGGCTCGTCGGAGGAGTAACAATGGAGGAGCCAAGGATAGCGAGTGACATAATTAAACACATTGGGAATAAGATGATAAATATAGCAAAAGGGAAATAAGAAAACACGAGGCATAATGGAAAATTTTAATCTAAGTTCAATAGCGACTAACATTTTGGACTATTACCCGAGGACCATCCGGTGGTACTTGAAGGATGAATTTGCAATCACCAAACCATTGAAGCACCAACCATGGTATACACACCGCAACCTTCCCCATTGATCAATTCTTCCCTCGGATAATGGAGTCGACCCATCGGGACAAGAATCATTAAAGACTTTCCATGTAGTCTCATTTATATCCCACCACACCACAATATCAAGACCCATCACCCTTTTTGCATGTGGCACCCTCTTGTCCAAATCACAAATTGGCATGACTCGGATACCACTCGCATACCAGTCAAACTTCTCTCCTTCATTTTCTCGGTTCAGATTGGTTCCGTGGACTCTGTCGAAGCGAGAGAATGGTGATGATGATACGAGTTGTGAAAAGCTTGGATTTCGAAGGTGTTTTCTTGTGAATTCTAGAGAAAGATGAACTTGGTGTTGGCTTTGATCGAAAACCGAACAACTTGAATTTGGTAAATTGGGTTTGATTCACCTTACCATCAAATAATATTGGAGGTCTACGAGTCTACACATCCAAGAAAGCTTACAAGTGCATCTAAGAAAACAATATTGAATCCGGCGAACATATCTAATTCAAGCAAAAAAAGGATGTTTCCACCTCAATTTTCAATATTATATACACTAAATGCTCAATAAACCCACATTGTAGAGATTAAAGATTAAAGACAAAGAAATCCATGAAAGAAATAAATTGATACACATAGCTAATCTCAAGTAGAGAAACTCACATTAGTTTTAGCAAGAATCAAATAAAATTTAAATACCCAACAACCATATATAAACAAAAGGGTAAGAACCCAACGAGAGGACAACATCATTCATGGGCTAAAGTTAATAAAATAACAAAAACCCATAAATCTAAAATCACACCAACACATAGTAGACCAAAAAGGAGTAAAAACCCAATAAAGACTTGTCATTATTTATAGGTGTAATTAATTGATTGATAAAAATGAAAATAAATCGAAAACCCTATATGCTGAAATGAAAGGAACATTACCGGGAAGAGATGAAGATTGAGGTGGGCGAGAAGGGTAGGAAGAAGAACGACGGTAGATTTGTGAGTGTGGGTGATCTAGGTTCGTTTTTGGTGTTTCGAAATTGGAGAGAATAATGAGTGGTTTTTTAAAAGAAGAAGGTAAGGAGGAAGAATTTTTAGGAACATTACCGGGAAGAGATGAAGATTGAGGTGGGCGAGAAGGGGTAGAGAGAGTAACGATGGTAGATTTGTGAGGGTGGGTAGATCCGGGTTCATTTTTGGTGTTTGGGAAATTGAAGACAATAATGGGTGGTTTTTTAAAAGAAGAAGGTAAGGAGGAAGAATTGTTAGTTGATGATGTCGATGAAGTTTGTGAAAGGCCGGTGCGGTGGCTTTCTCGCTTCGTTTCTTTTCGAAACTTAAAATAGAAAGATGAATAAAAGAAGTGCGAGCGCCCTAGCTTAAAACGTGGGGTGGGGCGGTTTTATCAACCACCTCACATATTTTTTTATGTTATAACGAAGTAGTTTAAAAACTATTAAATTTTAGGGCGGTTTTCTTGACCGCCCTAAACATTTTGCCGCTACGGTCTTATTTTGGTGTAGTGCATCGTGAAGGAAGGGTTTACTTGGTCTCCTGCTATAGACTAAGCCTTTAATCAATTGAAGCAAGCCCTTACTACGGCACTAGTTTGGCTTTACTCGAACTTTTCCCACAAAGTCATTGTAGAGACCGATGCATCAAACACTAGTAAGGGAGCAATGCTTTTACAAGGTGGCCATTCTTTGGCTTATGTAAGTAAAACCTTTTCTTTTAAACATAAGATACTTTCGGTACATGAGAGAGAGAGAGAGAGAGAGATGGTTCAATATTGTTTGCGACGGTATTATCTTTTGGGAAAGCATTTCAAAATCGAAATGGCCTCAAACCTCTAAAGTATTTTATGGATCAACATGTGAACACCTCACTTTGGCAAATGTGGCTTGCTAAATTGATACCTTTTGATTATGAGATTGTGTACAAGAAAGGCAAGAAAAATATAATAGCAGATGCTTTATCCAGAATTCCTTGTCATAACCTAAATTTTGAGTTATATATTTTTTCCCAATTTTATTCATTTTATTTTTATTTTATTAAAAAAAAAGAAAAGGAATAAAAAAATATAAAGATATAAAATACAAAAAAAAAATTAATTACATGATTGAATAAAAATAGAACTAAATCGAAGAAATTAAAGATATAGTTGGAGCAATTGAGAACCCTAAAAATGAAATTAAAAAATACAAGGACTTAATTGAAAGAATTAAAAGTATAGTGACTACAATGACAAGTTCATATGGTATAATTGAAACAAAACTAAACCTACGGGGACCTAAATTGACATGAAACATGAGCAACATGAGCTATTGTACTTTAGTATCCTATAGCCCTATCCATCTTCATTAATGAAGACAACAAGTCAAAGGAACAAACATGCCAACTACTATTTGTATTGTAATTCCCAGTCAAGAATTGCAGTGTGCCCTTTCTTTTGTCACATTACTCCATACTTACACACACAAAACGCAATACATAAACATTAAGCACAAGTTTTGGCTTTGTTCATACGTAGCTAAAATAGATAGCAAGCTATTTATTATGAGGGAACTTTGATTTAAGGGAGTTGATCCCGGGAGTGAGCGGAAGACATTTAGGTATAAATATGGGTTGAATTAGGGTTTTAAGAAAGAGAGGGACAATAGAGAAGAGATAGAAAAATTATAAGAAACAAGAGCGTAAGGGCAAACTCATTTCAATCTTACTTTTGAGTTTTTGTTATGAGGACACTTTCTTACATATCAAAGCCGCAACCATCACTACCAACCACTCATCCTTAACCCCGGTTCCCTCAATCGGACACTGTGTAAGATTCTTTGTTCTCTTTATTTGATTTGTAACTCTAATTGTATCGATTCGAGTTACTAACCATTCTAAAACGAACAATGAAAATGATTTCATCATTGCCATTGCACATAAACCCATTCCCCTTCAATTCCCCTTTATGTTATGTTTAAGTTTGTGAGTGGAAGATGAAAGAAGGGTTTTGATGGCTTGAAAAGGTTGGATTCTAGGTTTAGTCGGTATAATTTTTAAAAGAAAAAAAGAAATTAGGGAAAATTTGTTGAGGGTTCAATTCGTATAAGGGTAAGAAGGAGATGGTTTAAGGAAGAGAGCTTCAATAATATTGGAGGGGAATGAGATTAAGGGGTAGTGGGTGTCGATGTTTTACGATAATTCGTTTTTCAATTTTCAAAGGAATAGGTTGTCTAGCTTCGGATTTGAGAGAGAGAAAGAGGGAGGAATTTGGAAAAAAAAAAAAAGAGAAAGAACCATGGGAAATTTCGAAGGGGAAGAAAGAGAAAAATAGAAAGAAAAAAAGGGAGAAAGAGATACAACAAGAGTAATTGAAGGAATTGGGAGAGAATTAGGGTTTTCAATTGTTTTGGAGAAATTAGATTTTTGAAATTAGATTGTTTCTAAGTTTATAGAACTTTTGGGAAATAACAAAATCATATTTGGGTCTTGGAAAAGACCAATTTCAAAGAAAGGCAAGGAAATCCTAAAGACGAACCCTCTAATCTTCATGACTATGGTTAGAACTCAAAACGTTCCATTCTTTTCTTATGCGATTCACCTCACCAAGTAAACTCTCTTCACTCTCTTTGTTTCAACTTGAACAATGTCATTTTTAGAGCTCCTAACCAAAGATAACAAATTCTAACCACTCGCCCAACTCACCTATCACTAATCCATCATTTTGTCAAACAAATATACCCGAGATTAGAAGACCCGGATAAGACCATGCAAAATAAAAAAAAAAAGAGGAAAGCAAAGCCGAGAACGTAATAGATTAGATACAAAGGAGAAAAGGAAAATAGGAATCGAGTTTAGGTATAAACAAAGGAGAATTAGAAGAAATAATGGCTTAAGGTTTAGGTATAAACAAAAGAGAATAAGAAGAAACAATGACTTAGGGCTTCTTATGTTAGGGACCATAAGAGATCGATTGATATCGAGTGTGGAAGGCAAGAGGTAATCAATTTTTTTCCCAAACGAGTCTCAAAACCCAAACCTTAATCTAGTCAATTCTCCAAGCAATCAACAACCCAAAACAATTGCATTTCAATATTATCATTGATCTCATATAAACTTCACAATTCAAAGATCAAAGGATCAAAAATCTTACATTTGACACTATGCTCTTCAACTCTCAAGTTCTTTCTAGTTCACTAAGCTTCCCAAGCTCCAATCTAGCTAAGCTCTACTTGAATCTACTTGTTTATAGTCTTCCTAAGCTAATTTAACAATGATTTAGCTTAGAATTTGAAGGAAGAAATTGAGAGAAATTTTGGGAGAAGAATGCGTGCAAGAGAGAATAAGAAAAGAGAAGAAATTTTTGGAACGGGGTTGCTCTCCCTTTTTATACCAACCCCACCCTCCCTCTTTTTTTTGGTTCTTAAAAATTGATTCCAAACAAGTTGTTGATAAATAGATGGGTTTTTTTCCCCATCACTTTTGCATCCTTTCCTCTAGATTGCTCCTATGACATTGATTGTTGCTTTTTTAAAGTAAATTATAAATTAATTTTTTAAATCTTGATAACCAGATTAATTAATCTCTTTTATCTTAAAAATTAATTATTCGGTATTTATTTTTGTTCCTCTTTCATTCTTTCCTTCTTTTTTTTGTTTTGTTTTAGAAAATAGAAAAAAATAAATAGATAAAATTAAAATACATTTTAGAATAAAGTAATAATAAGTTAAATGTGATCAACATTAGTAAAAATAAATAAATAATTAGTTTTAAAATAATAGAAATTAATTAATTTGTTTTTCAAAACTAGAAAAACTAATTTATAGTTTACTTCATTTTTCTATAAAGAGTATTTTATAACTTTTCTCACATAAGCTTGGAAATGACATGATTTAAAAAAAAAAATAATTTGACTAACACACAAAACATAAAAATTAGGAGAAAAAAAGTAGTTTAGAATCAACTAGTTGGCTTTTGGCGGTACTGCTGTTGGTCGAACAAAATATGTTTATTTCAGTTTGATAGCTTAAAATATGTTATTAGTCAACTAAAATATATAAAATTAAGGGTAAAACAAAAACAATCTAATTTCATAATTTTTAATCAAAAAATTTTTATTTATTTATTATTATTATTTTTTTATGTTTTTCATAAATTTTGTAATTCAAAAAGCATGACTCTAATTGTTTAAAATTGATCTATTCAATTTGTTGTTTCTTATGAAAACCCTCATCAAATTAATTTATTAATATTTTTTATATAATTTTGTTTGTTAATAAATATAAATTATTTTTCTTTATGTGTGGATTTTTGAATAAGTTTTTTTAAATAAATAATCAATTAAAAAAATAAAATTCATGTGTTTTATTTGTTTATTTTTTATATAATTAAAATATATCAAATCAATTTTGTAGTAGTATTTTTTTTTTTTGTGCAGTCTACCAATTTCAATATATTCTTTACAACTTAATTTTTTTAATCTTTTTTATTTACGATGTACACTTTGACCCACAAAATATAATTATAGTATAGAAAAAAATAATTGAGATAATTGATTTTGTTAAAAAATAACTATGCATCTATATACATAGCACCAACTATTTACTATTAATTTTTTAATATTATAAATTAATTTCATAATTTATAATCAAATATTTGTATTTAATTATTTTTTTCATGAATTTTGTAGTTAAAAAACACAATTTGTTCTTTTTTATGCACTCATTCTTAAATAAAAACCTATAATAATCTAAATATAAAATTTAAAAAATATCTTGTTATTTTTTTCAAAATATTGCATCGAAAAAAATAAAGTAACAATTAATATAATAACTTACATAAAAATTAATAAATAATTTTTTTATTCTTATTCAATGCCGATGAAAAGATAAACTTTTTGAAAATATGTAAGTTTGATATATATATACTTAGAAAATACTAATAATATTAGTATAAAAATTGTTTTTAAAATATTAGGTGGTTCTTCTAAAATATTATTTTATTGAATTTCATTTTTTAGTTGATTATTTAAAATTTATTTTAAAATCCATATATAGAGAAAAATAAATTAATTTCTTAACAAATAAAATTACTTAAAAAATAAAAAATTAATTTGATGAGAGTTTCTATAAGAAGTGATAAATTGAAAATATTAATTTTAGATAATAAGAATGATGTAATTCGATATATATTCATTTTAAAATCTAAAAACATATATATATATATATATATATATATATATATATATATATATATATATATATATATATATATATATATATATATATATATATCACGTATGAAAAATTAAAAAAAATAACAATAGGTTTTTCATAATTTTTACCACCAATTCAATTATAAAAAAAATTGCTAAAAAAAAATGAAGCATGCATACTTGGTCCATATGGGGGTCAAAAATATATTTTGAAAATATTAAGGATTAAAATATAACATAATATTAAATTTGAATATAAATGCTTAAAAAAACTCCAAAATGATGAAAATACAACCATGCATAAGTCTGGATAAATATTAGATATGAATCTAACTGAATAATGATGTGGATAATAATTGAACCCTTTCATTCAGCAGAAAATAAAAAAGTAAAAGACAGTTTTGCCACATGATTCCCAATTTTCTATTTTTGTCAAAGGATTCCCAATTTAAAAACAGCAAAAACCACCAATGATGCAACAGAGACGACAAACAATCCAATTTTTTTTTAAAAAAAATGCTGAACGTTGATACAACATCATCAAGCAACCTTCGTTTTTCTCTTCTCTCAGGAATACGTGGCAACAAAGTATAAGACCTTCACATGATTTCCCAACACCTACCTGTAATGTAATCATTCCTGACAAAGTTTGAACTTTTTCTCTCCACGCGTTTGGCTTGCGAGAAAGTGCCACAGCTCGGGAAAATTTTTTTTATTTTCTTTTTGTTTTTTCTCGAGAAAACGAAACCCTAACCCTAACTTCAAATCTTCCAAAAATGGAGCCGTAAGAGCTCCTCCTCTTTCATCGTCTTGATAGCTTCTTCGGTTCCTCTTCCGGCTATACCTCCTGATCGGCTGACAGATCACCGGTATCTCTCTCTCTCTCTCTCTCTCTCTCTCTCTCTATATATATATATATGTATGTATATGTATGTATATATGTATCTAAAGCTCTTATTTAAGTTAATGATTGGTAAATTTGACTAAGTAGCTACTAAAATCAAACTTTTGAAGCTTAATTTTGGGAGCTGATTCAATATTGTTTACGCGAATGATTGCATTATTTGTCTTGTCTTTAAAGTAGTTGCAAATTGAAAGTGGCTGAATTTGCATCTTGACAGAGATATTTATGTATGTATCTACAAGTAACTTACCTTATGCATGCAAAGAGTTTATGCAGTTGTTTATTAAAGCTTGAGAGTGGTCATCTAGTGGGTTTTGTTGATAATTTTGTGGAGGAGTGGGACTGAGATGATTAACTAAGTGGGGTGAGGCAATGATTGTATTTACTTTGGAATCTCTTAAAGCATGAGATTTCCAGAGGAACGGAAATGGGAATCGGGAATATGTGTTGAGATTGATTTTTTTTTCAATGAACATTTGTTTTACTTAAGCTAATGAATGGTGCCAATTTGACTGGAAATTCTTTACTTTCCAAAAGATCTCATCCATTGAATGAGTGGGCCCTGCTAGTGGATTCCACATATGTAATTGTTGAAATTTTTGGAGAAGTGAATTCTCAAAGTATGTTTATGTAAAGTATGCGTTAAGTTAATTGGCAAGTAGAAGGCTCAGTTTTCGATATTTTGGATATGAGATGAAATCAGTGAGCTCTATTTTGAAATCTTTCTATTTTTTGCTGGTCAAAGTTTTATTTGATTGGTTCAAACTAGAAAATGGAAAGATGATCAGAACTTCATTGGTTTCACAACTCTTGTTGAGCGCTAAGTTGTTGACTAGGGTTATGTTCAAACCATATGTTTGATTCAATTTGAATCAACATATGAGCTTAAACTTGTTCTGTTCAAACATTTCTAAGATGTTGATAACTGAAAAATCCCAAGCACTTTTCTTAGAGATTGTATTTTATGTTTGAGGCCATAGACAGCAGACAGTTTGGTTGTTGCTTTCCTCCTTTATCTGCTGGATATTGTACTTGGCACTTAATGTCATTGCCTGATCAGGTTCAGTTTTTGGATGTTTGGTTCAAGCCACTAAGATTTAGATGCATGGCATCACAGACTCAAAACAGTGCTTTTAATTGAACTTGTTGCTCAAGTTGTTGCTACCTCATACCTCGCCACCTTGTCCATGGCCTCTTCCTCTGCATGGCCTCACCAAGATGTGGATGCATTGGTGAGAGGACATAGCTGGAAATATATGGCAACCATTGATCTGGCACATGCATGATAATCTAGGGAGAGATCAGTTCCAATTCCAGCCATTATTCTGGTGCATGCATGATAATGGGGGCCACCTGGATCTCATGGCATTCATCTGGGAAATTTCCTAAGAACATGCTTCCAGCAGGAAACCTGCAGGAGAACCATACAGATCATATAGGATGGCATGTACTGTTTTGTGCACTTTCCCTAGCCTCTCTAATGTGGTGACTCGGGAAGTTTACTTGCATCAAAGATTTCTTTACCAATTTGTAATATAAAATATAATTGCTTAGGCAGTTAAACTTTTGTTCTGTCAATCTTAATTTTATTGTTTTAAAATTTTAAAGTTATGAGAATATCTTACAGGTCATTAGGTGCTCTCCATAGGATGTTCTTTAACATTCGTAAAGTGTGAAATGTTATGATTGATGTTGACATCCTTTTGTGACCATTGATTGTTCGTGTAGCCAAATTGATGGGTATTGTGCCGTCACTGAGATATGTAACGGATGTTGCTGTTGACTTTGACAGCAAATTCTGCTATAATTTTGGTCACCTGCTCCCTTAATCATTTAGGCAGTGGATGTTGGATGAAAAATTTAAGTGCATTGTAAATTACCATTCACTCTGTATGATATGTTGTTTTTTTTTCCTTTGAACAATGTTTAACTCTGCTTCATATGGTTCCTTTTTTATTGTATTAGGAAATGGACCACTATGACTTGCATGCTCACAGAAGGGAAATGAAGCATAAAGGAAGAAATGTTGTTTGGTCGATCGCAATGGACAAATGTCTAATTGAAGCTCTTGCTATTCAGGCTAGAAATGGAAACAAAATAGACAAATGCTTTAATGAGAATGCATACACTGCTGCTTGCATTGCTGTGAACTCCCGCTTTAATTTAAACTTGAACAATCAGAAGGTCATTAATCGTCTTAAGACCATTAAGAAAAGGTACAAGGTTATTAGGGATATGCTAAGTCAAGATGGTTTCAGGTGGAATCCTAGCACAAAGATGATTGAGTGTGAAAGTGATGACCTTTGGAAGAGATACATTGCGGTAAGTCTTGCATAATATTCTGAGGTATATTTTTTCTTCTTTTGGATTTGTCATGCTCTCCTTGACAATATTTGGATTGAAAATTTTCAAATGTGTTGAATAGGCCCATCCTGATGCAAAAGGAATTCGAGGAAAGCAGATTGACATGTATGATGAACTAAAAATTGTTTGTGGAAATTACCAAGCCCCTAGTCGTTGGGCTAAGGTAAAGGATGGAGGCCATCCAACAAGGAACTTTGCTGAAGATTCTGCTTCATTCCTCTCGCCAAGTTCTGAAGATGCAAGTGAGACTGATGGAACAGATTCATGTTCCGAACAACCAGAATATCTGCCAGATGGCAACCAAGATCCTCTGATCCAGCCTGTCAGACCACTCTCAAAGGCTCATGGCTCAGAGACCCTTCAGGATGCAATGTTAGCCGTGGCATCAAGTGTTCGGCGTTTAGCCGATGCAATGGAGCTAAGCAAAACTACTATCAATGCCTCAGAACTGCTACAGGCTGTGATGGAGATTGATGGCTTGGATGAGGCCAAACAAATGTATGCTTTTGAGTATTTGAATGCAGACCCCATTAAAGCCAGAGCCTTTATGACATACAATACCCGAATGAGAAAGATATATCTATTTCGGCAGTTTTGGTGGTGGAAGTGACTGTGGCCACCCAACCTCAGGACTCTTTACTTTGGGTATATATTTACAAAGTTGTAGATTGATGGATGTTTACACATTAAACCTTAATTGATGTTCGGAGGTGAATGTACAGATACTAGATGATCTCAGGGTGGAAATTCAGAGCTAGAAGCTGGTACTGTAGAGACACTGACCAGTCTCTTTGTTGTCCCCTTTTGGAATGAAGCTAGAGCAGTAGATGTAAAATCGTCACTTCCTCCTTTACCTTTCTTGAGAGATCAGGTGCTGCAATTTGTGCTTTCAGTTTTGAATACTGCTGTTGTAGTACTCAACTTTGTCCCAAACGTGGAATCGGTTGCCACAAAATATATTAAACTTGCAATCTCAGTTTTTTTTTCTTTGCAATAACTATTATGCTAAAGACATCAACGGCAAGGCATTTCGATCATTTTTACGCACTGTTTGCCGATTTTCTATGGAGCTTGAATTTATTTTGGGTACTTGGTCCTGTGCAACTGGAGGAGTCGAGATGAAGCAGCTTCTTTCAAGTTAAATCATATTGTAGGAGTATATAATTGACTACCGATGTGGTAATCTCATGATTAGAAGAAAAATAAAACAAATATTTGCAGGAGACAACAAATTGCAGCCATTGCTGAGTGGTGGCATAATGATGGGAAGTAACCTTAGAAAACGCCTGTGTTCTACTACTTGGTCATTCATCATCAATAGAGTGGAGCGGGAAAAGAACTTGCAAGTTGGCGCTAGAAAATGAAGTATTAATTCAATATATTTATTTTTTGATGTCATAAAGATTATTGTATTATCATGACTAAAACAAGAACTTCGAAAGGAATAATCAAAGACAGGTTAGTCCACACCCAGCTCTACAACCAATGGGTTGAACTTCAAATTCAGGAGGTTCATTTCTAGGGTCATGAATTGGCTAAGAGCCCTAATTCTTAGTTTTTTCAAGAAATAATGGCCTGGCGAGACCCATTGCGGCCCTTCCCTCGCCTGACCCATTTGCATTTTGCAGTGTGCACTCCTATAAGAAACCATTGTGGTCTCAAAAAACTACTTGTACGGCAGCTCAAATTTACCAATAATCTCCACAAGAACAGACTCCATTCTTGAAATGGTGAAATCTATGCATATCACGAACTATAATTTCCCTCCCAGTGACAAGGGAAATGTACTTTGTTGCATTATGACAGTCACCGCAAACTCGTAGATTTTTCCTAATGTGTATGGGAGTGCCTGTGCTCGTATTTAGCAGTCCAAAGGCAATAGCCAACTTCTCACTATGAGTATTCAGCAACTGCACTTTAACATCATCTTCCACATCGTGGATTGAATTGGTGTCAGGAACATAACCAGCAGCTTTGATCTCATCTACGAGTGTCTCGAGATAAGCGTAGATCTTTTGGGATTGGGGGTGGCTTGTAGTTCCGGAGTAGAAACTGTGAACCTCATTTCCTATATCCACTAAACTGCAGCCTGGAGTTTTTTAAGCCCTGACTTCTCCATTATGGTTCTTACTTTGGCCAGTTTGTCCCACATTGAAGCTGTGGCGTATATGTTGGCAAGCAATACATGGTATCCACCATCATCTGGGTTTAACTTGAAGATTTCGAATGCTGCCTTCTCCCCGAAGTCAACATTCTTGTGAATTTTGCAAGCACCCAGCATAGCACCGTAAACAGTAATTCCTGGTTTAATAGGCATCTTTTGAATGAAATCCCAAGCCTGGTTGAGTCGACCAGCTCGACCAAGAAGGTCAACCATGGCTCCATAGTGATCCATCACAGGCTCTATACCGTAATCTTTCTTCATGCTATCAAAGAAACAGAGCCCCTCTTCTACCAAACCTGAGTGACTGCAAGCAGAGAGGACGCAGAGAAATGTAATATCATTTGGCTTGTTGGTCCCCTTCTGCATTTCCTTGAACAGTTCTACGGCAGTTTTTCCAAGTCCATGAGTTCCATATCCATCTATCATAGCATTCCATGTGATCACATGCTTTTCATCCATCACGTCAAAGAGCTTTCTTGCCGTGTGAATGGCCCCACATTTTGCATACATGTCAAGAAGAGCAGTCATAACAAAAACATTCTTGTCTAAAAACCTCCTAATAACAAGTCCATGAATCCACTTTGCCTGAAGTGGAATCGACAACTCTGCAAGAGCAGGAATCACACTCACCATTGTAAACGAGTCTGGCTTTATATTTCGTGATTGCATCTCACAGAAAGCATCTAAGGCCTCACTCACACACCCGTTTTGGGCATAGCCTAATATCATGGCATTCCAGGATACAAGTGTTTTATTTTGCAATTTTCCAAATATATCAGCAGCAAAATCAGCCCTCTTACACTTGGAATACATGGAAATCAAAGAATTTGTCACCGAAACATCAGAATCAAGTTTCAATTGGTCCACTAATTTGTGAACAAATTTTCCCCTCTCAAGATCACCTAGATCAGCACAAGCATGCAAAGCTCCCATAACTGTAACATTAGTTGGTTGAACCCCTTCATCCAACATCTTCTGAAACATTACCATTGCTCCCTCAGCATCTCCACTTTGCACATACCCGTCAATCATTGAATTCCACGAAACAACAGTCCTATGATCCATCCCATCAAAGATTACTCTAGCAATCCCCACTGACCCACATTTCGAATACATATCCACAAGAGCTGTCGAAACATTCACAACTGACTCAAACCCAGCTCTCAAAACATACCCATGAACTGCCTTGCCAATTCTCAACGACCCTATATCCGCAATTGCAGGCAAAATAGAAACCATCGTAATCGAATCCGGTCTATGCCCTTCTCCAAACATTCTCAAGGCCAACTCTAAAGCAACCTTAGCAAACCCATTTTGCGAATACCCAGAAATAATCGTATTCCAACAAACCAAATCCCTCTCGAGCATTCTATCAAACATCTTATATGCATCATCAATTTGTCTACATTTGGCATACATATTCACCGCCCCTGTCATAGCAAACACATTCCCCGAAAACCCACTTGTTACTACATTCCCATGAATCTCCCTACCCCTCTTAAGATCCGAATTATCTCCGCAAAGTTTCAACAAATAAGTATAATTATATACAACAGGCCTAACATCATCACGCTTCATTCGAGAAAAAAACGAAAAAGCATTATCCAAAGAAGAATTCTTTGCATACCCTTTAAGCATAGTATGATAAAGAGCATCAAATTTATCCTCAATTGGTTCAAAAACACGCGAAGCTTCAGTTAAATTACCATACTTGCAAAAAAGACTAATGAGCTTGGTTTGAAAAAGGGTTTCATTGTAGAGCCCGTTTTTGATGATTTGAGGGAGGATTTGGTGAAGTTCTTTACCTGAAGTGCAGAGTTCTAATAGAATGGCGGCTGGGTGGTTGTATATGTGAGATGGGATATAGGTTCTTTGAGAGAGTGTGTGTTGAGCAAGTGGGCGTGCTTTGGAGGGAATTTGTGGTGGTGGTGGTGCTTTTGCAGTCATGGGCAATAGGTGCAAGTTCATTTCTCTCAGTTTCTCATCAAAGTCTCATTCTTGCTCGTTTCAGTGTTTGTCCCAAGTTTTTGAATTATGAATTTAGAATTATCAACTTTGTTTTTTTTTTTTTTTTAACTGAAAAATGAAAAATACTTCGAAGCTTGAGGTTCATTTTTTGGTTATCTAATGTTGAGGTGTCAATTCTTCCATAATTGCTATCCACTCCACATGGTCCTCTTTAACCCTCAATTTGGAAGAAGAATGCAAGAAAGCTGTTCCTTTCTCTTGAATAAATCCATCTGACATATAGACAGCTGTTCACAAAAAAATCTCAATTTTTTTGGAATAATAGTTTTATTATTATTATTATTATTAGTTTTTGGAAAAACATCGATGAGTAAAATCAATTGTTTTCTTTTTTTTTAATATAGAGATAAAGAAATTCAACTTTGTGCTCCCAACTCTGTAATGAGTGCATCTTTTTATATCAAAGAAACATGCACGTAATTAGGGGCACACAAACAGTGAACCTAAATCGCAAGAAAATAGCAGGCAAAACAAGTTCCCAACAGAAGTAAGCTTTGTAAGTACTGCGCCTACTGCCAGTTCGTATTGCTTGGCTTCATTGTCACTCGTCTATGTCACAGATGGGCACAGATAACTTCCAGTCATAAACACTAACAGCTGAAATCGAAAAAAAGCATAGATTAAATCAGAGTGATACATCCCTGCAGGAACATCATATAAGAGAAGGCAAATCCGCAAGCGATTGAGCCAAGTAGAGAAGGTCATAAGTGAGGGGGGCAACATTTGATTGAGAATTTAATTCAAACGAGTCCCTCAAAATTTGCAGATTCCCCAAACTTCAAACTAACAGCAAACAACAGAACATCATAGAATACTGTCATCATCCCTCTTTCTAACACCCACAATGTCTATCAGTAAGAAAAATCCATCACGTGACTCAGCTCCAGCCTGTCGAGTTGATCACATCCCAAATTGCTGTGGCACCGGAGATTCGTAGGGGATAACAGTGGAACAGGCTTACATTCGAGTTTCAAATCCAGTTCTATTTGCAAAAACATTTCAATTAAGCAGGAATGACTACAGAAAAGGAACCCAGAAATAAATTCATTCATTCCTATCCATCTTTCAAATAGACATGCAAAGACTGTATATGGAAGAACAGAATGCGTAACACTTCCATTGGAGAATAGAGATCTTGAAGCCTGATCTTTTGAGTATCGTCTAAAACAGTGGACCTAGCAGTTAAATGCTCATGATTATACAAATGAATTCATGCATTTTTAGATCTCTCAAAAAATGAAAATAGCAAATATTTCAAGGACATAGCAGCAGAATAGACTCTTCTAAAAATATCTTAATGTTCAGAGTGACATACTAAATAATTTCTTGAAAGTCTGTAATTGAGGCTGATTGCCATAACATCAGCACTGAAGCAAAACGATTTCCTAGGTTCTTCCATCAAATGTGAATATTCATGGAGCTTTGACAATTTTACTCAAAACAGCCTAGATCGTGCACGGCCAAAATGCAAATGTGACATGCCCATTATTGAAAACAGAAACAACAAATCTGAGTCAATGCGCCTTGTGCATCAATTGCACCCATGTGCCCCTTTCCCCAACAGGTCTTGGGTGCGAGCCTCTCTTGTTGGAGAACAATAAAATCCCATGGCTACTTTGTTGCCTTCAATTAGACTTTTTCACAGTTTTACAGGCATTTATCTATACATGACAGAGCAAGAGAGTTTAGCACTTTGTAAACACCAACAAAGATACACATCAAGCATATCAAACTAATAGCAGTGTAGAAATATGCATGAACAGATACCAGCTATTGTCTCTACATAAAACAAAACACTAGCCAATTAAGGATTTGCATTATAAAATCTGAGATCCACTGCAAGCCAATACACCAATAAAATGAGCAATGATTAATCCACCAGTGCAGCACACTTCATTTTATCTCTTTTCCCAAAAGCAAAAGCTTCACTTAAAGATCATATAGGAGGAGCAACCCAATCAAAAAAACAAAAAGCTCGTCTATAAGATAGGGAATCTGGAAAGCCTATGTCCTATAACAACAAGAACATCCATCAATAAAGTGCAGCTCTGTACAACAAAGGAGAGGAGTTCTAAACCATCTAAAACAGCAAAGAGGTAACTTCTCTCCCTTGAAAGAACTCCTATTATGCTACTCTCAGAACGGCCCAAAAACAGCAAAGACAGATAAAGTCAAGAATTTTCCTCTTTGATAAACAAAGACATGTACCTTTTCAAGCCTCAATTCTCCTTCAACTAATTTTGCTACTACATCCTCATCACAAAAACACCATGCTCCCATAACTTTCTAGTCCAAGCACATAGAAAAAGCAAGTGAAACAAATACAACACACGCATATACATATATAGTCTATAGACCTTATCTTCTACCCACCCTTCCATCATTTTTTCCTCTTTTCAATCAACTATTACACCTAACATTCATAAATTTCTATGCCTGCCTGCTTGACATGGATCACATGAACATGCACACACATGGGCATGGGCATGTGCATGTGGAACCAAAACCAAGAATCTGGCTATCTACAATATGACAATTACTTTCATCCCTCATATAGACACGGAAAGCTTGTTTACTGAAGAACAAAAGCACAAGCCATCCAGACTTCAGCTTTCTTGTTTGAGTTTGATGCAAAAGCAAGTGGAAAACCAATGCAACGTACATTATAAATCCTCTCCCCTTTTTTTCTTTTCTTTTTTATCATTGTTTCCGATTCTATCATTGTTTCCTATTCAACTTAACAGGAACTCCTGTTACGAATACAGTAAGCTAATTTCATTTGTCCTCATATGTGCCTGCTTAATACCATTACATCAACGCACATTCATGAACATGTGCACATATGTGTTGAGAATGAAAAAAGAATCTGGACATCAACAACATTATTGCATTAAGAGCAAAATACATAAATGACCACAAATATGGAAACATTGACACAATGCTAAAACATGCGAATGCACTGGATTCTTTAATGATAGGCAAAAGGATGCCACAAGATTTGGAAGACATAATATATTTGAAAATGTAGTCGTTAGCGACTTGCATGAAAGTAATTATTAGTTATTAATGCAATATGTATCAAGTGATACGGGCATACATTGTTTTCCAGCCAGAAGTAAACAATCATAAGAACCAAAACATCTGTTTCTATGACCAAAATTCATAATTGGAATGGGCAATGCTATAGCTTGAAAAGCGAGTTTCAATTATATACTACATCAATTACTAAAGGAAAGCATATAATAATTCACAAGAATATTATTATTTCCCTATCACCACAAAAGAAAAAAGAGCAAAACTAAAATGGTATAGTTCTTCACAAGAATCTAACCTCAAACTATAATGACCCTTACAACATCTCCATAAATGCCACAACCCCGTATTAAAATCACCATCAAAACAATCATTCAGGCAGCATAATGAGGTGCCCTAGCAGCCATACTAGCAACCTGAGCCTGCATTTGTGCAGCCCTAACTTTCGCTGCAGTAGCTCTGTTAAAAAACTGCTCTCTAGACAACAACCTCACATTCCTCAAATATTGATCAAATGGCATTGCCCCTTCTTGCACCGCTTTGTCCAACGAATAAACCACATCCTCAATCGCCATATCCACTGACGTACACTCCAACATCTGCTGTGACAAAACATCCACACACTCAAAAGCATTATCCACATCAATATCCTTCGTAACCCCTTTCACCTTCCCCTCATTTTGCCTAACCCATGCTTCCAAAACATCAGTATTCATCAAAACAACTTGCAATTGCGACTCCAACACTTCCATTCCATCTCTCAATTCTTTTAACCCTTTATTAACATCCTCCTCTCTCCTCCTCAACACAGCTTGAGCGGTAAACAAGCTTTCCATCTCCGCCTCCCTCGTTTTCCTCAACTGCAACATATCCCCATGAACATTCTCGACAAGCTTATTAATCACGTTCCTTTTATAAACCTCCGCCGCATCATCCGTCCCCACCTTCCCCACCACACCAACCCCACCACCGTACGGAGACGGTGGTGGATACTGTGGTGGCCTAATCGGTCTCGGATACCCACTCCCTCCCGTGGAACCTACTGATCCAAAACTCGACGAATTCGTCAAACTCGATAGATTCGGATGATAACTGGGATTAGTGATAGAGCTAGGGCTAGGGCTCGGGCTAGGGCTAGGGCGAGGACGTTGAGAAAACAAAGGAGGATCCCTCCCAAAAATCAAGCTCAATTCCCGAGCCAAATCAACCAAATTAGAACTCGGGTAGATCCAATTCTGCAAGTAAGGGACCGAAACGAGACCTGATGGATTAACAAAAGAATGAGATCTTTTGATGATCATATCGCGCGTGGGATTCACGTAAACACAAGGAGGGTGACGAGGGTAAGATTCGATAAGCCAGATGATAACGGGGATGTTATAAGTGACGGAATCGAAAGTGATTGGAACGGTGCCGTCTGCTTGGAGAAGATTGACGGTGCGGCCATCGTTGTGAGTGAAGGTAGCTGTTTTGGGTTCGAGAGAAGGGAAAGCTGAGATGAGGGAAACGAGGTGTTGACGAATGAGCCATTTGGTGTCTTCGGTGTAAGGAAGGGCGGAAGGGCCGCGTTGAGAGAGGACAGAGGAGAGGAATTGTTGGATAGCTTGGTGGTTTGATGGTGGTAGTGGGGGAGGAACCATCGAATTGATTTTAGGGTTTTGGAGAGAAAGAGGAAAGGTAGCGATGATGATGGAGGAACAGAGAGTTTGCTCGAGGAAAGGGTGCTTTTGCTTAGAGGAGAAGTTTCCGTGTGTTTTTACGAGATTAGTTCCCTCTCTCTTGTTGGACGAGTGGAAGTTTCTTGGGCAAAAGTTTGAAGTGTGAAAATCAACCCAATCCGTGGGCCTGGGATGTGAGTGTGATGATTTTTCTTTACATTCTAGGTGTTTCTCATCTTTTGTTTTTATGGTTTCAAAAAAATTTGCTTTTTTTTTTCTTAAAAAAAAATTGTATTGGTTCAAATTAAATTATTAAATAAAAATGATGAAATCAATTATATCACGAACTTCAAATTTTAATCTAAATTAAAGAAAAATATTAAAATATTAAATTAAACTTCATATATATATATATATATATATATATATATATATATATATATATATATATATATATATATATCCTTGATTGTTTGATTAGGTACATACTACAAATATAATTATATAAAAAAAAATTTATGTACATAAAAATTTGAAATTGAAATTATTTATTTAAATAACCAGAGTCTATTTAGTTTAAACCAATCCTCTTTTCTATTTAACCAATTTTTATATTGAATGCAAACAAACTCAATCCCAAATAAATGTTAGGAGCTAGTTAAAATTCAAATCTCAAATGCATTTGCTAGATTCTCTTTGTGTCTTTTTCTCAATCAATTCTTGCATTTACAAAGTTGAAAGAGAAACAAGAGGATGATTCGCTCTGTCAAGTCTTTTTAAAATATTTATTTCAAATATGAGTTCTTTCTTTCTCTTCACTAAACATAGAGTTTCTTTATTATTGGAAGGAGGTTGGAGTTAAATTTATACCGATAAAAGATTAATCTAATCAATATAAATTTCATTAAAAAAAATCTAATCAATTAAAGAAATAAGGAATTTAAATTAAATTAAATTAAACATTAAAAGATTTGAATTTTTTCTATTTATTTACTTCAATTGGATTTTTTTTTTTTTTATGTTGTCAGGTCAGGCCAATCGGGCCTACTTCTGTAGGCCTAGAAGATCAAGCCTGCATCTTCAGGCCCAAACACCTAGGCCTTGCTTTGTTTTGTTTTTTGTTTTTTGTTTATTTTTGTTTGTCTTTTTTCTCTCTTTCTTTTGTATTTTTTTTCCAACAATTCTTTTTATTATTGATTTTGAACAAGACTTATGAAAAAATATTTTTTTTCCTGCAGCCTGATAATGAAGAAATATAATTTTATTTAATTTTTTTTTAATTTTTTTGCTTTCACAATTTAAGATGATTTTTTATGAAAACATTCAATTAATTTTTTAATTTATTTTTATATAATTTTATTTTTTTTAAGAAAATATGATTTTTTTTTGTATGAATTTTTAAATAAAATTTTAGAATGTGACTTTTTTTTTCTTTTTTTAAATAATTTAATATAATTTTTATGTTGGATGTTTTGAATATAACATCCAATATATATATATGGAAATCATGGTTTTTTTCTTTCTTGAATCTACTCTGTTTTCTGCTTGGTTTTCGTACTCTGTTTTTCTATCAACTACGAACTATATTCTCAATCAATAGGTGGTTTAGATGAAAACCTTTGACAATAATTAATAAATTATCCCATTCAACTGATACATGACCAGGATGACTAATCCTTAACTTAGTCACGAAGGTTAACTTTTCATGGATATATCTTTGATCGCGTCTTATGATCCTATGTGCTAATTGATGTCAACCTTCCACTCTGCTCTATCCCACTTGTTTTAGTACCTGAAGCTATCTTTTCAATTTTATTCTGAAGTAAAAAAGTTGGCCTTGATTGATGTCAGAAGGCCAACTTCTGATATAAAATTTGGATGGAGCATAAAAATTCGTGTTGACACTCATAACTTGGAAGTAACATGGAAGTGTGCATGGGGAACTACATTCCCATTCCATTAAGCTACCATTCGACGCATAACAAGCAATCGAATTGAATTACAATATTAATTTAAGAAATTTCAAAGGTCTTCTAGAACAATAAAAAATAAAATAAAGTGATAATTATTTCGAGCAAATTATAAATTATTCTTTTTATTTTTATTTTTTAAATTATTATATATGGCTTGTTTCAAAAACTAATTATTTAATCTATCAATGAGTATTAACTAATGTAACATTATTTTATTTCATAAAATATTTTTTTAATATTTATAACAAAGAAGCAAAATAAATTAAAAAAATTATAAGAAAATTTAAAAATAAAGAGACTAATTAATTAAAAATCTCAAAACTAAAAGAATTAATTTATAATTTATTCTAATTATTTCATTTTCTTGTTTTGATCATGTGGCGCCAGGCTATTTATTAAAAGAAGAGAAAATTTTCTGCCTTGATCGAAACAGGGAAGAGACAAGACAAAGGATTTTTTTTTTTTTTTTTTTTCAAAGAACAAAAGAAAAGAAACCTCCTTTCATACTTTAAAGAAAAGACATTACTATTTAAGGGTATTTTAAGGATTAATCATGCATAGATGGGGAATTTTATAATTTGGTATGAATATGAATTGTTCATCTCTTTTCAAGTTATTTTGGTCTTCATCTCATGATTTAAAAATTGAAAGTTTTCTTAATCTCTGCCCCTTGTGATGATAGGAGAATGTGATACTGTCATTGATGGTGATGAGATAATTTCTAGCAGAGATTATATATAGCACCAAATTGCAATTTCTTAATTTTATGAAAAAAAAAACGTGTTTTATGTGTGGTTTCTAGATCATAAAAAAATTATTAAATAATAAAAATTTACACAATAAATAAATAAATTTATTGTAAATCAAGACGAAAAAGAATTAAATTTTTTTATTTTGATTATTAAAAAACATCAAGATTAAAAGCATATTACTTCATTTTATGATATAAAAATGATCAAACTATTAAAATAATTTTAATAAAATTTTTAAATAATTATGTTGAGACACAAGCGGATTGCTTTCTTAAAGCGATATGCGCCATCCGCATAATTTATATAATATAACGGATTAAGAATATATTATTCGCCGTCTCGGAAATAAAACAATCTCAACTATTTTATTATGTTTTTAATAAGTTTGTGCTATTTATAAAAGATAAAATTTAAAATATAATAATATAACTCTTACTTGAATATATAAAAAGAAGAACAATTAAAACAATATATCTTTTTCAATGGGAGATTAAAAAAAAAAAAAAGAGGATGTATATTTTTCTTTTTTGCTATGAAGAGCAAAATGAATTGTCGTTATCTTTAGCCAAGAAAAAAAAAAAAAAAAAAAGCTGGTCACTTTAGTCAAGAAAAACAAAACAGTAACGGTTTATCTTTAGCCAAAAGATACCTGCTGCTATTTTTAGCCGTTTGAAAGAGTTTATTGCAATAAAAAACAAAAGGACAAGCAACAGTTTTTCTTTTTAAATGCTGCTTTAAAATTATTTCTATAACAGTTTTAAAATGGTAAGTAATAGATGCTTTAATTATTTTTTATTAACCATTAATATAATGTTTTATTAAAAAAATATACCAACATTATATACTTTCAAGCTACTGCTTTTTAAAATTATTATTATTATTATTTATAGATAGTTGAAATATTTTTAAATAAATTTTATATTAATGAAAATTAAATCTATATAAAAAAGTTTTTTAAAAATCAGAATCGAATAACAGGTCTCACGAGTTGGACATTATTTTTATGATTCGATTTACCAGAATTGGCGGCGACAAGTCGGGTTGAGATTCATGGACCGGGCATGGAAGTGTGCATTGGGAAGTACATGCCCTTTCTATTAAGCAACCATTTGACGCATAGCAAGCAAACGAATTGAATTAATTAATTCAAGAAATTTTACAAGTCTTCTAAAAAAAATAAAAAATAAATAAAGTGATAATTATTTTGACTAAATTATGAATTATTCTCTTTATTTTTAGAAACAAATTATTATATATCTTTTATTTCAAAAACTAATTATTTAGTCAATTGATCAATACTAATCATGTTTAATTTAATATTATTTTATTTTATAAAATATTATATTTTATCATTAATTTTTTATATTTTTAATTTAAAAAATATTAATTTACAAAAAAATTTAAAAATGTAGGAATTGAATAATTAATTTTAAAAAAACTAATTAATTCATTTTTCAAAACTAAAAAAATTAATTTATAATTTATTCTAATTATTTCATTGCCCTTTTTCGATGATGTGGGGCCGGGCTATTTATTAAGAAGAGAAATTTTTCTGCCTTGATGGAAACAGGAAAGAGAGAGAGAGACAAAGGATTTTATTGAGTTCTTTTTTTGCGCAAAAAAATAAAAATAAAATAATAATAATAATAAAAGAACAAAACAAATGAAAAGGAACGTTCTTTCATACTTCGAAGAAAATGCATTATTATTTAAGGGTATTTTAAGGATTAAACATGCATACATGGGGAATTTTATTATTTGGTTGCCAATTTGACAATTAGTTTTGATTTTTTATTACTTTGCATCTCACGGTTTAATCCTATATAAATGAAAAAAATTAGAATAGAATATATTTCTTTTATAATATACGATCAATTTATTTACACATCTTGAGATGTGTATAGAACTTCATTAAGAATACGAATCAAATCGTATCTTTTGAAAATGCAACCCAATTAGCACTGCTGTCCTCGCCGCCTCTTCTAGGATCCATCGGTTTCCGGTGGTACCCAACGAATCTAATAATTTGAGAATATCTTGTGACATTTTGGCATGTCATGTTGTTGTTATTAGAATATAATCCTCAGCCAACGGTGTGATGATAAACCTGTTTTACCTAATCATTTCTATAAGCATTACGCATTAATCAGCCCATTTCCCTCCAAACTTAAAAAACTCTACTGTTTTTTTATGTTTGCCAGATTCTATAAAGGCTACGTGGCTCCTACTTAGAGGAAAAAAAAAAAAAAACTGCAAATGGTTATTTCAATTATTTATAGATGGCAACAGCATCCTGGCAATGTCAAAGGTCTCGTCTAGTAGAGGTGACGCCACCTTAATGGACAAAATTTCAAATAGACTCGAGGGAGGCTTGCTTGGTTGAACTTTGAAATAGTCCAAAGGAGGCTCGCCTTCCATTTTGTTCAGAGGAGAAATTGGGTTGCAAAACCAGGGGCAATTCACTTCTAGTCTTCTTGTTTCCTCAGAGGTACATCTCTCTCTGCTTGTCTTCTTTTCCATGTTAAATTTTCTTCTTCTTTATTAATCTCTTTTCAGTGCCATATATGTTAACATTCTTGAAATGATGAGTAGTCAGCCTAATGTAGCATGCACTTGATGATGCAGTTGATTGTTTTATAGAGGGGAGATTGTTAGCACCAGAGATTACGATTACGCGTATTGAAATCATGGAAATTTTTCAAATGGAAAGATTAGGATTTGGTTCAAAAAAGTTTCCAAAAATGGTGGTTTCATTTTTGCTGGCTTTCTGTCTGTTATACATGGCCTCCATGGTTTACAGAAGCTCAAGTTTTGATCTAATTGGGGAATTCGCCAAAGCTGATGTTACAGGAGAAACGGCCGAAAATGTTACCTTACCTTCAGGTACAGATAAGTCCACTGCTTACATTTACTTTTCAACATCTTTATAGATTCTATGTTTCTTGATTTTTCCTAATCTTCCCCCTTTTCTGGGTATCAGTGAAGGAAGATAATCTTTCCTCTCAACCTGAAAGCGTGGTTGTTGATAAATTGCTTGGTGGACTTCTGGCTCCAGGATTTGATGAAGAATCTTGCATAAGCAGGTACCAGTCTAACTTGTATCGCAAAATTTCTCCTCATAAGCCCTCTGCTTATCTTGTTTCGAAACTGCGTAAATATGAAGATCTTCATAAGCGTTGCGGACCTTACACCGAATCCTACAATAGAACCCTGAAAGAATTGAGTTCTAGCCACATAAATGGTACTGTAGACTGCAATTACATTGTTTGGACGCCTTCTAATGGATTGGGGAATAGGATAATCAGCATGGCTTCATCGTTTCTGTATGCTGTCCTCACAGACAGAGTTCTACTTGTCGATCATGGACCCGACATGACTGATCTCTTTTGTGAGCCTTTTCCAGATGCATCATGGGTATTGCCCAAGGATTTTCCACTCAGCAATCAATTCTATGGCTTGCAACCAGGAAATGTTCATAGTTACGGGCACCTGCTATGGGCTAACAGCATGAACATCTCAGCCGTGACGCAGTCACCATCATTTCTGTATCTATATCTGGCTTACAACTATGATAACTATGATAAGCTTTTTTACCAGGATCAAAACCAAGGTTTTCTCCAAAAAATCCCTTGGTTGATTCTGAAGTCAGACCAATACTTTGTGCCTTACCTCTTCTTGATCCCATCTTTCCAGCAAGAACTAGGCAATCTGTTTCCCGATAAGGAGACTGTTTTCCACCACTTGGTTCGCTATCTTTTTCACCCTTCAAATCAAGCCTGGGGACTGATCACCAGATTTCATCAGGCTTACTTGGCCAGTGCAGATCAGAGAATCGGTCTTCAAGTAAGAGTATTTAATAGAAAAGCAAGTCCAATTAAAGTTGTTCTGGAGCAGATACTGAGCTGCATTCAAAAGGAAAAGCTGCTGCCTCAAGTAGATGAGAAAAAACATATAGCTTCTCCATCCAAAAACAAGACCTCAAGAGCTATTACCATAGCATCATTATACCCAGAATACTATGAAAGCATAAAGAACATGTATTGGATGAAACCGACCGTAAATGGTGATGTTATCGGGGTTTATCAGCCAAGTCATGAAGAGTTTCAACATTTTGGGAACAATATACACAATATCAAGGCATGGGCTGAAATATACATCCTAAGTTTGAGTGATGTTTTGGTGACTAGTTCTTGGTCTACTTTTGGCTATGTAGCTCAAGGACTAGGAGGATTGAAGCCATGGATGCTCTACGTGCCTACCGGTGACAAAACGACCGATCGACCGTGTCCACGAGCCACGTCTATGGAGCCATGTTTTCATTTTCCTCCTAATTATTACAAAAATGCAAGGACCAGACGGCGACTTGACTCTGTTTCCCTTGTTCCTCATATCATGCAGTGTGAGGATACAAGTAACGGAATAAAGCTGGTTAATGATAAGAAGTTTTAGTGACTGCCGTAATTAGTTATTCATTTTGTAATAACCTGATCACTGTCAATATTTTGCTATCAAAGTTCGATATTGCACATGTACTTTCTGCCTCTTTACCCTTACCTCTCCATTTGGTTGTGATTCCTCTGCAACATTTTTCCTTTGACAGATAATTACTAACTTCTGCATCATATTATGCTCTCCTTATTCTTAAATGCAAGAGTCAAATCTGATAATCAAAATATTGGTGGGCTGCTGCTTTTTTGGCGGATTGTTAGGCAAAGTAGGGGTAGCGTTTTGAAACCCAGAACTCTAAGGGAAATTAACAAGCTATAGAATTTAATAACCTTTTTTGGCATTTATGGGACCATGTGATTAATTCCTAACCCCAAGGAGAAAAAAATATTAAGAAAAGATAAACTAATTAATGACTAAAACTTCTGTAATAACACGAGGAAAGTCGAAAGATATGGTTAGCAAACTGATACAGTACTGAGGCATTCACTTTGTTTCCAGAAGAAAGAAAAGAAGGGGCAACAAAGAAGCTAAATTTTTTCATATTTTTGGATTTGCGGCAGGTATGCAAACTTCTCTAAGCACAAATTTCTTTATCCATGTGTACTATCAACTTTGTACTATATAGTATTTTGTCGCTTGTTCTGTCTGGCTCAGGAATGATGTTACAGCATTCTTTATGCATATTTTTGTAAGCATTAACTTGCAAGTTATATCAAAGAATTACACAGATGCAGGGTAGAAATGAAAGCAAAATATTTCTTATACAGATACAGGATAGGAATTATACTAAATAGAATTTTAGTATAATTCTAAAATGCTTAAGCAGGTACCAGTCACACCATAAGCCCTCTCCCTATATCGGTATCTCCTTAAGAAATAACGTAATTATGAACAGCTTCACAAATGCTGTGGACTTTATACCATATCCTTCAATAGAACCATAAAGAGACTCAAGTCTATTCACATCGGACGCACCAACAGTAAATACATTGTCTGGATGCTAAGCTTGACTGCGACATTTCTTTATTCCTCTAGTTAATCATAACACTGACATGACCGATCTCTTTTGCCAGCCATTTCCAAATGCATCATGGTTGTTGCCCATGGACTTTCCCCTCAGGAATGGTATCCTGAGGTGAGATATGCCAACAGTCTTGGAAGCATGCTAAAGAAAAACATTGCCAACGCTTCAAAGGGGTCAGCAGAATCCTTTCTCTATCTTAATCTAGCTCACAGAGATTATGATCTTCACCAGTTAGCATTCTGTGATCAAAGCCAAGCCCTGCTACGAAAAATTCCTTGGTTGATACTTCTATCAGATCAATATCTTGTCGCTTCTCTGTTCCTGATCCCATCTTTCAATCAAGAGGTAAGCAAATTGTTCCTAGAAAAGGAGACTAAATCACTTTGCTCCCAGAAAAGGTGACTAAATACACTAAGTCGAAGTCGATGTAGAATGTACATCCTTGAGATTGTCAAAAAACTTGATCTTACTGGACGCGTAAGCTAACCAGAGAATAACCGTACAATTGAATAATTATAATTAAAAAAAAAATTACATCACGTACATTTATAGTTAAAGGATTCTACAGGTTGATTTACAAAGTACGGGGTTTGAATTAAATTTGAAAAGTAGGGAACCAATCGTGGTATTTTAGCCATAAAAATGCATCCGCTCTTGTTTGCTTGGTGCGGTCTTCCAATTCAACCCGATATTCAACAATGTACTGTGTTTTAATCCAAATATTGAATAATTTTTTCTGTTATAGTTTCAGAAATTATTTTTATTTGTAGAAGCTTTATATTTAGTCCTTATAGATTCCATGTCCACTTCTAAATTATTTATTATTATTTTTTTTTGAAAAAAAGAAATAAGAAAATAGAGTTAGGTAAGACAGAAAAAAACTACTAAATCAAGGATGATCAAGGGACAATTTTTTTTTTTGAGAATAAAAGGACTAATCAATTAGTTTCTATAAACTATAGGGACTAAATTATATTAACTGTAATTCTAATTGTGTGGGGGCAGTATATAAATTCCTAAAAGCCAAAGGCTTCTTTTGATAATATTTCAAAGTTGAAATATCAAAATTCAGAAATTGGCAAGGAAATCAGATGCCTGTACCCAATTATTAGGGACTTGTATCGTAATTTGCAAGAGTTTCTAAATTTAGCAATAGTAAAAAGACAAGTGTGGGAGTGTCGGTGCTGTAGAAGTGGAAAGATTGAAGCTTGGGCTTGAAACGCCATTGTTTAAGCTTTTGGTCATTGCTGGTTCATCAAAACCAAATTCATTCTTCAGTGAAAAGGTGAGTTGTATGATTTTTGTTTTCCATTTAAGCTTAGATGGTGAATATTGTTAGCTAATTTGAGTTAGATATGGAGCGTAATCGTGGTGGTTTCGAGAAAATCTGAGCGAAAATGGACTAATTTTTTACCGGGTCAGAGTGACCCGAGTTTTTCAGTCGGGTCGACCCGAATGGATGTAGAAGGAGGGCTGGTATGATTGCTGATGCTGGCACACGTGTGTGGCATTACTGTGTGTCTTATGAAATTTACTTTTTAACCTCTGCTTGTTTAGAGAAAATACCATTTCGGAGAAGGCAAAGTTTCATATTCTCGTGGTCCTAATGATTTGTAACGTAGAGTTTTTGATATATGATAACTGGTTTAATCTAATAATTGTAGGATATAAGCGTTTTAGGTTGCGAGAGGAAGAAATATCAGGTGAATGCACATGGATGGCTTCCGTAAAACTTCATCAGGAAGGGAATTAGTCTCGGTGCAGGAAACTAGTTCAAGGATTGCCTAACCTCTTAAAACCAGAAGAAAAAAAGGAAATGTCAACTAGGATTCTGAATTTATGGATAATTGAATTATTCCATTAATTTAAAAATTACATGAATTACATGTCTCCATACTTGTGCAATAATAGACTGTGATTTATTTTGTACAATTTACCTTTCAGGGAAGGAGTTAGTTCCCAGTTCAGATTAAGGGTGCATGCTAGTAGCTATAGCTAGACATTTTGTACCAGTCAGCTGAACATCTGTTTCGTTGGACAGCCGATTATTTTTTGACCATCAGGTCATACATTCTTTCATGAATGCAGCAAATCGTATAGCATGCATGTTATTGTTTCCTCTTGGGGCTTGGATCATGATCGCAAGTCGGATAAAGATTGATTGGCTTCGTAAGTCAGAGCTCATTTTTCATGAGTTTTTTGCGCACGAGAAGCCACAAGAAAATCTTGAACTACCTTCTACTGACAGCTTGTTATCCTTCCTTGCCATTTGCATATGAGATGTCAGGACTATATTGCGGGGAGAAATGATGCTTTTTGAACTTTAACTCAAACTTCATGAAGATGTTTGCTTGCATCTTAAAGGTTACTTGGTGATTATTGAAATCAATGCTCGGTGTATAAATCATGGAAATCTTTGAATTCGTAAAGGAAAGATTGGGATTTAATTGCAGGAGGTGCACGACAATCTTGGTTTTGTCTTTCATTGCTTTGCCTGTGCTGGTCAGGGTCTTTGTCTCGTATCAAGACTCAGCATTTGATCTAATTGCGGGGTTAGCTAAAGCTAAGGTTTCTCCAGCAAATACTCAAGATGTTGCAGCATTAGGTTTTGGTAGGAGTGTTGCTTAATCTCAACTTTCATATTTCTAATTCCATTTTTCCTGTTTTAAAGGCGTTTTAGATTACCGTTATCTTTTTCTCTTGAATCATTAAACTACTTCTGTTGTTGTTTGCTTCTTCTTGGTTCTTTTCCCCCAAATAGCAATCTTTGAATTTTCTTTTTATGTCTATTGTTTACTAATTTTATCTATTTGATAACAAGTGATTTGAAACATGTTTCTATAGTTGTTCAAGTAAATGATTTATTTGTGTAAATGTTCAAGTAAATATCTATCGCTATCGTCCTCCAAAATTTGAGTGTCCATATTTTTATAATAGCTATGCTAGGTACTTCATCTTGCTCTTAGCTCCTTGTAATGCGTCCATTATAGGAAAGAATGACTGAATTTGTTTTCAGTCAACAAAATATAGGTTTTGCTATTCATAGCAGCACAATTGATGTAATTCTAATCCATTTTCCTGTTTAAGCTACCTGCTTCCGGGAGGGTTGGATGGTTGATTCAGTTGTCAGTATAGTTTATATTTCTATATGTATGTGTGTGTGTGTGTGTTTCTATATATATATATATATATATATATATTTTGTTTGTTGAGTTCCAAAGTATATCCCAAAGTGAATATTAAATGTTACCGTAGAATCCTTTTGGTTAGGCATGCCCTCCTTTTGTTTTCCTGTGCCTTTTAGCAATTGGAGAAACGATGTACTGATTCACCGTATTGTTATCTGAGTGTCTTCTATAAAGTTTCGAATGCCCGGTTCAGTGTTGTGGTTTCTTTATTTGCTAATCTGTTATTGATCTATAATCGCTCTCCTTTCCCCCCTTAATTTACAGATTCTAAAAACGATTCCTCTCAACCATCTAGCATGCCTGATCAAAAGGTGCTTAATGAACAGCTGCCTTCCAGATTTGGCAATGGATCAATTTCAAAAAACAAGTCCTCTCAGCCTACCAGCATACCTGATGACGCAGTGGTTAATGGACTTTTGGCTCCTGGATCTGGTGATGGATCAAGTTCAAAAAACAAGTCCTCTCAGCCTACCAGCATACCTGATGACACAGTGGTTAATGGACTTTTGGCTCCTGGATCTGGTGATGAATCAAGTTCAAAAAATTATTCCTTTCAGCCTTCCGGAAAGCCTGATGATAAACCTCTTTCCACAAAGCCTACTGACATGCCAGATGATAAGCTGCTCGGTCCACTGTTGGCTCCTGGATTTGTTGAAGTATTGGGTTCAAAAACTGATTCCTCGCAACCTACCAAAACGGCTAATGATAAATTGCTTGATGGACTTCTATTCCCTGGTTTTGATGATAGATCCTGCTTGAGCAGATACCGTTCTTTCCTATACCGCAAAGCTTCTCAACATAAGCCCTCTTCCTACCTCCTTTTGAAGTTACGTAAGTACGAAGATCTTCATAAACGCTGTGGACCATACACTAGATCTTACGATAAAACCCTAAAGAGACTCAAGTCTAACCATACAAGTAGTAGCAGTGGGTGTAATTACATTGTCTGGTTGGGTTCTAACGGGATGGGGAACAGGATAATAAGCATGGCTTCAGCATTTCTTTATGCTCTCCTCACAAATCGAGTCCTACTTGTTGATCATGGTACTGACATGACTCATCTCTTTTGTGAGCCATTTCCCAACACATCATGGGTATTGCCCATGGACTTTCCCATGAAAAAACAATTCCATGCCTTGAAACTGAGACATGATCGTTTCAGAGATATATCAGAGAAGTCCCCTCCATCGTTTGTGTATTTTAATATACCTCATGGTACTTATGATTTTGATGAGCTTTTCCTCTGTGACAATAGCAGAGCTCTTCTTGAAAAAGTTCCTTGGTTTCTTCTATCATCTGATCAATATTTGGCCCCTGCTTTCTTCCTCAGCCCAACTTTCAAGCAAGAGGTAAGCAAGCTGTTCCCAGAAAAAGAAACCATTTTCCATCATTTGGGTCGGTATCTTTTCCACCCCTCAAATCAGGCATGGGGAGTAATTACAAAGTTCTATCAGGCTAATCTAGCGAAGGCAGAACAGAGGATTGGCCTCCAAATAAGAATATTCAGCCGCAGAACTAGTCCATTCGAAGTGGTCATGGATCAAATATTATCCTGTATGCTGAAGAACAAGCTTCTTCCAGAAGTAGATACACAGAACTCTGTACGTTCTCCTCCTGAAAATCGTCCTTCGAAAGCTATTCTAATAACTTCCTTGTTTTCGGAGTACTATGAGAACATGAGTGCTTTGTATCAGTCAAAACCAACTGTGACTGGTGAAGTGATCAGGGTTTACCAGCCAAGCCACGAAGAATATCAACACAAATCGGACAACATGCACAACATGAAAGCCTGGGCTGAAATTTATCTCTTGAGCTTGAGTGATGTTCTAATCACTAGTGCCGGGTCAACCTTTGGCTATGTGGCGCAAGGTCTAGGAGGTTTGAAGCCATGGATTTTGATTAGACCAAAGAATAAGATGGTTCCAGACCCACCTTGTCGACGAGACAAATCTATGGACCCTTGTTTCCATTATGCTCCCAAGTATGAATGTAAGGCAAAGCACAAAACTGATTTCGGCACTCTTGTTCCTTACATAAGGCATTGTGCGGATCGGCAGACAGGAGTGAAGCTTTTTAATGATCCTAAACGATCTTAGCTACAGCTAGTAACGATGAGTTGCAACTTGATTGATTTTTGAGCATATTTCTGCTGTTGCATTTACTTGTATAAACATTTTGTAATACACGTATTGATAGAAGGACAATCTGTACACAGAATGTTCTTTGCGAAATTTGAATTGGTGGTTACGGAAATCAATGGTCTACTCCTGATTTCACAAGTCATGGAAGTTGAAAGTTAGTCTCATATTTTTCATTGCCATGTAGCTATTAGAAAATAAACTTTTAAGAGATTGAGCTGATGGTTAAAGAAGTATATATTCTTTTTGTCTGAATGGACCGGGCTGATACGGCAGATACGAAGGACGAAGGATGTGGCTTTAAAATTTCTTGGAAGAAATTTAATTTTGGTTGAGAGAGAAGCCAGTTTGAGATGATGTTTGGTTCGCAAAAGGAGAAGGAAAAGTATTTTGGCAATTGGAGGGACTTACCTTTCAATAATCATCGCCCTTGGTTTATTTAGAGGGGCCGAATTAAACAAAATTAACTGATGAGGGACCATATCAACAAACTCTTGAAAGTGCAGGGATGCCAGAACTAATTACCGGTTAATGAAATTAGGAAAAGACCGAATTGGCCCCATATTAATACCAGAACAGTTCAAGCCGGAGGAAAGCGCAGACACCTTCGCCACCAGCCTCAGCTGCCATCGCCTACGCCACAGCCTCAGTCGATGCTGCCGGCGTGTGTTTGAAGTAAATTTATTTCTCTCTCTTTCTGAAACACAAGAGTGTAATGGTGTAAAATCATCGAGTGATTGGGTTGCCAACATAATCCTAATAACCAAGATTATAAGAAATTAAGATTGGGCTTTGAGATTTCGGGGTTTATACTCTTCTTTTTTAATTTCTTTGTGGGTTTTTCTTTTTCTTGGCTCTCGTAGTTAAATTTCTATTCAATTTGCTTATGGATATGTTTAGTTAATGGTTATGTGCTTGTGCTCCCAGATTTTGTGTTAATGGTTTTGATTTTTGCCAATTAGTTGACGCTTCATTTTTTTTTTTTGGTTTGTTTGGAGGGAGCTCGTTTTTCTTTGGTTACACTCGATCTCAAGGTAAAGTACGCCTTACTAGTTTTGATTTTATGTTTGGTTAGTACTACGTTGTACCATGTTTATGTAATTTCTAGTAGGTTAGATAGAAAATCTGTAGTTTTTGCAATTTGGTCAGACTTCAAAAAAAGGCTTCTTTTACACGTTTTGATATTGAAGAGAGAGATATTCTGTATTCATTGCGTGGTGAGAGAGAGAGAGAGAGAGAGAGAGGCATTCAGTTTTTCACAACTCCATCATATTACAACAAATGTAATGGTCCCAAATGAGTTTATTTGAACTCATCAGAACAAGTGGGCTAACCTAAGTCAGGACCGGTTGAATGGCTTGTTGGTCCCGTATGAGCATCGGCTTATGGGGCAAAACATGGGCATGGCTTGAGATCTTCTGAAACAAAATTTATATACTGTTTCAATCATTTTCAAGGGGGGCAAAAAAATGTTGCAGAAGCCTAGAAATATTAGCTTCTTCTTGCGGGCATCTGTTCTTGCATTCACGTCAAGGTTGAAGTCCTGGCCTTTAAAAGAGAGAAAATGGAAGGAAGGAATAATCAAAAGAGATCCTAGGTTTTAAGATATTAATGTTTGTTCGGTTACAAGTTTACAATTTCCATGTTATTAATACTACTTCCAAGAAAATAAATATGAAATCAATGAAAAGTAAAACTTTGTCAAACAAATACCTATCAGTAAAACCTTTTCACTGTTACTATCTAACTTAATCTTATTGTTGTTACCTTCAATATTATAGGTGAAACAAATAATTAACAACTTGTTAATTAACTTTTATTTTCATTTAATGAAGTTCTTATCTTGGATTAAAACATGTTAAACTAAAGAGACCAGCACATGCAGTACTAATCATTCTTCAAATCAAGACCTCATACATTCCCAAATGTTGAAGAGAATGATTTTGCAAAAAGGGCTCCTTTCACACGTTTTGATAATTGATGAGAGAGATATTCTGTATTTCACTGTGTGGTGACCGACAGAGAGAGAGAGAGAGAGAGAGAGAGAGTGAGTGAGTGGGGGAATGATAAAATGTTGAAAGAGAAAGAATGACAAGGCTGGCCTGACTGTTTTTTGGAGGCATTCGATTTCTTATGACTTCGTCGTACCATCATAGGGTCCCATATGAGTTGATTGGAACTCAACAGAACAGGTGGGGTAACCTAGGACGAGACCCACTTTGTTCGTTGGTCCCATCCGGGTGTCGGCGTATTGGAAAATGAACATGGGCCTGGCTGAGGTCTTCTGATGCTAATTTTAATAAGTTGTTTAAATAATTTTCTGGCAAAAAAAAGGGAAGTCAAAAACCCTGAAATATTCACTTCTTCTTGAGGGCATCGATTGTATCCACATTTCACACCTGGGAATAAGCTTGCTAGATTAATCTTGAATTCAAACCCTTTTTTTTAACGTTCTAATTACTACAATTGGATTTGGGACTCTGGGCCAGAATTAAGAAACAGATCGAACGGTCTTAATTTCAAATTGAAAAAATCTCACTCATGACTCAGATTTTAATTAATGGTGATTAGCATGTTTATATTTTTCCATGTTATTAAACTATCCCCAAGAAAATGAACAAAAAATAGAGAAAAATAAAAACTACTTCAAACAAACACGTATCAGTTAAACCTTTTGAAAGTTATTAACCTTACTTAATCTTATTGTTATTACCATCAATATCGTGGGTGAAGCGAGAACAACTAATTAAAAATATCATTAAGAAAGCTTAATTTATGACAAAGTGATAAGTACTTCTTACCTAGCTAGGAAGCTAAAGGAAGCATTTATAACGAGAGAAAAGCAGAACAAAGTTCCAGCCCATGAGTAGGACCATTAATACGACATAGAAAGCGACATTAGATGTGGAGATGCCGTCTCACCAGCTAAGAGATCAAAGGAAATCATATGCAAAAGAAATTAAAACAACTCAATCATTTGAAAGAGCCGCATGCAGACCTGAGCTCATATCCTTCATTTTCTTGTTGTATCATAATTTCCAATTTGGGGCGAGGTATGTAATTTGACTTCTTTAAACACAATATGTAAATTGTCAGAGTCTTTTGTCTTATCGTTTCTTCTTCTCTTTTCATGCGCTGCTCCGTATATCTCAACCTTGGTCGTTTCCTATGGCTAAGTTGGTACTTGGTAGCCTTTTGTTGATCATATTACTAGATAGCAATTTTTTCGATCCTGGTATGCGTGCTTCGCTTTTTGAGCACCTAATAGTATATATATTGTGAAGGATGTTGAAAAATCTTAATTAAGTCAAGTTCCTAATCTGGAACTCGATAAATTAATTTTCAAGTCAATCATTGCACGTAAAGACCACCATAATAATTGTTCGGAGAGAAAATTTAAGAGTTTTTGATTTGTGAAGATTGGTTTGATCTAATAATTGTAGCATATAAACGTTTTAGGTTGTGAGAGAAAGAAATATCTTGTGAACGCACATCGATGGCTTCCGTGAAACTTGATCAGGAACGGAATTAGTCTCGGTGTAGGAAACTAGTTCAAGGATTGCCTAACCTCTTAAAACCAAAAGGAAATGTCAACTAGGATTTATTGAGAATTGAATTATTCTATTGATTTAAAATTATATGAATTACATCTCTCCATACTTGTACAATAATAGATTGTGATTTATTTTGTAGGATTTACCTTTCAGGGAAGGAGTTAGTTTCCAGTTCAGATTAAGGGTGCAGCAAATTGCATAGCATGCATGATATTGTTTCCTCTTGGTACTTGGGAGGGATCATGGTCGCAAGTTGGATAAAGATTGATTGGCCTCCTAAATCAGAGCTTATTTGTCACGAGTTTGTTTGCGTATGAGAAGCCACAAGAAAATCTTGAACTACCTTCTACTGACAGCTTGTAATCCTTTCTTACCACTTGCGTATGAGATGTCAGGACTATATTGCAGGGAGAAAAATGATGCTTCTTGAACTTTAACCTCAAACTTCCTGAAGATGTTCGCTTGCATCTTAAAGTTTACATGGTGATTACTGAAATCAATGCTCAGTGTATAAATCATGGAAATCTTTGAACTCGCAAAGGAAAGATTGGGATTTAATTTCAGCAGGAGGTGCACGATAATCTTGGTTTTGTCTTTCATTGCTTTGCCTGTGCTGGTCAGGGTCTTTGTCTCGTATCAAGACTCAGCTTTTGATCTAATTGCGGGGTTAGGTAAAGCTAAGGTTTCTCCAGATGTTGCAGCATTAGGTTCTGGTAAGACGGTTGCTTAATCTCAACTTTCATATGGCTAAATCCATTTTTCCTGTTTTAAAGGAGTTTTAGATTACGGTTATCTTTATCTCTTGAATCATTAAACGACTACAGTTTCTGTTTGCCTCTTCTTGTTTTTTTTCCCCAAATAGAAATGTTTCAATGTTCTTTTTTATGTCTATTGTCTACTAATTTTGTCAGTTTGATAACAAGTGATTTGAAACTTGTTTCCATAGTTGTTCAGATAAATGATTTATTCGTGTAAATGTTCAAGTAAATATTTATACCTACTGTCCTCCAAAATTTGTAGTTGATCTCTAATCTGTCTCCGTTTTCCCCCTTAATTTACAGACTCTAAAAATGATTCCTCTCAACCATCTAGCATGCCTGATCAGAAGGTGCTTAATGAACAGCTGCCTCCCAGATTTGACAATGGATCAACTTCAAAAAACAATTCCTCTCAGCCTGCCATCGTACCTGATGACACAGTGGTTAATGGACTTTTGGCTCCTGGATCTGGTGATGGATCAAGTTCAAAAAACAAGTCCTCTCAGCCTACCAGCATACCTGAGGACACAGTGATTAATGGAATTTTGGCTCCTCAATCTGGTGATGGATCAAGTTCAAAAAACAAGTCCTCTCAGCCTACCAGCATACCTGATGACACTGTGATTAACGGAATTGTGGCTCCTGGATCTGGCGATGGATCAAGTTCAAAAAATTATTCCGTTCAGCCTTCAGGCAAGCCTGATGATAAACCTCTTTCCTCTAAGCCTACCGACAAGCCAGATAATAAGCTGCTCAGTCCACCATTGGCTCCTGGATTTGTTGAAGGATCGGGTTCAAAAACTGATTCCTCGCAACCTACCAAAGTGGCAATTGATAAATTGCTTGATGGACTTCTATCCCCTGGTTTTGATGATAGATCCTGCTTGAGTAGATACCGTTCTTTCCTGTACCGCAAAGCTTCTCAATATAAGCCCTCTCCCTACCTTCTTTTGAAGTTACGTAAGTACGAAGATCTTCACAGACGCTGTGGACCACACACCAGATCTTACAATGAAAATATAAAGAGACTCCAGTCTAGCCATACACGTCGTACCAGGGGGTGTAATTACATTGTCTGGTTGGGTGCTAATGGGATGGGAAACAGGATAATAAGCATGGCCTCAGCATTTCTTTATGGTCTCCTCACAAATCGAGTCCTACTTGTGGATCATGGAGCTGACATGTCTCATCTCTTTTGCGAGCCATTTCCCAACACATCATGGATATTGCCCATGGACTTTCCCGTGAGAAAACACTTTCATTCCTTGAATCGGAGACAGGATCGTTTCAGTGATATATCAGAGAAGTCCCCTCCATCGTTTGTATATTTTAAAATACCTTATGGTAATTATGATTTTGATGAGCTTTTCCTCTGTGACCAGAGCAGAGCTCTTCTCAAAAAATTCCTTGGTTTATTCTATCTTCTGATCAATATTTTGCCCCTACTTTCTTCCTGAGCCCAGCTTTCAGGCAAGAGGTAAGCAAGCTGTTCCCAGAAAAAGATACCATTTTCCATCATTTGGGTCGCTATCTTTTCCAGCCCTCAAATCTGGTATGGGGAAGAATTACAAAGTTCTATCAGGATAATCTAGCGAAGACAGAACAGAGGATTGGCCTCCAAATAAGAGTATTCCACCGCGAAAGTAGTCCAGTTGAAGTGATCATGGATTCAATATTATCCTGTATGCTGAAGAACAAGCTTCTTCCAGAAGTAGACACACAGAGCTCTGCACGTTCTCCTCCTGGAAATCATTCTTCTAAAACTATTCTAATAACCTCCTTGTTTTCAGAGTACTATAAGAACATGAGTGCTATGTATCAGTCAAAACCAACTGTGACGGGCGAAGTGATCAGGGTTTACCAGCCAAGCCACGAAGAATATCAACACAAATCGGACAACAAGCACAACATGAAAGCCTGGGATGAAATTTATCTATTGAGCTTGTGTGATGTTCTAATCACTAGTGCCGAGTCAACCTTTGGCTATGTGGCACAAGCTCTAGGAGGTTTGAAGCCATGGATTTTGATCGGACCACATCATAATAAGGTTCCCGACCCATCTTGTCTGCGAGACAAATCTATGGACCCTTGTTTCCATTTTCCTCCCAGTTACGAATGTAAGGCAAAGAACAAAACTGATTTTGGCACTCTTGTTCCTTATGTAAGGCATTGTGCGGATCGGCATACAGGAGTGAAGCTTTTTAATGATCGTAAACTATCTTAGCTACAACTACTTGTAACGATGAGTTGTAACTTCATTGATCTTTGTGCATATTTCTGCTGCTGCATTTACTCGTATAAACATTTTGTAATATCCATTCATACATGTATTCATAAAAGGACAGTCTGTACAAAGAATATTCATTGCAAAATTTTGAATAGGTGGCTACGGAAATCGATCCTCTGCACCTGATTTCATCATGTATGGAAGTTGAAGATTGTCTCATCTTTTTCGTGGCTGATGCGAAGGATATGTTTTTAAAATTGTTTAGGAAGAAATTTAATATGGGTTGCGGGTTGGTTCACAAAAGGAGAAGGGAGAGTATCTTTGGCAATCGGAGGGACTTGCCCTTCCATGATCATCGCCCTTGGCTGACGTAGAGGGACCGAAGTAAACAAAATTAAATGAAGAGGGACTGTACCTAAAAAAAGAAAGTACAGGGATGTCAGTGCTAATTAACCGTTGATGAAATTGGGAAAAGACCGAATTGGCCCCATAGAAATAATAGAACTCGATACTCTTTCCCCTTCCACCATCGTTTCTCTCTCCCTCCCTCTACTGCCTGTCGCAGTTCAAGCCGGAGGAAAAGCGCAGACACCTCCGCCGACGCCGCCACCGTGGGTTTGAGGTAAATTTCTTTCATCTCTCTTTTTCAAATATAAGAGCTTAAATTTCGTCTTGAGTGATTGGGGTTGCCAGCATAATCCTAATAACCACTCTAAATTTTAATAAATTAAGTTTAGGCTTCGAGATTTCGGGGTTTGTACTTTTATTTATGGAATTTCTTTGTGGGTTTTTCTTTTGCTTGGCTCTCGTAGTTAAATTTCTAATCTACTTGCTTATGGATATGTGCTTGCTAATGTTCAGAATCTGTTTGTAGTTCTTTTTAATTGTACTCAGTTGGGTTGATTTTTTTAGATGATTGTCATGATGTTAAACACATAGTCTTGCTGAAACTTGCTACTCATGTTTTCAGAGCAACAAACTTGCTCAAGCAAATTCAGATTTCATCTTCTTTGTTTACCAAAAGCTATGGCAGCGGATCAAAGGAAACGGACAATGGATGCGTTGGAGAGAAGGTTTGCTGTTGCAAAAGCTGAGTTACTTCAACAACAGCAAAAGAAACACAGATTAACACATCATGAGGAACATAGGAGAGTAAATAACGATGTAGCCTCTACTCCATCGCTTCGAGCAGATGCACCCAAGGTTCCTTCCTTGAGTAGATCGTCAAAGAAAGGTTATTTTCTTTTTAGTGCTTTTGCTCCCAGATTTTGGGTTAACGGTTTTGATTTGTGCTAATTAGTTGACGCTTCATTTTTATTTATTTTTTGTTTGTTTGTAGGGAGTTCGTTTTTCTTTGGTTACGCTCCATCTCAAGGTAAAGTATGCCTTATTGGTTTTGATTTTATGTTTAGTTAGTACTACATTGTACCTTGTTTATGTAATTTCTATTTGGTTAGATAGAAAATCTGTAGTCCTTGCAATTTGGTCAGACTCTAACTATTGTTATTTAATCTTTATGAATAGATCCAGATGAAAATGGTTTAGCATATTCACAGCTCCCCCAAGCTGTACACGAGAACCTGCTGAAGACTGATGTGAAGGTGCTTGCTTTACTTCTGTCTGAACTATGACTACTGTTGAAGCTTGCTTAAGCAAATTGTTTACAATGAGCTTATTGGGTTTAATATTTCTGTGGCATTGTGTGCAGTTTAAGAGTAAAAAGGAGAGTGCGGTGGACAAGATTTTGCATGACCTTTTTCAGCACGGTGATGCTTCTCAGAAGTACATGCAAGGATCCAGAAACATAAAAATTGATAATTGGATCCTTCTTGACAATTATGTACCAAGCAAATCTACTGGTTCTCATACTAGAGCTTCACGATCCAACTCAAAGTGTTCGAGAAGGCCCATGTCTATGAAGCAACACAAAAAACTTGGGACGTTTAATCTGCCTCAAGATCTCCAAAAGTGAGTTTGATTTTCCCAGTGTATTTTGTTTCCATTTGCATTCACTTTTTTTAAAATCTTCATTTGCATTTTGGTTAAATGTCATATTCGTGCATTTGCTTGTGGCACGTTGCTCATCTATTTGAAGAACTTAATGTCTATTGTCTGTTTGAAATAATTCCCCATCCACTACTGTGAAGAAAGAAAAATACTTGATAGTAAATGCTCTCAATTCTATCCTCTGTTTAAATCTGAGAAAAGATGCTGATTTTGACAATTTCAATTTCAAATTAGTGACTAAACTCTTCAAAAAAAAAATCACATTACTTCATAGTGCAAGCAGTTTTTGTTGTGCCTTGTTCAAGCATGACAGTCAATTTCAGTTTCACATCTGCTAATCGCTACACCCATATTTTTAGCTTCACTGGCTTGTTGCTGAACCCATCGCATTGACATTTTTCAATTTTTGTAAAGTTTTTAGTTTTACTCTATTAATTTTTACAAAATACAGGAGACACATGACATAATTAATTGATTAAAAAAATAACTTTTTACAATAACTCTACATTGAATCATCCTTTCCTTTCTAATTTGTTCTGCATTACAGATTTGACATTTATAAGCCAATGCATGAGATATGGAAAGACTACATGATGCAGCTTCTCAAGAAAACTGGGTAAGATAACCATTCTTATTAACTTTGTAATTGAGCAATCACACAACTCTTTCACAGGTTGTTAGGTTTGGGGATCCTTTGACCATACTTGATTCCATCTTGCAGGAGGAATGAGTTGCCTAAATATCTTCTGAGTGCAGATCTACATGGTGCTGCTATTCTAGGTGATACTCATAATCTCTTCTAAAGTGTCTTTATGGACACAGTGTTTCCATAGAACTTTAGAGGCCATAGATTGAAAGAGCAATTCTTTTGCATATTAATGTTCAGCTAATTTGATCAGTCCACTGTTCTGATTCTTCTGCTCTCCCTACCATATATTGGGAGCTGTGCTCCTTGCTCAGGTTCTTATATTTGCTCTGCTACTAACCTCTCTAACTGTTTTCTGGCAGTTGCTGACTGTAAGATAAAATCATTTACTGGAATTACTGGTATTATGATTCGTGAAACTGTCGAAACATTTGGGATAATCACACAAGACAACAAATTTCAAGGTGATCTATTTATTACTCCACATCTCAAAATAATTTACTGACTTTGATAGGTGAATAGTGCATATATATATGAGATGATACCTTTCGTTTTATATACACGTGTTATGATGGCCTATAATATACTTTTTGGTATAGATGATTATAGCTACAAAGTAGTATTTTTGGTGTGAAATATTTTCTTGTTTGGTTTCCACCTTACATCTAATTGAGATGTCCAGCTACTTGAACTTGTATTGGCTGTAATAACAGATTGCTGATAATTTAAGTGAAAAGTGGGGTAGTGCCCACTGTCAAATAGAACCGACCAAGTTTCTTGTGAAATTCTAAGCATATCTGTTAACCACAGGAAGTATAAAACATAAAAGTAACTGAAGGCTGACAAAATTTACTGTGATTCAAGTCTCATTATCTGATTGCAATGTTTAAACTATAATGCTAAATTCTCCTTTTCTTATTACATTTGCAGTTGTGCCCAAAAAGTTGTCCGTATTTATATTTCAAATTGATTGCTGGAAGATCACAATGAATGGTGACAAACTCTCTTCAAGAAACTCAGGCTTGTGATCTACATTTTGCTCTTTCCATCTCAGGTATCTTTTCATATATGTAGTTCTAGGAGATGAGAGTATACCAAATTATTGCTATTTTGTATCTTAGCAAGTGATGCATGCCCGAGGAATAGGCTGTCAAGGTGTGCTTCATGATCATGATCATCATAGAATGTAGTTTGCTAGTGGCACATATAAAGCTTCCTGTTTTTTTGCATGCCAATTTTCTGTTAAATAGTGTGTCAGTCAAATTAATCAGTTCCATCACTCATGGAGTTTTGAAATTCTTGTGTGATGCGTATAATGAATGGGGATGCTGTGCACGATGTAAAGGTATGGGCTGAAATAAAAATCCCAAGTTTGAATGACATGTTGATGACTAGCGCTTTGCCTACCTTTGGCTGTGTGGCGTAAGGTCGGAGTATTGAAGCCATGGATTTTGTGTGTGAGCCAGGGCATGAAAAAGATTCTAGATCCAATTCGGCAAAGCCATGGCTGGAGCCTTTTCCATCTTTCTCCCAGTAATGACTCTGAGGTAAAGGAGAAATATGGTCCTGGTGCCGTTATTCCTTATGTAAAGGTCAGAAGTAGTAGGAAATGAGGCTGGTTAATGATCTTGATGAAATGTAGCTTTAGGCTGCGTTTGTTTGGGAGAGACTTGTTTTCCTCATTTTTCAGTGTTTGTTTCACATTCAGGAAAAAAGTCAATGGAAAATGATTTTCAATCAACAAAAAATGATAAAGTAATTTTGAAAAAATGTTTTACCAGTTTCAAAAGAGGAAAACATTTTCCTTCTCACGAGCTCTCTTGCTCTTTCGTTACATAACTCTTTCTCGATATATTTTAACAATTTTTTTCTCTATCTTCTTTCTATTGAAAATATATCATATTAATTTTTAATTATTTCTTATCAATTATTATTAATTATTTAATTATTTTTTCTCTATCTTTACTAATATTTAATTTTTTTGATTTATAGATACATTAAATATTCTTAAAAACCATTTTTACACTTTAAAATTATTTTTATAATAAATATTTCAATAACTTATCTCTTTTTTTTTTACTATTGTCTCGATCACTACCTAAGCTATAGTTAAATGATTGAAAATGATTATTACAAGACTGTAATTTTTTTTGTAAAAAGAAATTAAAATTAATTAATTCATCAATAAATACATTATTTTTTCAACACTATTCATTTGTAATTAAATCAATAATTTATTATTTTAATCAATTGTAAAATTTTGTTGGTAATTGTAATGAATAATTAGTTACAAATTATTCTAACATTAATCTTTTGAGATCAAATAAATAATTATCTCTAGATGATAACAAATAACTTATAAAATTATTTTTTAGATTAAATTATCAGTTCAATTTCTTAAAAAAAAATTCTTAATTAAGTTACTAAAATAATAATGTTAAGATTACTTAGAATCTTTTTTTACCAAATATGAATATTGACTTAATTTTGTCTTAAGTAATTTTGATGATTTGGTTTGATTGTTAAAAAGTACATTTTATTTTTTAAATTAAAATTTTAGAGTTAGTATTGATGAAAATTTATTAAAATTTTTTAAATGTATCTTATATTATGAAATTATGAATGTCTTTTTAAAATTTTCTCAAAACTTGTTGATATAACAATCATATAAGTTTTTGTATTTTAATTTTCTGTATCAAACAAATGTTGGAATATATTTTCCAAGTAGCTTTTTCATATAATTATCAAACAGCAGAAAATATTTTCTTGAAAAATAATTTCCAGAAAAATAGCTTTCTCAAGAATTGATTTTCTTATGGAATTTGTTTTCCTCCAAACAAATGGAGCCTTAACAATAGGCAAAAAAATGTTTTAGCTTCATTAATTATTCATACTCAATCTTATTGTTATTACCTTCAATATTATAGGTGAAACAAATAATTAACAGTCATTAAGAATGTTTATGACAAAGTGACAACTTCGTTATTGTACAACTGAGGTATGTATATATATAAATACACACTTGAAACGATCTCGTTTTATGAAAAAGGTGTTTTTTTAATGGATATTTTGTATACTTTTTTACATTCTAGTTTTTTGAGTTATAGTTTTATACAAAATGATTCCTAAATATATTTTGTATTACGACAAGGTATTTTTTATAATTAGATTGTGCTTCTGGCCCAGGAACATGGGCATGGTTGTCTCTAGGCCCATACAGAAGGGCCTAGTGTGAGCAACAGCCCAATCTCTTTTTTTCCCTTCTTTTATATTTTTATTATTTAATCAAAATAAAATTTTCTCCATAATTAAGGGTTTCAATGAATTGATTTAGCATCTTCTTCTAATTTTATTTCTTAAAAAATAAATAATTAAATGCATTTTTTTATTAATAAAAAATATTTCTAAAATATATTTAAACTCAATATATATATAAAATTAAAAAAATACTCACAATTAATATTAATTAATTTTTGTTTTAAGTTTATATTTTTTTAATTATTTAAAATGTTAAAATAAATTAAATAAAATTACCTGCCGCAATGCACGGATACGATGCTAGTTAAATATAACAATGAACATGTTACAGCTGTGAGTTTCTTGTTAAAAAACTCTGGTGTCCAAAGGAGATTTGAACCCAAGTTAATCTCCCTAGGAATCATCATAAACAACAAAAGAATCTCAAATGATAGAACCTTATGACAAAAGACGTTGAATATTTACAAGATACCACAATGATGATCTCCAATCAATACAGTTGTTTTTTGTTTTCCACCACGGCAGTAACATTGTTTACGTAAATTGTAAAGACCTCCTAAACCTTAATCACAGCCAAGAGGCAGTCTTTCGAAGTTTCTTTGTGCTTTTAGCCCCACTCTTTCTATATATTCTCTCAGATTATATATAATTTTCTGTGCACTAAACCACTAACTAATCAGCATCACTACAAGAAGACATACTTCTGAAAAAATGAAGCGAGTTTGCCCAACTATTACTTATCTCCTAGTCTTCTTTGTGCTTCTTGTCACAGCTGGTGTATTGGTTGAAGCACAAAAGTGCAAGCCAAGTGGCAAAGTTGAAGGAAAGAACCCTCCGAAAAATGAATGTAACCAGGGCAATGGCTCAGATTGCTGTGAAGAAGGAAAATTTTACACCACCTATAAGTGTTCACCCCATGTGTCCACGCATACAAAGGGAATTTTAACAGTAAACAGTTTTGAGAAAGGTAGAGATGGCGGTGGACCATCAGAATGCGATGGTAAGTACCACAACGATGACACACCTGTGGTGGCATTGTCAACGGGATGGTTCAGCAACAAGAAGAGGTGCCACCACCAGATCACCATTAACGGGAATGGAAAAAGGGTGAAGGCGTTGGTGGTCGATGAATGTGACTCTACTAAGGGATGTGATGGTGAACATGATTACCAGCCGCCTTGTGCAAATAATATTGTTGACGCCTCAAAAGCGGTTTGGAAAGCATTAGGTGTAAATGAAAAGGACAAGGAGTGGGGATCGATGGATATTACCTGGTCTGATGCTTGATTTCCATTTGCTTTCTTTCTTGTGCTTTGCTAAGCTGCAATAAGCTTGCTTTTCTGCAAGACAGTGTTGTTGTTGTGTTTCCAACTTTTCATACTTTTGGTTGAAAAGGATGGTGCAGGTTTTAATAAGCTTGTTCCTCTGGAACATCAGGAAATGATAACAATAGTGATTCTAATACTGTTTGGATCCAGGTTCAAAAAAAGGAATAAATTCAAGATAATCATATTGCATTTTACCTTTCCCACTGACAGCCAATATATATATATATATATATATATATATATATAACACAACGATGTGGAAGCTTTAACCAAAAATTGGGTAAAAAGGATTACAGAGAAAAGAAAACTATGGTACAAATGGATGCAAGTTAGGTAAACTAGAGGTGTCAGCTAACGCTCATCATTAGAATAAGGGCGTATGAATGCAGAATTCATTTGCCATATCTTAAGTGAGGAGGTGATTCTACCCTCAATAGTGTTGTTGAACAAAAGCAGCCTACAGCTAGCACCATGGATTGCCCTTGTAGATGCACGCTTAAAATGGAAATCCTCAAGCACCAGTCACCCACTATCTAGCTAGGTAGCTGGACAGAGCTGGTCACATCCTTCATTTTCTTGTCAATCTTCAACTAGGAGGTGTGTAATTTGACTTCTCTAAACACAATAATATGTATATTGCAACAGTCTTTAATTTGTCTTACGTTTCTTCTTCTCTTTTCAACCGTTGTTCATTTATCTCAAACTTGGTCATTTCCTATTGTTAAGTTGATAGCATTTAAAACCACTTGGGTTTTCTTTCCCCATTTTCAATGTTTGCTTTCTTGAGTGCTCTTAATCCGCGATTGATGATTGTCAACAGAAGTTAATTACACCTTAACTCATGTCCTTTTCCTCATGTTGTTTTACTATATATTCTCTGTTCTTGAATTTTTTTTTCTTTTAATGGAGTACTTAATTGTTATTGCAAGCTTTATTTTTTTGATAGCTTGTCTTAACTATCTATAAAAAGAAAACTGTTGGGCTATCCATGGATATGAGAAGGGAGCTACAGATTTTAAAACAAAGAATTATTATTCATTACGACGGGTTAGCCTCTTCACAATTGTACTACCAGAAACTGTTAAATTATTGACGGAATTTTTCATTGGTGATGTAAAGAAAATCAGCGACAATAATATTCCATCACAAAAACTGTTTAATTATTGACGGAATTAGTGACTAGTACTTGGTCTGCTTGCCTTTGGCTATCTTGCTCATGGTTTAGCAGGTTTGAAGCCATGGATTTTGCGGAAACCGAGGATAAACATCCTGCTTGTTGGCAAGCCATCTCTATGAAGCCATGTTGTCATTTTCCTATAAGTTATGACTGTAAGACAGGTATCAAAGTTAATGCTGCTAGCTACTCTTGTTCATTATGTTATGCATTTCCAGGGCCATAAAAATGGTGTAAAACACTAAGGTGTTATTTGGTAATCAGAAATAAAGTGGTGAGAATGAGAATGAAAATTTTATTTTCATATTAGTAGCTGTTTGGTTAAAAAGAATGAAGTGGGAATGAAAATTTATACACAACTTTATTTCCACAAAAGATATGGGAATAAAAATAAGGAATGAAAATGATTTTTTTTCAAAATAATAATATATTTTATTTATTTATTATCTATTAATTAATTTTACCATTATTACTATAATCATCACCATCACTACCGTCACTACTACCACCACCACCATCATCACAACCACCATAATCACCACCAGCGCAACCACAACCACCACCATTATCACTATCACAACCATCACCACTACTACTATCATTATAATCACCATCACCGCCACCACTACTATCATTATCACAATCACAACCACCATCACTACTACCATCATCACCATCACCTTTATTGACTTCTTCTTGAGTGCATCTCTTGCATCGACATTTCACACCTGGGAATAAACTTGCTAGATTAACCTTGAATTCAAACCCCTTTTTTAAAGTTCTTAATTACCACAATTGGATTTGGGGCTCTGGGCCAGAATTAAGAAACAGATCGAACGGTCTTAATTTCTAATTGAAAAAATCTCACTCATGACTCAGATTTTAATTAATGGTGATTAGCATCTTATAATTTTCCATGTTATTAATACTATCCCCAAGAAAATGAACAAAAAATCGAAGAAAAATAAAAACTACGTCAAACAAACACGTATCAGTTAAACCTTTTGAAAGTTATTAACCTTACTTAATCTTATTGTTATTACCTTCAATATTGTTCGTGAAGCGAACAACTAATTAAAAATATCATTAATATTATGACAGAGTGATAACTGATAAGTACTTCTTACCTAGCTAGGAAGCTAACGGAAGCATTTGAAACGAGAGAGAAGCAGAACAAAGTTCCAGTCCATGAGTAGGACCATTAATACGACATAGAAAGCAACATCAGAGGTGGAGATACCGTCTCACCAGCTAAGAGATCAAAGGAAATCATCTACAAAAAAATTAAAACAACTCAATCGTTTGAAATTAAGAGCCGCATGCAGACCTGAGCTCATATCCTTCAATTTCTTGTTGTATCATAATTTCCAATTTGGAGCGAGGTATGTAATTTGACTTCTTTAAACACAATATATAAATTGTCAGTCTTTTGTCTTATCGTTTCTTCTTCTCTTTTCATGCAACGTTCCATTTATCTCGAACTTGGTCGTTTCCTATGGTTAAGTTGGTAGCATTTTGTTGATCATACTACTAGAAAACAATTTGTTCGATCCTGGTATGCATGCTATTCTTTCTGGGCACCTAAAAACATATACATTGCGAAGGATTTTGAAAAATCTTAATCAAGTCAAGTTCCTAATCTGGAACTTGATAAATTAATTTTTAAGTCAATCATTGCACATAAAAACCACCATAACCTGCTGATAGATCATGCATTTTGTTTGCCAAGACAATGAATTGTGTCAAGAGACCCATGTTCTTGTTCCTGCAGTACTAATCTTATCGATGATCCTGTAAGATAGGACTGTAAGACAAGGATCAAAGTTAATGCTGCTAGCTACTCTTGTTCCTTATGTTATGCATTGCCAGGACCGGAAGAATGGTGTAAAACTGGTTGATGAACATGGACTATTGTACGTAGCTGTAATTATTAGTAACAAACTTTATTCACTTTTTCGTTTCTTACATCACCAAATAGTTAGTCATCACATCCTCAATTTTCTACGTTGTAAGTAGATCACTTGCACTACCAAAATAGTTCTTAACACATTGAGATAATAAAATTAATTTGTCATCTTTATTACATCATCTATAAACTTCAAGGAATTGGGTGGTGGTTAAGGAGAATTTGCTCTGTTTCTTGATTTTTTTGATTAAAATATTAGAATCAGCATTTAAGAAAATTTATTAAATTTCAATAAATATAACAAATTGATATAGAGCGTGTACTTAAAATTGTCTAGAGAGAAATTTAGTTTCTATTGATGTATAAATTAGTTCTAAAATAACCTTATAAAAATAAAATAAAATAAATCACCTATGTCTATGGTAAAAGGAATTCTGCAGGTAGGTTTATCAAGTATGGGGTTTGATTTAACTAAATTTGAAAAGTAAGGGACCAACCGTGGTATTTGTTTTTTTAGCCATAAAAATGCATATGCTCTTCTTTGCTTGACGCGTTCTTCCAATTTCGCCGCATATTCAAAATTTAGTGTGCTTTAATTGAGACATCGAATAATTTTTCCTTTTGTTTTGTTTTTCTTAATTCTTAGAGTTAAATATAACTTAGACCTTATCATTTAACTAAATTAAACAATTAGTACTTATAGATTCTTTTTTTCCCATCTAATTTATTTATTTACTATTTATTCGAAAAAATGAAATTAGAAAAGAGAGTTAGACAAGATGGGCAGATTTGATTAGGAAAAAACTAATAAATCAAGGATGGTGAAAGTACTATTTAATTTTGTTTCGATCACATAAGGACTGATAAATTATTTTCTGCAAAGTACAGTAACTTTAGTTATAATTGAGGGTAAATGTGTAATTCTAATTATGTGGGGAGCAATATATAAATTCCTAAAATCCAAGGCTTCTTTTGATAATTTTTAAAGTTGAAATATCAAAATTTAAAACGTGGCGAGAAAGTCGTAGGGACCAATCCAATAATTCAGTGCGGGAGCATCGGTAGTGCAATGATTGAAGCTTGGGCTTGAACGCCATCGTTTCAGCTTTTGGCCGTTGCGGGTTCAAACAACCGAATCCATTCTTTACGTGAATCCTCTGAAACAGTGAGTTTTTATGATTTTTGTTTTCCATCAAGCTTATATATTAGTGATGTAGCGCAAATGAACCTACGTACCGGGTCGGAGTGATCTCATTTTTCCAGCTGGATCGACCCGTCTAGATGTAGAAGGAGCACTCTTATGGTAGCTGACACCCGTGAGTGGCATTATGTGCTTCTGAGAAGTAGAAAAACAACTTTTCTGCATAACCTTTGAATTGACTGTGGTCCTTTTTTCTTTTTTCTTTTTTAATCCTAGTAGTTCCCAGTTCAGTATCAAAAGAAGAAAAATAGTTACCAGTTCGGAAAAAGACATAGCAGGATCAACTTGTTATCTTATATTCATGTCTTATATGATCATGTCTTCGGAGATGAATGAGGAGAGTTTATCCATACATGAATATAAGATAACACTCTCCTCATTCATCTCCGAAGACATGATCATATAAGACATGAATATAAGATAACAAGTTGATCCTGCTGTGCATTGTTTAATGTAATTCTTGCTTTTTCCCTCCTTTAATATTTTATTATCTTCGGTTCTTAATTTTTTTTTCTTTTTTTAAGAGAATTCTTAATAATTCTTATAAGCTTTATTGTTTTCTATCTTTTTTTTATAGCTTTTCACTAATATATATACTTGAAGTACTTAATAATTTCTTTTAAAATTTTCCCTTCAGGTTTTAGATATAGGTCCCATAAAATGGTGGCCGGGATTAAAAGGATCTGCTGCCTCCTCCCATTTTGTAATCCAACATCATAATATCTCTCATTGAATAAAAAACAAAAATAAATAAAATTAAGTGGTGCATCACATACACCACCCTAAAGATCTAAACCCTTCGATCCATATTGTTTAGTAAGCAAATATTGATTTATAGGTTAAGTTCAGGATTTGATTTTTATAGTCATCATTTCTAAAAAATTATTCTTAAAATACCCATGATCTTGCTTTGAAAATGTTCTTTAGCTATGCTAAAAAAATAATTCGTCTAGAAATATATAAAAATTAATCTAAAAATATCTTTACTGCTAAATCTAAAAAAATAGTGTCATATATTTAGAGCTCTTCGGTTACATTACCAAATTCAATTGCATTATTTTGACTCATCTTCATTTGTTCAAAGCATAATGCACTTTAAATTAATTTTAAATAAAATACAATAAGTTGTAATTAAAATCACTACCTAGTAACAATCTAGACCTATAAATGTAAGACGGAACTGAGTATATAACTTTCTTTTTTGGGGAAAATATTGTTCCCTTCTTACTCTGTGAGTTACATGCGGGAGCAGGTACGTATATTAATTTCTATTTAAGAGAAGGGATTTCATGAATTAAATAAATTGATTCGTTCACCCCATTAAACAGACCAAACAAAGAAATAGTTTTACGGAATGAAATTTTATTAAGGAAGTTTTTTTTAGTTGCCCAAATAGCTAAATTTTTCAGATTTTAATTTCTGGACAATCAACATCCTACCCTAGCCTTTTTTTTTTTTTTTTTTTAATCATATATAGCTATATAACTTTTGAAAGCAAACAATTAAGCAGGAATAAAGATTATTCAAAGAGTAAGAATAAAGGTTAGAGACTGAGTTTTCTCAGAGAGAGAGAGAGAGAGAGAGAGAGGTTTTTGTCAGTTTATGCATTATGATTGAATAGAAGAATTATTACACAGAATCCAAGTTTCAGACAGTTGTCACAAAATTGATTCTTCTTCCTGGTATGTGTTCTTCAATTTTAATTTGTTTTCTTTTCCCGTTTTTTTTGTACATTGGTGCTCACTGCTACAGGAAAACTTCTATTCATTTATCTTTTAGATTTTTTTCCACCAAACTCTGAAGAAGTACAACTCTATATGTTATTTTTTATATGGTTTTGCAGTTTTTTTTTGTTTTTTAATAATTCTTGTTCTTTGTTGGCAAATATAAATTACTAAATGTCTCAAAATTGGCCATTTTGAGTGAATTTTATGTTTTGTTTTTCCTTCTTGTGATACTGGATTTTCTTTTTTTTTTTTAAATGTCACTGCGGCCGGACAATTCTTGACGCTCCTTTATTTCTCATTTAATTTTTTTTTTCACGGTTTTCTTGTGGATAAGAGAAACACAGGAATGTGAAATATTCGTTTCTTCATCGTCTATGTCTAGCCACTGGCTAGACTACCTAATAGTAGATGAATCATCACATGTGAAGGATTTTGAAAAAATTAAAGTCAAGTTCCTAATCTAGAACTTGATTAATTTCCATCTCAGTCATTTACAAATAGTCACCTCCATAACCTGCTGTTTTCATAAATTTTGTATGCCAAGGAAGAACTGTGTCAAGAGACCCATGTTCTTCTTCCTGTACTAATTTGAATGATGATCGCTCCAGCACTAAGTTTTAGAAAGTATGACCTTTTAGCATCCTTGTCTACTGTACTTACCAAGAACAAATAATTTTCCCTTCTGTTTGCAGGAGGGTATTACTAGTGAAGCTCCGACGGGAAATCATGGAAATAGTTGAAGTAGTGAAGGACAAATTGGGGTTTGATTCCAAGAGATACACAACATTATTGGTTGTGTGTTCCATTGTTTTGCCCGTGTCCCTCATGATATTGATCTTGTATCAGAACAAGCCGTTTGATCTAATCGGAGGGTTAGCTACAGCTGAGAAATCTCGAAATGTTACAACATTGACCGTTGGTAAGACACCAAGACCATTCCTTCCTGCTTGAGTTCCAATGCTTTTGTTTTCTGTGCTGATACAGTCTGACTTCTCTTTATCGTTGTCCTAATTTCTGATTCATTTATTCTTTCCTTTTCCTTTCATCGTTTACAGATTTCAAAAATGATTCTTCACCACCTGCCGTCATTCCTGATGGAAGAAGGCACAATAGGCATTTGCCTCCCGGATTTGGGGAGCAAACAAGTTCAAAAAATAATTCCTTGTTGCGTACCAGCGGGCCTGATGAGAAGCAGCTTAATGGAACTTTGGCTTTAGGATTTCAGAGTGAATCAGGTTCAAGAAATGATTCCTTTGGGAATGGAACTAGTTCGAAAAATAATTCCTTGCCGCATACCAGCGGGCCTGATGAGAAGCAGCTTAATGGAACTTTGGTTCCTGGATTTCGGAATGAATCAGGTTCAAGAAATGATTCCTCTCAGAGCGCCAGAATGTCTGTTGATAAATTGCTTGGTGGACTTCTGGCTCCTGGATTTGATGAAAGATCTTGCTCAAGTAGGTATCAGTCTTTCCTATTTCGCAAAACTTCACCCTATAAGCCCTCTTCCTATCTCCTTTCAAAACTACGTAGGTACGAAGATCTCCATAAACGTTGTGGACCTCATACCAAATCCTACAGCAAAGCCTTTAAGAGGCTCAAATCAAGTCATGGCAGTGGTGGAGGATGTAAATACCTTGTTTGGGTTCCTGTTAATGGTCTGGGAAACAGGATGATGAGCTTGGTCTCAACATTTCTTTATGCTCTCCTCACTGATCGAGTCCTACTCGTTGAATTTGGAAATGACATGCTTCGTCTATTTTGCGAGCCATTTCCAAACTCGTCATGGATTTTGCCCAAGCACTTCCCCATTGAGGGTCAGTTTAACAGTGCTGACTTGAGACATGATCGTGGTTATGGAAACCTGCTAAAGAGCGGCATCACAAACAATTCGACGGAATCACTGCCGTCCTATGTGTTCCTCAATCTAGATCATACTAAGTATGATCTGGATAGACTAAGTTTTCATTGCAATCAAAATCCATCTCTTCTCCGAAAGGTACCTTGGTTGTTTCTGATATCAGATCAATACTTTGTCCCCTCTTTCTTCTTGACGTCAACTTTTAAGCAAGAAATGCAGAGATTGTTCCCTGAAAAAGAAACTGTTTTCCATCACTTGGCTCGCTACCTTTTCCATCCTTCAAACGAGGTATGGGGGCTAATCACCAGGTTCTATCAGGCATACCTAGCCGATGCAGATGAGAGGATTGGCCTCCAAATTAGAATATTCAACACCACTACAAGTCCAGTTGAAATTGTTCTTGATCAACTGTTAAAATGCACACAGAAGGAAAACTTGTTGCCACGAGTGGATACAAAACATCCTTTAGCTACTTCGACCAAAACTCGGAGATCAAAAGCTATTCTAGTAACATCTTTATATACCAAGTTCTATGAAAACATAAGTAACACGTACTGGGCTAAACCAACTGTGACGGGTGAAGTCATAAGGGTTTACCAGCCAAGCCATGAAGAATCTCAACGCTTTGGAGATAATATGCACAACATAAAGGCATGGGCTGAAATGTATCTGCTAAGTTTGAGTGATGTGCTCGTGACAAGTGCTTGGTCTACTTTTGGATATGTGGCTCAAGGTCTAGGGGGTCGGAAACCATGGATTCTGTACAAGGCAGACAAGGGACACACCCCAAATCCATCTTGTGTAAGAGACTTATCTATGGAGCCTTGTTTTCATTTTCCTCGAACTCGTGACTGCAAAACAAAGACCAAAGTCAATGTTGGGTCTCTGTTTCCTTATTTGAAATACTGTGAGGATCTGAATTGGGGAGTGAAGCTAGTTAGCGAACATCAGAAGTTGTAGATAGAGTCCATACTGTGGCTTAAGTACATGTTTTAGCTTCATAGATTTGATCATCGTATGCAGGTTTGCAACTGTGTTATAGTGTATTTTTCTTTTTATTCAATGTTGTAATTTATTATCCACAGGTACATGAATTACAGTTACTAGAAATTTCTTCTATTCGATCAGATTATTATTATTCTTATCCGTTTCACTGTGATCCAAACACCCCATAATGCTAAATGGGGATAATTTTTTTCTGGTATTCCAAGCGAAACTCTGCTCCTTTCCTTCTCATTTGGTGTAATTCTTTTCATTAAATTAATGTCTAATAGTTATGTGCATTTCCATGAATTACAGTTACAAGAAAATTGTTCTCGTCAGATTATTTTTATGAGGTTCACTGATCCAAACACCAGACCTTGTTCAATAATTTGCAGAACAAGCAGGATAATTTTTTTGAGAAATTTCCAATTGAGATCTAGGCATAATTTTAAATCACATACGGTTGAAAAAACGATCGTGATTATCATCTCATATTATAATTTTTTATAATATTAAAATAATGATAACGAGATGCATCAAAACCATTATATAACAATCGTTATTTAATGTAATCATCATTATTTAAAATTATCATCCAAGTCTCTTTCTTTTCCGCGTAGTCTATCAAGCACATGCTCTTTCTTCTTCTTCTTCTTCTTCTTCTTTTTTTTTTTTTAAAGATCATTTTTTAAAAACATTACAAACTTTTGTGTCAAGTCATTACTGGGGATGCGTAGGTGCTAGTTGGTCAAGTTTGAGGTCCCAATGTACGTTTAGTTTTAGTTAGTAAAAAGATACTTAACTTGCGGGAGTATGGTTTGCGCACTGGCTCCAACTCAAGAACCTCGATCCCGACCTTTCATGAAAATAAATAAATAAACAACTTGCACGAAAATATTTTTAAAAATACCTGCTAACTAGAGACTAACAAGTCCCAAGCAAAAAAATAATAAAAAAAAAGGAAAGAAAATCCTACCTACAAGCCAAGCCACGTGTAAACATTCAGTGAATAAAGAAGCTTCAGATCATGACCAAGCTACGAAAAGGACAAGGGCAAATACAATGATTGAGAAAATTTTAACATATAAAATGCAATTTGCATTATGATAATCAAGAAATAAGATATTTGGTTAGACAGATTATAAAGAATTTACAAAATTATATATGCATGCTTGTATCCTGTCAAATAATTGTAGTAGTAAGACAAATCATAAGGAAATTAAAACATTACATATTCTATCAAACAAGAAAAATCATTAGGAATTTAAAGTTAAGAATATTTCTGCTATTACAAAAAAAAAATAATAATAAAATAAAATAATAAATTATATATATATATATATTTGATTTCTCAACGATATATTAAACTTTTCCTTCCTTTTCTTGCTTTTGATTTTTAAATTACAAAATCATTGTTGATTTATATGCTAATTACCTCATAAATACATACATATAAAAATTTATTTTATTTTATGACAGAAAGGTCCTTGTGGTTCAATATTTATGTCATATTGAACTTTATGGTTAAAAAAAGAGCAATTGAATACTTAACATTTTTTTTTTCATCATAATATTCATTTTTACGTACAGAACACAGTTAAAATTTGAAATTTTACTCGTGAAATATACACATCACACATGTGATGTCTGATGTGGCTGCTGCGTAGATGCTCTCTAAGATGATTTAACATCAATTTTGAATGGAAATCGATGTGAATAACTAATTTAACAGGTTAATTATCAAATGTCAAGGACCTAATTGCTTATTTTCTACAGAATAAGGACCTGCAATGCCAATAAACCTTTTGTCAATTTGTATTTTTTTTTTTTTTTTTTTTTTTTGTCCTAGCTTGCTAGCTGGGTACTAATTAGTTTATTAAATGGAATTAGGGGCAAAAACAAATGACGTTGACAGTTTATCTCTTTCTTGCAAAACGAATCAGCTCAAATATTTAATCATTCTATGCAATTAGCCCCATTAATTTTTCTTCTAAAATTATGTTCTTCTTCCTTTACCAATTTCAATGATGATCGCTCCAGCACTAAATCTTAGAAAGTATGACCTTTTAGCATCCTCGTCTACTGTACTTACCAAGAACAAATAATTTTCCCTTCGGTTTGCAGGAGGGTTTTACTAGTGAAGCTCCGACGGGAAATAATGGAAATAGTTGAAGTAGCGAAGGGCAAATTGGGGTTTGATTCCAAGAGATACACAACATTATTGGTTGTGTGTTCCATTGTTTTGCCTCTGTCTCTCATGATATTGATTTTGTATCAGAACCAGTCGTTTGATCTAATCGGAGGGTTAGCTAAAGCTGAGAAATCTCGAAATGTTACAACATTGAACGTTGGTAAGACACCAAGACCATTCCTTCCTGCTTGAGTTCCAATACTTTGTTTTCTGTGCTGATACAGTCTGACTTCTCTTTATCGTTGTCCTAATTTCTGATTCATTTATTCTTTCCTTTTCCTTTCATCCTTTACAGATTTAAAAAATGATTCTTCACCGCCTGCCGTCATTCCTGATGGAAGAATGCGCAATAGACATTTGCCTCCCGGATTTGGGGAGCAAACAAGTTCAAAAAATAATTCCTTGTTGCGTACCAGCGGGCCTGATGAGAAGCAGCTTAATGGAACTTTGGCTTTAGGAGTTCGGAGTGAAACAGGTTCAAGAAATGATTCCTTTGGCAATGGAACTAGTTCAAAAACTAATTCCTTGCCGCATACCAGTGGGCCTGATGAGAAGCAGCTTAATGGAGCTTTGGTTCCAGGATTTCGGAATGAATCAGGTTCAAGAAATGATTCCTCTCAGAGCGCCAGAATGTCTGTTGATAAATTGCTTGGTGGACTTCTGGCTCCTGGATTTGATGAAAGATCTTGCTCAAGTAGGTATCAGTCTTTCCTATTTCGCAAAACTTCACTCTATAAGCCCTCTTCCTATCTCCTTTCAAAACTACGTAGGTACGAAGATCTCCATAAACGTTGTGGACCTCATACCAAATCCTACAGCAAAGCCTTTAAGAGGCTCAAATCAAGTCATGGCAGTGGCGGAGGATGTAAATACCTTGTCTGGGTGCCTGTCAATGGTCTGGGAAACAGGATGATGAGCTTGGTCTCAACATTTCTTTATGCTCTCCTCACTGATCGAGTCCTACTCGTTGAACTTGGAAATGACATGCTTCGTTTATTTTGCGAGCCATTTCCAAACTCGTCTTGGATTTTGCCCAAGCACTTCCCCATTGAGGGTCAGTTTCACAGTGCTGACTTGAGACATGATCGTGGTTATGGAAACCTGTTAAAGAGTGGCATCATAAACGAGTCCACGGAATCACTTCCGTCCTATGTGTTCCTCAATCTAGATCATACTAAGTATGATCTGGATAGACTAAGTTTTCATTGCAATCAAAATCCATCTCTTCTCCGAAAGGTACCTTGGTTGTTTCTGATATCAGATCAATACTTTGTCCCCTCTTTCTTCTTGACGTCAACTTTTAAGCAAGAAATGCAGAGATTGTTCCCTGAAAAAGAAACTGTTTTCCATCACTTGGCTCGCTACCTTTTCCATCCTTCAAACGAGGTATGGGGGCTAATCACCAGGTTCTATCAGGCATACCTAGCCGATGCAGATGAGAGGATTGGCCTCCAAATTAGAATATTCAACACCACTACAAGTCCAGTTGAAATTGTTCTTGATCAACTGTTAAAATGCACACAGAAGGAAAACTTGTTGCCACGAGTGGATACAAAACATCCTTTAGCTACTTCGACCAAAACTCGGAGATCAAAAGTTATTCTAGTAACATCTTTATATACCACCTTCTATGAAAACATAAGTAACACGTACTGGGCTAAACCAACTGTGACGGGTGAAGTCATAAGGGTTTACCAGCCAAGCCATGAAGAATCTCAACGCTTTGGAGATAATATGCACAACATAAAGGCATGGGCTGAAATGTATCTGCTAAGTTTGAGTGATGTGCTCGTGACAAGTGCTTGGTCTACTTTTGGATATGTGGCTCAAGGTCTAGGGGGTCGGAAACCATGGATTCTGTACAAGGCAGACAAGGGACACACCCCAAATCCATCTTGTGTAAGAGACTTATCTATGGAGCCTTGTTTTCATTTTCCTCGAAATCATGACTGCAAAACAAAGACCAAAATCAATGTTGGGTCTCTGTTTCCTTATTTAAAATACTGTGAGGATCTGAATTGGGGAGTGAAGCTAGTTAGCGAACATCAGAAGTTGTAGATAGAGTCTATCCTATGGCTTAAGTACATGTTTTAGCTTCATAGATTTGATCATCATATACAGGTTTGCAACTGTGTTCTAGAGAACCTTTTTTTTTTTATTATTCAATGTTGTAATGTATCATCTATAGGTTCATGACTTACAGTTACTAGAAATTTCTTCTATTCGATCAGATTATTCAATTCTTATCCGTTTCACTGTGATCCAAACACCCCATTCTGTCAAAAAAATTGTAGCACAATAGGGATAATTTTTTTCTGGTATTCCAAGCGAAATTCTGCTCCTGTCCTTCTCATTTGGTGTAATTCTTTTCTTTAAATTAATATCTAATGAATTATGTGCATGTCCATGAATTGCAGTTGCTAGAAAATTGTTCTAGTCCGATTATTTTTATGAGGTTCACTGAACCAAACACCAGACCTTGTTCAATAATTTGCAGAACAAGCGGGATAATTTGTTTTGAGAAATTTTCAATGAAGATGCAAGCATAGTTTTAATTCATATACGGTTAAAAAAATAATCTTGACCGCTATCACATATCACAGCTTCATATAATACTAAAATAACAAAAACGAAATGTTTCAAAATCATTACATACATAACAACCCATTATATAACAAAAATTGCAAATAGCAAGTTGAGATTAGAAATTAAGTACCCAAAAGTTCTTTTTTTTTTCTCATGAGATTTTATTAAGATCTTTTTTGAAAAACAGTACAAACTTTTGTTTCAAGTCAGTACTGGGGATGCGTAGATGCTAGTTGGTCAAGTTTGATGTCCCAATGTAAGTTTAGTATTAGTTAGTAAAAAAATACTAACTTGCGGGAGCATAGTTTGCGCACTGGCTCCAACTCAAGAACCTCGATCCCGACCTTTCTTAAAAATAAATAAATTAATTAATTAACAGCTTGCACGACAATATTTTAAAAAATACTTGGTAACTAGAAACTAACAAATCCCAATCAAAAACCCAAAAAAAAAAAAAGGAAAAAAAAAAGAGAGGAGAATCCTACCTACAAGCCAAGCCATGTACAAACATTCAGTAAATAAAACAAGCTTCAGATCATGACTAAGCTACGAAAAAGACAAGGGCATATAAAATGAGTAAGAAAATTTTAACATATAAAATGCAATTTGCATTATGATAATCAAGAAATAAGATGATTGGTAAGAAAAATTGTAAAGAATTTACAATATTATTATATATGCATGCTTCTATTCTATCAAATAATTGTAGTAGCGAGACAAATCATAAGGAAATTAAAATATTACATATTCTATCAAACAAGAGAAGTCATTAGGAATTTAAAGTTAAGAATATTTCTGCCCTTACAAAAAAAAAAAAAAAAAAAAAAAGGATATTTGATTTCTCAACGACATATTAAACGTTTCCTTCGTTTTCTTGCTTTTGATTTTTAAATTACAAGATCATCGTTGATTTATATGCTAATTACCTCATAAATGTATACATATAACAATTTATTTTATTTTATGACAGAAAGGTCCTTGTGGTTCAATATTTATGTCATATTGAACTTTATGGTTAAAAAAAAAGGCAATTGAATACTTAACCTTTATTTTTTTTTCATCATATATAATATTCATTTTACATACAAACCATCGTTAAAATTTGAAATTTTACTCGTGAAACATACACGTCACACATGTCATGTCTGATGTGGCTGCTACGTATATAGATGCTCTCTAAGGTGATTTAACATCAATTTTGAATGGAAATCGATGTGAATAACTAATTTAACAGGTTAATTATCTAATATCAAGGACCTAATTGTTATTTTCTACAAAATAAGGACCTGCAATGCCAATAAACCTTTTGTCAATTTGTCTTCTTTTTTTTTCTTTTTTTGTCCTAGCTTTCTAGCTAGGTACTAATTACTTTATTAAATGGAACTAGGGGCAAAAAAAAAAAAAATGAAGTTGACAGTTTATCTCTTTCTTGCAAAACGAATCAGCTCAAATATTTAATCATTCTATGCAATTAGCCCCATTAATTTTTGTCCTAAAATTATGATCAACTTGTTTGTTTTTTTCTTTTTATTTTTAAGTATGATATAATCAACCCACTAAAAAAATGGAAATGAATCAACGCATTTACTTCCTCCAGATATTAATCAGTCAAATATATATATTCACCATAGGGTAATTAATTAGTGGTTATATTTGATACCCAACTTTAGCACAACGCTTTCTAATTATATATACAAGAGGAGAAATATTTGGCAGAATGATATACTTCCCTGCTGCCTGCCTGACTGCCAAGTTATGCTAGTAATAAGTTGTGGCAGAAAGATATTGAGAATTAACGCCTAACTATTTGTTCGGGTGAGAAAATTGCCAACAATTGAAGGTACTACTTTTCTTTTCAATTCTTTCGTCTTCTACAATATATTTCTCTCTTTCTTTATAACCTAGCTAGCTAATCCTTCTTTCATCTTAATTTTTTAAACGATTTTTTATCCCTTAATTTAATTCCCCACTTTTTTTTTCTCTAACCATTTTAAAACCCTAGAAGTACAACAGATTCAGTACTCGATATCCTCTTTGAGGTGCTGACTTAGGTATGCAGGTTCAGTGCTTACTGCTCCCCATGCTATGTTTTAGGGAGAAGTAGCAAGAAAGAAAATTCTCGTCTCAATATGTTACGTGTTTGCTTGATAGCTAGTAGTAAAAGATAATAGCAGCTTTAGGCATTGGGTTCCATGTAGAAGCTACTCTGAAGATGCTATTTATATTGCCTAGTTTGATGAAATATTCAATAGTTTGTTAACTTAATAATATGCGAAGTGAGCTTCACATAAATTTTATGACTCTGATTTCAAATAAAATTAGTCATATATCTAATATGAGATGAAAATATCTGAAAAAAATGTTTATGAAATTATTAGCCGGAAGATATAGCTTAGGGTTTGAGGTTTGACACCAAGTAATTGTCAAATAATAAAAACGTTGATTCTACACATCAAAGCTCAGGATGCTGCATGCATTAATCCGGCCGGAACTAAGCAACAAAAAAATAATTTAAATTATTTGCTTTATTTATTTATTGTTTTTATGGGCAGCTCTAACTTGCTTCCTAATTCCTTCTTTGTCCACATTGCCAATCCATGCACATGGGCCAACCATACGGTCTTACAATATTTTCAAAATTTCTCCTCTTCTTCGAGATCTCAATCTCTTATGCAAGTTGAATTCTAATATTCCAGGTACTAAGTCCGACTGCAAGAAATTTTCTTCCGTATTTAGATAGGCAGCACAAAATTAACTTGCTAACTATGGTCAGTAATTATGATGACAATCCAAAATGTCTTCGAAAATACATTAAACACGAACTAGCTACCTTTTTCTGACTAAAGAATGACTTCCATTCTTTATTTTATTTTTGGGATATTTGAATATATATAGCATCAAGGGTAGCAACATGACATGAAATAAATCAAAATTCTAAAATTAACATGGTTTCAAATGGAACTTTCAGGGATGATCAGAACCACAAGAGATCATACTTCCTGGGACATGAAAATCTTTCAAGTCAAAGTGCAGAAAAATGGATATTGTTCAACAATCCCATTTGCTTGTTTGATAGTTTTCTCTATTCTTATAATTGTCTCAATCGTTCCGCAAAAGAGTGTAATATTCAAAGTTAATGAAGGAGATGCTAAAATTAAGGTCCTAGCAGGAGGAGCTGCTCAAACTGATGATACAATATCAGAAGTTTTAGGTAAGCACCATACTTCATGGTTTATTTTTTGATCACTTGGGGCAACTACTAATCTACTATGGCTAATGAACCACCATTGCGATCTTCAATTTCTTGATATCCACTCCTTGTGCGGTTGTTCATCCTTTGCTTTGCTTGTAAATTGTAGATATTTTAATTTCCTTCTTGATTTTTACAGATTCAGGAAATGTTTCCTATCAGCAACTTCTCAACGAACTTTTTGCTCCTGGATTTGACAAAGGATCTTGCTTAAGCCGGTACGAAGCCATTCTATATCGAAAACCATCACCGCATAAGCCCTCCCTCTACCTCATCGCCAAACTTAGGACCTATGAAAGTCTTCATAACCACTGCGGGCCTTACACCGAATCCTACAACAAAACCCTTGAACAACTCAAGTCTGGCCGTAATATTGGTACCACAGGTTGTAACTATGTTGTCTATACACCTTTGAGTGGCCTAGGAAACATGATGCTATCAGTTGCTTCAGCATTTCTATATGCTTTCCTCACTAACCGAGTCCTGCTTGTGGAATTCGGAAGAGAAATTGCTGATCTCTTTTGTGAGCCATTTCCAAATACAACATGGTTGTTGCCCATGGATTTTCCTTTAAGGAATCAATTTGAAAATTTCCGTCAGGAATATCCTCGTACTTATGGAAACATGCTGAAGAAAAGAATCATCAACATTTCCATGAAGTCTCCACCACCAGCATTTCTTTATCTTTATCTAGCTTACAACATTGATCGTTACGATGAGCTTTTTTATTGTGATCAAAATCAAGATCAACTTCAAAAAGTCCCTTGGTTGGTTATAAAATCAAACCAATACTTTGTCCCTTCTCTCTTCTTAGTCCCATCTTTTCACCAGGAACTAAGCAAGTTGTTCCCTGACCAAGAAACTGTTTTCCACCACGTGGGTCGGTATCTTTTCCAACCCTCAAATGAAGCATGGGGACTAATCACTAGGTTTTATCAAGCTTACTTATCCAAAGCAGATGAGAGGATTGGCATCCAAGTAAGGGTTTTTGATACTAAAACTACTCCATTTCAAACAGTTATGGATCAGATTTTGTCCTGTACTCTAAAGGATAAATTACTGCCTGAAGTCTTAGATGTGCACAATTCTGTTGCATCTTTATCCAATAACCAAAGCTTGAAAGCTGTTTTAGTAACATCTCTGTACTCAGAGTACTATGAGTATATAAAGGGGATGTATTGGACAAGACCAACTGTGAGTGGGGAAGTGATTGGTGTTTTCCAGCCAAGCCATGAAGAGCATGAACTATATGGGAATAAGATGCACAGTATGAAGGCATGGACTGAAATTTATCTGCTGAGTATGAGTGATGTGTTGATTACTAGCTCTTGGTCAACTTTTGGTTATGTGGCTCAAAGTCTAGGTAGTCTGAAGCCATGGATTCTTTACAGGCCTTTCAATGGAACAACCCCAGATCCTCCTTGTGTTCAAGCTATGTCAATGGAGCCTTGTTTCCATTTCCCTCCACGTTATGGCTGCAAGGCAAAGGTCAACATCGATGAAGGTGCTATTGTTCCTCATGTGAAGCATTGTGAGGATGTGGGTTGGGGATTAAAGCTGGTTAAAGATCATTGATTGGCTGTAGATTCATTCTTGTCGATTACCTTTGTACTAGCTTGTATCCTGTATTTTCCTTTCTGTAGGTCATGTTTCATCATATAAACCCCATAATTTTGTAACTGAACCGGCCAAATTTTTTAATTTTATTTTTATGGCTAAATTGTAAAATATCCCACTTTAGAGAAAACACAAATACTTTCTTGAAAAAAAAAATCTTGATTTTGCCTCCTAAATAATATATATTTTTTGTTTTGCTCCTTCTCTAGGATTACAAAAAATTGCCAAAAATACCCTAAAAAAAAATCCTCCTGATTCCACTTTCTCTTCTCTTCAATTGATAAAGAAAAACAAACCAGCTACTCAGCTTGCATCATCACGAGCCTCCACCTTTAAAGATCAATAGAGCCACACTTGAAATCATCATCGTTTGCGCCAACTAATTTCACTATCATTCCACAGATAACTAGTTTGTAGTATTACTCATGTAAATGAAAGAAATACATGCAATGAAATTGTAATATAAGAAATATAAAAGAAATGCAAGAATTGTTTTACAGAGAAAAAGTTAACAGAAAAGAAAAATAAAGAGAGAAATGATTTTGCACAAATGTTCCAAGATAACCCTTTTCTTCTACAATACTCTCCACGAGATACGGTTATATTTCACTAACTAACTAACAACTTGCTAAATAACTCCTAACAGACTTCCCTAACTAACTTTGTACCAACCCCCACACTAGCTTGCCATCATCATTAGTTCAACTCATCATTGCCAACACTTGTCATTAGTCTATTTCATCATTGCTAGCACTATTACCTTCATCAACATTGCTATTTAAATCTTCATTTCCCTTAGTGATCTTCCGTTGATCTTCTTTCAAAAATTGCCTCATATCAATACTCTTCGTTGAAAAACCTTATCCTCAAGGTTAAAGTCTAGATATTTCTCTTATAAATCAAAAGCATATTCTCAAGTAGCATCGGTAGAAGAACTATGAGACCGAGTGTATTTAAAGTTTTATAGTAGCTACATTATCTCGTTTTACCATCTTCCTATCTAAGATAGCCAAAGGATAAAAATTGATACTCACAAAAGATGGTAATGAAATGTGAACAATAATATCACCATAAATAGGTTTCGGTTGTGACACACGAAAGGTAGGATGTATTTGAGCTACGCTAAAAAGATCAAGAGTGTAAGTGATAACTTCAACTTTATTAATGATTTCTTATTGTTATGCTTGAGCTTCTAAGTCTTAATGTAAGCTTGTAACTTCAAATAAACTCAATCATCGATTTGAAAAATTCTATGATTTCTATGTATGTCCGCCATAAATATTCTTCATATCTCTGTTGAGCGTGCTTGAGATGGAATTTAAGCAATTCCAAAATAACCTTCTTCTCTTGCAACGGATGATCCACTACTTTAACTTTTGAATCTCCTAAAATATATGGTAAATGCAATAGAGGAGCATAGCCATATAAGGCTATGAAACAAGACATTTTAATAGTAGAACTACCGTTAGTATTATATCAAAACTCTGCTAATGATAACCATTTGCTTTTTTATGACTTGAAGAAGTCATGTATCGAAGGTAAGTACGCATACATCTATTCACCACCTCCGATTGACCATCTATCGGAGGGTGATAAGCCGTTGAAAAATGCAAAAAGAATTCTTGTAATGAAAATAATTATGTCTAAAATTTTCTCAAAAGATCGAATCTCTATCTAAAACAATGTTATTAGGTAACCTATGCAATTTGAAAAATAGAATCCATAAATGCTTGGGCTACTATATTTGCTATATAAGGATGAGCAAGGGCTATAAAATATACATATTTTGCTAAACGATCTACCATTACCATAATAAAATTATTTCCATGCAATAGCGGCAACCCATGACTAAAATCCATGATAATGTTTATTGCTTGTGGTATAGGTAGTGGATTCAATAAACTAAGAGTAGTAATGGTTTCATACTTATATTGCTAATATATGGGACAATTACGAACAAACTCATGTACTAATTTTGACAACCCTTGCCAATAAAAAAAAATAGTAGCTAATTTCTTTTTTGTTTCCTCCACCCCCACAAGACCTCTAATAGCGAGTATCATAGAACAATGAGATTAGATGCTATTGCAATACTACATCATATCCCACAACCAATCTACCCCTCTTGAGTAATTAGTTATCTTTCCATACATACTTAGAAATAGGTGGAGTCTTACCCTTCAACCGATCACCGACGGACTTTAGATAAGAATCTTGATACCACCGAAGACACCACTTTTGAAAAAATATCGGTAGAAATAGATGAAACTACCAAAATCGATAATTCTACACTAGGAAATCTAGATAATGCATCCGCCACTTTATTTTCCCTACCCTTCTTGTATTCAATAACGTAATTATACCCTCATTAACTTGACTAACCAAGTAAGTCGGGATGCGGTATGTAATCTCTACTCTAACATATGTTTAAGACTCGATGATCCATCTTAATAATGAAATGTCTATTTGTTAAGTATTGATGTCATTTTTTAATCACAAACAGAATGGCAAACAACACCTTCTCATACAATAATAAAGCTTGATGTTTTGGAGAAAGTGCCTTGTTAATATATGCGATTCGATGACCTCTTTACATTAAAACGGCTCTAATTCCAGTTTCAAATGCATTTATATATACCACAAACTCTGCAAACAAATTAGCTAGAGCTAAAATAAGAGTATTAACCATAGCTTTTTTTAGTTGTTGAAAAGCAACTTACGCTTATGAACTTCATTATAAAACATCTTTTTAAAGTAAATCGGTTAAAGGTTTTTCCAACTTCAAATAATTTTGAACAAACTTGCAATAATATCTAATTAAGCCTTAGAATCCATGCAATTGTTTTGAGATTTTTAGGCTGAGTCCACGCCTGAACTGCTGCAATCTTTTTGTTATCCGTTTGAACTCCTGCAATAAAAATGAAATGGCTAAGGTATTTCCCTTTTGGAGTACCAAAAATGCATTTGGATCTTTTTGCATACAAAACATTTTTTTTCTAAAAATTGAAAGAGTTGTTGTTAAATGCTTTACATGTTTGGTTAAAGATTTTACTCGTAAACTAGGATATCATCAAAGAAAACCAAAACAGATTTTTTTAAAAAAGTCAAAAAAACATGATTCATGAGACTCGTGAAAGGTACTATGACTATTAATAAGTCCAAATGGCATCACAAGGTATTCACAATGACCATTGGGACTTTTAAATGTTTTTTTGTAAATATCATGTTCAAAAACTCTTATTTGATAATATCTTGCTCTTAAATCTAGTTTAGAAAAACCACAAATCCATGTAATTCTTCTCAAATTTCTTCAATAACACACATTTTCCAAGATCCATCTTTTTTATTAACCAACACCATTAGAGAAGAAAATGGACTAGAGCTAGATTGAACAATATAACATCTTTTTTGGGCGAGGAGGATATCTATATGGTTTCATATTAATTGATTTAGATCCTGAATTTAGAACAATTTTATGATCATAAGCTCTTTATGGAGATAATCCCTTTATTTTCTCAAATATATCACAGAATTCATCTAAGATTGTATGTATTTCTCTAGGTACCAATTCCATAATCTATAACTCAAACAACTCCAATTGATCCTCTTAGGTACCTAATAATTGGTTTAGTTGTAACCAATTTAGTTGTTCAAGTCTATCAATCACTCTATTCATTTCTTTTTCCTCTTAGAAACTAGGAAACTCAGCAGATTTCCCTTGCAAAATCAATATTTGTTCCTTTTAGAAGAACTTCATCCACAATGACTTAAAATTCCACACTATATCTCCCAATCCATATAAAACTCCCTAAGTGCAATACAAAATACCCTTGTTTCAAATGCATTCTTTTGCATCTTTCACTTAAAGAAGCCACATACCAAGTCATATACGAGTCTTAGTTCCTCCGACCACTTTGATAGTTAGTGGTTGAATCTTAGTCGGTTCACATTTAATCTTCTTAACAAACCCGATATCTAAGAAATTATGAGCACTACCGGTATCAATCGAATGTTTCATTCCTTTAACTTTGAAGGTTTTATATTTACTTTACCTAAGTACATTACTCATAGAGATTTGATATAATTTCCTACCAAAGTTGTCTTCATTAACATCGGTATACTTAACTACTATTGGTTCAACATTCTCCCATTCTCTTTTATTATCTTCCATTTCTAACATAAACAATTGTCTTCCTTTGCATTTATGTTCGGAAAAGTATTTTTCATTACAAAAATAGCATTGACTTCTCGATCTACACTCATTAATTCTTTATTGCTCGGAAGTATCCTAGTTTTGAATATTGAATTGCCCTTTTAGAATTGAGAAGGTAATGTCAATAGGCCTTTTGAGTAACAAGGTTATTAATAATACTGGTAGAAGTTTGCATATTGTTTAAGATCTTAGAGGTGTTTGAAAAAGGTTAGTTTGTATTGTTTCTCTAATTGCCCATAGGTAAAATTATTTTAACATAAGTAGTAGGATTATTAACGATCCTATAACTGAATCTTGATCCAAAATTCGAGCTATTAGGGTTGATTTCTTATAGTTTAGCCAAGGAAACTACATTTTTTAGGGTTCCACGCTTAAGTATACGTATTGGTACTCGCAATTCGGTTTTCAAACTACTCAAGAAACAACTAGCTATATAATCTTATAGGTAAAGATAGTTTGTTTACTAAGATATAAACTTCTTAAGGTAACTCCGGACATTCCCATTTTTTTTCAAATTCATTAATTCAGCCATGGGATAACTATAAATCATTGCTTCAAATCTTGTATTCAAGGTCTCCACATATTCACCCCATTCAAATATGACATTTTCTCTTTTCATTCTAGCAAAAACTTGATGCCATGCCATTCTAATGGTTTGCCTTTCAAATGTATTAAAGCCGATTTACTCTAGTTTCCCTTGTTGTTTTTTCAATATCAAAAAATCGTTCACACTTTAAAATCCAACCCTCTAGATCTTCTCCATTGAATCTTGAAAATTCAATCCTAGACAATCTAATGTTAACTTGATATCCAAGATTAAAATCTTGTATTCCTCCATTAAAACTCATATTTCCCCATTAATATTCACATTTCTACCATCACCGTTTCCATCATGAACTCCTACATTAACATACTCTTCTTGAGTCCGGAACTCTTTATCTTGTTTCGGATAAGCTTGCATATTCCTGTTAACTTAGAGATTTTTCATCAACTCTTTAATCTCTACTATTTTCGGACTATGTTAATAAGCCATAACATCTTATTTCTTAATAAGATCATATATTACCTTAGTTAAATTGTAGATGGATTCTTTCGCCTTCCTTAAATCTCTATTTTCTTTTGCCATCACAATTGACGAGTGCTAAGAAAATGCTCTATTACCAATTAATACAATTATCAAATTCAATGCAAGAAATACTTGCAATGAAATTGTAATACAAGGAATGAAAAAGAAATGCAAGAATTTTTTTATAGAGAAAGTTATCAAAGAAGAAAAATTGAGAGAGAAATGCTTTTACACAAATGATTTAAGATAACCTTTCTCTTCTACAAGTACTCTCCTTATATATAGTTGCACTTCACTAACTAACTAGCAACTTGCTAACTAACTCCTAATAGCTTCTTTAAGTAACTTTGTAACAACCCTCGTATCAATTTTCCATCATTATTAGTCTAGCTCATCATTGCTAACACCGTCATCGATCCATCTCATCATTGTCGGCACTATTACCTTCATCAACATTGCCACTTAAATCTTCATTTTCCTCAATGATGTTATGTTGATCTCCTTCCAAACCTTGCCTTGTATCATAGTAGTAGTTCCAATAATAGTTGACGGCACTCGCAACCTTGTTTCTTTAATCATAAAACACGATTATCTCTTTTCAACGTGAGTTAAGTCTTTTCCTCCATCAATGTTAGTAACAACGAGCATACAACAACCCCTTATCTCCTCTCTATCTACCATCATCAACCATTACACATCGCAACGACTTCGATTAGAGTGTCTTTTAATTTTTTTTAAATTTGAAATTTTTAGAATTAAATTTTTAAATATAAATTTAATTGAAATTTTCAATTTAATTAAGTTTTCTTGCAAGCGTTCATGGGACTTTTTATGATTTTTTTTTCTTTTACGAGCTTATAAACACAGAATCGGAAGAACAAAAGAGAAAAAAAGATGAGATTTTTTTTTCCATTGTAGTTATAGAGAATAAGGTAATTAGAAACGGTTTGCTATGGATGTTTTGTTATGGGTATTTTTATCAATTTTTCATTATATTTTGTGGCTAAATTGTAAAATATCCCTAATTTTTGTGAAAACACAAATACTTTCTTGAACCAAAAAGATTCTTAATGTTTCCTTCTAAATAATTTATTTTTTATTTTGCTCTTTCTCTAGGATTATGAAAAAATTGACAAAAATACCATAAAAAATCCTCCTATTTCTAGTTTCTCTTCTCTTCAATTGATAAAGAAAAACAAACTAACCACCGTATCATTACGACTCTCCATCTTCAAAGATCAACACACCGCACTTGAAATCATCATCTTTAGCATCGGCTAACCTCTCCACCATTCCACAATTACGGTAGAAGTTCCAATGGTGGTTGACGAGCACTTGTAACCTCTCTTTCCCTCATCATCGGAAACAATGATCTCTTTCGGTCATGAGTTAAGCCTAACTTTATTCCACCCTAAGTAAATACTTAGAAAAAGAATTAATTGATATGAAATAAGCTACTAACAACAACATACCTTCTCTCTCCACCACCATGAACCATCACATGCTACAATTGCTCCAATTAGAGTGTTTTTTGGGATTTTATTTTAATTTAATTTAAAATTTTTGGAGTTGGAATTTTTAAAGATAAATTTAATTGATATTTTCAATTTAGGTTTTCTTGCAGAAATTAATGGAACTTTTTTCCCTCCTTCTATGGCTTACAAACTTAGAATTAGTGGGAAGAAGAGAGAAGATGATGATTTTTTTTTTTTTTTCATTGTAGTTGCCAAGAAAAAAGTAATTAGAAAGGTTTTGTTATGCATATTTTCATCAATTTTTCATTAGAACCATGAAAAAAGGCAAAATAAAACCTATCCCTTGAGTTAAAAAATATATATATTCAGAAGCATTTTTTTTTTTTTTGGCTAGAGTTTAAAAAGGTTTTTTTTTTTTACAATTTAGCCTATTTTTATTTAATCTTGGTACTTTATACTTTCCTCTCTTTTCCTTAATTAGCCATTAATTTGAAGTTCTAATTGTTCTCTCCTTGTTTGTTGGTTTTTTTTTCTTTTCTTTTATCTCCTCTTTTTTTCTTTTTTCTTTTTTTTTCTTTTTTTTTTGGAGCAAAAGTAGGACAAAAAGTCACGTTTATGCATAAGGCATGGGCCTCAACCTACTGCCGACACTGCAAGTCTTGTAGCCCGAAAGGGAATCACACTTTCCATCTAGCAAACAACTAACGAGAAAGAAAAGGCACAAGTCATAGAAGTAGAAACTAACTGATGCATTTACCACTGATAAACCAGACACAAGCATGAACATGTATCGAAACACCAACCGAGCCAGCCTCATTGCCTCCATTCTTCTCCTTTTCCAAAGTCATATTACCTAGTCCTAAGGAGATGGAGAAGTTACAAACTGCCTAGGCAAACTAAAGATGTCCTTTCCTGCAAAAGGAGAGGTCCACTCGCGCGAACCAGCCGAGGATGGTGTTTCTTTTGCAACTCCACCATCCCGTAATCCTGATAGGAAGGAACTATTTGTACTGCTTGTCCTTGTGCCAGATGTGTTCCTAAGTAATGAGGAGAGACCCAGCCACAACCCATTTGACCTGGAGGATAACAGGTTCGAATCCAAAGTCCAATCGATACTGTTGTAATCAAATTCTGGCATCAGGCCTCCTGTATTCCAGTCAACATGTGAAGAACCTAAAGTTCCTGTTGGGCCCCAACCAGTGAATAAACCAAGGGAGGATGGTGGTGCTAGTGAAGGCAAAGACGCTGTCGTTTTACCATACGAACCTTGTGACTGAGATACAACCGAAAGTGAAGGGTATCTTGCACCTCCATGTCTATTTGATGCAGAATCTACTGGGCCACTAAACAGGAATTGGTTTTCTTTGTATGGCACAGGATGGTAAAATTGCTCTGAGCCATGATTTACAAGACCAAGGCTTCCAGTGCTGTGATTTGGAAGTAAATTAAGATTTGACCGCATATTTTCAACACCTGGAACATTATTTGAATACCATCCAGCTGTTGCTGAAGGTCTGGTACTTGCACTAGGGACTGTATTTTGTTTGGCATTTATAGATTGAGGGCGCTGCATCATTATTACTGGTTCCCTCACAATCTGCTGCACATTTTTTCCCTCATTTCCAGTGAAACCAAGCCGGACATCAAATTTTGTTGATGGAGTTGCTACTTGCATGGACGGTACCATAGGCGATGAAAAGGCAGGGCTTGATCCTGTTGTGCCCCACCTCTTGTCTGCTAGTGACTTGGGTTGATTCAGAGATTGCAAGTTTCTACTCCCAGGTTCTGAATATGTAGGCACTGGAACTGCTGTTTTGTAGTTGAAACAGCGTTCGTTCGTTCTCTGTTGTGCCGTAACTGAAGTTGCAGGTAAAGGTACAGGCTTTTCAGGGCCCCTCAGGTTATTGGTATCAGCAGTATCTTCAGGTTCTGGTGGAGTAGCAGGTGGGTCCTGCTTTTGTGCATGCAACGTCTCTTCTGCCTTCACTAGATCCCCTTCACAAGCAACCACAGCTCTTTCAACCTCCTGCTTTGAGCATTTGTATCTCTTCTCCATTGCTGAGATTTGAGCGAGCTCCTCGTTTATATCAATTTTTAGGTTACCACCACTTCCAAGCTTAGAGTCCTTTTTTTGAGCTTCCTCTTCACTTCCTTCAAAAAGCCAGTTTATTGATTCTTCTACCCTGCCCTCATTCAACATAAGGGCCAAGGTTGCCCGCTCATGAGAAAAACCCATTGCCAGAAGCTGTTCTGAAAGCCTTTCTAGTTTTCTTGACATTAGATACCCACTGCAACGCTCATGCAACTCTTGCGCCCTCCTCTCTCTCTGACGCTGGTGCTTTTTCTCATTCTTCAGACGGATCTTCTCACGTCTGTCACTGTCTAAAACAGATACTGTTTCCTGCCGAGTAGAATTGGCTTTCTCTTTTATGTCTTCAGACTCACCAGAGCAGCTCCCATTGTTGGAAACTGAATCATACTCAGACAGTGTTCCATGTGGGCTACTAGAATGCTCATCTGTGTCATCTATATTTCTGAAACGACCATTGTCATGGAAGGGTGGGAAAGCAGCAGCTGCTGGTATTTCTAGTGCATGAAAGGTCCCAGAGATTGGATTATAAGCATTTGCTGGATTCCCACTTACAGCATTGGTTGATCCAGAAGGCTTAATAGATGTCTTCTGTAGTTCTTTAGCAGCCTTTGCGGAGGCCTTATCCTTGGACTTGGTCTTGGATTTTGATGCAGGAGACATCTCTCTGGATTACTATAAGACAATGTTCCTGCAAAAATAAAAACCAATTCTTACTTCTAGAGAAAGTATAGCATAAAAGCACGTATTCAATGTCCAACTTGACACCATATTCATGATCAACTGTGAAGAATGTGAGAAAGAGAATTGATTCACAATCTAATGCTTATAGACAGGAATGCCATATGCAATTCCCTCAAAACATTCATTTAAACTTATAGGAAAAACTCGATAACCTACATGCATAACATATTTAAAATCCCATTCCGAATGGATGTTATGTGTAACAGTCTCAACATTAAATCACCTAAAACGCATGCAGCATGCTCTGCATTACATGATAATCAATGGTATCTCATTAATTGCCCGCTATTCAATGGAAAAACATATACAGACAAAAAGAGACAGCGGAATCAGAAACTGAAAACCCAGGTGGCATAAGGCATTATCACACATTTGAAACTTACAAAGCTAAGTCACACAAATTCAAAACTGACATAATTTTAAGGGGAAAAAACTGAAAAGAGAATAACACAAACTCTCAGCGATTCATTGATTCACTACCATGATAATTCACATGCTGATTAAATGAGCTAACACAAAAGAAACAAAATCCAAAAGAACAGAACAAAAGGCATCGTCATTATGAACCTACAGGCAAGACGCGAAACAGAACAAAAGGCATATTCATTATGAACTTACAGGCAAGATGCGAAATCAAATGCAATAAATTTAATTCTCCAAATTGCATAACCGATAAATAAAAGATTATTTGCAAGAAAAAGAAAATTCTAAGCCACTTACATTATGTAAAAATCACAAAAACTGGAGACAGAAATGATTCCAACACAAATCCATTTACCAGATTATTCAAACACGAATCCATATACCATCCCACATTCGTAATGCAAAACAAAAGAAATAAAATCTTATGTTTTTCTTTGAATGGAAAAGAAATGAAATTTCGAAATACCCACAAAACATAAAAATGAAACCCCACCACTATTTCATGACCTCTCCATATAAACAAAAATGAATTACAGGTAAGAAATGAGCATAGAATCAAAAACCCAGATAAATACAATTAGATCTCTCAAAATCCAACCAAACCCAAAAACAAAGAGATCAAGAAAAACCAAACCCATAAAACAAAAACCGAACTTCCACAAGGAACATTGATCTCTCAATGCATTCAAGATCTGTCTGTACCAAATTCAAGAAACAGGAAACGAGGAAACGAGGAAAAAAAATAAGAGTGGATCTGATAACAAACCTTAAAAGAAAAAATTCTTGAGGGATCGTCGATTTTGTTATTTGATTATTGGGTTATAAGGGTATCTTAGATGCTGTCTGCTCCCTTTGCTTGTCTGTCTGTTGTAATGTTTTAATGGTTTCTCTTTTCTGGTTTTATTTTAAGGATTCTGCCTCTCTCTCTCTCTCTCTCTCTCTCTCTCTCTGATTTTATGTTTTTAAGTTCTCTCTGGTACGCCAGGTGTAATTAAACTGTATTTAATTCAACCACTTCAGTTCCGGTACTTCTGTTTGGCTTCTTATTATTATTATTTTAAGAAATTTCTTACGAGTAAATTATGAATTAGTCCCTCTAGTTTTAAAGAATAAACTAATTAGTCTCTCTTATTTAAGTAATTAATTATTTAGTCTTTATATTTTTAAATTTTCTTATATTAATTTTTTCATTATTCTTTTATTTTAAGTATAAAAAAATAAAAATAAGTAAAAAAATGAAATATTTGATGAAAAAAGATGAACGTTTATGAAATAAACTAGTCAAATGCTAAATAATTAAGTCCTCAAACAAAAGGGACTAGTTAATTAATTTTTCAAAACTAAAGGGACTAAATAATTTACTCAATCTTTTACTGATGCTTTCATTTATTTATTTTATTATTATTATTATTATTATTGAGAGAATTACTAATGCCAATTTTAGGATAGATTCTTCTGGAAACAACTTCTTAAAAAAATTTAATTATTTGACTTATGAGATTTCAAAAAGGGAGTTCTTTCAAAAAAGAAAAAAGATTTTTGATAAAATTAGCATTAAAAAAAAAACTCATAAATAATCAATTATTCATATATGATTGTCTTTGCATGCAATTGAAGTTTCTAATTTTGGTCATTGTTACAATAAGTACGTAAATGACCATTAGAAAAACAAAGTGCACATACGTGTATACATCGCCAATTTTTTCCAATACTAGGGATCTATTTTATTTTATTTTTTCTCCATTTTATTCGCTTATTTATTTTATTTTATTTTAGGGTTTTTTTTTTTAATGGTATGCATATAACGGGAAAATAGGCAAGGTGGATGCTAAATAGGGTGTTAGAATCCCGGTAAAATCGTACTGCCACCTACTGTTTTTATTTTGAAATTTTTGACAGAAAAAATGGTGGCATTTTACAACAACTATACTTTTTATAGCTGCCATTTCATTTTTATACGGTTTGCCTTTAAAATGTGGATATGTATTGTTGTGATTTTGATGATTCTGTAAGGATTGTGACAAGTAATGAAATCAAATTTAAAAGGAGGTAAATGGCTTTATTAATTAACAACTAATACAAAAATATTTAACTAAATAATTGAAAATAAGAAAATATTACATAATTAACGGAATTAACAGCCTTGAGTGATGTCTCACCAGTCATCAGCTTCCCCTTTTACCTCTTCAACATCCAATCAATTTTACAGTTGTCTTTCCTCATTTTCATTGCACATTTTGATTTGACGAATGAACAGCTCATTAGAACATTTTTACCCTTTTTTAAAACCATTATGCCAATTGCCAAGTTTATTATTACCTTCGAATAAAAAAATCATCTAAGATCTGGCCAGAAAATTTCCCATGCACTGTCATTTCTGTCATCACGCCTCTAAAGATTAATTATTTTGCAATGATTTGTAATGCTAACCAAATCATGTTCGTTAACCGCAGAATGTTAGGCAATGTCCAAAGAGAAATCAAATAGGAGGAGAAAGCAAATTGCCAAGAGATCAGATAAAGATTTATTTTCATGCTAAGTCTCTTAATAATTAATAATTGGGGACTTGACCAACTTAAGAATAATAATATTTGATTTTTCCTTTTTTTATCATTTTTCTTTATGAGAAAGATAATTTGTGCACACGTTGTATAACAAAGTCAAAAGTCTTGCACGAATTATAAAAGTAGTTGAAAACAAAAGGAAATAAAAAGAAGTCCTACCAGTAGGTGGCTGTGTGTATGACCAAAAAAAAAGTAAGAAATGCAAGAACATTATAAAAAAAAAAAAAAAAAAAGGAAATGGAAGTTGTGGAAAATTCAATAGAAAACTTGTCTTTAGAATTAGCTACTTTATTTCACCAATTCAGAAAGCAAATATGTTGATATTGGCTGGTTTTATATTGTTAAACTATATAAAAAAACAAATAAATAAAAAGATGGCAGGAGGTTTCAGGTATTCATGCTAGATATTGTATTTTATGAGCAAGGATCACATAAAGAATTTGCCCTTCTCAATATCCAAACGAAAGCCTCGAAAAGATTCAAGAATTATTTCGTACCCCACTCTGTCTCCTATGGGTTGGACATAGTCACCTGCGAAGCTCTCAGCACAGCAAGTTGCAGCTTTATAGATGGATTGGCTTTATGCATGAATTTTATATGAGCTTCTGATTTTTTTATTTTTTATTTTTATATTTTAATTCACATAATATGGAACTTTTTAACAAGATTATAGAAACCTGGAAGTAGAGGAAGCACGTAGCACTGTAACTTGAGGACGACCCTTAATTATATGAAGAGCATGTGCCTTGTCATCCTACAAGTAAAATAGAGAAAAGGATGAGTTTAAGAGAGACAATAAAGAAAGTGCAGAAACCATGAGAAGGGTGCAAGTGAATGTTGGATTTGTTATGAAGACAGTCACGATCTAGCCATCTTAATTTTCAGGAAAATTAGAAAGACAAGGATGACTATGAGGACAATAACAACAATGGTTAGGACAAACATGGCAAGTTCGTTGATGATGCTGAACATTTTATACTATCTGCTGCACTTACAGAGCCATAAAAAAGAAATTTATAGATTCAACATATCTGGGAACATAGGTAAAAAACCAATCTGATCGTAGTGACATAGATAATACCATCACACCAATGTGTTGAGCATAGGCCACATTAAGATCAAATTAGAGAAATTAGGGGTTGGGGTTTACCTTCATCTTCCAGTCTTGGTCAGTATCTGTGCCTTGTTGGATGCATCAACAATTCAACATTGTCAAAACCATGTAGATGCTTTTGAAGTAGTGAAGTATAGATGATGTGGAATACAATCTTTAAGCTCTGAAGCGATTAATTTGGGATGCAACTTCTTTTTCTGCATGATGCTTGTATCAGTCAGAAATTGAACAAAAGCTAGCAATAGTGTCAATCATATGCAATATTTGCCCAAGGCATGTAAAACCTTACTTTCCATTGCACAATGTATATGTACACAGCTAGATAGATGAACTATAACAAACAAGGAGATTTCGAAAATTAAAGGCGACATCCTAGGCTTTAATATGAGGGGCTGTTGACCCGAAAGAACCTCCAGATGCAAGAGAGAAAATAGATCAACAAACAGTATCTATGTTGAAACAACTGGGAAAAGATAATGACAAATCACAATTTGCAGAAACAGACTGCACTATTACTCACCGTTCTACAGCTTCTTTTCCCTCCAAAGCAGCCAGGCTTGCAAGTTGATATACTGCACTGAAGTTTCTCTGGGCCATTGCCTCTTGATTAAATATGGCATCTGATAAAACAACGGATGATGCTCCAGAAGATATATACCCCCTATAGAGTCTGTATCAAATTTGAAGCAAATATCATCCAGTCAAGAACTGCAGCAAGAAGCTTGAAATGAGAATGGCACAACCGGACCTAAATTAAGATTTTATGACTTTTAACATGAAAGAGACATTAGGAATGTGTTGTAGTAAAGTTTTTTCTGTTCAAAGAACATTTCAGTTTAGAAAATTATGATAAATGATAGTCCTTAGGTCTGAGCAGCATATAATATATGTTCTTCCTCTTTATCTTTTTTTTTTTTTTCTTTTTGCAATAATACTTAAAATCCTATATAGATGGCACATGATTCATCAAATTAAATCTCAACCTAACTGATATCCAGATCTAGAAGGTTTTAACCAGTTTTCAACTTCAAGCTACAGTTTTCATTCAAAATAAAAGGTCATGATCCCTGTTCTAGAAGGGAAAAACACTATCCAGCTTAACCACAAAGCATGATTGTATAATTGATCTTTAAGAAAAAGGGAGCAGTGTCCAAATATCACTAACCTATCTTGATGCCCTGAGAAGCAACCATTGGTATGTGATGGAAAGGCTTCGTAAGTGCTGATATATATTGGATACCACCTAATGCAGAAACAGGATAAACCTAATCCACAAAATAAGATGGAAACATAATCCATAAGGTGATCTTTGGCCTGAAAGTACTAACAATATTCGTTCCATAAAGAAGACTTAAAGTGAGCATACACCAAAACACAATTACACAGGCAAGTACAATGCCAAAAGAACTTTTATACAGAAATCTAGACTTGTGTGCAGGTTGTGCACATGGCGTCAGATCATGACATCCCCATCTCATAACCAGCTGCTTTACCAACTTTGTTAAATATGGGAATCTGATAGCACTCACCTTGACAATTTTGGAACCAGCATCATATGCAGACAATATCTGCAAAATAACAAGTTCTCATAATAGTCTGCTTTGGGAATTTGGTTCCGATGTTCTAACTCTTAAATAAAATACTGGAGAACACAAATTTCCAGTAATTAAACCTTCCAAATTCTCCATAGTAAAACAATAGTAGACAGCACTAAGATGAGCAGTAGAACTTCATTTCATTTTCTTATATGCATACAAGGACTCTTAAAGCTGAAGAATGAAGTTTAAGTGCACAGGTTGCTTACTTCTGTGGGTGTCATTACACCAGGTATGTATAGAACTTCATCCTTTTGGAAATCATCCATAATGTCCTGACGATAAGCAAGCATGTAAGAATAAACAAAGAAAAAGCATTCCAGATGTAAAATCAAAGTGTCTGAGAAATAACGAAAAAAATGTAACTAAAAATTTATTGAAGAGAAAAAAAAATAGCTCAAGGAAATTAAAAGACGAAGAAATAGGAATGGAAAGTACAAAACTCTGCAAGTTATTAGGTCTGCGCTAATTGAAAGAAAACCTGTGCAGATCTCAGACACAAAAAGTACCTTCACTGTAGCAGGACTCGTGAGGAATTTGGCTCCAGCATTCATTGAATTTCTGGCATCCTCAGCATTTAAAACAGTACCAACCTGTAAGATATTATCAGCACCACAAATCTCTTGAAAAGCAAACTTGATCAATCAAAAACATATCGTGGAAATCTATCTGTGGCACCTCTTCTAATTGACAATAGCATTCTGGACACTTGCCAACAGAACATGCTGATACAGACTCATAAAGTGGACAGGGTGAGCGAAAAAAAGGTCCAGATCCAGATTGCAGACGTGCAACAACGTCAGACCTGTTTAATTGGATTTGCTTCAACTGTGCCAAATGTAACTCATGACAAACTGGAAGTATACTGACCCGTCTTTTGCAAAATCTATTAAGAAATAAAACTTCTTCATGTTTTACCCAATATTGATGCATTTACAGAAATATAAACACTCATAAAGTGGACAGGATGAGGAGGATAAGGTCTCTATACAATTCTTCTGAACATATACAACATCCCAAATATCTCTCTTATATACCATATGATATCGCAAGCATCCATGCTCCACATTCCAAGACTTGAGTTCTTGCAAGATGTGGCCAATACCATACCATGCCAACATATAGAATGAAAATAAGTAGTTAGGGAATCAACGAATAGCAGTAAGACAATTACCCCCAAAGCCAACGTAGGATAGTCCTTCACCAACTGCCTTAGAACCTGAACACAAGACAATAAAAGCACAGAAAGTCTCTAACCCAGTGGTCAAAACGCAGTAAATGAAATTCTAAAAAGAAAATGGCAAATCAAAACAACCTGAAACACACCCGGTGTGGACATCACTATCTCCAGCTGCACAAAATCAATAAAAAGAGAACATTTTAAAAACCTAAGCACAGTACATAAGAGCACAAATGCTAGCCCATATATGGTCATTTTAACAATTCCTGTAAACGTTATAGATTTATAGTTCTCGTAAAGATTCCTTCTTGCAGCCTAAAAGGAGAAGAATTTAAAGATCCCAGTCTTGCTTTCATAATAAAAACAGCAACAACCCATTTATCAGATAGACTAACAATTTTAGTCAAAAACAAGAAACCCATTTATCAAACGCGAAGGACTGATAGAAAGCAATAAGCAGACTTACAACTGAGATGCCACCTTTCACCGCAGCAGTTGCAGCTTCGTACGCAAGCGCTGCACTAAAGAAAGAGCAAGAATTGTTCACTTTTAGCTACAAAAGTACCTTTATTTTATCACTTGAGATAGAGATACAAGTAAAGGTTACCTATTGGCGCGAAGGCAAGCAATAACACCAGAATTTTGAATCGAAGATAATGTTTTTTGGGTTATGGGAGATGGAGAGAGCGAAGAAGAAGAGCTATAAACCCTAAAGCTTTTGACTTTTGGTGATAATTGTGGCAAAATCTGTGGAGTTAATCTCCAGCTTGTTGCCACCATATCCATAATTCCTCGAGTCTATTTGTTTCTCACCTAGATATTTAGGCGGTGTCTTTCAGTTAATTAAAGATTAATACTGCAAATAATTAGAGTAAACTAATATTTAATCCCTGTGTTTTTAGCAAAAAATTTAGTTAATCCATTTAGTTTAAAAACCCAACATTGAATCCTTATATTTTATATCTGTTTGTATATGGTCCTTCGTTAGTTTTCCATGACTATTTGATTGTCTTTTCTCTAAAATTTCCTTCATCTCTAGTCAAAATTTTCAATCTCATAGTACATAGAAAACCTAAAGGACAATTATACAGGGTTGTTTGGACTTTTAAAAAATAATTAACAATCTACCTTAGTGAAAGGACTAGCTTTTGATTTTGATTGCAAAACCATAAGGATTAAATTACAAATACATACAAATACAGGGACTAAAACATAATTTACTAATTACGAAGGAGAATAATTTTGGCTCTGGTGACGGCTGACTCAAAGTAAGTTTGCTCTCATGTTATGTTCAAACGAGGACCTCGAGAAGATTTTTTCTCATTGATGCACTCTGCCTATGGCCATTATTCCATTAAGCTAGCTCAATGATATAAAGTTTATATCATATTAACTGATTTAAAGTTTAAACACTAATTAATCTTTTTCTGTTTTGTTTTTCTTTTGGTTAAACATGTTAGGTAATGGCATAAGTACAACTAGAGGGGATAGCAAATATTTTGAGCAACCATAAAACTAGGTTTTGAAACCATAACAACCTAGCCTTTAAGGAGTTTTATTATATATATATATATATACATAATGGGATATTTTCAGACTAATTTTGCATCAATCGAAACTAAGTTTATCATTTTCTAGACTAAATTAATACCAAAAAAATACTTAATTTTTTGTTAATCACTGATTTTTTTAAAAAACCAAATGAGCTTAAATCTAATACTACTAAAAAATAATTATAAATAGTTATTCATGAATATAAAAATTAAATTTTAATTTTCATCAAATCGAAACAGCCCTTTTATAGTTAAACCACATCCCTTAATCCTTAACGTACCTGTAAAAGATATCAGGAAAACTTGTTTGCATATATAGTCACAGTAACAGGCTAATATTTCAGCAGAAAAATAAAGCAAAACAATAATGCAGAAAATGGCAGGGGGTGAAAAAAGAAGCTTATCCAATTAAAAATCTTGATGATGTTTGACCTATCTATATGTTATTACATGTGATTATAAAGTTTCTACCTGGGTTTGCTATTTAGCCTAGCACCTCAAATGTCAATCTCTAGCTTTTCTTTTTGTCAATATCTTCTACAAAACGATGAGAATACAGAAGAAATTAAGGTGGTCTTATGAACCTCTAGGTAATGTGTTTGGGTTAACATCCCTATGCTTTCCTGCTTAGCAAGAACATTATTTTGAATGGAAATGAAGAACTCATGGGGTACAGAAGCAATTCTCCCAAGTTCCATATTTTGAGAAAATATTCCCTCCTCCATTCTTCACCGCATACTCAGTAATAACTCCCCGAACACAACTATCCCAAGTCCTCGCTATCTCCCCAATCGACATGGGTTGCAATAGATTTCTGAGATGCAAGTTGAGCTTTACCCTTGCCTTCACTGAAAAATCTTCATGCTTTTCCCTGTTGATCATTAAAAACTTTCAGAACTATGTATAACAATCCAGGTGTGTGAGAATTAACACGAGAAAATAATTAATTATGCTCTAAAAGTAAGGTGCATTAAAACAAACAAACAAACAAAGCCCCATTTTCTTACCTGACTTCCCCTGGCAACCTTTCTAGAACTATGGGTGAGCGATAAGGGTAATTGTTGGGGATAAGCAATTGTAAAGGCGGAATCTTTTTCTGCATGGCCATAAAACACAAGGTCAATAGGGAAAAAGAAGGTAATGCATGGCACTTATGTGAAGCAGAAATAGTCAAAGACCTACAATTTGAGTGTAATCCTCCTTCGAGCTGAGGTTTGGACTGATGGACACAGCAATGAATGAGCACTTGATAACGATTCCTCCACAATGTGTTCTGACTGCAGTTGAGTCAGTTTGGTCATCACTGATATCTATTACAGTGTCTATGAGTTGCTGATTTATCTCCTCTATCTCCTTTAGCAGAGTACGACGAGTTACCTGCAATAAAGGGCACAAAGATTTCAGGAATTGAAATCCTAAATAATTTTTACGACGGAATGCTCAAAACAATCCTGAGCTAGAAGTTTGGATTTCCATATGGACGTGAAAGTCGAGAATTGCAAAAGAATTATAAAGAAATAAAACAAATGATACTACAACACTGGCCAAAGAAGATACATAAAGTTAATATTCTGACTTTTTTGAAGTTGCTAATCAACAGAGTCAAAGAGCGAGAGATTTGTTTGGCATCTATATTTGGGCTGAGAGATCGTCAAGCTGAATTGAGTCATTTGTTTTCTTTTTTTAATATTAAGTTGTAACATCTTACTAGTTTAAAACTAGTAATTCAGCTTCCATACCTGAACCTTAGGGTTTTTGATATGGCAAAATGTAGTTGACCCCGAGTCAGTTTTCCTCTGGCAAGCTGTTGTCTTTTCATTCAAGGGAACTGCATTTGTTGAACGATTCATTTTTCTCACTCCAAATGTATCACAATCCATGGAAAAGTATTTTGAAAGTGGGTTAGTCTTACTTGTGGCTCCAAAATCTTCACGAACTGAGCCTTTTGATCCATGAACTGGTGCTGCTCCTGCCATATCATCGGCCAGATTGACTACTGCTCCAATCTCACTTACAGAAGCACTTAATGCTTTCGATGAAATTGAGTTCACCTGAAATTTGTAAACACCATTTTAAATTGAGCTCGCCTGAAATTTATAAAGAACTGAGTTGTGTCAGACAAACCGCTCTAATTAAGCGTAGAATGGGCTTCTCCGCCTCACTTGATTCTCCAAAATTGATGGTTGAAGCACCAAAACCACAGCGATCTGCATTTTCACATATTTTGTTGATGGTGAGGCTGCTATATCAGCAGTGCCAGTGGCAAAGTGTGTGATCGATTCCACTACGTCAGTTACAGGTTCATGTTCAGTCTTACCAGTGTTCAAGTATGATGAATCATTAGAAACGAAATTCGCTGAAAACCCAGGCAGTGAATTTACAGAATGAGAAGAGGATCCAACTTTTGTATGCGACAGCAGCAGCTTATACTGGTTGGTCAGAGGAGGATGTTGAGGTAACTGGACAGGTGCAGCCTGAAATTCAAATGGAACTCCAGTTTTCAGATGCTGATGCTGGCTAACCGATTCACGTTGAGGAACTCCTGATTGAACAGCTGTCGCTTGTCTAAATTTCAAGTTATTCACTTCAGGTCTCTGATGTAGCGATGTTTCATGTTCTATTCCTTGTGTCATGTTCACATCATTTACTTCACCGAACTGAAATGGCATTTCGTGATCCTGCTGCAGCTGCTTCGGAACTTCTTGATTTCCCCTGATTAATTGCTGCTGCATTTGGCGCTGTTGAGATTCTTGCCTCTTCTTATGTGCTGGTGCATGGTGCAGGGGCTTCTTTTGCCTTGGAGGCATAGGTTGAGCTACAGAAGAACTTCTTCGGGAATTCACTTTTACTCCTTGTTCATTCCTGTGGTTTTGTGACAGCAAGTCGTTACCGTTTGGCTGTTGAAGAGTGCTTAATGGCGGCTGTCCAAACCCCATGAAAACTTGCTGCTTTGGCTCAGATGAATGCTGCATCGGATCATCCCCTAAATTTGTCGTGTTGCTGTTCTGCAGAGTTATTGCAGAACTCTGTGGGTTCATCGATTGCGATGGTGGTTTCTGTTGATCCTCAGGTATGATTGCTCGAGGAATTTGAGGAAGTGGCTGCAGAGACTTCTGGGATGCGTACAAATTAGGAGTAAGTTGTCTGTGGAGAAGTGAAGCGGCTGGTTTTCTCGGCATTGTCGACTGAAAGACACAATTTATCTGTTTCTTAATCAGATCTAACTTCTCAGTAGATTTGTTGCAATTGGGATCAACTAGATACTTCATCGCTTGACCCAATTTCAGTTTTGCATCCTGATGAGAATCATGCTGTAGATAAGCAAGAAAAATTTATTATTTTTCAGAGTACAGAACGAGTTCATGGGAACGACAGCAAAGTTGTCGTTGATAGGTTTGGGCAATGAATTTCCTCAAGAAATGATGTCAGGTGAAAATGTACCTGTTGAAGCAAATTAATCGCCCTTTGGGTCATCTCTCTTAGTTCCACTATGTACCTACTCCTTGAAGATTCAGCCTGCAAGGTGATAAATTCACGAAATAAACATTGGTTTCTCTTTCTTCTGGCTTCAGCCAGCCAAAAACTCTTTCAAGCATCAAAGCTCACAAAAAGAAGCACAGCCACATTCTATTTTAACTACTCACTGTCTATTAACTCAACCTGGCAAAAAGATGTTTAAATAGATTTTTTTTTAATTACTTTTTAAGAAGAAGAAGAGGAAGTAAGCAAGCATATAGTCACAATACAAAATATGCATAGACATTAGACAATGAGACTTTATATTATTTACTTTACATCCACATTTTAAACCCAAAAACTTCATTGAACTACAATTTAATGAGGATTTTTGGTTTGTACAGAAGGAAGAAAAAGATTAAAACGTGTTACATGATACAACTTCACGTAATTGCCAATATACACAGATGCTATTGGAAAACGTGTTCAAGCAGATTAGATAATCTTCTGTCAATACTGATATCTTTAGTGAACTTACAAATTTTTGTAAAAAAGAAGAAAGGACTACTGGGTCAGAAAACAATCATGGCACGTAAATTTCGAAGTGCTTTGTTGTGGTTCTGGCACTTTTTATACTCGCTTGGAACATGAAGAAAATGAAACAAAATACATCTATGCAGAAAAGTCATAAAAGAAGGTTTTAACAAGTTTTATTTATGCTGGAAAACATACCTGCTGATAGGCCTCCTCTTGCTCCATCACAGACGTGGATTTTATGGTTCCTACAAAACAAGTACATCTATGCATTAGTTCAACTGAAAATCTCTCATAAAATAGAGAGGGCAGGCGGAACAGGTGCTGCGCTGAAGGAACAGTTCCAAAGAAATATCTGTTTAGGTTTAGAACCGGTAAAAAGCTACTGAAGGAAACTTCTATGTAGACATCTTCGCAGTTACAACTTACTATAAATTCCATCCAACTTCCAAATAGAATATCTTGAAAAAATTCCGAGTGAGCAGGCACCATTATATTTATTAACTAGTATACAAATACATGATTTCATAATCTGTGGAACAAGCAGCTTCCCTTGTAGCCTTTCGTGGCTCCTTAGGCTGTTGTATGACAATGACAAACTGTAGATTGATGGATGGCTGGTAAGGACATCCCACTACTTGTGAATTTTGACGTTATGGAAATTGCTCTATATTCTTAATCAAAAACCCATAGTATAATTACCGCATTGTTTTGTTTACATTGACCTATATAACACTTGCTGGTTTACTAACCCCCTCTGCAATATTTTTTTCCATTCACATAACATGTGCCTGTCCGCTAGATGCTTCTAAGGATATGCTTTGGAAAAAGAAAGGTACCTGATGTTTGAGATCGTTGCTCTTTATCTTGTTGTGACAAATTTAGAATACGTTGAACTGTTGATGGCTGTGACTGAGACAACAATTTCTGCTCTGGTGTCTGTGACCATGACTGCAAACTTTGAAAATCATTGCGCGTGCATGGTAAATTGGTCTGCTGATGATGCTGCAGATCAGGGACGCTGCTTTCTTGCGCAATTAATTGATTTTGCCTTGCATCAGAGACAACTGGTTTTTGTCCCTTCGGCTGCTCAACCATGGATGGCGGATTGTAAAGTGCAGAAGGAGCTTTTGGTGTCTGTTGCTGCTGTGTAGGGACTGTTTGTGGATCTCTCTTGACCATGGAAAGTGTTGAGGATTGAAGCTCTGGGCAGGAGCATTGCTGAAAATTCGGAAATTCTTCTGGATTCTGCTGAGCAATAGCCTGTGGTAAATGTAGTCTTCCCTGTTCATGTTTATCGCAATTTCCAGAATTAACAGAATGTTCCATTTCACCTTTTAAATTTTCTGCTGACTTCTGCAAACACCAGGTGAATCTTTCAAGCTCCTATTCAGGCTAACATTTGGCTTTGGGGCCTGAGTTAAACCACAGTCGGTAGGCCTTGTAAATGGTAAGTTGGCCAAGCCAAGCATTTCAGGAGCAGAAGTTACCTTGTTCTCAAAGTTCATTTGCAAATTCTGTTGGGCTGCTTGATGCTGGTTTGCCAATCCAGTATGATGGATAGTAAATGATTGATCTTGTTTGTGAACTTGGAATTGACTATTCTGAGCTTCTATATTAAAAAAAAAAATGAAGAAGCTGGAGTAACTTTGGAGATTTTTTAATGTTCAGGGCATCTATCTAAAAAGTAGAATCGGGGAAAAATCCCCGCAGACAGGCAGTACACAAGAAATACATTCAAACAGTGGAGGGCACTGCAAAATCACACAACAGAAAATAACTAAAAGCAACTAAAAATCCTAGGGATTGTGCAAAGATTATATAGTATAAAGAAGAATATGGAGTCGACAATCAAGAGCTCAAGGTCCTCAAATGGGATAGCTTCAGCAAAAGTTTTTAACAAGAAAAAATCGATGCAACTTTAACCACAAATTAAGCTTAAAAAACTGAAAAATCTGAAAACTCATATAATCAATGCAGCTTTAACCACAATGCAGAACTATCATTTTGTTATGTCTATACACACCAGCAGAAAACCAGCCAACCTCCACAATTATAACAAAGAAGCAAGACAAAATTGTTCCTTCTTTTAGATACATGTACATATCATGGAAGAAGCAGACATGGATAGAATTAGCTAAGCATAAAAAGGAAAAAAAAACACAAAGAAATTAGCGGTGTGGATATCACGTCACTCAACCTGGATCTGAAGGAATTTCAGTAGAGAATGAAGAGGTCGAAGAAGGACTAGACACTGTAGCGTTAGAACTTCTCTTTATTTCCCTGTACTTCGTTGCTATCCTGCTTTGATATGACCTCTGAAACAAACAGTAAGGAAACTTTATTTTCAGAATAAACGTGCCTTGTAATAAGGTACAAAAAGTAGTTTTTACACAGTTTTTCGTAATTTTAGCTAGCATTTTCTGTGCCCAAGGATGGACTTCTAAGTCTTTCTGAACATTGTCCAACCTTCGCCATTTACTATGAAGCAGCTGCTCCAAAAACTTGATTACACACATTTATCCAACTTTCACCTTATTTGATTACACACATTTGTGCCTGGTAACCCAAGACTTTTATACTCAATTAACGTCCATTTCAATTTCCATATAGCAAATACAGAGATCGGTAGCCAAATTGAAAACCAGGAATGCCTTTTTGGTTGTACAATCTTGGCAGTCAACGGAAGGAATATTGGGAGAACGGGAATAATTAGAAGAAAACTGTTGAAAAACAACCATTTAAGATGGTGAAAGATGACAGCTAGTGCTTCAAAAACATTTATGCAACCCCAGACAGCATCTAAGATGGTGAAAAGAAATAACATGTTACGTATAGTTTCACATTAGATGCCACTTTCCCTATAGAAATTATGACGAAGGTCGTAGAAGGCATCATAATAATCAAATTAAGAAGGCAGCAATAAAACTTGTTCGTTTAAAAGTAATGAATTAAATTAGAAGTGCATAGCAGATGAAGATATTTGGTCCTGTCACATGATCAAGATACCTTGTCTTTGGCAAGTGAGTAAACTTTTTCCTCAAACTTTACAGCCAACTTCTGTATACTCGGTAATGTCGCTTCCAGAAGAGAAGGTTTGACAGTCTGCTTTACTGCCTCCACGCTGGATATTTAAATAACCAAGTATTAAAAATTACTTTCAATCAACTAGCTTTCTGTTGGAAAATAAACCAGACTACCTTAATAGAAGAGTATAGACCAAAAAATTGGAAATGGTAGCAGCAGAACATGATGTTAAATGTGGTCAAAAACGACAGAAGCAGATCCCAACATAATATGTGTATGTGATGGGAATTATGGAAGCAATGGACATACTGCAGTTGTAGCTTCTATAATGTTCTTATGTTGTCTTTCTTCCCTCTAACCGAGTCACTGTAAGCATTTTAACCTAAGCCGATGTAGTGGCTTCCGCTACCTTAGTCTATTTTGATGGAACTTGATTTTGTCATAAAAACAGTAGTTTGGCTCAACCTAGTTTAACAGCTGGTGAAACAGGTAAATCTTGTCTGCTTGCAGATATAAGTAAACAATCCTTAAATACGGTCCATTCTAAATGTTAGAAATCCAAATTAGAAAGAAAAAAGTTAAAGAGACTTTTTTTTTCCTAATATTGATCAATAGTTTATGGTACATTGTGATCAATTAGCCTTATATTATTTATTAGCATAGTATCCGTCCGTCATCGCGTTTAAATCTATATAATATGTTTGAATATTTTAAATAATTCAAAAATCTTGACATAAAATAAGAATTAATTAACACTAATTATGAGAATTTATTTAATTTAATATATATATATAATCGAGCTTAAATATATTTTAGGAATATTTTTTATTGATCAATAAAAAAAACATATAATTATTTAATTATTTATTAAAAATAAATTAGAATATTTTTAAATTAATTTATATTAGAAAAATATTTAATTTTATTTAATAAGACTAAAAAAAAGTAACCGTTTATTATGGATAAAAAATTTATTTTGAATAAATAATAAATAAAAGCATTAAAACAGGGAAAATAAAATGGCTAGGTTAGGCTCACGCCAAAGCCTTCTCGATGGGCCTGGAGATGACACGCTGATAGACTGAAAGTACAACCCAACGATAAAAAATATAGAGACTTTTATGTAATAATAATTAAAATTAGGGATCGTTTTATATAAATTATAACTCAAAAGACTGAAGTGTAAATGTCCAAAAAAAATTCTTCTTCTTCTTCTTCTTCTTCTTCTTCTTCTTCTTTTTTCTTTTTTTTTTGAAAAAACAATGCCGTTTCAAGTAAAAAAAAAAAAAAAAAAACATTACAGTGAAACTACATATCCTTTTATTATATTCATAGTTCTCAATGAAGTACGTAAAATCAAGACTAACATGAAAAAACACGAAAAGCCCAGAATAACCAATACAAAAATCAATAATGTTTCTTAGTTATTGATATAATGACATCTCACTTACAGATCATTAACAACACCTTGACGCCATTCTGTCGATAATTCACTTCTCCAATCATTCTCTTCCATCTCTTGAGACCTCCAACTCCAATTTCCTAATCCATCCAAAACCAAAATAAACAATGCAGAAGTTATCAAGATTCATACACACGTTACAATTTACAAAAGAAAAATCCATAAAAATTGAACTTTTACAAATAAATTAAGGCGTAAAACGAATAAAAACATCAAACCATAATTTTTTTTTTTTAAATCACACACAGATTATTTACATCTTTCTGTCTTCTGTTACTGTCTGATCCATACATTTTCACTTAATAAATCCTAAAAATTCTACAAAAACAGAATCAAATGAAAAAAAAACCACAGTCAAATTAATCTGAAAACTAAACACGTAATAAAGAAAAATCAACCTTTTGTTTCTTCCTTTATTTTCCTTTTCCAATCTTTTGAGGCGTACCGTTTTGATGCTACGAAAATGCCGTTTTAGAGAGTTTTGAAGATTCCTGCTTGAAAGCAGAAAAGCAGACAGGATTTTTCCAGCGACTTGCTGCGGAGGTGAAGAGGAGGGAAATGGCTGGCTTTTATAGCACGCGCCAGTGTGGGCATGCGTTTAAATTTGGAAGTTTGGGCCCATTGATTAGGCTGCCCTTTTTATTAACTTTGTACTTATCCTTCGTCTTTTGGGCTGGAAATGGGATTACGCCAGGGAAGATTGGGTTCAGAGTATTAATCCCTCTCGTGGCAATTGCACTTCCTTATTTAAAAGTTAAGGTATTGTTAGGTTAATTTTTGCATATCGAGATTAAGTCCCATTTCAATAGAATTTTAGATGATATAATGTTATTATACGTTTCTTTTTAATTGTGAAAAAATAAGTAGATAATTATGAAAAAATAAGTACCCTTTATCTAAATTTTTAGTATTCAGTTATTGAAATCATAATTATACTTTCATGTTTTTTGCAATTTTGTCAAAATCTCGTAATGTGTGAAAAAACTTAATGTCATATTAAGATTTTACATCTTAAACTGTTAATTATGCATATTTGAACTGGCGTATTCATAAGAAATTATTTTTCTACAACTTTCCTTATATTTGAAGTCAAAATGATAATATGGAAATTAAACAAATCTACTCGTAATCTAAACTGTTATCTAAAAAGAATTAGTTGTGCTTATTCTGGTTTTTTTTTTCTATATTAAAATGGGATGACATAGAAGAGATTTAGTTGATTGTGTTAATCCACCGTAACGTTTTTTTTGTATTTCTACTTACCTTATTTAATCGATCGAATATTTTCGAACTAATTTTTATATAAAGTGAAACATATCTCGTATTTTTATATTATTTAATATTATTTATTTTAATTTCTCTATCTAGATATAGTACAAACCAAATAATATATTATTTAAAGTTGTGATAAACCAACATTTTTATCCATTTTCGTTAATTACATATTATCAAATAATTAGTCAGACGTTGAATAAAAAGGTTGATGTATCTCAATAATAATAAATAGTGCTTACACGATTTATTTTATATTATATCTCGATAAAACAAAATTTAAAATAAATAATAGGGAATAGTATAAAAAGCACACTCTGTATGTATTTCACTCATTTCCATATATCAAGACTAAATGCTTATTCCGTTAGGTTGTATCTAAATTCAAGCTAAGTCTACTATTTGGTCCGGTTAAATGCATGATAAGCTTAATTGAGAATTTTATTTCTCACACTTGGCCTAAGGTTTGAAACATGTGGAAGCAAACCCTCTTAACCATCAACCTAATCTCCTCGTGACTGGGTCCGACTCAAAAAAACGTATGGTAACTTTGTGGTGGGTGGTAAACGGTACGTAAGCTCATGATGAGAATTGCCAGGAACAATTGAATACAGAATAATGCCAGTTCATAATGCTCGGTGTGATTGGATTGCTTTGAACTCTGCGAGAGTACGGCCCTTTACGATCCCCTCATGATTTGGACCAACTAAGAGAACGATGTCGCAAATTTGTGGTGGATGGTACGTAGATGGTAAGTTCATGATGAGAATGGTCAAGATCAATCCACTCCAGAAAAATGCCAGTTCTGAATTGTCGATGTGATTGGATTAGTTGTGAATCATATAGAAGCACACCTCTCCAACTATCAGCCTTATCCCTGCTGATTTAAAACAACTAAGAATGATGTAATAACTTTAGCGTGGGAAGGAAAATGGTAAGTTCATAATGAGAATTGTCAGAAATAATTGAATACAGAAAAAAAAAAAAAACCGATTGGAATCCTCGGTGTGATTGGATTGATTTTATCTTAATTAGCACATATTTTCTTTCGTTTATTAATTGTTAGATATTTTTAGGCCAACTTCCAAATACCAAAATCCATTAGCACCTAAACCAAGTTTCCAAGACATCTAAAATAATATCATGCTAATCAATATCTCAAGAAGCAAACTTATGAAATTAACAATTACTACTTAGCACCATCTTGCCAATTTTCTCGATATTAATTGAGTAAATTCATAAAATAACTTCAAAAATATTTAACGATTAGAGATTACGTAACACCATCTTACCAATTTTCCAGATATTAATCAATTCATAATATAACTTCGAAAATATTCAATGGATAGAGATCGAGGCGAAGCCAAATTAACCATTTGGTTTTTTTTTTTTTTTTGAGTAGTTAATTTAACTAACATTGATTAGAGAGGCTATGCCAAATTAACTATTAAGTGGTTTTATTTAATTTTAACTAATATTTATACTATTTTTTCCTTATCTCTTGAATTTAATAATAATAGCATAATTTGTCCAATTTGATGTTAACATGCATGGAAGAAGCTGACCAGTTGGACTTTTATAAGCACAACCTTTCCTTCTTATGTCTCTTCTTCACATCCTTCGATAAAAACTATAAATTCACGTAGTATTGACTTTGTTCTAGCCTAGCTTACGGTGCAAAATTACTGCAAGACTAAGACCATATGCCCAAAGGATTCATCCAACCGCAAGCAAATTCTTATCAAGCTTACGGTGCCTGTAAGAGTGATCATCAAGCCACATCATGCCATCGCCCAGCCAATATGCAGGCATTTCAAGTAGAAATAAGCCAATAGCTGGTTCCAAACGATTCCAAGCTTCTAGCCTAGCTTGCAATAGGCCAATTAACCAACCGAAAATATCCGCTGTGTGGCCATTAATTATATCGTCACCATGCATGTCTTTAACCTAGCTAGCAGCGCTTTCCTTTCGTTTTTTTTTTTTTTTTTTTTTCCCTCCGATTACAACTTACAAGGGAGGGCAGAGTCCTGGAGGGAAGCAGACCAGATAGGACAATATCGTGGGGTTGCAACACCATTAATAATCCATGAGAATTAATACTAAGCAACCGGAGAAGAATATCGTTCTCAAAAAGCAGCTCTTTCCATGTTTTGGGTCTATTAAATGCACAGTCCGAACAAGAATAAATAGAATTGATCATCCGCTTTTGATTTTGGTTAATCAAAATGTCTTCGGTTATGTTTTATATGTTGTAATTCTGTTTCAGATGAAGTTTGTTCGTCAGCATTAGATTTTTTATGTTCACCATGCATGGCTTCAGGAGCCTTTACAGTACACTATAAGAATAAATAAACAGAGTAGAGAACAATAAATTGGTTGATTGAAATCAAACCAGACAAAAGAAATCAATTAAACCAAACTTGAACTTTTATTAATTATGGTGTCTAAACAACATGAACAAGCAAATACGACGTATAGAATTATAACAGCTGATGAAGATGGTTACAACAAAACAAGCAACTGACAATAAAAAACGACAATCAAACATAACCTAAAAGCAACACTAATTTTCAGTCTTGGCCAGTAGCAGCAGCCCTCCTCAGAACACTGAAGTGAAATCTTGAGTGATCATTGTCCCAGTAAAGTCCGATCTCATCGCCTTCAACCAAATTCCTCCTTTTAACGAACTGTTTTGTCCATCCATAATTGAAAATATAACTTTTGGAAGTGCTCCATCTTTTGAAGACCAACTGATGCATACTTTCTGTATTCATATCCCAAATCCATACCTTCAAACCATTGTTTTCTTGATTCGCCTCTTCAACCAGTCTAATTTGATCCTCGTTCATGAAAGGGAGGATATGTTTCTCCACTAATTCTGCAGACACAAGTAGCCTGCATAAATTACCCAAATCACTTGGTTTCATCTTCTTCTTGATCTTGAATGGATCATGATGATACAAGCTTAGTTGAGTTGAAACCCCACGAGACTCCTCCTCTAGCAAATCCTTAACGCTATAAGATGATTTCATCGCCATAAGATTAAGAGCCACTCTTCTCTCCATCGCTTCTGCGGATTCTTTGTTTCTTGAATCCTGATCAGCAGAATTCTTGGCAACCCCCTTTTCATCAAAAAGCTTTAGTTCTTTCAAAGCCCTCCCTGGATTTCTTGATGCAGCAATAGAACTAATTGGGACACTTGTTTTTGGCTTCATGACCCAACTAGGATTCTTGCTGAAAAGTGGCAATAACCCAGTAGAAACTTCACTTCCGGCTTGTTGATCCTCGCATTCTTTTCTTTTCTTCGAATTCTGGATTTTCTTGGCAGAAATACAAGAACTAAAGACACGAAATTGTTGTTTTTTCTCCATTGTTGCAATAACAGATCAAAAACAAGGAGACACAGATGAGAACTAATCTTTGATGAAAACTATCTCCTCATATGTTCCAGTTTGTGGGTGTGGATTGGTATATATAGGGAGAGAGAATGAAGCTAATCAGTTTGGTTTCCGGATTAAGAAATCAATCATCAAGCAATACGGAAATCAAAAACTAAAAGAATAAAACTTTATTTTCAAATAATTCGAAGGTAACTAATGTTTTGGTTTCTAATCCTGTCGAAACGGGGAAATCAAATCAGTTGGCTCGCGCTCTTTCCTGCCTCTCCGCGGGAAATACGGGCCTGTGCTTAGCAAGAACTCTGAAGCCTGTGTAGTGGGCTTCCTAATAGGGTAATTATTTATTTATTTATTTATTTTTAATTTTTGCTCTTAAAAACGTTCCCAATTTCTGATTCTTCTTGTAAAAGTATAAATCAAGTACTCTTTTAAAATTCCCAAGTTTCCTCCAATATTCTCTCTAAAAAATTTGTCAAATAGATCATCAATCAATATTAAAACCATTTTATCAATTTATATAACACTATTGAACTTTAATCTATGAATTTAAAATTATTGCATTTTATTAAAATGCAATTACATTATTTTTCGTCCATTCCTATAAATCAGTATAAAATATGGAAATCAAAACAAAAATGAATGCAACCTTTTTTTCATTGGCAGGTTCCTAAGCTGGCTATGCAAAGAGGGTCTTCGGTCCTCATGCTTCTATTTATCCAATTGCAGCTGAATCTAATATGTCTAAATAAAAATTTTAAATTTATTGTCCCTTAGTTAAATTAAACTTGTTACATTTCAGGATTTTTTAGTTAATAATAAATAAGTTTATCTTTACTTTATTTTCTCGGTTTAAATATTGAACCAAGTATCTAAAATAATTTATTAAATAAATATGGAAACATCAAGCTAATTTAAGAAGTGTGTTCTTAAAATTATTTAAAGAGAAAATTTAATCTCAATTGATATATAAATTGATTTGAAAATACCTTAATCTCTCGAATTTAAAAAAAAATTACGTATATATTATGTACATACTTATTTATGGATAAGTCCAGATTTTCACCTTCCAACTTAAATTGAAAAAAAAAATTATATAGACTCGAGTTTGGGCCTATTGGGCTTTGAATATACTTTCCAAGATGTTACTTGGCCATTGAATTCTCACATGACAACTTAGGCTTTAGATAAAATGTGCATGTTTAGAAAAGTGGAAGCTTCATACAACATTCTAAAATCGGATATGATCTCCCTTAATAAGGAAACCAAAGTGTCAATTCAAAAGGTGTTGGTGATGTTATTGAATATTTTTTCAGAAATTGTTTTTGAAAATATTTATTTGTATTAAATAAATTGATCTTATAAATAATTATTTTATGATATGCTTGCTTTTAGTCATCAAAAACTGTATTTTAAGACTAATTTAGTCACCAAAGAATCTATCTATAGAGTGGGTTTTCATCTCAATTTTGTCTCTGAAAACAGTATGAAGAGACTGATTTGGTTGCTGAACGCCAATTTATAAGATTTATGGAGCTTGCTAATTCGGAGGTCTTTGGCTATAAATCTCATCATTATAGACTCATATATGTGGAGACCAAAATTAAAATTGGTTGCTAAAGAGATTTATTCAACAAAATTGGTTGCATTTTCCGTCACCAAACTTTTGATGTCAAACACAATTGTGGCTAAAATCCGTTATTTTATCAGTAAATCATGTTGCAGTAAAAGAATTCACTTTGTTCGGTCCTATATTGATTTCATAATATGACTCAAACAGTGCACATGTTTTCTTTGAACATTTTAATGAAATTAGTTTTGTTGCATGTGCTCATTATTTATAAACAATACCTTATGTTGCTTCAAATGAATAGCTTAAAAAAGCCATAAGTTGTCAGCTATGTCATAATTGAGTTGGTGTCCAAATGCTATCAATGTATCAGGTTGGAATCCCGAAGTTATACTTATTATGAAAAGTTAAACCTTATCTTTTATGTCCTAAATTTTGGAGTTGCAATTGTTGGGAGATATCAAATCTTATCGTTTCTGTTTTCAAACAAAATTAGTCATATCTCCAATGTGGAATGAGAATATCTAGATGAAAAAGAAAAAAAAAAAAAGCCACAAGTTGAAAAACAATATAATCTTTAGTTTTTTTTTCTTCTTCTTCATTGTTTTCTTATTCATTAAGAACTTCAATGGTTGTTCATCTTTTTCATCACCATCTTCATCAATTGTAATAATTGATTTTTTTTCTCAACCTTTTTTTTCTTTTTTAAATGAAATTTTCTATTTAACAAAAAGATACAAGTAAGAGCTTATCCTACTAAAAGCATGAATCCATAACAAATACATGAAACAGATTAAAACGAGCATCCATTGAATATAAATAGATTCAAATATTAAGCTAAGCATTGCTTCAATTAGAAGCTTGGAATTATGTAACCTACAACAAACGATCCGACAAATTCATTTAGTCACATCATCTAGAGAAGAAATATTTTTACTATAAATTCTATAGTTTTTTTGTTTTCACAAACCATAAATGGTTGTATTCCATGCCAATCTGGTAATAATAGATTGAAAAATTTTCTTTTGCAAATGCTCTATTCCCTACTCGTAATTCTATACTTCAACTACCAATTGCTCTATGAATCCATATTTAAGAAGAATAACATTTCACACGAGTCTTAGTGTTGGAACATTCAAAAAATAAATGATCTTGATCCTCATCGACATTTCCACACAATAGAGCATTGATATTTCTTCCCATTTGAATATATCTATCTTTAGTGGATAAACGATTCAAAATTGTGAGAGAACGAGATAAAGCTATGTCGTAGGATGTTAAATGATCCTCAAACAAGTTTATGTTATACAACTTTAATACTTTTATTTTTGACTAGCTCCTAAGTGCTTTTAATTGTGAATTCATCATTTGGTGTAGCTTTTCCTATGATTTTATCATCAAAATTGACATCAAGCATAAGCATACCACATATAGCTTATTGCACTTTTATTATAGCTTTTGTTCTATCATTAGGCTAGAACCACTCTCCATCCTTCATAACAACCTCCAACGAAACATTAATGGGAACACCATATTCATACATAAGTCTTGTGCCAAAGAATTTGATGAGAATCCCATCTCGATGCCAAAGATCCCACCATAGCTTTATTGTTTTGCCATTACCAACAATATGATGAATTTGCTCCCAAACTAAATCTCCGAACTTAAAGAAGTTTCTTCCAATACCAAGCACAATCATTAGTGCATTTTAGACACCAAAAGCTCCTTCCTCTTAGTTTATAAGTAGCAACCCAAGCAACCCATAATGATCCAGTTTTTTAAAACAAACTCTAAATAAATCGTATAATAGATGCATAGTTCCACTCTTTAATCTTCTTAATGCTTAATCCACCCTCTTGTTTTGGTAGGGTTACTATGCTCCATGCAACTTTTGCACCATTAGCATGTCCATCTTTTCCTTTCCATAGGAATGTATTATATTTTTGTTTTAGAGTTTTGATCACCCTGTCAAGAAGTATAAATAGAGAATACCAATAGCTTTGAATGTTAAAGATTACAGATGAAATTAGTTATAATCTACCAGCAAAAGATAGCATCTTCGTTGTCCAGTGTTGTAATCTAGCTCAAATCCTCTTCATAAGTGGTTTGCAATCATCAAGAATTAACTTCTTACTAATGAGTGGAACCCCTAAATATTTAACACACAGTTTCCCAACCTTAAATCCACTTATAGTTTGCATTGCATTGCATTCACAACTGAACTATCAAATCTTGTACAGTAGAACTCACTCGTTATGGATTACTCTTTAAACCAAAAAAGGGTGTAAAATTGCTCTAGAATAGTAGACACATTCCTCATAGCATTCTTAGTCCCTTTGCAAAAGTCATCAAGTGATCTGCAAAACACAAATGAGTTAAGCCAATCTTCTTACATTTTGGATGAAAACGTAGAGGCCCATCTCTAGTAGCTTTATTTAACAGACAAGTCAACACTTTCATTGCTATCACAAATAGGAGAAAGTAGATCTCCTTGCCTTAACCCTTTTCTTCTAGAAAAACGTCCATACAAACTGCCATTAATAGAAATAGAAAAGGTAGGAGCTATGACACAAGCTCTAATCCAGTTTATAAACATACTAGGCATGTTCATGTCTTCTAACACGTTGAATAAAAAACCCCATTTACAACATCCAAGGCCTTCATTGTATCCACCTTAACAGTGCAACTAGGAGGCATATTGGCTCTCAAATATCCTTTCACAATCTCCTGAGCAAGCAAAACATTATCGCCAATTTTTTCTATCTTGAACAAATGCTGCTTGATTCAAACTGATCAAGAAAGGAAGACATCTTCTCAGCCTGTTTGCCAACAATTTTGAAATGCATTTATAAAGAACAGTACAGCACGAGATTGGCCTAAAATCAGTAACTTTATTAGGATTCTATAATTTGGCAACCAAAGCAATTATTGTAGAGTTGATAGCCTTAAGCATTTTACCACTGCTAAAGAAATTGATCACAGCATTAATAACATCTGCACCCACTGTTTCTCAAAAAATTTTTAAAGAACTCCGCTGAAAAACCATTTGGTCCGAGCTTTATTGATATTTAAGGGAAAAAAACACCTCTTTAACTTCAGCTGGGGAGATATTAGCCACAATGGTTTTCGTTAAGTCATTTGGGGGTTAATGCACCAATACAGAACTTAAAAAACTAACATTGCCTCCAGTGACAATTGGATCCTCTTTGCCCAGGAATTGTTGGTAGAAGCCAACTATCTCACTTTGTATATCCAGTGGAGAAGATAATTGGGCACCATCCGCCGTAAACTGAACTGAAATATTATTTCTAGGCCTTCTAGCTCTTGCCATCCTATGGAAATACCGAATATTTTAGTCCCCTTCTTGTACCCATGTTACTCTAGACTTTTGCCTGAAAAGAGATTCCTCGGGTGTTAAATATGTAGCTAACAAGCTGTTTTTCATCATCAATCTGCTTAGAAGAAGGATTTGCCATTATAGCAACCCGTAAAGATTCAAGAGCATCTCTAGTCTGCTTGACCTTGCTGGTGATGTCTCCGTAGAAATTAAGTAGCTTCGAAGGCTTTTTTAAATCCTTTAATTTCTACCACACCTTATACGTAGGCCAACCATGAACTTCCATGCTCCAAACATTAGAAACTATATTGAGAAAATGCTGAGTGGCCCCAAAATTGAAATATTTAAAAGGCCGAGGACCAGAGAAAGAAGATATACAAGTCTTTACCAGACTTGAGAGTGATCAGATACCCCTGGGTTTAGAAATCCAACTGTGCAACATGGGAAAGCAACCTCCAAAACTCTGTCTAGTTTTTTTAAATACAGGATGAAGCTTCTGCTTATTAAGCCAGGTAAAGAAAAAACCAGCATATAGATGATCAAATAAGTCTGCTTTCTTTAAACATCCATCAAACTCCACCATATCAGCTTTTGAAAAATCAGAAGTAGAAGTAGATTCTTTGGCGTCTCTGATGATATTGAAATCACCCAAAAGCATCTAGGGAGAATTTGTTAAAGAATTACTTGAATTCCTTATAAAGTCAAGCAAATCTTTTCGCTGAGTAGAGACGTAGGAGCCATAAACAAATGTATAATAGCATACACCGCTAACCAAATCCACTACCTTACAATGTATGAACTGAGCATTAGTCTGTAGAACTTGTAAATTTATATCTACTTTCCGCGATAGCCAAATTCTACCATGTATAGAGAAATGGTAATTTTTGCTAAAGCACTATTCAGAAAAGCTCTTGAAAATAATCTCAGAATATTTAGGAAGTTTCAGTCTAGTTTCAACAATACACAATATATCAATGTTCAGGGTTGTAAAAAGTCTGCATACCTCACTTTGTTTTAAGGAGTGATTGAGACCTCTAACATCCCAGGTAACCATTAGGAGGTTTGGAATTTTGAACTGCAACCTTCAAAGCACTAGAAGGACTAGCTTTCCCTGCTAATTTCTTCTTTCCATTTTTCTTTATCTGTTTTGGTTTCATCTTCTGAATTGTCTCTTGGACATCTTGAACTGGTTTTTTAGGCCTCCGAGCATAATTCTCTGTAGGAAAATCATGTGCCATATCAACAGTACCTTATGATGTAGACGGCAAGTCAGATTCAAGAGCTACCTTATCACTGTCATATACCTCAACCCCATCATGATCTACTTTATCATTCAACACCTCAGCAATGCTATTCATTATCACAGTATTAGCCTCACTGCTTTCAATGGCCATAATGCGATCCTCTACATTTTGCACCAGTTCTGTAATAGCTAATGTGTCAAAAGGATTTGTGTCTAGCAATGCACCTTTATCTTTTGATGTTGAAACAGCTTCCCCCATACCTGACTGATCAGCTGCGTTAACAATTTTAGGGACCCATTTCTCCTGCTTCTGCTTAGATTTGCAATTAACGGAATTGTGACCCAACATTGCGCACAGCTCACAGTAGGAAGGTTTCCATGGATACTCAACATTGACAGAAAAGAAGCTCCCCCCACCCCCGCACGAAGAGAATTAGGCAACTTAGCAGCAATATCAACCTCAATACACACTTTGGCAAACGAAAGTCTCTTTTGCTGTTTTGTTGCTTTATCCATGCACAAAGGTATTCCAATTCCACTAGCTATATAACTAAGACCTTGCCTGTTCAACAATTCCATAGGTATCCCCCATTTCTTCTTGTTGTTTTCTCAACCTTTTTTACTTATTGTGCAACAATTTTTTTTTTATTAACTTTACCTATATTATTGTTTCATCTGCCTTGGCAATACAGATATATTCTTTTCCTTCGTGACATGAAAGCAATCTCTTATAAAATTAAATTTTTTCTCTTTTTGTCTTGATCAAATGATATTTTTTTTATTTCTTTGAAAAGTATTTAAGGTAAACAGAATCGATAGAGAACGATCAATTGGTTGATTGAACTCAAACCAGACAAAAAGAAATCAATTAAACCAAAATAGATTATTGATTAATTATGGTGTCTAAACAACATGAACAAGAAAATACGACGTATAGAATTATAACAACTGATGAAGATAGTTACAACAAAACAAGCAACTGACAATCAAACGTAACCTAAAAGCAACAATAATTTTCAGTCTTAGCCAGTAGCGGCAGTCCTACTCAGAACACTGAAGTGAAATCTTGAGTGATCATTGTCCCAAAAGAGTCCGATTTCATCACCTTCAACCAAATTCCTCCTCTTAACGAACTGCTTTGTCCAGCCATCATTGAAAATATAACTTTTTGAAGTGCTCCATCTTTTGAAGACCAACTGATGCATGCTCTCTGTATTCATATCCCAAACCCAGACCTTCAAACCATTGATTTCTTGATTCTTCACTTCAAGCTGTTTAATTTGATCCTTTTTTAGGAATGGGAGGATATGTTTCTTCACTAAATCTGCAGACACAAGTAGCCTGCATAAATTTCCCAAATCACTAGGTTTCATCTTCTTCTTGATCTTAAATGGATAATGATGATATAGACTTAGTTGAGTTGAAACCCCACGAGACCCCTCCTCTAGCAAATCCTTAAGGCCATAAGATGGTTTCATCCTCCTGAGATTAAAAGCCACTCTTCTCTCTTTTATAGATTCTTTGCTTTTTGAATCAGGACAAGAATAATTCTCGGTAACCCGCTCGTCATCAAAAGGATTTAGTTCTTGTAACACCATCCCTGGATTTCTTGAAGCAGCCATAGAACCAATTGGGGCGCTTGTTTTTGGCTTCTTGACACAGCTATGGTTCTCGATGGAAAGTGACAGCAACCCACTAGAAAGTCCATTATTTCTTGAATCACGACCAGTAGAGTTAACCCAATTGTCATAAAAAACCCTTGTTTCATTGACAACCCTCCCTGGAGTTCTTGAAGAAGCAATGGAACTAGCTGCGCTACATGTTTTTGGCTTCTTGACCCAGCTAGGATACTCATTAAAAACTTCACTTCCGGATTGTTGATCCTCGCATTCTTTTCTTTTTTTCGAATTCTGAATTTTCTTGGCAGCAAAACAAGAACCAGCAACACAAAACTTTTGTTGTTTCTCCACCATTGCAATAACAGATCAAAAACTGAGAGACATATGAGAACTAATCTCTTATCCTGGAACGTTTCAGTTTGTGGATGTGGGTTAGTATATACAGAGAGACTGATGCTGACCAGTATGGTTTTCGGATTGAAGAAACCAATCAGTAAGCAATACGGAAATCAAAAAAGATAAGTATGAAATTTTGTTTTAAAATAATTAAACGGCAACTATTTCCGAAATCAAATCGGTTTGCTCGCGCTCTTTCTTAATAAATTGGTCCCTTTGGGTTCCCCTGCATTGCTCAGGACTCTGCTCATCTTGGGCTCGACCCATTCCTATAAATCGTCCATGGGCTTACTAATATCAAAATCAGAAAATGGCACGAAATTCGTGCCACCCATCAATTTCTTTCCAGAAGCAACAGTTGAGATATTTGAAAAAGGTGGCAAATTAATTTACCTGTTTGTGGAATTTATTTGAAGAAATCTGGAAAAATTGAAGTTCAGATTAATGCTTATAAATTGATCACAAAAAATTAAAGCTATTTATCCCTTAATTTCATTGAATGTTTTAATATATATAAAGAAAAGTGGTTCTAACTAATAATATTATTGAGTTACGATTAAAGGCTTGTAATCAGAATAAGAAGGAAATCTTACTTATGGAAGACTCTGTAAATCCCACGTCCAATCCTTCTCCGATCTCATTACGTTATTATTATTATTTTTTTCCTTTTTCCAATTGTTTATTTATTATTCTTATTTTTTGGTAGGTAAAAACACAAAATGAGTTGGTGCCACTCCTATTCAATGTATGTGACTGCAGAATCTATTTGGAATCAAAAAGAAAAGTTGTATCCTTTTCCATTTTAAGTCTCTAAATCTCACACAAAGATCAAATGCGAGTGAAATTTTTTCAGCAATTTGAGAAAACCACCAATTAATTAATTTATTAACTCGTTTCTGATTTCAGTGTTATTATCGACTACCTAATCTTGGAAATGTATAGGAATATATAAATTAACTTGATGACTAATTTTTATTTTTCTCCTTCTAAAAATTCTTATCTAATTATTTGAACAAACACCTAAAAAATATTATCTAAATAAATATATATCCCTGCAATTAATTCTTAATTCCTTTTTTTGTTTTCAAGTTTTTTATAAGTTATATATAGTTAGGAATCTCCTCTACAATCTGATTTTATGATACCTTTTTTTTGTGATTCAGACTTGATGACTCACTAGTATCGTCTTACATTTTTGGAAAAGAAAATTAATAGTCACTGATCACTGGGATCATCAAAATATTGGATAATGAAAATCAAGGTTTAACGAAGGGAATAAAAGTACGTAGTGGTATAATAAATAACAAAGGATGCAATTTATATTTGGTCATTAATTGAAAAGCAAAATGATGAGATTCAATTGACTCATTGATTTTGTGCACCTTTTCTTTAAGAATTACAACGGAAATTCAAATTCCAGTTCTTTCCTATGGCAAAAAAGGAAAAAAAAAAAAAAATCCAGTTCATTCAATAGTGGAACAAATGCCCATTTGGTGAGTTATGATTTCTTTTCACAAAGACAGTGATAACAAAGGATAGAAATCTATGTGTAAAAAAAGAGAGAGAGAATAAAAACTGAGCAATTCATGAAATTAAGGTTCAATTAATTAAGTGAACATTTATTTATCCATATGTATACAATTTACAATGTGGAGTTCAATGTGAAAGTTAAAACAAATAATAAGAAGCATATGCATAGAAAATTCAAGTAATAATCTACTAATTAACAGTTGCTAAAGCTTAAGAGACAAATCAAGTTCTGCTTCATCAGCCTGATCATCGATTTTTGGAGGGTTACTTTTTGGAGGTTCAATTCGCTGGAGTACTTGATCAGTATTAATGGACGGCTTATTGGTTGCAATATTTGATGAGGAAGAAGCACCAAAGTTGCGAAATACGCCATCAATGTCCCCAAACCTTGAAGAAGAAGAAGCTGGCGGGGAAGCCAAATTTCCAAATCGACCATTAAGAGCATTCAAACTCTCCATTCTTAGGCGCCTATCAATGGAAGGCGGTGCATTAATCGTGGCCTGCCTCGTCAAGCACCCACCAAGGCCGAAACGATACCCACTTGATGGGGATGTCCATGGATAAGATGGTGGCTTGTGAATCAAGGAATCCATCCTCACCCCAAGTGGTGGCCTATTAAAAGATATATAATAAGGGTGTGCTGCAAGTCTTGAATAGGGATAGTATGGAAAGTTCCCAAAAGCACCCACATCCAACCCTTGACGGCTTTTGGCTAATGCACGCTCTTGTTTGTGGGCGTTTTGATGCCCACCAAGAGCTTGGGATGAGGGGAAATCTCTCTTGCAAAAGTTACAGGTAAAAACCCTAGATTCAGCTGGTTTCAAATCCTCATATGTTGACCCATTTGCATGAGAAGAACCTTCATTAATAGCACTTAAAAGATTGAGTTCTAGCTTTGATCCACGATTGGAATCATCACTAGAAAGTTTCAAATCGAGCAAAACACGAGAGCTTGATGATTCAGGCAAGGTTGATGGTTCAGTTCCATTAACAACTTTCTCCTTCATCTTCATATTGACCACCTTCTTCTGATCATGATCACCACCATGTCGGTTTGATGCTTCTTCTAAGGCAGCTGAGATGCTTGAGGTTTCAGAGGGACATCTTTCTGCAGTACCAGTTGATTCCATATTGACAACAAAAATAAACTAAAATGCTCAAGTTTTTGGTTTGGCGCAAAGACTGCACAGGATATATTCTCTTTTTATAATTGAGTCTTGAATAAACACGCATCTCTTCATCAATGGAAAGAAATCCCAAGGTTGTCTCATTACGATGCATCATTAGAGAAAAAGGATTGAAGTGATGACGATGCTTGCAAGATTTTGTTTCATTTCAGGGCTTGCTATACAATTATTCCTAATATGTATTTGAACTACGTACTATGTCAAATGGTTGATTACTAAAAAAGAGTAAAATTCCATTAGATAGTCGATGCATGATTTGGTGACATTAGAGTGCAATAATGTTGCATAAAGTTTAATGTGTGACGTCATGAAAGGGAAGTAGGGTTAGAGTTCGAAATTAAAAGGAAATGGTAAAGTTTAATAACACCAGGATTTGTAGAAGTCATATATAAAATTCACTACATCTTTTAAAAGTGTTTTTCGGTTAAGCTATTAGCTCATTAGGTTTGAAATTTTGATAAATCTATACTACCTTATACTTAATTAATTAGAAAAAAATTAAATGATGAAATTCAAATTCGTAATCGTTTGGTTATTAAAATTCAGATATCATGTCCAATAATCATTTAAACTAAAAAATTAAATTATTAAAAGAAACTCTATAAATAATTTTATATTAATCTTTAACACAATTCTTAAATTTCATAATAAAAGAAAATATTATAATATACTCCGATGCAAGAGTGATTATCAATAGATGAGATACTAATCAAAATCAAGTTGTTTTAAAAAAAAGATCTTGAAAATTAATCGAGTTACAAAAAGGTAAATGATGGGTATATATATATATAATTCAAACAAATTGATGGAAAAAATATTTATAGATACTAAATTTATCATATGAAACTATTATAATTGGTTGCTAGCAATTTCATTATTAGCTTGTTAATTTTATTTTTTTTTAATTTCGTTGTACTAGCTAGTATGTCTATGTCAATTACCATCTCATCAAATCAGAAATTAATTAGAAATTTAGAAATACAGAGTAGAATTACTGTTGAGAGTTTATTACTTATTAGAGTAATGTACAATAAATTCACATATATAGATTCATCGATAGCCAATTAAAATGATGTAAATTAAAGGAAACATATCAAAGTAAGATTACTGTGTTATTTGACCTTTCCTAGATCAGAATGCATAATTAGTGAAATCTCCTAATCACATACTAGCTAGATAGATTTATTTGAACAATTAACACATATAATAACCAAATTAAGATGCCAATTTTCTATATATATATATATGACATTTTCTTTAAAATGTAGAACTGAGGTGATCTATCAGCAAATTTTGTACATTAATTGTATTTGCTAGGGAAGGATTAATATATAAAGCAAGTGAGATGCACACAAATCTTGAAAAGTCATATATGATTCATGAACAATACAAGCCTAATAGGTAACCAAGGCTCTTATAATAGAGAAAATAGTTTACGTAACAAAAAAGCTTACAAGTAAGTCTCACGTACGAGGACATGGTCTCGGTGAAATGGTTTTGGTGGATTTAATCTACCAAAACAAACAGTTTGATTGATTAATTGTTCCAGTAAATCTCAGAATTAGTTTTCATTATTTTCAATAGACAATCCATTTTGCTTTGAAGATTTGTTTCTGATTACATACTATATATACATATAGCATTTACTTAAAAAAAATGAATAGCTAAACTTCCAATTATAGTGGTTATTAGTTATATCAGAATAGTCTTTAATTAGCAGATATTATAATCATGCTTTATTCGTTAATGTACTTCTGATATTTTTCTTATAAAACTGATATATTCTAGATTTTGAATATATATATATATATCTGTGTGTGTGTGTGTGGACAAGTTCTTAAAATTAGGATTGTTTAGCGGTGAATATGCCTATGTAATATATGTATTCTTTTATTAATTTTATATTAGAGAGCATACTAATTAAGATATTCTAATATTCTAATTGCCCAGCCCCTTATATATATATATATATATATATATATCCAAACTATAACTATAACTATAAAAACACGAAATTTTTATAAAACATTTGATTGACTGTTATATCTTTAACACAATATTAGCATTATAAAATATCTTCAATACTAAAATGTAAATTTCACCTCACTTTTAATTAAGCAGGAAAAAAAAACTAATATTAAAGAAATTCTTTTAAAAAAAATAAACCTAAAAAAATCCCATTTTCTCAGTATTTTCCTAAATGTTAACCACATAAAATCCTAAATAACATTTTGAAAAAAGCTTTTTAAATCACTCGAAATCTATATACTACATTATTTAGCACTTCATTTTGCTTGTGAAAACTCTAAAAATGATTAAAAAGAAGCCCAAAAAAACAAATAACATTAAAAGTTAAAAATAATAAAATTGCATCAAAGTTCATCAATAAATTGGATACTTATTTTTTATATATATATAGGATTTTTTATGGTCTTATATTACCTTTTTTATTTTTTGTACAAAATGATTCACAAAATTTGTATTATTCCATTTGAAAAAATTTTCTTAAAGAAAAATGGCTTCATAAAATATATTTGTATTTTAATATATAATTACATCTATCATTTTTTTTATTATTTAATTAAAACAACTACCTATATACATCATAATAAAAAATAAAAAATATTTTTTCTCTTTTTAATTCTTTTATTTTTTTTTTCAAAAGAGACGTGGAACTTTCTCATTACAGCATATGATACGAAAATTATATTTTCCCAATTTCAACCTTTTTTGGTAAATAAACTGGTGTAAATTTTTAGTGATTATCATTTTTAAATTTTCTAATTTTAACGGTCATACATATACATGTAACAAACACATATATATTCTAACTACTAAATATTTTATGTCTATAATTTTTATTTCAATTAAATAAGACTTATTTGTATGTTTTAAAAATAAAACAAACTAAATTAATTACAAATTGTCAAAATTTATATAAAAATATTTCATATTTTAAAAACCAAAAATTTTAATTCAATAAATATTGAAAATTTTACTTATAAATAATTCAAAATAATCTGATAAAAATTATTATAAAACACTTGATAATAGAAGTGCAGGCCGCGCCAAGAAGTTACTTTAAATAAAAACACTGTTTTTAAAGAATTTTTGGTTTACTGTTATACCTTTAATACAATCCTAATATATATTTTATGATATACTCCCAATACAAGGGGGAAATACAATATAAATATATCAATTTTTAACTTTTCAATCGAGTATATATATATATATATATATTTTTTTTTTTTTTTATTTGAGTAGATCGATGTTTTCAAAACTATTAATTAATTAAGTACTTCTTTCAATTTCTCTGTAAGTTACACTTCAAAAAACAGCCAATTAGCGACAGATTATTCTATCGCTAATTGCTCTAAACCCATTGCTAATATCGTCCGTCGCTAAAATTGTCGGTAATTTTTAGTGACGACCAAATCCATTCCGTCATTGTTTTCATCATAGAATCGGTTGTGGCTTCCATCGCTAAAATGAAAAAAGAAATTTGTTGCTAATCTATCGCTATTTTTAAAATATATATATATATATTATATTTTGTGTTTTTTTATTTTTAAATTATTAATATTGCATTTAATACTTAATTATTAATATTATATGTAATAATTAACGAGTAAAAGTGATAACATATAGATTGAAAATAAATTAATATTAACAATAGCATTCGAGTAGCACGTTCGATAAAAAATAAAAATAAAGTCACTAAAAGCAATGTTATATCACTCATCTTGCTCGTCTAATCCCATATCTTCCTCCCGATATTTTGTGGAGGGCTCACCGAGAGGACTCGCTGGAGGCCGCATGGAAGGAATGGTAGAGTGCGACCGGTCAACGAATCTACATGCATCCCAATTGTCCGTGTCGGCCTCATCACTAAGGATGCCATCTTGTCGTATTGAGATTTCAAATTATGTATAGTCGTTCTGTCGCTCCGAGACCAGGTTTTGGAGCTCATGTTGTTTCACCCGCATTTAATTTTTCAATAATTAACATAAATTAAATAATTAAATTTTAACCTAAATAATAATAATAAGTACATTAACAATAAATCAACCTTAACTAAATTACATTAAAAAATTACATTAATAAAATTAAACCTAAAAATTAATATAATTAAAAAATTTTAAGTTAAAATTAACATGATTAAAAAATAACGCTTGAATTTTTTTTTAGGATGCCATCGCTAATCACTCATAAAAATTGCCTTCTTCTAGTCCGTCGCTAGTCCGTCGTTAATTTATCTCCAATTAGCAAGGGAATTTAATCCATCGCTATAATCCATCGCTAATTGTCAATTTCTTTTTAGTATTAATGACGTGTTCGTTACCCTCCATGATACCAAATTATAATTTTACCCTCTCATTTTCAATCGAATATATAAACTTTAATTTTTTCTCTTTAAGATAATAAGTATATCAATTTTTTTCAAAACTATCAATCAAATACTTTTATCAAATTTTTCGTTAATTGATGACATATTTTTACCCTTAAAATACCAAGTTATAATTTTATTTTATTGTTAAAGAGAATTTTCCTCCTAGATACTCACAAGTAAGGAATTTTCTTGATGAAAAATCTTATGTCTTTTTTTTTAATTTCAATGCATAAACCTAACTAAGTTTACTTTGGATTTTTATAGATAAAAATAATGCTTTTTTAGCTAAAAATATATTTTTTTTAATTCTATGTCAAATTTTGAAATAATAGAATAATTAGAGGGAAAGCTCCTTCCAACAAAAAGATGAAAAAATTATAATTTGATATTTTGAGAATAACGGACACTTCATCGGCTAATAGAGAAATAGACTCGGGTACTTGATTGGTAGTTTTGAAAAAAATCGATGTACTCAAACAAAAAAAATTAAAATCTAATGAACTCAATTGAGAAAAAAGAAGCTAAAATATAGTTTGATATTATGCGAGTAACAAATACGTTATTACTTAATGAAAATAATAATAATAAAAATACTTGATTAATAATTTTGAAAACATCAATATAAGCAAACGAAAAAACAATTTGTGTACTCGATTGAAAGAAAATTAAAATTTAGCATACTTGTAGTTATTTATCCTCCAATAGTAATATGTAAATTCAAATCTCCAATCCCTGTAAAATTGCACGTAAAATTTTCTCAAAGGTCTACTTTCCAACTCATTATTTATCCAATGTTTTGGATTTGTGTCATGTCAAGATGCATGAATGTAAATATGCATTTATTGATGGTAAAATTGTGCTTCATATATAGAATACTTATGATGGTAAATTTAGTTATGCTTTCGAGGTATGGTATGAATAAAATAGAATATGGATCGGATATAGCTATCACTATTCAGTTTTCTAGGCTACGCGACGTGTCGAATTAAATATATTTATTTAAATTTAATAACTCGTATTATATTATCGATTAATTAAAATATATTAAATTATAAGTAAAAGATAAATTTTATCTAATGTAATAATTTTTAATCAAAATTTTGTATTTTATTTATTTTATTTATATTTTTCATAAATTTGTTGTTAAAAAAAATGTGTTATTCGTTATGCATTCATTCTTAAATAAAAACCTATAATAATATAAATATAAAATTTTTAAAAATATCTTAATATTTTTTATAAGATTGCATTGGAAAAAGGAAAGCAAAAATCAATATACACTACCGATTGGCTAAAATTCCAAATTCCCTTACCTTTCCCCTTTTGGTTAGGGAGTATTGGCCTTAAACCGACCAAAACGCCCAAACTATCCCGTTTTGCATCCAAATCATCTCGTCCTATATTTTTTTCAAATAAATTCATTTAAATATATACAGAAGTATAACATAATAAAAATCATATTTTTATATTCATTAGCAAATAATGCAATCCATACCTTAGGTAGGACGGAATGATGGTGATGTCATATTTTCTCTATACGTAATCGACCATTTACTCGGATATCCATGCGGACTCGTACATTTAGGATTTCCTAGTTCTCCTCAATTAGTTAGGTGACGATTCCTTATTCCGACCCTCCCTCGCGGTGGCCAACGTCGACAACTATCGATCATAAGAATTTTTTTCTAGAAACTATATTTCTCTCTCTTAACCTTCTTAAGTTTTTTAATACGACATTATTTATGGAAACAATCTGTCTATTTATAAGGTAGAGAGATGACTCAAGTCAAAGTCATATTTAATACTTTATAATTCAAAAGTCTTTTAATTCAATGTTCTATGCTTCAAGGGATTTTTTATTTAATACTTTGTAATTCAAGAGTCATATTAATTTAATGTTTCATAATTCAAAAGATTTTTAAATTAATATTTCATAATTTAAGAGATTTTTTTAATGCTTCATCAACATGGCTTTTTGTTTATATCTCCTCAAATGACCAATAATATTTTAACACTTAATTTATTAAACTATTAAAAACATAAACCAGTTAAAAGAAAATATCTAACATGTTTCTTATTTTTTCTTAATATAGCAATTTTTTATGGGAGCCTGCTGCTCCCTACTGATAGGAGGGCAGCTAGCCTTTTTTTTCTTTCTTTTTTTCCCTAAATACATCACGAATTTCCTCTCAATAAAACTCATTTTATGATCACAATTAAAACTATTAATTCCTATTATTCTTGATAAAAACTACATTTTATTGTGGCTTTAACTATCGTCATAACCATCATTACCAATATCACTTATTATCATCAAGACCATTATTATCGTTAGTAGTTGTTATTATTTGTTTCACTACTATTATCATGCATAACCATTGATGTTACTGTATTAGTATTACTTTATCGGTCATATGGAGAGAGTCATTTTTTTTTATTTAGATTTTTAAAGTATACTGTAATGCTTAATTCATTAAACAAATTGTTATTCCTACTGTTTTTAGACAATTATCAATACACCCACCACTACCACTAATTACTAATAACTATTATATAATAAATATTGGTGGAAGGTATATTGGTATTTAAAAATAATAATAACGGGAATAACAATTTAGTTGATGAATTTAACAATACCCTAAAATATATATGTTTTTTAATCAAAAAATCAAAAAATTGATATTAGATTTTATTATTATACCTTTTTAAAAAATTAAATTCACATGTATTCTTGCTTAACTATATTTAATTTCAAAGAATAGTGTATACTTAACATAAAAACAATATGAATTTGAACAACATTTAATTTATTTTTTTAACATATGTAAAACGTCCAATAAAAATCCTTTTTATGAAATATATTATCATCACTTTCATTAACCATGGTCATCCCATAAACCTGTTGTGGTCACAATTACAACTATTAATTCCTATTATTATTCTTGACAAAAGCTACATTTGTCAGGGCTTTAACTACCGTCGTAACTACCAATACCACTATCACTGATCGTCATCAAAACCATTGTTATTGCTAGTAGTTGTTATTATCCGTTTCGCTGCATCATATCATCACTGATATGATCATGCATATGCATAACCATTGATGGTAACATTACTTCATTGATCCTACAAAGGTTGTCATTCTTTCTTTATTTAAATATATAAAACATACATTTTCTTTTTTTATCGAAAAGGTCAAAAATTAAATACCAAATTTTATTATTTTACCTCCTTTAGAAAATTAAATTCACAAATATTTTTGTTGAACTGTATTTAATTTTAAAAATAGTGTAGTAATTATAATAAAAAAGTATACGAGTTTGAACAATATTTAATATATGTAAAAAGTTCAATAAAACTATTTTTTATGAAAAATAGTATCATTTTTTTAAAAAAATAAAATCTCGATATATTCATCAATGGTGCAATTTCATGCTATGACATTATCATTTCTTTATGAGAAATTGTGTTTCTTCTCTCCCGACTCTTATGTTACTATAGATGATAAATTTAAATTTAGATCAAGCATGGCATGGCTATAATTTTTAGCTTCTTGTAAAAAAAAAAAAATCTTTATTATTTGAATCTAATTGGACCAACATAGTATGAGAATAATGGTCTAATTCAACATCATAAAAATATAAGATTTTAAATTGTATTTTTTCTGTAGGGTCATAACAACATACGTAAATTTTAACATCAGCATTTAAAAAAACTTATTAATTTTTTATTTTTCAAAGATGCGTTTTTAAGATATTTTTTGAATGAGAAACTTAGTTTGAGTTATCACGTAAATTAAAGCAAAAAGATACTCTTAATTGCGAAAACAGAAAAAAGCCAAATTTCTCAAATATCATATGCCTTTTACTTTTCCATTCGTCAAAATATATTAAGGAAAAGAAAAGGTCAAAAAAAAAAGTTGTTTGCTTTTCCCTTAATTTGAACGGTCCAATCACAACTCGCCATTTAAGTATAAGAATAAAAGAAATTCAAATAAATATGGTTCTTTAACGCACGCGGCTTTTCTCTATTAGTCCGTCCTACACTACAAGCACCGACTACGGCACCTTATCATCATATCATTTAATTTTTTTTGTGAACACGTACGGACGGATATTCCAGGAAACGAGCCATCTGTTTTTATAAGGTTTCGATCTAAACAAAGATCGATTCTTCTTAGCCTTGCTGTAGTTGTTTGTAAGATTATTTGCAGTTCAATCATGAGAGAAATGATTTTACTTTGAATTAAAAACAAATCATTTCCGCTTTCTCTCTCTTTTTTGGCAGTTTTTTTTCATTATTTAATGCTTCAAATCTGACAAAACCATGAGGAAAAAGCTTGATACTCGTTTTCCAGCTGTAAGTTCCTAAATTCGCTCTTTTTTGTGATCTGGGTTTTGCTTTGTTTGTTTAGTAGTTGAGAGAACGAAAGGAATGTTTGAAGCTTTTTGATTGATTTATTGGTTGTTCTGTTGATGTTATGTTAGTTTGACTATTGGCTGTATGCATCTCTTTTTTATTTTCTTTGCTTTTTTTTTTTTTTTTGTGATCTAGGCTTTGCTTTGTTTGTTTGGTAGTTGAGAAATGAAGGGAAAGTTTGAAGCTTGTTGAATGATAGAATGACTGGTTATATGTTCTGTTTGTTTTGTTTCAGAGCTTTTTTTATCGTTGGATTTTAGTTTAGAGTTGGAACTAGCTTAAAATAGAGAATTTATGAGGATTTATGATCTGGGTCTGGTTTTTTTCTTTATTTGGGTTTGTTTACTGCAAGTGTCATGATTTTTAGGTGAAGCTGGCTGATGGGTGTTTTGTTTTTCGAGGGATTAGTGTTTTTATGAATAGTGAGTATAATTAGTTGGTAATTGTGTCAATTATGGAGCTATTATGGTGATATATAGCGTGGGATTTGTTCTCTTCTGGACGGGGGCTGCTTTTATTGCTGATTGAATGACTGAGTGATGAAATCAGTTGATGGGTTTTTGTTTCCTTGGGATGTTATGAGGTTCATAGCTTAGTAAATTCTTGGTGTGGATACCGTTGAGTAGGTTTCTTCTGTTGGTTTCGGTTTTGGTTATGGTCAATATTTTCTTTTATTTGTGGCATAGGCTTGTCATGTGGGCTTGTAAAGTTGTGTTTCAAATTAGTTGATGGGAATTTAGTTGTTGATAGATTCAAGGGATGCAGGTTTTGATTTTTTTTTCCTCTAGTTTTTTCTGTTGGTTGTGGTTGTCAGTTGCTACTAAAAATAGTCATTCAGTATGTATGTATTTTCAAAGGATGATTTAAGATCTGTGTTTTATTTGGATTAGGTTTAGCCTTAGCTTTGTTTCTGTGATTGGGGCCATTTCTAAACGTTCCTCTTTTGCCTGCAAATGGCTAGTGTGCCTGTTATTAATGATACAGAAATGGGGACTTCAATCTGGTCTAAATATGTGTTTTGAGTTGCTGTTTTCAAGCACACTCAATCAATTATAATGCATTATTTTAGCATGGGGTTACAATTTATTTTATGCTTATTTGGCCTTGCATTTGTAAACCCTCGCTATAGTGACCGGTTCTTTCCTCGAAGACAGACATTCATGCGGCACCTGCATGCATCTGATGAAGGAAAATCTGTTCATATCTTTAAACCTTTCTCATTCCCAGATATCCCTTTCCTTCTTCTCTTGACAATTTCAAACATCTCTGCATAAGAACATTTTAATAAGTTGTGCTTTTCAGTGCACCCATGGGTTAGTCGCCACTAGTCACTTCCATTAAAGATCATGAAATAGCCGAAAAATTAGAGTATGACAGAACTTTTCACTTGTGGCTCCAATTGATTACTGTGGAACGATTTGAGGATGATTTCCCCCTTTTTGCAACATTATATCAGAAGCATAATATGATGTTACAAACTCAAGAAGGCCTATTGGATCTGGTTTCACTTGACTATCAGGCTCTGCATGGCAGTTTGAGGAATTTGGAAGAAGCTGTGGCATCAGCTTGTGATATTGAGGCAGTTATAGATAAAGATGCCTATAGAGCCATTCAGGAAAAAAACTATTTCTTTGAGATGTTGATGCATCTAAGTCTTGCTGGAACCTAGGTAGCTTGTGCAGATACTTTTTTTTTAAGGCTTGCTTAGATCATTTTCTTACTTCTTCAACTCGAGAGCCATATAACACCTTGAAACCGAGTGTGCTATTGTTGATGTTTCCATTATTGGAAAATCGATAGAAAATTCTATATGAATTTAAAGTTATTGCTTTGGGTGAAGTTTTTTGTACCAGTGTTGTTATATGATGCACAAATTTAATTTGGCAGGCTCGCATAAAGAAAATTATGCAAGCTGATGAGGATGTTGGGAAGATAGCACTGGCAGTGCCTGTTTTAGTTTGTAAGTAGCTGTGACTATTTATGATTTTAGCCTTCAGTCTTTCACAAAAATGTTTGCTTGCTTATGCTTTTCTTGGATATCAATGCAGCCAAAGCATTGGAGTTGTTTCTTCAAGACCTTTGTGACCGTACATATGAGATCACACTTCAGCGAGGAGCAAAGACTATGAGTTCACTGCATTTGTAAGTCTGGAATTGTTCTCATTCATTTAAGAGTCTTGCTTGTATAAGCTAATGGATGAGCATATGCAACCTGATATGCACATCATGTCGGTTAATTTATGAGCACACAGTCTCTATCCATCTATTTTCATCAAGGTGTGAATTAAATGGTAAATTGTAGTTCTACTACGATCTTCTTTCTTGTAAAATGAAGGGAGAAGAAAGCAAAGGATAGCCTTTTCTGGTGGTTTAGTGAGCTTAGTTTGGTAATGAGACTTTTTCCAGGCCCACCATCAAATTTTTTCTATTTTTTGTCTATGAATAAACCACGCAGTTGTTTGAAACAATGCTGGGTTGATCAGTTGCAGTTCAATTACCACGTGCAATGTTCTCGCCAATATTTTATGGCCAAGTAGGGTTTTGGGGCTGGACAGCTTGGTTGTCCAACTGTCATGTTGATTCTCTTTCTAAACGATAGGTTTAACCTTACAGCATGGATGAGTCTGTTCAGGAGACCTAGTGAATTCTGCATGGTTTTAGTTTTTTGGGAAAGTAGTATGTGCATGAATTAATGGAACAGTATGAGATATATAAAATGAAATACCTGCTTCCAGATTTCCTTTATTTTGGTAAGTTTTCATAGTGAGCTTAGCTTCGCGATGAGACTGTGTTCAAGGCCCACCATCGAATTTTCACAATTTTTTTTTTAATCTAAAAATAAACCACCCAGTTGAAACAATTTATGGGTTTGTATTATTTGAATAGAAGCATGAAATTCTGATTGGAAATAAAACCATCTGATTTCCATCTATAATGGGCTTAGGATGTACTGGGTCCTCCTCCTAAAATGCTTCGATCAGAATGATTGTCTTTGAACTGTTTACTGTACTTTGGTTGTAGCAAGTCTTAAGCACCTCTATATACACGAGATTGCTTGCGCGTGTGTGTTGGTAGCTAGAAGTTGCTACCACCACCAGAAAACTCCTTTTGAAACCTTCGTGTGGAGACCATTTATGATTGAGTTTAATAGTCCTCAGTTTCCTCTTATCATCTGCGTGTGCTTTGTTAAGCAAGATATGTGAAGCTAGTTGCAGTTTTTTTCTCTGCTCTTCTCACTCTCCAACCGTGGCTCTCCTCTGTTCTTTCAGATAGTGTGTGTGTGTGTTTCAGTGTTTTTTTCCCTCCCTTTTGGGTGTTATTCTTTGTTGTATGGCGTCATTTCTCTTTTGTAATTTATCTTGTTATGTTTCACATACAAACCCCTTTCTTACCTTTTATTTTGGATATGATCTAATTGAATTGCTTGTTTAAACTGCAGAAAACACTGTGTACAGAGCTATAATGTGTTTGATTTTCTGAGAGAAATTGTCAGCAGGGTTCCTGACTATAGTCATGGTCACTCTGATGCTGCTGGAGATCATAGACCTCTTCAAAAGAGGTGGTTAGAGAGATCTTGTTACTTTTGTTTCGTTTTTACTCATTTTTTTATGTGCATCTTGGATTGACAAATTAGTTTACTAATTGTATGTAATTCTTCCAGAAAGCCCACTGGAGATGAGTGCAATGACAGTGATGAAGAGCTGAAGAGAAGCAGGATGGTAGGATACCCCTTGAAATATTTCTTATGTGAACTTTTTACTGCACTATTTTCAATCATCAATTGGTTGGTTTTTTATGGTTCCTTTTTTTAGGTTTCAAAGGTAGTAACATTATGCTCAATCATATTTAACCTCCAATTTAATCATTTGGGGAGTGAGTTTTGCTGTGACTTCACAGTTCACATAATTAGTTCCACTGGCTATTAATGTTCCCCCTAAAGGCACCTCAAACATGGGAAGACGTTAGCAGTTTAAGTTGGGTATCTCATGTTCTTTGTTGGAGTGGGATTTAAAGAGTTTTTTGACTTTGTTCTTGCAGCATGAGATGAGCCATGCAGGCAGCAGCGGCAGAGGTCGAGGTCGAGGACGAGGGAGGGGTCGTGGTCGAGGTGCTCGAAATATGGAAAGAGAGTCTTCTAGTCGTGACCTTGAACCCGAATCCTCCACCACTGTTCTGCAGAGCATTAAAAATAACTTGAATCCTGGAGTAGTGATGGACGATGGCTCAGAGTCAAAGGAATCTATGAAGGAAAATAGCATAGTCAGTGATGCTGCTAATCAACCAGAACGAAACTTTGATCTGAATGCAGAGGTTAATGATAGTGAGGAAGCAAAGGCTGCAGCAGCGGCAGCACCAGCACCAGCCCCAGCCGTCACCACTGCAGCGCCTAGCTCATCAGCAGAGCCTGCTGCTGAAACTAATCATGAAGAATATCCAGGTTGGTCTCTTTCGGAGATGGACAAGATGGCTATTGACCCTCTTCAGCTTGCACAACTCAGCACAAGATTAGATGAGGAGGAGGAAGATTATGATGAAGAAGGCTGATCTTACTATTAGCTGAGGCTCGTAGGAGAGATTAGTGGCTGACATAGAGACAAGGAGAGAAAAGAAACAGCAGGGTAAGAACTCTAGGTGGAGAATGCAATATGCAATATCTTTCTCCTTAGGAAAATGCTGATTCTGATCTTCTCTTTTTATTCCGTGTCATCATCTTTATGCATCTTCTGTTATCTCATTCTCTCTAACAACTGCCAGTAGTAGTAGATTTGCTGACAATATGAGATTGTTAGTTTGTGTAACTCAACTATCTGATGCAGGAAGGATGGGGGAGCCTTAGTAGAAGTTGCTATTTGAGAATGTTGTATGTGAACTCTTTCCATTTTAGTTTAGTCAGGGTCCATCAGGAAGTATAGCTGTAGTCGGTTTGATACTTTTCACGTTACACCGAACAGCCCTTTTGCTGCTTTATGTTTCAAGTAAATCACATATTGGTAAGAAATGAGCTACCTCGCAGACTATATAAGGGCAATGCCACTAGTGATGTATCCCCTAGCCAGGTCCTGCCGGCTTGTGACCCAAAGTTGGGGGGCATTAAAGTGATGGAACAGGGTGTGATTCGCTGCACTCAATTCAGGAAATGCCATGATTTTGGAGCTGGCCAGGTGCATACTGTGCAGTGCTGGCATGGCTATCTGCTTAACACAGTGCAGCCTGCTCTACTCCGTCCTAGCGGTAGAGCTAGCCTCGGCCCAGCCAGGACCGCAGCACAGCTTGGCCTCCGACCTGACTTCGCAGAGCGGGATTCATTTGACACCAGCCACAATGTGGTACTGTACACATAGAGAGCTAGCCACAAGGAAGCCCTTTGTTCTGGTGGTTGGTGCCATCCGGATCCACACCCCTGCTGGCTAGAGTGGTATGATACAACCGAACCTTCACTTTTTCATGGCTTAAATCTTATTTTATGGACAATACATCAAGAGAACATCAGGTTCTGTCCAAATATGGCCATAGGGTAAAGGGTAATTAAACTTTACTACATTTTCTTTTAAAATTAAATTAAATGTAGTTGAAAAAAAATGTAAATTCTATTTTTAATTAAAGGAGGAGTAAAATTGGAAATTCAATTCTTTTACTTTTTAATTAAAAAAAAATATTTTGGACCATCTAATAAAAAAGAATTGACTCACTTCGTGGAAGGGGGAGAGATAGATTTTTTTATCAAAGACCAAGTGGGGTATTAAGGTAATATGGGCTTATGACCCAAAGTGGGGGTATTAAGGTGGTGATCATGACCTTAGTAGTGTGGGCTTATGGCTCAAGTGGGGGTATTAAGGTAATAGAAGGTTGATTTAGCTTAAAACGGTTTGATAATCCCACCTTGGCCATGAAGGCTAGCTTCGTACAGCGTCATCCTCCTTCGTTTACACGACGTTGGTAGGACCATTCGGCCTAGCAGTGGGGTTAAGGGTTACAAGCTTCAGGATGGGTGGCCGTCAGGATTCATCAAACCCTTAATTAGGTTATCGATAACCCTGCCTTAGGCCATGAAAGCTTGCTTCATATAGCAGTATCCTGCTTCTTCCCCAAGATTTTGGTAGGCCCATTCGGTCCAGCCATGGGATTACGAGATCACAAGCCTCAGGATGAGTGGTACCAGGGTCCATCAAAGCCTCAGTTATGTTAATAGATCTTGAATCACTATGTGCAAATGAGGAATGTCTTGATGGATTTAATATCTCTCACTTCTCTGAAAATATTACAATGTCCTAAGCTGGTACATTTTCCTGAATTACATGCTCCGGAGTTGAGAAAGCTCAAGTTACTTGAATGCATAAATTTTGAGTCATTGCCTAAGCTTTTCCATTCCCTTCTCCCTTCCCTAGTGGATTTGATTCTATATGCTTGCCCATTCCAGAAGGTGGTTTTCCGTTTCTGGAGATCATTGAGTGCCACAAACTCGTTCCTAATCGCATGCAATGGCATTTACAATCACTATCTTCTCTTTCAAATTTTAAAATTGGTCCACTACGAGATGCGGAATCCTTCCCAGAGAAGATGATGTTGCCCTCAAGTCTTACATCACTTACAATATGGGGTCTTCTAAATCTGACATCTCTGGACTCCAAGGAGCTTCAAAACCTCACACATCTGAGAAAATTGGAGATTGTAGCTTGCTCTAAGCTTGAAACCATGCCAGATGAGGGGCTGCCCTCTTCCCTTTCTTCTCTTGCAATCTGGGGATGTCCTTTGCAAGAAGAAAGGTTGAAAAATGGGGAAGATTTGGACAAGATTTCTCACGTCCCCAACATCGAGATTAATGTCAGCAAGACCATCTTCCCAGCTTGAACCAAAAGACTGAGCGAGAGTCTCTTCTTTCAATTTAGTTCCCTCGGTTTTCGACAAGACAATAGTTTTGAGCATGGATTAGGTATGCCAAGCTTGAATGATAGTTTGCGGACAGTGATTAAACAGACTTGTCTTCATGGTTCCTTCAAGCTCGAGGATAAGAATTCACAAGACTTGAAGGAGAGCTACTCCTTGAAGACAGACAATGTTGATTACTCCAGAATTCGAGATGGAAGAACTGCACAACTGGGGATCAATATGCAACTTTTGAAAACTTTGGAAGATCTCCTCCTAAATTACTCTGTCAAAATTCAGATCAAATTTGGTCTAAGCAACACAAATTTGGTCTGCAAATTCAAATCAAATCTCATCGTTGTAACAAACGGACAGAGTTCTGAATCATGTGGTACACAAGGTTTATCAAAACCAATTTAATTCTAGACCGAGTTTCGTTTTCACACCCCAAATTTCACTTTCACGCACTTTGCAAGAAGGATTTGGATATGTCGATCAAGTTTAATGGCCACCAAGACAACTCACTAGCCTTATTTTGTGATAAATTCGTTCAATTACATGCATAATTATTTGGTGACCCTGATTTATTTATACTATGAGAAGACTGGAAAGGGAGGAAGAGGGCTCTGATGGTGCAGTGCAAGTCTGATCAAAGCACCCACGGCAAGCAAGCAAGCTAGTGATAATTTCGTCATTGTTGGAAAGTTGAAATGGAAGACAAAGAGAGCTTATTGTTTCAAGAATGTATGCTCCGACAAACCAAATTAAGATCAATGGCGACAAGGGAAAAGAATTCTATTAAAAAAAAAATCCTTAATGTTTGTCATTCTAAGTTTATTTTTTGACTGTCCTACATCCGCAAAGAAACACTCGGCTCCAATCTTCATAGTACAACACAACTCTCTCGCTCACTATAGCCCATTTGCAATATTCTCACGTAAACATGTTACCTAAACTTGGGTATGAAGCAATCCTAGCCTTATCAATGTTACCAATTTTGGAAATTTGTATTATTCAGGGTACAAGTTCGGTGCAAAAAAAGTGTTAAAAAAAATAAAGATCAAAACCGATATTATATTTAACTACAAATTCAGTGAAAAAAATATTTTTTTAAAAAAAAACAAAGATCGAAAGTGATATTATTTTTTGTTTCATAAGGAAAATGAAGGTTGAATTTAGCTTTAAAAATAAAAGTGAAGATTGAAACCGACATTATATTTGGCTTCAAATCTTTGATTTTAATTCCAGAGGAATTTTCATAGATTTTTTTAATTATTATTTAAGCTATAATTTCGGTACAAAAAGTATTAAAAAAGAAAGTAAAGATCCAAACCGATATTATATTTGGCTTCAAATATTTGATTTTAAATCTAGAGAAATTTACGTGGATTAAAATAAGTTTCGAAGTTGGAAAATGTTTTATGAATATTGTGGAGATGATTTTGGGATTTTTTGGGCGGAAAATGATTTAAAATAGTGTTTTGAAGAGCCATAGCTGCCGTTCCTTGAGTTTCCAAAGCAGAAGGTGACGTGTCATTCAAGTTGGACGGGACGTCGTTTCCCTTTTTTTTTTTTTTGAAAAAAAAAATCTTATACCTAGACCGCGTATCGTTCGCTACTTTTACCGAGAAAAAAAAATTAAGTGTGTGGGACTCTCAAGCTCGGCCCAGGCATGTCATGGCTGGACCTAGAGGCACAAGGCCCAATTTCTTTTTTTTTTTTTTACTCTGCTAAGTTTTTAGTTTTTAATTCTTTCTTTTATAGATTTTTTTTTTACTTTTTTTTTTTTGAAGAATTAATTTTTTTGTGGGATCCTTCAATTAATTTAATCTTTGAGTTTTTTTTTAAAATTCTGAAATTATTCTTTTAAAATGTGCTTTTAATTTTGTGTGTGATAGATAAGGTTAGAAAATTTGATCACAAAAGAAAAATATTTTAAAAAAGAATTTAATAATCATAAAAACTAATAAAATTTTAATTTATCAAAATGAGTGAAACTAATGTTAGCAAAAGGAAGAAAGTGCTTATAGTCCAATATTAGTAATCTCTTATAAGAAGATTACCGAATCGAATTTTAACAAATTAGTTTTTGTTAGAATCCTTAAATATGAATGCTAGATGTGTTAGTTATAAAAAATAAAAAAATGTTAGCAAAAGGGCAAGTGGGCTTTGAAGAGAGAAAGCCAAGTGGCTTCACTTGAGCGTGTTGTAGGCGTTAAAACCGCATGGTTTGGAATTTATAATGAAGCGTAAAGTAATTGTCGAAGTCCAAAGTTGTTGTTAGCTAGGTTTCTTGTTTTTGTCGTTTGATTTTTATCCCACTTTTGACTTCTTTCCTTGTCTCTCTCGTGATTTTGTTTACTTAATGGTGAGAGTTTGGACAATCTTGTATTTGTGGGACCCATGCCATTCCATTAACTATTATACTTGTTATAAATTAATTAATTAATTATTATTATTTGAGATTGTTAATGAAACACTACAATGGTTGTAATTATTATTTTTTACTTTTTTGCCAATATTAGTGTTGATTATGATTTTTTTTTTTTGCAGGTTTAGACAATGATCCTTCCGTAACTTTAAATAAAATTCCATCATTAGTTTTGATTTTTTTATTATTAATATCAGGATGATCATGAGCCAAGTATAAAGCAAATATCTATTTATCTAACATAATAAATACTCATTAAAAATATTCAATAAGTATTGAACTGGATAAATATAAAAATATATATCTATTGATATAATTGTAAGATATGAATATTCATTCTTTATCGTATCAATACTCATTAATTTATTTTAATTTTTATATTAACATACATATATCTAATTACATAAACTTTAAAAATTAAATATCAAAATATTGTGTCCAACAACTTTATAAATCAATCTTTTTTTTAAAAAAAAAAAAAAAAAAACTATTTCTTCATTAATACTTTGATATGTGGTCCAAAATACAAGTTTTCGTCGTCGCTCATGACTTAGGGTGAGAACACTATGGGCCTTGCTGGTAGGGTCGTGACTTTCGAAGTTCAAGCCTACTCATCAAACTTGTGGGATGGGAAGAAAATAATTCTTTGCGATCATGTGAATTGGGGATAACGACGATGATGGGCCCAGTACATGACTCTCTAACAAGATTAGCTTCCCGTCGACAGTTTTAAGATTTTGTTTAGTACGCAGTTAATTATTTTGGTCAACCAAAATTAAGGTACAGAAAGATTATTCATATAAAGGTTGGGAATATTAATGTGTCTTTCATGCTCTTAGAGTATTCTTCATTTCTATGTGTGAGTTAAAATTTAGAGTATTTTTTGCAAGATTGATGGATCGGACATAGATAATATTGTCATCTGATCGCAAGATAATTCTAGCATTATTTCAATGAGTTTTCTCATTACCATTTGTGTAAATAAACCCAATATATATATATATATATATATTCAAAAAAAAATTGTAAGAGTTGTTAAATTGGGAATCGTGTACGACTTTTATTAACAGAATAATAATTTTTGTATTTATAATATTTAACAAAGTCTCTGATTGAAATTAATTTTCTTTAACCATAGACTGACTTATATTGACAATATACCTCTTTTCACATACATGTGTATATTCATTACAATTTTTAGCTAACCTACACAATTCTTATAAATATATATAAGTTGTGAACAAAAATAATTGTTTGTCTTACAAAAACTATCTATAAAAACCCATAATAATATCCTATGATGATTTTTTTAAGAATAATAGATAGAATTTATTTTTTTTTTTATGGATATGATAAAAAAATTAATAAACCAAATATTCAACCATTATCATCCTTAATTAATACCTTTACTCGTTTATGCATTTGATCGAAGTATTCTTAATGGACCGAAATTGCATGTATTTGATCAAAAACATCCTAAACGAACTAAGGCCACATGTATTAGACTGGCAAGTCAATCAATAATAACACAAGTCCAAAAAGAAATGATTTCAAAAATTAATTTTAAGTCTTTTATTTTATTTATTAATTTATTTTTTAATGCATATCAACGCGTTAGTCCATCTGCCACTTGTTGACAGAAAATTGGCTGAAATTTTATTTAAAAAAAACACGTTAAAAAAAATTTATTAAAAAAACCACATTTAAAAAAAAATCTAAAAATTATCTACAATAGAGAGACCTCGTAAATAAAATAATAAATTACAAGAACCACATTAAGAAAACGAGACCAAAATAAGCGATAAATCCTAGCCCTATGCGGTCATATGCTGAATAGACCCGCACTTTTACATGTCTTCCTTATAATAGATAGTAGTAACAGACTGAGATAACCACACATATACTCCACGTGAAATAGACATTAGCATCAACATTCAGTGCATTCAGCCATTCTCAACCGTAGAAATGAGAAAAAAAGAGTTACATTGAAACCAAACGAGTCTTTCTAGTTTATTGCCATTCTAACACGTCAAACAGTAGGTTATGAAGTCAGACATGTGGCTCCATCCGATTGAGACGGTAGCTGCCTTCATGGTTCTTGTGCACCTCCACCTTGAGCTTCTCTTCAGCGGTTCCTCTCTTCACTTTGAGAAGCATATCAAATTTTGCAGAATCATCTTCTACCTGTTAACAAGTAAAATATTCATCAATGCCATGTTTATACTCTTGCTTGTGTTAAATATGATGCCTAAACATAAACTCCCAAAGATAGGGAAACCTATGGCCATGGCTCTATTATGTATTTATGCTCTTCAGGAAACAAGACGATATAAATCAACACTACCAAGGAGGCAAAGAAAACAAATACCACCAGAATACTACCATACTCGAATCTACTACTAATTGCTGTGTGTGCCACACACATTTAGTCGAGATTTAACATCAATAAGGTTTGACATAACACTTCCTAGCTAATCATTGATAGAGGCAGCTTTAATAGTCGGGGATTGACTGATGGTTTGTTACGATCTCTCATTTTCTTACAGAAGTTCGGCAAATGTTTTAGAGCTCTCTCTTTCTACATGTAAATATAGATGTATTGAATTAATGAGTCACATTTAGCAGATACCAGAATCAGTGAAACCATATCCCAATTCAAACCAACAAAGAGGCAACATGCAAAATAAAATTGAGAAAAGAACAAGAAGAACTGACCTCAGCATTAGCATGAACGACCTCTTTAAGTTCATAAGGGAACAATGAGTTGGACCTTTGCTGGATCGACTTCAAAGCATGATTTGCTGCATCTTGGACTGAAGGATCATGCACCGGCACTGCTTTCCATCCAGGAGCATGGCCATCTGTTTTACATGTCCCATAATTAGCATGATACTACCACTCAAATCCAGAAGAACTCTAAAGTTTAGTGTTCCAATCCAATGTCATATTGGAACAACATGGTTAGTAAAACATCTGTAATGTGAACCATTTGCTTGCCTCACAACATCATCATATCCGTAAACTGTAAAGACAGCAACACTATCACTAATAATACTCTTCCACCACAAATTATACCCAATGAATGGATTTTTAACACACATTCAACTATGATTTTGAAATTCAGATCCACTTCCATTTCCTAGAACAAGTACCAGGGTCCAATCCTACTGCATATGAAGCCGAGTAATGGAATATAAGCACTTACTATCGATTTCGATGGAGAGGTTCAAGAAATGTAAGCACGCCCCCGATTTATTTTCCATTAAAAAATATTTTTATAGTAAATTCACTGTCTAACACATCACGACACAGTAAACATATATGCTCATGGAAAAGCAACTTCTTTTACAAAACATAAACCCAGCATCCGAATTAGCAAACGTTAAGTATTCTAAACGGATTATTAAAATGCACAACCAACATAGGTTTTTAAACACTTAGTCACGGTCATAATAGCTATGAAAACACTTCATTAAAGATTCCGGAGGTAATCAATAATCAACCTCTCTTAGCACCGAGATCGGAAGAGGTAAACACAGGAACATCACCAGCATGCTTGAATTCCTGCAATTCCTTAAAATTAAGCCATGGCTTAACCCAAACTTTAGCTTCATAAAGCTTCTTCTTCCCCGCTTCAATAGCTTCAATTGTAAGATGATGCATTGTCCCTGCCACCACTTGCTCTTTCGCCTTCACTACCCTCGCAAACTCCAATATCGCATTCTGATTAAACAAAAACAAAAAAAATCACACATCCATTCATCAATTTCAAATCTAAAAAATCTCTTAATAATAAATTACGTTTACCTCTTTCTTGTTGTGTTCATCAACAGCGAAGCGAGCGAGGCTGTCGATCTCGGCGCTATTTTGGGAGGCTGGGGAGTCGTGAACGCCGCCTAGAGTGGCCATTTTGTCGTTACAGAATCCTGAAGCAGAAATTAAAGGAGGGGTGGCTGTAACTGTAATTATAGCTGTGACTGTAAGTACGGATAAAAGGGAGAGTGAGGAGATAGGGAAAATCATGGGCCTTGTATTTATAGATTTGTAGGGACTTACTGGCTTTTTGGTGAGGTGCTGGACTCCTTCTCTTCGAGTTTTTAAAGTCATCTTCTTCCTTCGTTTAGTTCCTCTGTATGGAGGAGGGAGATTTTGACGCGTGTCTATACGTGGTCGTCTGTAGGGTCCTTGAGACGCGTGGCGTTGGAATATATCTTTTGCTTGGTGAGTAAGCTTCCAGAAACCGGTGGGGAAGAGTGGGTCCATTTGGAAATTTCTTTCGGAAAAGAAGTCAAAAAGACAAACCAGTGATGATGCTGAATTAAGAGTTAATTATAGATTAGTCCTTCCAGTTTTTCAAATTGAATTAAATAAATTTGCTAATTTTAAAGTTTACGTTTTTAAATTTATTCGTAATTTAATTTTTTTCCTTTTCTTTTAAAAATACGGAATAATTTATGACAAAAAAAGACACCTTTTATAAAATAATATTAAAGTAATCATTTTCAATACTAATCAGTTGACTAATTAATTAACTTTTGAAATAAAAAATTATTTAATTCGTTTTGCAAAATTAGTATATATATTAATTAAACTGTTAAGTTAGAAGTACTTTTTTAATCTTAAATTAGCAGAGGATATGAATTAAATGGCAAGGGTGGTGAATAAATTTGTACTAATAATAGTTCTTTTTTTTTTTTTTTAATGTCTGAGGTTAGTGGGGAGTATCCAGTAGAATCCCTTTGTAATCAGGTATTAGAAAAAAGTATTGGAGAGTTTATTCATTCCTTTAAAATGTATATCTAGGATCAGTTGACCAATGATGATAGAATAATCAATTGAAAGTAGATTATTAATTCCCACTCCACCCATCCTCGGTGACATGGTAGAGTTAGAATTTAAGTAATGGGAAAAGGATAAGCTAAGTTTTCTAGGGGTAAGAAAAGATTCCTAAGTCCGTGATTTGGCGCGAAACATCCAGCAAACATACGGCCTCAACACTCCCAAAATGCCTTGTTTTCTAGATTTGTAGCCTTAAATTAAGAGAAGTTACATACTAGTGACAAATGAACCTCGAACAGGAGACCAAGGCGTAACTAAGGACAAAAATACAGAGACTACGGCATTTCTTAGCACCCACGGGATGCACTAAGCGTTTGTTTGGTAACATATTCGCAAGTACTTTTCAACTAATTAGTGGGGTTTTAGATTACAAATACGTCCATTGCCTTTATGTAGATTATTTTTCAAGTTCCATGTTACTCCTCCCTACTCTCAAGGAAAAAAGAAATAAAAGAGAAGTTTCAGCTTTACTCATCTTGCATAATAACTTAAGCAAGTGTCAGAAGGTCGGTTTCAATTTCTCTGGCCAACAAAGCTATGGACGAGACCAATAACTTTCCATGTGCCCAACCCCTGCTTTTTAAGTCTCAGAACATAACAAGGCCTTGAAATCATGGTAACCAAAGTACAGTGGAGAGACTTTCCTCTCTCTCTCTCTCTCTCCTTTTTTTTTTCTTTCCCTATAATGGATCTGACCACAAAAGGCTCAGTTAATCTGCTTATAACCTGAAATTAAGAAAATCAAATTTCTTCATTCGGAAGCATCAACAGCCTCCAAATGAAACTTAAAGAGTAGCGAAAACCTTATGCTGCAAGTCATATCCAAACAATCTCAGAAATTAAGCAGAAAGGAGCACAACTAAACCATTAGCATGCAAAACATTTATTCACTCAACCAACATGCTAACAGCCTTAAAAGGTATTCTGTGGGTATCACGATACAATACAAACTCCCTCTTTGAGAGAGAAAAAAAGTTCGGTAATTGAAAAAAAAAACTGTAAATTCAGAGATGGAGAAGAAAACCACGTGGCTCAGTAGCAAATATAGGCTCCGAGTGCTTCAGCATGAAAAAAATATCATGCCACTTGGACAGCACTTGAGCTATTTAAAACAGGGAGAGGAAAAAACAAGAGCCCACAAAACATGCCCATGTAACATCCTCCCCCTTGGTGACCAGAGAGCGAAAAAAAGGAAAGGGCTTCCCATCGATGATGTGGAGATACAACAACAACAATTGTAGTAATGAGGACAAGTAACACTATAACCTTCACATTTCTTCATCTTTCAGACGTTTCTTCTCACAAACACTATCTCTGGACCAGTTGTTGATTTAGGGTCATTTCCCAATTGAGGATGGAGCCTTACCTGTGGTTTGGTGTAAAAATAAAAGAATTTTAGATCAAAGATCATGTGCATAGCAAATAGAAGTATCAAAACAAGAGGAACTATTATTCCCATCAAATAAGTCTAGACGCTAAATAATTTTCAAATCTAGGGAAATTTGGAAAATAAGACTCGTCAAACAAACCAAATGCATTGATTTTTACACAACTTTTTGCTTGCTGCAGCATCTTTAACATTTGGGAACCCAGTCACTGGAGCCTTAATTCACATCCAATCTGTATAGTAACTAGTAACAAAATGGCTAATTTATCGGTATACCAAATTTAACAGCATGACATTTCCCAATCGAAGAATGATGGCAGTTCAATACAGACCTCATAGCATTCAAGCAATGAAGCAAACAAAGTGGCAACTCCATGGATTACAAATTTCTGACCCACACAGGCCCGCATGCCAGAACCAAAGGGAAGAAATGCTGCATTATCATTTGGATCATTCAAAATGAATGAACCCTGAATTGGACCAACAGCTTCTTCTGCAGCATATAGAACAGTTGGTGCAAAAGATTAGTTAATCACAAATGAGAAAATCAGACTTAATGTTATTTAAGACACAGCATTCTATGCAATGTTTGCAAATACTGCCTTCAACAACATTTTTAGGATATTAGACCCAAGTGAAAGAAGAGAGTTTGAGGGCCATTCTACTCCATTACTTTCTACTTCCCAAAGCCAGATCTGAATGGCTCTGCAAAGAGCAGTTGTCTCATATTTTATGAGAAGTTAAAAAGGTTTGGATGGTGAAATATGAGGGAAGCTACAGTAAATTTTCTAATCCAGGCATGTGCTTAGGGAATCAGCATTCTCCTAGCTAAAAAAGAAAGGTCTTCCTGTATTTCTTTTTCCAAGGAACTTGTTCAGGTACCAAAGGCAAACACCAGACTAAACTCAACTCTACTGTGAGATAGATAGGAGTGGCTATGTCGCCTAATCTCACCCAGACACCTACAGGCACGAGGTTCACCTATAAGGCTATAACTAGTTAACTATAATTAACAAAAAACTTTAGAAATCAATGAACAGTTATTATCAATCATATTACAAGGGTACTTGAAATAAGATGTAAATAACTCATTTAATATTGGGAGCGATCATATTTGGAAATAGATAGAAGTGAAACCTGTATGTGATGTATCCTGCACCAAATCAGAATCCTTTCCAGCTTTTGACAAGAATCGATATGGATTAAATTTGCTTGCATCACTGCCCCAACTAGAATCATCCATCTGGAGCAATTGTGCAGGCACAACAAGCACTGCTCCAGCTGGAATGACTACACCATTTTTAAGAATCAAATCTTGCGATCAAAAGAAGGAAAGAGAAAGAATCAGTAACAATGTATGATAGAAATCTTTCAGAAACCAGATTTGGCTAGAATGATTAGGAGTAGAAATCACTGCTGTATGATGAATTAAGCTCTACAGATACAGATAGGTTAAGAAGAAACTACGGCAACGCAAGGCCAATGTAATATTGGTTGAATTCAGCAGCAACAGATCGTCTCTAATGAAAGAATAAACCACTGGTTACTTATCCTTTAACCCCTTGCCTGATATAAATGGTATGTCAAAATTACAGTTAATACAAAAACACCTTTGGCTAGACTTAGTGTAACCACTCACTCCAGTAATTTTTGGGCAGAGAAGGCTTCACCCACCCTTCTCTCTTTTCCCCCTTTAACCATATGCACCATGCAGAAAACTTAAAAAATAAATTTATGAATTCAGGAAGATCTAATAGAAATGAGCAAAGGACCCACCACTCCAGCTTCAAAATATATGGATTGAAGCCTAGTTGATGTTGAGATGTATAAGCAGGAATAAGCAAAGGTCTTAAACAATTAGGTTTAAAACAGGCAAATCATCATGATACTGCAAGCAAGCTACAAATCTAAGAAAGACAACAAAATCCTGCACTGGCAAACCAGTACTTGGCAAAGAAGGCAATCTCTTACCATCTTTCAAAGAGCATCTCTGCAGCAAAGGTCCTGCCGGCAGAAGACGGGCCGATTCATAAATGGTTGCCAATAACAAAAGCATCTTCTGAATATTTTGATCTTCTTTCACTGAACCCTTCTTTACCTTCATTATCTCGGAGTATATCTGTAAAGTTTCAAATTTTGAATTACAAATAAATGCTGCATAGAACTCAAAGGGAATCACAGTCTACCCTTAGGGCTGAAGGAGATGGAATAGTCAAACTATGAAAGCTTAACAATTTTCCATCCACCTATTCAGTGAAGCCAAAGATGTGGATGAAGAAGGAATTAAGCACATGTACAATGTGGAAAATATCCGACACCAATGAGAAATTCTATTATATCCAGACAAGCTCTCCTAGCCTTACATTAAATTGGAGAAAATTAATTGGCAGGGAATTCAAAAAATAGGGACAACAGACAGAAATTAAAGTCCACGTAATTGGGTCCACTTGGCCCCTCTTAGTAAAAGAAAAGGGCACATACCTTATCCTGTATCTCCACATCTGTAATAAGCTTCTCCAGGATGCTACCAATCAAACTTGCCGTGGCTATGCATCCATGAAACATCACACCCATAATATTTCCACAAGGTTCTTCTCTTGCGTTACCATGGCCATCAAGCTCCTGTGAGAAAAATTTATGTTGCATCTCAACACTGGAAGAAGGTGGTGCACCAGATACACCCTTTATTCCAACTTTTTCAGTTCCAATGTGAGAGTTTTGATCCGTATGGCAAAATAGTCTGTAATTTTTTCCACATTGTTGAGCAATGTCTAGAGTTAAACATTTCAACTTCGTGCACAATGACTGGTACCTCCAAAATCCCCTCTTCCAGAAAGGTGTAACTCTATATGAAGCCCAAAAGGAAGCATCTTTGGCAATCATCATCAGAAGCTCCTCATAAAAAGTTGCCTTGGACCAAGCCAGGAACATATCTCCAAAAAGCATGGTCCCCAAGATGGTAAAAGCCATATGCTGCGAAACTAATTTACACTCAACACTTCCTTTGCTCATAATAGCATCTACTCTTTCCATGATACAGTCCACAACATTTTTAGGGATTGCATTTGCCTTTCCAAGCATTTTATTATTCAATTCCAATGCCAGTGACTCTCTTCTCTTTTGTGCCTGCAGATGGAAAGAAGTTATGCGTGGGAACTACTGGAAGTGAATATACATAAATTAATTACAAAGCTGAAAAACAGAGAGAGAGAGAGAGAGAGAAGAAAAGAATAGTCTATGATTTGTATCTTCCAGTATCCATTGACAGCCATCTCGATGAACAATAAAGATGTTGTTGAGTTGTTTCTCTTTTCTTTGTGCTCTTTTCAACCACAAAGAGAGAGACAGATCCAAGGGGTCCTTGCCCTTCATATTCTGTCGAAGCTCCCAAATATGAAAATTCAAACCCACAAGACCCATTGGACTTTCCCTAATTCCAAAAGTTAACAGTGTCTTAGCATGTCAATTTCTGAACTATTCTGTGCATGCTTCATTGTGTTGCATACTACACAGTCACTAGCAACACATGAATTGTTCCCACAAGACTTTGGTTTTTATTTTGGTTTACAAGAGAAATCGTTAATAAAACTCAGTGTTACCATACATTCTTCAAAGTTCAGTAATCTTGCAAATCTTATACCAATAATGACACAGTTAAATGTGAGGGCAAGCGACAAAAAAAATTCTACCTGGTCGTACGAACAAAAGAAGAGACTTGATCGTCCAAAGGCCAAACGAAATGCCTTCCCAATGAACGGCAATTTATCCTCAGCTTTCAAAAGCATCTCTTTGATAAGTGTTGGATCCTTTATAGAAACCAGAAGCTGAGTTGGCCCCAACCACAACTTGAAAACTGATCCATACTTATCATGAGATTCCGATAAAAGATCTAACAGCCAAAAACATAAGCAAAAATCATTATCATTCTTCAAGTTTGCAAGGTACCATAACTCAAAAAAACCAACAATCTCAAACTTCACTCAAAGAAAGCATGATAGAACTGAGACTAGACATTGCTAACAAGTAACTAGACTTAAAGCCTTGGGTAGATAGCATTTTGTCAACTATATATGTTAAAAATCTCTAGCACTCACCCTTGGTGAGTTCCATGATCTTTATTGGAACGTTCGACCTCTTTTAGACTATAATACCATATTAAGGTAGATACATGACATTAGATTACCATCTAAAAAACTTAATTCTTGTAGTGGATGGCTATTTCGCAATTTTATATGTTTTTAATCAATTATATATCTATTTCATGTGTGATAACCAAACAGAAACTAAAACACTACATCAAACTCTAGTCAACCTAATTAGTAACAGGTAACAACTCACTAATTCAAATTTAAACAGAAAAAGAAAATGCAAAACCTAATTTAATTTTTCCTTCACTTTCTCAACAACCAAACAGAAACCAAAAAACCAAAATCAATCAATCAACCAATAACTCACTCACCGATGAAATTCTCACGAGAACTGAGGTTTCCATGGCCAAAAAAGAAGTTACAAGGCGGTCCAGGTATCTTCCTAGCTTTAGACCATAATCTAAACAGCTTGAAAACCTTTTCAAGCAAAAGAACAGTGATCGTAATCAACGCAACCCATAGAATCGCATTCCATTCCTTCTTCGCATACTCCCTCATCGATTTCGAGGAAATGAAATCATTCAATGAGTTCAAAATTGAATTCATATTCTCATCGAGAAAAAGAGAAGGTTAGAGACAGCTTGAGATGAGAGCGTTTCTTTGACTTTTCTTTTTTAATGGATTCTGAACGTGACTGCCTTACTTTCAAGTGCACCTAATTGTAATTATTGCTGTTTTCTTTGCGTCGCTGTCTGTATTATTTTTGGATTTATTGATTTTTTTCCCCTTAAGTCTGCGGTTACATAGAGGACACGTGTGTGTTTCTGGGTCCAGTAGCTGTCACAGAACTGTTCAATGGCGGGCGAGTCCTTATCTCGATGTTTGAAAACGTAACTTCCGGTTGGGGAACTTCAATTTTTCAGAGTAAAGGCAAGTGTACTTGAGTTTGATTAACTTCAGTTACTTGTTTTTTTTAAAAAAATCTCTTAATAGAAAGATGGGAGTAAACATAGTTGTTGTTTAGTATTCAGAACGATGAGAGTAGGAAATGAAAGTGTTATTTTCATATTATAGATATTTAGTTAAAAAAAAATGAAAATAAAGAATATGAATGAAAATAAAAATTTACATATAACTTTATTTTCATATAAGATGTGAGAATAAAAATAAAAAATGAGAATGGATTTTTTTAAAATAATAACGTATTTTATTTATTTATTTATTATTTATTAACTATTTTTATCACAATCACCATCGCAATCATTATCAATGCAACCACCATTATTACCGTTGTCGTCGTCACCACCATTGTTATAATCACTACCACTACCACTATCATCTTTATTATTTTTATAACTAATATAGTTTGATAAATTATTTTTTTAATCATTGTTTTTATTTTTATAAAAAAATCAGATATTAAAAAATTTAAATTGTATTATGATTTCTCTTTGGTTTTCTAAACACAGTATGAAAATACAAATTTCGTTCCGATTCCTTAATTTTCATTCCGATTCCCGAATTCTCATTCTCATCATTTTATTCCCGATTACCAAATAACATATTAGGTAAAAGATAGGTAGCACTTATTTTTTGAAATTTTTCGTGTGTTTAGACGTTATGAAAGAATAGAAAGGCTTGTCCGTGTTATGCTTTGTCCGACAAAAAGAAATTATTTTAAAATTTTATAACTAAAATTTTGTATTTAATTATTTTTTTATTTTATAAATTTTTTACTTAAAAAAATTATTTTTCTTTTTGCATTGATTTTTAAATAAAAATTTGTGATAATTTAAACTAAAATATTAATCTATAATTGAAAAAAAAAACTTTAAAGATATATTTTTCATAAGATTGTATCAAAAAATGAAGATATAATTAATGTATGACCTCATATAAAAATTTAAAAAAAAATTATCTAATGTTAATGAGAAGATTATTTTTTAAAAGCATATGCATTTATTTTATATATTTTTATTTATAAAGTAATCAATAATATTAGCATAAAAACTTGTATTTGAATCGTTTGAAAATTCTTTCAAAAAATTATTTTAATAATTTTATTTCAAAAAAATTAGTTTGTAATATTAGAAAAAATTATAAATAGTTGATGTTATGTGTGTAGATGCATACTTAATTTTTAATAAAATCGATGATTTAATTTTTTTTTTATACATTGTGATTGTACTAAATGCATTGAGAGTGTGAAATATAAGCGACAAACATAAATAAAAAATTAAAAAAAATCTCTAACAAATAATTTGAAACATATCATATATATTTCATTATTGCTTGATTACATGAAAAAAAAAACAAAAAAAAAAACAATTTTTCATTATTTTTGCTCTCTCTTTATTTGCCTTGGTTTTCCCTTATATATGTCAATGAATTTTGATTTATTTTAAAAAATGGAAACAAGATGCAAATGCTTAATTTAAAAAAAAAGGATTATATCTGAAATTTGATAGTATACAAATTCATATCTAGAGTTTCAATACATATTATAACATTTTATTACAACCATTTAACAAGCTGACTTTTATTTTTTAAAAAATAAAAAAATAAAGTATGAATAAAAAACTCATACTACGTGACAATTAACAACTTTCTCTGTAAAAAAATTACTTTTTGAATAAAATATTATAAAGAAACTAAAGTAAAATAATAATTTATTATTCACCGATATTGTTTGAAATACTATTCACACACACTCATTTATACTATTTATCAAGATTCACATGCATTATTTCTCTTCATTGTGCGAGTGATATTTTCATAATTTTTGATTTTTTTAAAGCATTTATAAGTAAATTTAACATTGTGTTTCATTTTAATATTTCATGTTATCAAAAGATACTTTTGATTCCTAGATGGACCAAGCTCACATGCTTGCCTTTTTTTTTTTTTTTATCTCTTGCAATTTATTTTAATTTTTATTGTTATTGAATTGTATGTGAAAATTATGAAAACTAATTTTTTTTTTTGTTTTTATCCCTAGATAGACCAAGCACACATGCTTGCCTTTTTTTCTTTTTTGGCTTTTACTTTTTTTATATTTTATTTTATTTTTTGAATTGGATGCGAAAATTATGACAAACAATTGTTATTTTATTTGGTTTTTCATACGGACTAATCATCATGAAATATATACATTATGTTTTCATATTTTAGAATGAATTTTTAATTGATTATTTATTAGAAAAAAACTCATTCGAAAATCTGTACATAGAGAAAAATAAATCATATTTTTTAAAAAATAAAATTATGTAAAAAATAAAAAATTAATTTAATGGGAGTTTTCATAAAAAAAAAAAAACAATAAATTGAGAATATCAATTTTAAACAATAAGAATCATGTTTTTTAATTACAAAATTCATGTGAACATAAAGAAGGATAAATGAAATACAATTTTTTTATTAGAATTATATGAAAAATTTTCTTTTATTTTAATTTTTTTATATTTTAATTGACCAACAATATAATATAAACTATCAAACTGGGAAAAAAAAATCAGCCCAAAAAACCAACTATTGAGGTTATAAAGAAAAATAATAAACTACTTAATTTTTAGCTCAAAGCAAACTATTGTGGTTTGATTTAACAATTTTCTTTAAAAATATAATTTATTTTACATTTAAGGTAAAACAAACCTTAACCAAACACTTTTTTTTAATATGTTTGGAAAATATAATAATAGCAAATAAGCACTTAACCATGATAATAATTAAAAAAAAAAGGAAGAGCAAAAATGTCGAAGTATAAAATCTATAACGGGTTCAAAACTAGCACACACTTGTTTGAAGTATGCCCTCCTCGTTTTCCAGCCAATAAATTCGGAGTAATGCGTAACATAATATTCCGGCTATTTTCACTTATGGCCATGCCAAAAACAAACGATCGGCACGACCAACAACTTTTCTAGTTAACTAATAAACTAAAGTAAAATGTTCGATTATTGTAGTTACATTATTTAAAATATCGTACACATACTCATATTTCACTATTCATCATCTCATAATTCATCGTTATTTTTCCTATTCATAAATTTTTTTACACTTTGATCCTTCATATTTTCGAACTCATATTGTGATCTACATGTTCATTTGCTCTTTTATTTTGATCCCCGGGTGGAGAAAGAAGGATGAGAGGAAGCGAGAGAGAGAGATAGCCGGCCAAGCTCATTTAGGCCACTTTGATTCACGAAAATCCACTAGATTTTTTTATCCTTGAGAGATGAGTTTGTCCATGGTGGTTTTAAGTCATTAAACAATTAGATGAGATAGATCGGAGCTAAAAAAAGAAAAAAAATTCGATTTGATTTTGTATTTTTTTGTTTTGTTTTTGTGTATATTAAAATGATTTTTAAGGTTTTAGATGTGTTTATTGATTTTATTTCGATTGTTTAAAGGTGTTTAAAAAAAAATAATGCCGGAATTCAATTTCTAGGGATCCGTGTAACTCCCGTGAACTTGCTTAACGTAGCTATACGTACAAAAATAATTTTATCTATATCTACTAAGTCGCAATTATGATTTTTGTATCATGTTTGTGTTTGGTGAGTTTAAGATGCTTAGGTAAAAAAAATAATAATAAAATTAAAAAAAATTATTTTGGCATACCGAAATTTAATTCCCGACTTCAAATATCTCTTGAAATACCCATGATTATGTGTCATTTCTTTTATATTTATGGTGTGAAAATATTTAGGGTTTATGGAATTGTTCATATAAATACTTCTTTAATTAACCATTGTTTATTTTTTCATAATTTATATTTAAAATGACCATGCGAGTGTAAAATATGTCACACTTAAGAGTCATGGTCGAATTTTATGGACCAAATAAGGTTAAGAAGTTAGTTAATTTAATTACATTTTAGTTTCTCTCTTTAATTAGTGACTTAACATGAAATCTTCCACCATACTTCTATTGTATTTCTCACTTAATTTTGGAAGGTCAAACACTCCAACTTGCCTCTCTTTATATCTCCATCAATTGACCTCTCTTGCTATAAAAATTGCACACTTGGCGTATTAAACATAAAAGAAATGAAAAGGAAAAGTGTAGTATTAAAATTGGATGAAAAGATGAAACCTTGCCATTCTTTCTAGCCAAAAAAAATTGTGCCCTTCAAAAAGAGGAGAAAAAAATGTGAGTTTGAGGAAAAGAAAGGAGAGAAATAAAGGGAAGAAAGAAAGGAGAAAATCAAAGGAAACAAAGGAAGGAGAAAGAGAAGAAAAGGACTAAGAAATCTTAACCAAACACTCATCATTGTAAGTAGGTTTCTTTTGGTTTCATTTTAGTTTTATTTATGCTTTAAGTTCTCTTTTACATGTTTGATTTATGGGTTTTTGTTTTAAGCCATGGAATATGTGGTTATGATAGGTTGTGTTGATGTTAAAAATTGATGTTTGGTGATGGATTTATGATGTTTTGATAATGGATTTACTTTGAATGTTAGATGTATATTTCATGATAAACTTTAGATTAGAATGTGTAAATATGTCATGTATGTATGATGATGGATGGTTATACATGTGTGATGGGTTGGTTTGGTGATAACTATATGTGATGAGAAACGTGTTTTAAAAGAAAAATTTTGAAAGAAAATTTTTTAATTTTAGGAGTGGAAAATTCCAAACCTCGTGTGATCTATTTAGGGATCTTAGAATGATTTTTGGGTAAAACTCAAAGAACAAAAGTTGTTCATCTATGTGTCTACTAGCTCTCTATGAAATTTTATGATTTTTAGATCTATATATAAAGAGTTATGGCAGATTTAGTACAGATCATTTGGATGTACCACATGCTTGAAAATTTTTAGTTCAAAAATTTGTGTTATTTATTTAGGGATCTTAGAGTAATTTTTGGGAAAAACTCAAAGAACAAAAGTTTTTCACCTATGTGTCTACTAGCGCTCTGTAAAATTTCATAATTTTTAGATCTATATATAAAGATTTATGGTTGAATTAGTACAAATTATTTGGATATACCACTGTTGGAAATTTTGAGTTTAGGGAGAGGGATTTCCGAAATTTAATGGAAAGAAATGAGTTTGGGTACTTAAACTTGATTAGTTAAGATTTTTAGTTAGCCTAAGTATTTAGTTAGACACCTAAGCCATCCTAATATAACCATATGAGTTTGAAAGATATGCATGATTGAGCTTGGATTTAAAATAAAGTGGACTTGGAATAAAACACATGGACTTGGTCTAAAACAAAGTGGGCTTAGACTAAAATAAAAAGAGGTTTGGATTACAATCAATGGACTTGAGTTAAACTAAAAATGGGCTTGGACTAAAACAAAATGGAATTGGATTAAAACAAATGGACTTGAGCTTATATTAAAAATAAATGGGCTTGGACTAAAATAGATTGGTCTTGGATTAAAATAAAATGGAATTAAATTTAAATAAATGAACTTGGGTTTGGATTAAAATAAATGGGCTTGGACTAAAACAAAATGAGTTTGGATAAAAATAAATGGACTTGGATATCTTAAGAACACTCCGTGGCCCTTGGTACTAAAATGATCAAGTTAGATCATACCATGAAAATATCGTTGAAGACCTAAGTGTGGATTGAATTTTTAAAATGGTATGGATATAGATAGTTTGGTGCTTATGAGATATGGAATGTGGTTCATGATACATGAAATAGATTAACTCTATTAGACGGGTCTTGAATTCCTTATGTGAACTCAATGGTACGAAATCGACGAGTTTAGTACCCATGACTTGGTGAAATGTAGTTCATGATACATCACGTGCATCATATGCATATGAAAATGGATTAAATTGACAAAAACCATTGAGTAAAAAACGATGAGGTTTGGTAGCCGAATCGAATGGAAATTGGATAGGTTTTGTAACCTACTCGGATAAAAGGGTTATTAACGGTCTAGCTGTGTGCACCGCACTGTTAGCGGGAATCCATCGTCTAAGCTGCGGTGCACCCGATCACGCCTTGTAGGTAATTGGCAAGAAAGTTGGGGGAGTCACAATCCGAAAGTTGACCCTTGATTTTTTGATGAACTTTCGACGACCTCGGGTTAGTCGTAAGTTTCGGGATTTTTTTTTTTGGCGAGGCAATGCCTAGCGCGCGGACTGCGAGAGGCCAACGCCCGGCCTCCCTCACTTTTTACCCTTTTTTTTTTAATATATTATGTGCAACCCGATTACAAGTCAACCGGCTCCCCCTCCCTCCCCAACACACACACACACACACACACACACAAAATTATTATTTTTTCACTTTTTAAATGAGTTTAAATTATATATATATATATATATATATATATATATATATATATATATATATAGAGAGAGAGAGAGAGAGAGAGAGAGAGAGAGAGAGAGAGAGAGAGAGAGAGAGAGAGTATATCTAATTATATTAATTTTATTGTTTAAATTTATTTTTTAATTAATTATTTCTTATTAAAATTCACATTAAATTAATTTTTTTATATGATTTTATTTGTTAATAAATTTAGTTTTTTAATATATGAATTTTGAATTAAAATTTTAGAACGTTAGTGTTTTATTTTTAAAATACATTATTATAATTTCTACAATAAATTATGTGTGTGTGTGTGTGTTTTTTTTCTTTATATATATATATTTTCTATACAATGTTTTTTAAAAATTTAAACTTTAATTGTATTGTGATTTAACCCATTTGTTTTAATTATTTTTATTATTTAAAATCTATATCTTTAATTTGTCATTTTTTTAACTTCTCATATAATTAATTTAAAATTACATTTAATGATAGTTTTCGTTTATTTTAATATTATTCATTCTTTTCTCATTCAATTAATTTAAAATTATATATTCCTCAATTTTTTTATACAATATATTTGTTTTAATTTCAAATTTTAATTGTGTTGTGGTTTGATTCCAATTTGTTTTAGTGTTTTTATTGATTATTTTTATTATTTAAAATTTATTATTTTTTAAAAATTCTCATCCATTGAATTTCAAATTATGTGAAAAAAATTTAAAATATTTTTTTCGTCTTTGATTTCATATATTTTTATACTTTTACACCATAAAAGAAACTATAAAATTAACATAATTTTTCTAAATGATTTTATATATTTTATCCTACTCGAAACTTAGCATAAGCAAAAAATCTAGTATGAAATAAAATAAAATAATGAAAACTCTCATACTAAAAAGGAAACTACAATTTCCTTTTTCATTCTGTTTTTTAATCTAATATAAAAACAAATATCACTGGAAAAAAAAAAAAAAAAGAAAGAAAACAAAATACATTTTGGGCGCGAAACGAAATCCGAAAAAGATCCGTATCCTACTTTTCAAAATGGAATTCTCCCTCTTACTAGCCAAACCAATAAATTCCTGGGGATCAAAACCAATAAATTCCTGGGGATTCCCTCTCTCTCCACACACTATTTCCAAAATCCAAATGTAACGCTGCAGCAAACAAAATCAACCCTCATAAAAGGCAGCAACAACAACACAAACACCTGAAACGCTCTCTCCCTCTCTCTCTCTATCAGTTTCTAGGGTTTAGAGTTTTTCGAAAAAATCGCACTGCTCTTTTTTCGAAAATGACAACTATACCCCCTCCTCCTTCTACTGTCCCTCCTTCTCGCACCACTTGCGCTTCTCTCCTTCACGAATTGCAGGTTCATGATTTCTGTGTTTTGATTTATTTTGCTTATTTTGATTTCTGCTTTATTCTTATTAGTAGCGGACTATTTTTAAGCAAGTGGTTTCTATTTTACGGAATCACTGATTTTAGATGTTTGTTTTAGTGTTTTTCTTCTTCATTTATTTATTTTACTGATTTTAATTAGTGTTTGGTAGTGTGGAATTCAAGTAATGGAGTTTTAGTTGAGTGAAATGGAAGAGATTGAGCCCTATTTTTTGTGAAAAGAAGAGTTAAAGATTGCATATTGATCCTTTTTTTTTTCCAACTTTTGAGATTTATTGGTTTGTTTTTTTATTTAACGTATTTATGCTGGTATCCAGATAATGTGGGATGAAATTGGGGAGAGTGATGGCGAAAGGGACAAGATACTTCTACAGCTTGAGCAAGAATGCCTTGATATTTACCGCAGGAAGGTTGAAAACACCAGGAAGTCTAAAGCTAATTTGCATCAATTGTTGGCTGATGGTGAAGCTGAAATTGCAAACATTATTTCTGCGCTTGGGGAAAGTGCCTCCTCATTTTCACGGGTTTGTGAATTCTAGCATGGAGTCATCGTTGCTGTGTATTTTACTTGAGAGAAAAAAAATGCTTTTCTTCTTTAAGAGTTATTGGACTAAATTGGGTAAAACAAAAGAAAATCTGTGCTAAAGGTAAAAGTGCTTATGGAATACCTGCTAACAAACAGTCATTCTAGTTTTTTTTTTTTAATTTAATAAATAAATGTGTTCAATTGATGCTTACTGTCCCATGCATTCGCTCTGTCCAATCTTTCTACATACGGGGTTAATTTGTGCACTCTTCTCTTCATCTTATGTTTTGATTGGGTTATTTATTTATTTATTTATTATCTTTTTTGTTTCTTCCTGTTTTGAGAAGGGAAGAGGCCCACTAAAGCAGCAAATATCTGCTGTACACCCTGTTTTGGAGGAATTGAGGTTGAAGAAACAAGAAAGAAGTAAAATCTTTTATGAGACAGAGTCGCAGATAGCTCAAATTTGTGCAGAGATAGCAGGCAATGATCAGTCTATCAATTCTGCTGACCCGGAAATCAATGAGCAAGATCTGACGGTGAAGAGATTGGGAGAACTAAAGTCACACCTTAAGGAACTTCAGAATGAAAAGGTTCATAAGACACTTCTGCAATATGTGTAATAGAGTTTTCATCTGGCTTGTGTTTCATACTTCCTCTTGCTTAACTTCAGAGTTTGCGGCTACAAAAGGTCAACAGCAGTGTTAAAACCATTCACGATTTGTCAGTGGTGATGTCAATCGATTTCTTTAAGACTGTCAATGATGTTCATCCCAGCTTTGGTGATCCATCAAAGGCTCAATCAAAGAGCATTAGCAATGAAACACTTGCTAGATTAACAAGCATGATACATTCACTGAAGCAGGAGAAGCAACAAAGGCTAGAAAAGGTGACATAAGAGTAAAATTCCAATTCTACTTGTGATCTTTAATTGCAAACCTGCAGAAACAAGTCTTGTTGTTGTTATCATTTTGCTATTCTTCACTGCTGTAGGCAGTGGTGGTGGTTGTTTTATATTTATTTGTTTTTGCTCGTTTGTTTGTATTAATTTGAAGTTGTATTAGGCTTTGTACAGTCATGCTGGGGTCTATTGATGTGAGAAAACTACTTATAAGACTTGCATCAAGTTGTTAGGTCCACCCAAATTGCTTTCAGTAACGTGATATGATGATGCACCTGCTGAACTGAAAAGTTTACCTGAAGGTTCTGCTGTTCTTCCTTTTCTAATTCTAGTTGTTGATTCGATAGCTTGAAAGTAGAAAAGATGTTACTTAAAATGCTAAAAACGTAGATGAAGTGCCTATAACCTATGTAGCTGGATTTATGATCACACCTCTTTTTGTCTGTATTGTGATATGCATAAATATGTACCTTGTAAATCTTCTAAACTCATGTAGTTTGGAGATTGATTCCAAAACTTGATAATGGACTGGTTAAAGGGCTCTAAGTTCAAGAAATTGCAGATATGAGTTTGCAGGGGTGGCTACAATGCTGATGCTTTTAGTATCGGTGCAATGCCTATGGTCTAATAGCCCTTGGCTTTGAAATTAGTGGGTCTCCTTTACTAGTTTATTCCAATCCAATTACCCAAATAGCAATTGGTATTGTGCTGATGTTCAAAGCATCAACATCCTAGAAGTCTGAAAAGTTGTGGTAGGAGAGTATTTCTTTTGCACAAAAAACAATGTACCCTTTAGTGGATTCTTTGACATATTTGTTTGCAGAATTTGAAAATTGGAGCTTCTTCATTAAGTAATTATTTGGTTTGCTTCAAAATTTTGTGAATGTTTTTTAACTTCTTTATTAGTGCTGATTCTCCTGATAAACTAGACAGATTTAGCGCCTTCAAGCATGTTGCTGGCCTTGTTGGACATTTGACTAAACATTCTCCTTTTTCCCCGCTTATGTAATGTTTCGTGCTTTTTACTTTCATGGGCATTGTCTTATTTTAGCTTCAAGGTCTGGGACGCAAACTGATAGAGCTATGGGACCTCATGGACACCCCTGTTGAGGAGAGAAAATTGGACCATGTCACTTCCTTAATCTCATCCTCAGTGGATGATGTGTCAAGACGAGGGTGCCTTGCTGTTGATGTCATTGAGCAGGTTGCTTTCTTTTCTTGCCTTTACTGCCTAAATTCAGCAATTCTATATTTCAATTCAGAAATTCTATATTTCATTTAAGGTTGGTCCATTTCTTTTTGAAAAAAAAATATTAAGTTTTAATTATATCATTGTCAGACGGAAGTTGAAGTTGAGAGATTAAATGTTCTCAAATCCAGCAAGATGAAGGAGTTGGTGTTTAAGAGGCAAAATGAGCTGGAGGAAATCTACAGAGGAGTTCATATGGATGTAGATAGTGATGCAGCTAGGCAGATTCTCATCAGCCTCATAGAATCTGGTTTCAAGCAAAACAGCTCTTGTTTTCATATCACTAACATGCATGATCACTCACGGGGTTGGGTTTACATGTTAGCCTTTTTAGTTAGACCTTCAATTGGTCTGGTTATTTTGGTAGCGTTTTTTGAAAACTTGTGTTTACCTTTTGCTATAAACCTTGACTTCTTTTTTCCCCTAGCAAATAACATACCCTTTGTTTTTCTCAGTTCTCACTGTTTCTGTCACCATTTACATATGCATATTTTAATGCATTGTGTGTTGTTTGCGTGCCTAATTGTGTGTTTTTTCAAGAATATTATTTGGTATGTTCTTTTTCAGAGTCTCTTGGTACTAAAATTTTCAGAAGTTTTATTTATTCTTTTACAGTTGGTAGATTGGGTTTGAAGTTATTTCTTGATTCTGTATTGTATGTATTATCCGCATAAATTTGTTTTAATTAAATTTAAGACTACAAACTTCAACAGAATGACTGGATTCATGATCATCAAGATGGCATATCTGTAATTTGTTTAGATAAATGTGCCCTTTTCTCTTACATTGAGTGTGTGGTTGCTTTTTGTTGTGTAATTTTGCATGACTCAGTTTACTTTATCTACTTGATTTGTTAATCCTCATATAATTTGAATTTTGTTATCATAGGTAATGTTGATATGTCTGATCTGCTTTTGAGCATGGATGATCAAATCACAAAAGCCAAAGAGCAAGCTCTTAGTCGGAAGGATATCTTGGACAGGGTCGAGAAATGGAAATTTGCATCTGAAGAAGAACAGTGGCTTGATGAATATGAAAAGGTAATCACTATAAGAAATTAATTTTAATGGTTTGATTGGCGATACGAGATCATTTATTTTGTTGTCATTTTACAGGCCAACATAGTAGCAAAAAGTCACACATTACATTGAGTCGTGTGACGTTTTATTTTATTTATGGTTTCAGAGTTTAGACTTGTTACCTCCATGTAAATTAATTGAGCTTGTCTTGTTGCCAACTGGGAACGACTATACATGTGGATATTTTCTCCATTGTTGGAAAAACATGCACAAGTGTCATGCCTTTTTCCTGACTAATTTTCTTCATTTTTGTTCTTTTGTACAGCAATTATTTCGTGTAGAATTGTACAATACTATTTTGGAATTGGAATTCTATGACACATATAATTGTTGAATACTTCAAACTTACAAGACTTTACACGATGCTTCACTTAACAACTATATAACCTCCTGTAAGAGACCATTTATACTCCATAGAGGTGATCAGTTTTTCTATGTCAAGTAGCAGGAACCAAATCAGTTACAATTGAGACGATCAGTTTCAATGATCATATCATGTTTGAAACTCCTCTTTTGAATGGGATATTATGTTTATAATGTTGGATATGAACTCTATTGGTCGCCCATTCTCTATAAACACATGACTGAAAGAATCACTTTGCTCAGAGCACGAGCTCTTCGTTTGCCATAATCTATACAACTTGTAGTCATAGAACTTCCAAGCTAGGGGCGAGGGAAGATTTCCAAGGCAGGTGTCCCTTACATTTTCAATTCTTGAGGAGTTTTATAAGAGCGTACTGTTTGTCATGGGTGGCATCTGGATTTGGAGTTTGACAGTGGGGGAGTCCCTTCTACATAAATGGAGGGGACATGTTTCTCAGTATTTAGTTATCAAAAGCACTAAATTATATACATAATAGCTATACATGTCCTGCTTCTGTATCCTGTTGCTTATGTTGACATTGTACGTGGCTTTTCTGATACCTTCTCTCTGATGGCAAGCTACTGAAATTCTGATACCTCCCTAACATTAATAACTCTCAACTTCATCTTGAAAGATACTTCTGTCGTGAGTGAGGTTTTCATTTATCATTTTACTTCAGTACACTAATATTATTAGTCACTCATTATATTATATCTGGTATCTAAACGTGGTTCTTTGTTTTGCCCAATAGTGTTGCCTATTCTATGTTAAGTTTCATGAAATATACTTTAGGAGTTCAAATCATACAAGCAACTTTAATTCTCTTTGTGGATGGTATCATAGGCCTATAATTGTAATAATTCCTGGATTGCAGAAATGCTTCCTTTTGAATGGGAGAATACAAAAACCCAGTCGTTTTTCTTTTCCTTTCTTCCCATTATCAAGATGCAATGGGGCAACTTTCATAAGTTTTTCCAACAGTAATCTTTTGCCCTTTTCTCCATGCTCCGAATCTGGTATTTAACTTATCACACCAAGTCAATTTGGCCGTCTGGCATAGTTCCAAAGGAATTGAGAACTAATGCTTGTCCTACTAGTTGGAAATCACTGAATTTTGCTCTCTTTTAGTGGAAAACTTTTTTTTTTTTGAAATGGTTGCTGCTGCTAATGTTTACAATTTTTCTTATATTGCCAGGATGATAATCGGTATAGTGCGGGAAGAGGAGCACACAAAAATCTGAAACGTGCTGAGAAAGCACGGATTCTGGCCAGCAAAATACCATGTGAGTTTATTTAATACAATGGAAATTATGTGAAAAGGATAAGACTCGTTTAGAAGTTCATAGAAATGATTATAGTGCTGTTTCAACATGTGTTTAAAAAAGACGCAGTTTCAACTTCTCTAGTTTTTCTATGCTTGTAAATGAAATGGAGCCTGAACTTTGGGAAGAAATATAATTTCTGGTACAGGAAAGTTAAAAGCTGTGTTTTAACTTTTAAGCATGTAGATGCCAACAGCTTCTAAATTGTTATTGTTCCAAAGCATGTTTCTGAAGTGAACTTTTCATCCCATGTAGTAACTTGCTTTTTCTATACTTTATTTTCTTTGTATAGGCAGAGTACAGGTAAGTGTTTTTTTCTACACGTAAAATTTGTGATGCAGGAAAGCTTAGGGGCTGTTTGAGATCGGATTTTTGAACTGTTTAGAGGTGTTTACTATGTCAGTAGATTTCGAGGAGTCATATCTAAGAGGTGGATTGAGTCACACAATCAAAGCAAATTGCTGGAATTTGTTTGATATTATTGCATTTAAAATATTGAAAGATTACATGCTGTATTTGTAGAGTCAAAATCCAAATTCTAATAAGGCAAGGATTCTTAAACCTCCAACATAGCTATTTCTATTTAGAACTGAAGCAGATCTAAATTGCTAAAATACCCTTATCAATTACTCAAGTTCCCTAATAAGTTTTCCATCATTTTCCATGTGCCAAATCAGTGCTTGAGCATTGGAATTATTCCTAGAACGTCTTCTAAAGGCTTTTGGGGGCTGCTGCCAACATTCCCCATCAATTTGTCTGGCAAATGGCAATTGTTATAAATACAAACCCTGAGAAATGTGTGCAGATAGGTCATGGAGTGAGATTTGGATTGGGGGAAGGTGAACAGATCACTTATTGCTACCATGTTAATGCCATAAGTTTGATTATTAGTATCGTGTTACTTATGGCAATTGACAAGCTTGAGCATACAAAACAGCTATTCGATCATGAAATACAATAAAATAAAATGTCAAACTTTTTTCTTTTTTTGATAAAAATGATGAACCATAGGTTCTGGGTTTGTAGAATGCGGAGTTGAAAACCATGTTTGTTTTTGCTGCATGATGCTTTATTGTGATAAATAGATTGTCAGGTTTCGAGCATTGAGCTGGAACTTATAAATTTTAATATTTTTGCTGTCTAGCTATGGTCGAAATTTTGACTTCTAAAGTTAAAGCCTGGGAATTGGAGAGAAAAATTCCTTTCTTATATGACAAGGTGACTCACGAGCTTCTTTTTGCTGTTTGGTTTAGTAATAAATTACTTGAGCACAATTTTACATCCTCTCAAGTCATTTTCAAAATCCAGGCTCCCCTCGTACATACCTTAGAGGAATATACTGTGCTAAGGCAGGAAAGGGAAGGGCAGAAGCGTCGATCTCGGGTATGCTATATTTTCTACTCTTGCTTCACTCTTCATTCGAGCCCATATTTTCTACTCTTGCTTTGCCCATGATGTTGGGCTCAACCAGTAAATTCGATGGATAAAGCAGTGAAAAGCACTTGGACCAGGATGTTCAACTATTGTTTTTGGATCTGCGATACTTGAAACTTATAAACACCCAGACTTTTTACATTGAAAATTCAGATGCTCCATCTTTAGCCATTCATCACAGTTACAATGATGTGTGGCAAACGCGGAAAGCATATATTGCTTGGTCCACACATGAATAATGGATTATGCTAGTTGAATATTTTGTTCAAAAGGATAGAGCCCAGTCTCTGCAATTTTCTTATGCACGAACTGCTTAATTAGTCATCCATGCTGTTAATTTAATCAAGGGCTTTTGGCTTTACAAAGGAAAGAGTTAGGTAAAAGTTGACGTGCGTTTTTTTTTTTTTTTTTTTTTCGCTGCGGTTTATTTTGCAGGAGCTGAAACGTTTGCAAGAACAGTTTGCTACTGAACAAGAAGCACTTTACGGTTCAAGGTCAGCGGTAAAGAAGCCCTTGGGTCTGAGCACCAGTGCCAACAACATGGTTGGAACACCAACTGCTCGCCGTGGGGGCACTCCTTTTGGCCGTCAAGCAATCTCAGCTGGAAAGGAACGTAGAGAGAGCAAGGCTCATAATGTAACACCGATAAACTATGTTGCCCTTCCAAAGGATGATTCGGTCACTGGAGGCTGCTAGTCTGTGCACATGCTTATATATGACCTGCTGTAAAGGATTCCATTCAGTTAGGATGCTCGACGCAATCCTCATTTTTTCTAATAGTGGTCCCTTTTTTTAATGAGAGGAAAGGCGTTAGATTGTCCATATAATAACAAAAGCGTACATGGATTAGCCTGAATTAAGAGTAATTTTCTTGCACAATTTTGAAACTCAGCGACCCAGTCCTACATTTCTGAGATCTATAGTTTGAACTTGTGGTTATTTTTAATCTTTTTCGAAGCAAATACTTCTGACTTACATTAAAATCGAGTTGCAATTTAAAGTAGCAAATAATCTTTCATGTTCAAACTCTTAAATAAAAGTAAGAGGAGATTTTGTATTTTAATTAGAAGGATTACTTTAATCGTGTAGCTCAAAGTTTGCCAGACACTCCAATTAAGGGAAGTGTCATTGCCAAAGAATGAAGAAGCTGTGTAGGGTGCAAAAGTCTTGACTATCCAACAAAGAAAAATTGTGGTCAAAATGAAAGGAAACTATGTGAGTGTTTTGGGCATTTCAAATCAAATAGAGGTGAGAGATCAACAAGTCCTTGTCACAAGTTTCTGAGTTTCGATTCTCTTTTGTGCTTATGTTGTCAAAAGAGAAAAGAAACAAAAAATGTAGAGAGAAATTGAGTTAGTGTGCTTCGTCAGATCCATGATTGCAATCTACCATTCGATACTCACATTCCCATTTCAGTGTTAAAAGCATATTATTGGCATCCTACACAATAAGCAACCAATGGAAACCAATTCTTTATCATGTGTTGCGTCTATGAAACTACCGAGTTAAAATGGTAATGTGCAAGGAACCTTGCTTGGCTTTGCTTTTGTCAAAGAATAATGAATAAATAAGGATTGTAACGATGGAATGTTTGTGAATCTTAGGCTGAGAATCCTCACAGAATTGCCTACATGAGAAGGCATAAGTTCCCTCATACACGACATCATTTGCTAGATGGATAATGGAAGTAGATTTTGCAGCATTATCAAAATTGGGTTCCTTTCAGATTCGCTTTCTTCTCTCCATTATGTGTAAAATATGGCCAATAAATTCGAGGAACATTCACTTTATAATCAGATCTTATTATTTTAGAGCAAAGAGATTCCATAATTGATAGTTATAAATAAGCAAAAATATTATAGTGGAAAAATACAGGAAGACACGACAAAGTTTTATATGCCAGCAACACAAGAAACATTTCTTTGAATTAAAAATCATCTTGAACGGTTTTGTACAAGCAAGCAAGATTAGTTAAAGGTCACTTTCTCTATCCAACAAATCATCTGCTTGGAACTAACAAGCAAATGAGATATATAGATGACTCTGATAGCATGTGTTAATTTGTTATTTTCTTAGCCATAATTAGATCATTATAAAACTCATCCTATATTATAAGAAAAAAATTCTCATATTTTCTAATTCAAATGTGAATAATCTTCCATGGTCTAGCTAGAGAGGCAGACTTATTCTTGATGGAGCAAGCTCTGTTACAATATATGTATAAAACTAAAAAGATTATTGTTTTTCCTTGTTGGTAATAGGAATATGCAATCGAAATCGTAATTTAGCAACTTTTTAACATCGAAACAACATATAAATAAGAAGAAGACTCATTCAATCTAGAGGTCTCAAATTGAAGTTTTATCACCAATTTCTTGATGAAAAAACAACATATTTAATTATATCTTATTAACTTTATTCGTGAAAGTATTCTTTGTTTTGATTCTGACATAGATTTGATCAGATTCTCTCCAAATACAAATGGATATAAAATACATAACGTTTTCTATTAGATGTACGATCAATCTATTTGTATACCTATTTTTATAACAAAAATAAATTAATTAAAAACATCAAATCACCCTTCTTTAATTTTATGAATAATACCATTAATTTCTTAAACGTTTAGTACTTAGCAAAGTTGTTATTTCTTTCTTTCTTTCTTTCTTTCTTTTTAAGGGCAAAGTTGATTATCTCCATTTATGTGTGGTCCTACAAATATATATATAGATATATGGGAGGACATGCAGAATCATGTGGAAAATCGTTGTCACTTGATGTTAAGACACTGGACACAAAGTGATTTCGGGAGTAGATTACATTGTTTCAAGTGGGTTTATATGCTGTTTACATTATCCGCAATGAGTTGCTCTTTTTGTTATTTCACAATTTCATGATATTGATGGGTTATACAACCATCTGTTTCTTGAAAATGACCACCACCACCACCACCTAATATACATGTCATGGTGTTTCCTACTTGGCCATCACGAAAGAAAGTTAGGGATTCGATCTCTATTTTGTTTTTTATATTGGGAAAGGACCATATAGCCTATAGGAGGAAGTAAATGTCATCAAACTTGGTTTCTTGTGAATCAAGTTCGAAAATTCTCCATTCGGGAGTGAAATATATATGGTAACTACAGCTACCTAGCTTCATGCGTATATAGCATATTAGGAATAAAATCACAAGTTGACTTGTTTTAGAATACGCAGCCAAGAATCTATGATATAACAGCCAATTCGTGACATTACATATATGGAATATTGAATGACAAGTGCAAAATGGAATACAATGATTATTTATTTATATATATATATATAAACCAGCAAGCATGTAAGAATATGGATCATTCCTTAATCCTTACATGATATGTACATGTGTTTTAGGTAAGGCTAATACCTATCTTCAATTCTTCATTTACAGATAAGGACTCGGATTTTTCCACCATATCTTAATTCCTCGGATATTATTATTATTATTTTACCCTCTCTCGCTTCTTTAAATGTAGGAGATTATCTATTGAATCATAGGGGAAAATGCAAAAAAGTATCTAATAGTTTGATATGTTCATAATTCAGTGACTGAGTTTTAAATTATGTCACACCTCAAGTCAAGTGGGCTTTTTTTTATATATATATATAAAAACAAAAGAAAAAAAAAAGAAGTTGCTGATGTATCAAGTTCTCAAAAATTTTTTTTTTAATTACATCCTAATTCTCTAATTTCAAAAACTTGAGTGTCTCGATAGCGTAACAAACACCTCTTCTACTTGAAAATTAATTTACCAATATTTATACAATTCACGATCCAATTACCTTGTTATACAAGAGAAAAATTTCCAAAACCCTTGAAAAAAAGAAGAGAAATTGACTATATATGTTTTCATGAAAATGTTAAGAAAACTATATAATTATATATATATTCAATTTTTTTTTAGGATAAAACAATATTGTTAGAAATTAAAAAAAATTAGGACTTAATTGGGAAAAAAATGAAAAGTCGGAGGAATTATTCTCAACAACTTGGGCGGTAGAGCTCAAGAAATACTCACGGGCACACCTATTCCATCATGCGATAAAAAACTTCTCTTTCAAGTCAGTATAAAGCTTCTTACTTAGGAAATTAAAGTTAGTTGCATGAGAACATTCTATCAACTAAATATAATTAATTATAATTAGGTTCTTAACCTTCTAGATTAAGGAATTAACTTTTTATGAAGAATATAAATGGAAGAATTCTTTTCCTAAAAAATATTATTCATTGATGCCTAGCTAGCTTTATGTCATGCATATTAATTCAATCTCTTTCGAAATCAAAACTGACTTAAAGTAGTACATAGTATATGATAATATGTATCCAAAAATATTTAAAGGCGATTGTCAAGCTCACTTCATTGATTTTGATGGAATTCCATTTTGTGGCAAACCTCAAATCAGTTACCAAACTATTTAATGAATCTCAAATAACTTTTGAGTTTTTGAATTGATTCCTTAATTTAGTGAAAAAAAAATTCTATGTTATATGCGGCTGTCTAAAATCTGTACAAATTTTTGATAAAAAGCGTTGAAAAAAAAATAAATCTAACAATAAAACTTTAGATAAAAAAAAAAATCAATTTTGATCGACATGCAAATTTACTCGAAAATATCTCTTATTGAGAATTAAAAAAAAAATCAGAAGGAGATAAATCAAAAGAAGGAAAAAATTTTACAAAGTTAAATGGTGGGTCCACTAAACCACTCTTTACATTTGCAAGGAGAGTTAAAAAATAAACCTCTTAACCAACAAATTATTAGCTCGATGGTAAGTAAATTAACTGGTCTTTATGAGAATTTTCTATTAATATATAAGATTCAAATTCTAAAATCATATATGTTAAAAAGTATTAAACATTATCACTCTCGTTTTGAATAAAATTAATCATATTTCTAATATGAAATGAAAATATCTGAAAAAAAAAAAAACCATCAAATGAGTAACTATGTATAGCACCCTCTCCCTCCTCTCTATTCATTTTGCAAATAAACCATCAATTAATTTATCAGATAGCTCATGTTAAGAATTATTTTAATCTAAAAATTAAATAGTTGAATGAAATTTTAATAATAATTTTGTATTACTCACTAACAACGCATAAGAGACTTAATTAAAATCTGAAAATTTAGAGTAAAAGAGATTTTGTACAGCAATTAGTACTGTTTAATCAAGGTGTGTCTTCTCTAATTACTAGAGAGGGGTGACGTTTTGGATTCAAATCGTAATTAATTATCAAGAAAAAGAAAAATATCTGCGTGCCTTACAATTCCCCTAGCACAGTGAAGATGGCTAATTACATATATGAATAAATGACTTCCTTGATTGTTGAAGACTTTTGCTGTTAAAGGTTTTTAATTAATTCTGAATCATGGAAAAAAAATAAAATAAAAAAACGTTTCGAGCAATACAAATGTAATTAGCTGCCTCCAGAGTGAGTGAATTATGAATTAGTACTTTTATTTTTGATAAACAAATTAATTAATCTTTTCTATTTCAAAAACTAATTATGTAGTTCTTTTTGTCCATTTCATGCTATTTTCTATTTTTTTTTAAAAAAAATTAAATAAATATTATGCAAAGATCGATAAAAAAATATTTTTTAAAAGAAATTAATATCAAATTAAACGCGTTCAATATTAGTTAAAAAACTAAATAATTAATTTTTTAAATATAAAAGATTAATTAATTCATTTCTCAAAATTAGAGGAAATAATTTATATTTACTATTCCAAAATTAAGAAAAGTTTATATGTATATATTAAAAAAATCTAAGTACATATGATGGCCAATGGGGAGGCAAATTAACACCATTTATTAGCGATATATAGGTCCCAAGTGGCACATTCCACCAGTTAATGTGTATCTTAACGTATCATATTCTGATCAAGAACCCTCTATTCTATTTCCATAGAATGGAATCTACACGTGATAGTGATTTACTCGTCAGCAAACACGCACACCCTTGTACTCTAATGCTAGGAAATTGAAGAAGAAATTAAAGCAATATTGGTGATAGATCAAAGATCTTCAATTCTACTTTTTAATGGTGTCCAAATTGTGTCTCACTATGGCATCAAAACATGGGCAGCTAGAGATCCTATGCTTTCTTTTTTCTTTGTCACACATGTGGAATCAGATGCAAGAAAAAAAAAAATATATATATATATATATATATACAGCTGCAATTAATTGAGATTCTGAGAACATATAGCTAGCCAAACAAGGCCTTAAGTAGGTAGCCCCACAAATATATGTGTAAAAATATGTCAGCCACTAGTATTCCTTCCTTAATTAGTGGAATCTGCATCAGATGGGAGCAATTCTGCGACGTACGTGTAAATCATGAGTACAAAAAAGAAGTTATGATCATCAGTGAGACACAGTGGCCCAACTTTTTTGTAAAAGAGATTTTAGGGTTCTCTCATTTCCATATGATCATGATCAGTACTTGTCCTCAGAACATTAATCAGAATACCATTTCTTTATAACAAAGTAAAGAGAAAAGGAGAAAAAGATACACAACAAAACCCCATATTCATGTAACTTTAAAAAAAGATCACAACAAAATGGGGGATTCAAAAGGACAAAAAATAATCCCAATCCCGCCCATTTATCAGTTCCTCTTGATAATTAGGCTTTTGGCTCTTGGCTTTCTTTGATTGGAAGGTCGACTGGCAGGGCCATTGGCATGCTCATGGCCATTGCAGAGAAATTGTTGTTGGCTTCTGCTTTTTGCAACTCAACTTCATTAGCTTCTATGTCTTCTATCATCACTATTGGATTGCCATTTCCTTGAACACCTTTTACAGGTTCTGGTATTTCCTCAGGGTCCATTTCCATTTTCTCTTTGTGCTTTCCCCACAGGACCGAGTATAAGCCTATGACTATCAGGACTCCACCAACAATACTGCACCCATACAACAGTATTTAATTAAGCTGATTAGTAGTAAATTAATTAAGGGAAACCATTAATCTATCCCCAGCCAAAAAAAAAAAGAGGATGATAATTAATACTAATTCAATATTAATAAAATAAAGAATATGTACTGTTAAACTTCAAGAGAGATTCTATCGGGACTTATGAGTACAAAGTGACCACTACAAAATGCTTCCCTAGATAAGCCAGTTTGGATACTACTAATGAATAAAAGGGGATATATAGATGCTTGCATGCATGATAATAATAATAATTAACAAAAAAAAAATTAAGTGAAAGAAAAGGAAAATTAATTACCCTCCAAGGTATATCTTTTCTGCCAAGATGAATGAGCCCATGATGGCTACAATGATCATCATCAAAGGGCTAAAAGCAGTGGCAAAAACCGGACCTTTTTTCTTTATCACCAATCCTTGGACATAGTATGAGATGCTTGAAGTCACAATCCCCTAAACATTGGAAAAGAAGGAAACAAAAAACAGTGCAGAAGAAACATAACTTTAGCCATAATTTCCCACACATAATCCAAAGACAAAAAAAGTATATAGGGAAAAGAAGAGTACTTACAGCATAGGCAGCAGCAAGGAGGTTCATGTCCCAGCCAATGCTCCAAACAGAGGGCTTGTGCTCCATCACAAATGTCACAGCAATAGCTTGTAGGGTTCCGACGAAGCACATAAGTGATGTGAGGGAGAGCTGGTGGTTCTTGTATGTCTTCAGTGCTTTTGTCTATCATGCCATATAAATTATATATTAATTACTTTCATGAATTTGTATGGAAAAAAATAAAAAAACAACGGCAGGACCCTTGTAGATCTTCTTTTCAGTTCTTGCATCATTACTTACTTGCAAAACAAACAAGGATGCCCAGGCAAGAGTGGCAATGATAAGCATAATGGAACCCTTGAACCAGTCTTTGTCTGTTGTTCCTGTGGTATCAGTCACATAGGATTTACGTGGATGGATCTGCTTAGACCACAGCATCTCTACAATAGGACCCTTGTATAAGGTCATGAACATTGCCCCAGCAACTGTCACTACAGTTCCCACCAACTTTGCTTGGCACCTCACCTTCTTTATGTCCAGTTTCTCCATCCTATATACGTAAATAAATTAATTAGAGAAAATTCTAACATCAAATCAACACCAAACAAGAATCCTAACGAAGTGATATTGATGACGATTTTGATTTTGGTTTGATATGCTTACCGGAATATGACTGCCATGACAAATGTCATAGCAGGAAGCATGTTGCTCATTGCACAGGAGAAAGTTGGGGATGTAAATTTCAGCCCAGCATAGTAAAAGTTCTGGTCTATCACAGGTCTATCAAATGAACATAAAACTTGGTTTCAGCGTCAAGGCATGAAGCATATAGTAGCTAGCAACACATTTCTAAGCTATGGCATGATTAAAGTATTCAACAAGGAATGTGTAGGAAGGACTAACCCAAGAAGGGCAAGGACGAATATTTGCATGAACACAGGAAAGGTGATCTTCGGTTGCATTCTCCTGAAATGTAACAAAGGTTTTTGTAAGGATAAAAGATGTATTATGCTACAAAAACCACGTAGGAGTCTTGATTTAAATTAACCTCTCAAAAATCAAAGCAAATGGAGCTATGACTGCAGTGGCAAAGGCATGGCGATAAACCACTAGGACATAGTGGCTCATACCACGGTTAAGGGACACTTTTGTTATAATATTCATGCCGGCATAACCAAACTGCAAAGAGATCATGGCAAAGTAAGGTTTAGAAGTCTCAAGAAACTTGAGACAGCACCCAAGGTTCTTCATTTTCTTTGGACAAAGATGGGATTCCTTCTGTTTTTGTGGAAAGGAAAGAAAGGAAGAGATCGAGGAAGGACAACTCAAGATGGCTGTGTTTCTTCCTAGGGAAAAGTTGCTAGCTGCTCTCCCATACTTATAGAGTGGAGCGAACGCCTATTTCTTTTTTTTTTTTTTTTTTTTTTTTTTTTTTGGGGGACGGTGGAGGGAAGGGGGCAAGTGTATGGACATCAAAATAGTACATTTTGAAAAAACTAACAAAATATTGGATTAAAAAAAAAAACAAAATAGAATCCTAATTATCCATTTTGTTAAAATATTTGATGATTTTGGCTATGAGAGGGAAAGAGCAAAGGTGGGGCACGCGTGGCAGCAGAGAGTAGTGAGTATCTGAGTCACCTTCCTAAATGGTCAGTGACGTAAGGCTACAGGGACTTATAATTAGAGGGCTTTTTTTTTTTTTTTTTGATAAATTGCTAGGGGAAAAAGGAAAAATGAAAAAGAGAAATTGGGGGCGGAGGAGGGCTACCTTGACGCACGTGCAAATTTTCGAGATAGCTAGTGAATATTAAATTAAGACCGTTGCATCAAAAGAACTCTTAATTTTTACTAAAGAATTTGTAGTGCAATGGTAATAATTTCTCATAAAAAATCATGAATTTAAATATTAATAAATTAATTTTTCTAAGAATATTGAGTGTGTATTAAAAAAAGAAATTTAATTTTCAGATCCGACTAGGGGTATGATCTAGCTAAATTCTTGGTTCTTCAAATCACGGCTTATTTATTAGGCTAATTAGCGGGTTGGTTCATTTTGATTAATATAATATAATATAAATATATTAAAAAAAATTGATACCCAAGTATATTTGTAACTTAATAATTTTTTTGCTACATAATCTAGATAGTGGTTTCATAAAATCATCTTCTAGTTTTTATTAAACATTTTGATTTTGATGTTTTTTAATGTAATTTCATTATAATTTTATATGCAATGAATTATGCACAATTTGTGTCATAAATGCACACACTTTTTTTTTTTTTTTTTTTTGCTGTGGCATGACCAGAGTTCCATTTGCACCTTAAGTAATTTTTTTTTTTTACATTTGTCCCCCATCATGTCTGGATCGGATCAACCGGTGATCAACTAGCAGGTTTTGACCTGATATCTTGATTTGACTGAATTAACTCTTTATCATGTCCAAAATCAAATTCAACCCAAAGTAGATCCTAGGGTTGATGAGATCAACCCTCCTCACCCGATCCAAATGAAGTGATGTTAGATCATCCAAGATTCATTTTTCATGACAAATCAAGTAATGATTAATCAATAAATATAAGATTCTTACTCATCAACAGGGGAATCTAGTTATTCATGCATCTTATGGGATGAGTCTTGAGTTAAAAAAATCAACTAATTAATTAATCTGCTTTTGCTTAACTTGTTATGCTTTTCTTCCTTTAAATACGTTGAAGTGGCTCCAACCTCGAAAGCTGAGACTGGATGATGAGAACCGAATATGAGTCAGTTTGCAAAGATACAACTGGCTAGCTAGAAAATAAATTGATTATCTAGTGCAGATAAAATTCCACTGAAGTTTTTATTTAGAAATAGCCTAGAACATCTCCTTTGTCCTTATGAAATCAATACAATATAAACATACAACTTCAGAGTTCTAAAGAGAGCGCCTTTTTTTTTTTTTTTCTTTTTCTAGTGGGAGGAGTGTTTGTAAATTAGTTTTTATGCACTTAATTTTTTTTTTTTTTTTGGTTGAACGTGGCTAAGAGATACCATATAATTTAGGATATTTCGAGAATAAATTTTCAAATCTTGATCATAAGTATATATCGAACCCCGGATCGGACCCGACCTATAAATTATAAATCAACGCTTATTTATTAACGGATTATCTCTTATGATTTAAATATAACACGTTACAATTAAAATTTGATATTTTCAGTAAAGAGTTTCACATTCAAATTTAGTTAATGTAATTAATTAACTTGCGTTACCTGATAGTTTTCATGGGATATGATGATACGTTTAAGGTTTAATTACCCCTAGTTTTTGCTTCACATACCCTAGTTTGTGTTTCACATATATCACTCTTGGTGTCATCATGGTGACTGGTGGGACATCAATCAAGTGATCATCAAGACGAATTAGTACACAATTTTGGCTGATAAGATAAAAAAGTAGCAGAACATTTGCGTTCATTGTGAGCCTGATTTTAGTGGGGATCCGTCTTCCTAGTTACTTTTTTGAAGACGCCATATATCAATAGATGAAAGAGAATCGGAGAAAAAAATAATAATTTGTGCCATTTTCTTTTTCAAAGAGACTGTGTAAGAAATGAATATATTCTGATGGCTACAACATTTTTTTTTCTGTTGATTTCGTATCAGCAATGTTTGTCCTAATTCGATGCAACAAAGAAAAATGGTTTGTCTTCCCCTAATTCCTGAATAAAATAATGCATGCTTTGCCATGTTAATCCCCTTTTCATCATTCCTTGTCGGCATGTCTTACTCTAGCTTAATGGAGATTTTACATATAGAAGGAAGCAGCTTGGAATGAATTATGATTATTTAAATGGTCAAATTAATAAAGTTATAACTTGCTATTTAAAGAAAAATATTTTAGAATACCAATAATATTAATGTAACATAATTTTCTAAACAACATTTAGATTTTTCAAAAATATGAATGACAGAAATTTCTCTAAATTTTATAAATTTGAATTACCTATGTTATTCCAGTAGACCTTATTGATACACAACCCAAAACCGGATCAACGTATGAATTGCATAAGGGAACAGAGGGACTACTGCTAGAAATTAGACGATTATTTTTCAGGAGGCTCCAGTTTTTTTTTTTTTGGTGAAGAAAAGAGAAGCATTATACACACTCAATTATCAGTACTAGATTTCATAACTTTACTTTCTATACATATATCCTCCAAGAAGAAATATATATATGTGTGTGTGTGGACGATCTTAATTACTATATATTATTAACAAATAAAAAGATTGCTTTCTTAGGCAACGAAAAGCCCTAAAAAAAGGGTATCAATATATATATATATGCGGACGAAAACACCTTTGGTGCAAAAATGAGTAATTTCC